>OY728142.1:1646928095-1648178095 GCA_963277665.1 Viscum album
TGAATCTGGTATTCTAGGGTCAGGTCATTACAAAAAATTTAAATATATATACACACACTATATTATACTAAAATTACAAGAGATTTTATATCCATCATCTCTTTTGGAAATTAAATCCTCAAAATTTTAAATATGGTCTTAGTAACTATGGATAAATTTTTTAAAATTATATCACGAAAATACAGCATTGAAAAAAGTGTCAAAATTTTCTTACATGTTAAAATAAATATTGTGATGTAAAAATGTCATCAATGATAATAGATATTATTATTCCATATAAGAAAAAATGGATATGAAAGAAAAACAAACCATCATGCTCTAATGGAGAAAAATAGAAAACATGATCAGGATAATGTTAACAATCAGAAAATGAATAACCTGTGATGAGTTAAACTTTAGATAATTTCATGTAAGAGGATATAAAATGAAAAAATCATTATATTGAGATCCTTTTTAGAATGTTTTGGTATTATTTTAGTAGATAGAACAATAACATATGTAAATAAACTTAAATGATAGTTAGAGTTTCAACCATTAATCAAATTCCCCCATAAACTCATATTTTGTCCAATTGATGAGTATTTAAGATGATTTGTTCCTTCCTATACCACTAAAATCAACTTATGTAGAAACACATAATACAAAAAAGATTAACTACTTACTCATCCACTCTAGAAAAAGTTTCCAAATCCAAAATGATAAGTGAAAATTAATATAATTCACCTAATATAATACCCATTAAAAGAAGAATAACTACTTTTTATCTCCAAAATTCAAAAGTAATATCAAAAGTATAGTATAAACCATTCAAAAAATTACACTCCTAAAAATTTCTCTAATAATCCAAACTAATATTGAAACCCAAAATTCAATATGATATGATCACATAGTCTTCAATGAATAGTTTTATTATTTTTCTCTGAATAACATCAAGTAATATTTATATATTATACAAAATATTAATTACCATAATCTAATATTCTCTAAGTAAGGATAATCATATACATGAATATCCTTATTCACCATAACATTACAATAATGACACATATTCATCCAAATTAAAATTAAACAATTACTCCTCATATAAAATCCCATAGTATTATATATTTCCAGTGTAATATAGTGTTTCAAATACAATTAATGTCTCCAAAAATAAAATTTATCACTCAATAACAATTTAATAATCTAATACCAAGGATATCAATTTGAAAAAACACAGGTTACCACAACTTATTTTTATTCCATCAACTTTTTAGACTAAAAAAATATGTCATACTAACAACAGACTTCATGTTGGGTAGTGTTAGTTGATAATGCCTTGTCTCACATCAATTGTGGCTTCTATTCTCATATTGGTGTCTTATGGGAAGTTTTTTCACATAGTATTAATGTTTTAATTTTTCAAAAAAGTATATAATTTTATAACATTGCAAAAAATGAGATAAAATCCTAAAAAATAACAATATCATATTTTACCCTCAATTTTTTTCTCAAGCCATTCAATTTTCATTGCAAAAAGTAATAAACCATATTACCTCCAAAATAAATTGCTACTACAATACAGTTAATCACCTTAAAATTTTGCGACATAAATCTTTACAAGTGATTTATAATTCATATAACTCATGATGAAGATGAATATTATGAATTCATGTGATATCCATATCTCTTATGAAGACATAATTATCTATAAATTTTTGTAATTTTTTTTAAAAGTGGTTCATTGGTCAAAGACCAAAGCATATTTTATTTAATAAAAGAGTCGAAAGGATTACATGAGATGGAAATAAGGGATTTTTTTACAATCTTTATCAAATAGTTGAAGTATATCTGGGGGGAGGGTGTCTATCCAGGTCATGGTATGATGAACACCATTGTTGGAAAGGGAATCAACAACAGTGTTAGCCTCTCTTAAGGTGTGTGTGTAAATGTAGTCGATTTCATGCAGAGAGTATAGGCACTACATCCAAAGATTAATCAAGTGCCAGTCAAGGTGAGTCACACCATTGCAGATGACCTAGACAATGGTGGTAGAATCACTTTCAATACATAGTTTCCTCCAGCCTTATTGAATGGAAAAATTGAAAGCATGAATTACTCCCATTATCTCGGCCTCCAATGACGATGTTATGCCGCAGTTACTAAAGAAACATCCATGACACATGCCAACAGAATCTCTGAAAATGGCTCCGAAGATGGAAGGTCCAGGATTTCTCTTTGAGGCACCATCCACATTAACATTGATCCATCCCAGAATTGGTGTTTTCAAGAAGACTTCAATGGTGTGAAGAGGTTAGCGATATATGACATCAACCCGAAGCTAGTGCAAAATCTCCAAATCATCAACCGAGTTGTTTCCGTGAGATTTTTGGATCGATGCAGCTTCTAAAATCTTAATGAGGATCTGTGCTTTCCCTGTATTAAAATTTAATGAGCATTTATTTTGTAAAATATCATTTCTGTCATACCATATCACATGTAGGATCTCAACAACAACAGTTAGGAAAATGATCATAATTTGCTGAGAGGCTTGGCACTGAACACCACATATAAGAAGGGTGCAAAATAAGTACCCATCATTAAAATAACATTATATTATGTTATATCCATAATTGACATTGAAGATATTTTTAGGTTTATAGTTTTAGATAATTGGGTCTCAAATATTATATAACAACATTAATATTGCAAAGTATACTCATATAATTACAATCCAATTTTTTATAAAAATAAACACTTAAAAATAAAAGGTGACTTATTTTTTGTGATTAAAATGTACTTATTGGACCTCTTGAATTCATCATTTCTTTTACCCATCTATATACCATGTTGAAAAATTCTATAAAACTAGGTTTATGAAATATAATATTAGTAATAAATATAAAATAATGAAAGATAATATTATTCAATGAATACTTATAATCCCATGAAATCATAATTCATACCCAGAAAACATAATCTTTTTAACATACCATTTGAAATCATATATTTCTTGAAAAAATCATAAAAATAATAAATAACAAATGTATATTCTTAAATCCTTATCATACATACATTCTATCATTAATAGATACATAATAAGTGGCATTCATGGTTATCCTTATAATATAAATCATATTACATTCCACAAATATCATAGGAGAAACCTTATAGTACAACTCTGCCTCATTACTCAATGGATTGGAGAGTAATCATGAGGACTCCTTCCATTATTTTATAATGAAACCACCCTTATACATAAGTAATTACTGAGAATCATAACATAATCATAACATATAAAATGCGATTAAAAGAAAAAATAAAATTTCCACATTGTATTCAAAAAAATATAATTTCAAGATATTGATGTAATAAATCCATTATCAAAACCTTTTTTAGTACCAAAATTTATATAAATATAATATCGTAATTACCTTTATTTTAAATACATCATGAATTTTATGGATGTCAAATACCACATAGTGGTCCAGAAAATAGAAAGGTTGTTGTGAACCCATATGATAAGAAATCATTTTTTAGTGGAAAAATTTATATAAAAGATCATGCTTTAGAAAACCATTGATAAATGTCAAAGGATAGATTATACATCATATAAAAGAAGGTGGTGTATATTATAAAAATATTCCCAATGAAGAGAGGTTGAGATGAATTCCCTTATTTTGATCCTAACTCGTAACGTAAAACCATTATAATCAGGAACAATAAACTTATGTTAATTTATACATTCATGATAACCTATTTCATTTTTTATTCCTTATATATCACTTATTTACATTTTATAATGATTAAATAATTATTTAATTACATATCAGATGTTTTTTCGATATTTAGTACTTGAGTTAAAAATCTACATGGATTTACGTAAATATTTTATGTGGTCATAATTAAATCATCCATAGAATAAAAATAATTGTATAATAATTATACTTTTAAATCCATTCATTAAATATGAATATGATATATGAATAAATTTATAATCATGGAGATGATATGTCGAATATTCTAACGAGTAATGTTCCCATTTCTCATTTATCATTATATATGTAAGGTAATTATTATTTACCCTCTATATAATGATAATAATATTATAAAAATCATAATATTTATTTATCTATATATATATCATACATGTGAGGTGGGGAAATAAAATGATTGCATCGCTTCATGGAGGTGATAGTTCACATGTACACATAAATGACTTTATCGTTTTTATGTTCATTGAATGAATGAAAATATATGACATATTATTTGCTTATAAATTTATATATATGTCTTAAACTATCATATGTTAAATTAATTCAATCATTTTAACAGTTTATTATAGATGGTATTGAAAATATAACAATATCAAGTTCCACAGCGGTAGTATGTTGTACACAAATTCAAAATTATCATGTCCCATTTAATGTAATTGATGATGGATTATGAAGAAGATAATAACATAATAACATATAAGTATATTTATGATACTTGAGTAATTATTTTTTATTAGAAGATTGTAATTTATTGGATGTGTATGAAGAAATAAAACATAAACACTTAAACAAAAAATTCCTCTTCATCATTTCATACCCTTTGATGAATATCTTAACACCTTTATGATGGGTTTTCAACCTATAATAAAAATCCATGAATGTGAGGAGGGATTCTAGGAAGAGTTTTAGGTATATATTGACCAATGAAAAGGTATATGTATGTGTGATTATTAGAGATGAGTGGGTTCCATTTTATTGGAGAGGGGAGGGGTACCATTGGAATATCTTAAAATATTAAATTATAAAAAATTATTTTTTGGTTCCAAATGGTTCAAAAATAATATATTTCAAATTTATGTTTATTTGGGATGAAAAATAATCATCCAAATAAAATTACAGTTGTTTTTTAATTTTTTTAACATTTAACTTTTATTTAACTATTATTTTACAGTTTTTAATCATACAATGAAAATATGTTATTTAAACAGTGTGTGTTAATGTAATTATCAAAAAATATAAAATGATAAACAAATAAAATTTTTGACAGATATTGAATTATCCTAACCATTTTTATGAATCATATATTCTTTGAATTTCATTTCATTTAAGAAGATATTTTATTTTTTATAATACCAACACTGTCAATTTAGACACTATTCATTATTACACATTTAAAAATAGCATCATAAGAAGATAAGATCGAACCAACTCAATTAAAGAATCAAAGCGAATTAAAAATTATCAAAAATATATTTGGATGGAAAAAAGTATTTCATATAATATTTATTTTAATATTTATATTATCATTTATTTTTTTTTAATTCATGGATATATTATCGCATCATCATTGTGTCATTATTAAATTTAATTTTACATTTTCTAAAAATTATAAAGAAATTAACATGAGGTGGGAAATATTTAAATATTTATTAATACTATATATATTCATTTATATACAATTTATACCACCACATTAAAATTGTTTTAGTATTAAGAGACATGAATATGACATCTTGGTATAAATTTTATATAAAATGATAATAAGTGCCATAATCATATCCAAGTGCCATAGTGTGTTCCTAAAATTGACCCAAGCAAAATAATTCTTTGGATAATGTCATATAATTAAATCAGGAAAACTGTTATGGAATTTCTATATTATTATTTTATTATTTTTACCTTTAATTATATGATTTACCCTTAACCATGGTACTTAAAATAATTAATATTTTTTCTATACATACTGTCCTATATTTTTAAAAGGACATATTTAAATAATCTATACATTTATATTACAAATATTTAATTATATTTTCCAAATTCAAAATACATAAGAATCATTAAATAATTTAAAATTAATACTCATTATAAAAATGAGATTAGTAGTTTTTTAAAGTAGAAACCATTAAAACATTCACATTATTTTATATCAAATATTAATGTATTATTACTTACGATGACCAAAATTGGATTTAGTCTAAATAAAATTATCTAATAATAATTAAAAAAAATTAAAAAGATAATATAACTATAAATTATAATTATACAAAAAGGAATTTTTGAATTAAAATGTAGTATTTTTTCATTATTCCATACAAAATGAATTAGATTAGAAAAATACCAATTTTTTTTTAAAAAATGGAATTTTTATTTACCACTTCTAAATAATATGTTTATTTTGTCAAATGAAACATATAATTGTGAAAAAAATATTTAAAATAATTTCCCCATCATAAGGCTGTAAAACTACATTTTTTTGAAAAACACTCATTTTATCCGTAAAATTGTATTTGTTCATACATAATGTTGAGAAATAAAATAAAAAGAAATTTATATATTATATTAAATTATTATGTCATTAAAATATTCTAAAAAGGGTGATTTTTTTATTTTATAAGAACAATTATTAACACTTAAATAATTATTCAAAAAAACACATCTGCAATATTCAATAGGTTTTTATTTACAATTCAAATTATTTTTCTAAATAACGAATAATTATATAATAATTTGTGAACCAAATTTTATTATGTAGTTAACATCATTCTCTATGACAATTCTAATGATTATGTGATAAAATCAAGTTAAAATCCGAATATTAATAATATATTATTTTTTTATATAACATCGTATTGAGTGCAACATATGATTTCAAAGAAACCCATTGATTTGTCTTGGGTATTCTATCAGACATAACATAAAATTAAAAGAATAATTACAATCTAATTCATAAATATTAATAAATATGAAAAGTTATTATTTCATAATGACCTAGGGAATTACATGTAATAAATCATTATAAAAAAATAATAATTATATTAATTAAAATTAATTATGTTCTGGATTTGTATATAATGGGATTTGTATATATAGATTAAATCAACAAGATGAGAGGAAAAATTACTTCATGGAGCCTGTATGATATTTAATGGCCAGTTAAAATTCAATAAATATTATATATTCATGTTGATAGATAATGTATTGTTGTTAAATTGTGATAAATAATTAGTAGTAATATAACTATTATGAGGGTATCATATTAAAATTGTAATGATATGCTTCAACGATAAATGTTATTTATAAAATATCATTATTGGGTCTTAAAATTTACACATTCAGGATGACATAATTTAATTTAAACTCTAATAATTTTAGAAATAAAATGCTACAAATATTTGAGAATAATATTAAAATGATTATGTGATCCGTGGAAATGAAATTTACTTCACAGATAACTAATTTTCATGGAGATTTGATGCTTCGTGATACCCCCATGAATTAAAATATTTATATGATGTAAAAAAATTGTCCCATAACACTCAAATTGAACCATATATGTTTTTATATGAGGTAGAAAATGGTTTATTCCTGTAAAAATTAATATCTCTTGCGACGTATATATATTCTGGGATGGGCTAGAATCACCAGTTCCTAAAAATGACAGCCCATGCTGACTACATCCATGGGCCATTGAATAATGTGGTTTGCGACTCTCCATGGATAACTAAAACATCCAATTTATTGTACCTCTATTTATTTATTAAAATACCTTGAGGGGGGACTGTAAAAAAAGAAAAAGGGAAATATCACATAAAAAATTATCGGTAGGTGGTTCAATAGAAATTCCTCTAACAACCATAGTACATCATAGATATTATCCCTTGAAACATATGTTTGTGGAACTTAAAAAAATCCACCACATATAATGTATATGGGATTCCCACCACTAATGATAAAATACAAGGGTAGTGTCAGTTATGAATTTGGGTGTTAATTAGTTAACTTGTGGGGGGAATAAATTTCTTTACTAATGACCCCTACATGGATGGATTATTAGGGATATTTCACCATGGTCACTCCTTTTCATATATCCTTTGAATTCCAACCCATCAGCGAAAAACCTTTAAAGATTTTACATCAGTTAAAATGACTCATTGTTGACTCTTTTTAAGAAATCCTATGTAGAAATTTATTTGTGGATGGTCACTTTTTTTCTACCCCTTTTTGGGAAACACGTTATTGTTAGTTACTACATGACCATCACCACACTAGAAATGATAGAAAAACATTCCTTCACTAACCCCCATGAAAAATGGATAGTTTCACCATGAATGTTTCAGGCTGGGTCAATATAAATTCTTTTGTTCCCGAATTCCAGCCCGATATAATTCATTTCAATTCTACTATTTGACTTACCTATCATGAAACTCACTAAACACCATCACCTAACAATCCATTCAGGATGATCTAGAACTCAATAGAAAATCATGGTATCAATGGTTCATACATTATAGGAAACATCCTATACATTCCTCAATCTTCATGTCCCAATAAATTTCAGTTCTCCATAATCTTCCACATCCATTAGAAATGAAAGGTTAGTGTATTAGGTACACGTTATCGTGACTATGCACAATATTCCATGGATATCTTAGCATTAGTTTTCCACAAAAATACAAGTCAACTAATGAAAAATTCAACCTCTATATATTCTTTTCTTATTTTCGTAAGTTGTAGTGGAATCTATTCCACATATCATTTATCTTAATCCATGAATCTACATAATTTTGGTTTAAACAATTCCTTCCACTAATGTTTTATTCATTTTAGATCATAATTTTCCAATTATCCTCTAGTTAGAATTGGGGTTTTATAAAAAGTGGTCCATGTCACATGAATATAAACTAAAAGACCACAACATATCATATCCAAAGGATATTAAACATTGTGGAACTTTTAAATAAAAACGTGGTGTTGAAAATATATTCTCTCATTTAATATTCATGTATTTAAATTGAAGTAAAAACTATATGAAAAAAATAATTTGCCTTATCCAATTATCATGATACAAATGCCAAACACATAAAAGGGAACACCCACTAAGGTAATCCTTTATCCTTTCTTGGGGGAGGTGGTGTTATTTCTTCCCTTGACCTTAGCCTTTGACATTTTAAGATATATAAAAAATATGAATGTCCATGATATTAAAATAATAGAAGAAATGGGAACACTCAAATCCCTCTATCTCTACATCCATTGGACCCTAGTTCTATCCATAATCAGACGAATTAGGGTGTCCAATCCTAATATCTACTACCTCCTCTTTTTTCTCACACTGATCTTGACACATAAGGGAATAGTGGTCTTTAGTGATCTAAGAATTAAAACATTCATGAAATGAATGAAAAATGTATTCTAATTAGATATATTCCCAAACATAATTCGAAATTGGCCTCCTATTCATTATAATCCAAAAAAATAGGAGTCCTCCATTCAAAATCAACTATCATTAACCATTTTATTGGCATCCTTAATTGTGTAATCCCCATTCACACTGAACTACATGGAATATTATTCATCTCATAAGGATATATAGGATTACCATTCAATGGATTCCATTCCACATCGCCACATCTCGCATCCCTCCTGGAAGATAATGAACACTTGATCTCAAAAACATATAGCATAAAACCATTATTTTCATAGTGAATGAATAAATGATATCTGGTATATCCAAAAATGAGTAACCATGATGGTGAACCTATGATACATATAGATTTCCATGTCGATACAAACCTTCAGATACATACTAATGATACTAAACCAATGTGTTGATATAGCCAAACATTGTCTAAGGATAGTCTGTATAAACATTCCATGGAATAAACAATGTATTCATGATAATATAAACAAGACATAAATATATGAGTGAGTCCCAAAATAAGACATTGTTACTCCCAAACTGGTTTGATGAGCCTGATATCCCATCACCTCGAAAAATGTGAGTTCTCAATTTTCATTGGCCAATTCATCTAATGAATGCCTACATTTGTTAAGATGATCCATGAATCACATATATTGGATTCATCAAGCGTTCTTTGGTACTCAAATATATCTTTTGGGGACCATTAGAATATATTATACTAGACTTCATTGATTGAAAACTAACTAACCCCTTGAAATCAACACAATCTAGAATTGTACACATTTGTGAACTAAAAAAATGGTGAAACCGATATGAATGACTTAACTATGGGGCCTCCATCACAAGTTAAAGAGGACACATATCCTTATCCACATAAGAACATTTTTTTGTTTAGAGTAATAACACATTCATTTGAAAAAAAGAATAATGAGACTGACATGAATGAATTAAATGTGGTACCCCTATTACAGGATAAAGTGGATATATTTCCTAGCCCATGTCAGACCATTTTTTGTGAAGGGTAATAACTACCTCATAAAAGCAATCATTGAGATTATAATTCTTCTATTGAATAATTGACCATCCCATATAGTTATATCTGGATGAGAAGGCCATAATATAAAATATAATAGTAAGGGAGTTATTGGTGAGAAAGTTTATTATAAGAATCCAATTTTTGGTATATGTTTTATGTAAATATTAATGGATTTTGTAACCACAAAGTGATCAATATTTTATATTTAATTGTGATAAAAATACAATTTTGAGGAATACCATTTACCCTTCAATGATATGATTTCCCCATTAATTTCTCAATAAATAATTATTTTAATAATCATGGATTTTGTGGTTATATATTGTAAATCCAACATTATCTAAGACCATGAAAGAAATTCAACACAATTCTAGTCACTTTCCAGGGGTATTAAAATTTTATCAATATTATTTTTATCATGGTAACTAGATTTTAATTAAATTGTTTATATGTTATTTAAAAATATATTTTCAACCATATTAAAAAATTTTAATTTTTTCAACATATATTTATTCAAAATTTAATATATATAAATTTTTTAATAGTATAAAATAATATTTTCATTATCAATTTTACATATATAAATATAAACATTTTATAAGTAAAAATGTTGAGTTAATGATTATGTTTTATTAATCATATATAACATCGCATTCCAGTTAAATATTTTTTAAATTAACTATATATATATATATTTTTAATATAATATTTAATATAAAAAAATATTAAATTATATTATTACATTAAAACTATGAAATATTAATTTAATATTTAATTGAAAAAAAATTGTTCATCATTATTGTGGTCAATATTAATAATTATAAAAGTGGTATTTTTTAAAAATTTGAAATTGGACACATTAAATAATATTATCATGTTGATCTAATTCAGTAATTTTATTTTATATATTTAATATTTATATGTGATGACAATTAATTTTTCATATATTTGAATAAACATTACATATACAATAAAATATTACATTTGGTTATGAAAGTTTAAAAATGGGTTTTGATAAAAACAACATATATTTCAAAGGATTTATTTTAATATTATATATTATAGGAATCAATTTCAACAACATTCAATTAATTATAGTACTATTTTCATTTTATAAAAGTGGGTTTTTTTTTAAAATCATAAATTTTCCCCATTAACATAAATTCTAGTTATTTCAAAACAAATTCAAAAAAGTATAATATGGATAATATTATTTAATAAATGATTAATTTTCAAAAAAAATATTAAACATATAATGTGTACTGTTGATTAATCATAAAATATATTTCAATCATTTTTACAGAAAAATTCTGTTATTTAGAATAGGTACCATTCTCATTCATCTTTCATATCAATTACATGATAAATTTCTATTAAGAATGTAATCTTATGAAATAAATTTTATCATAATTAATAAATAGTTTAATAAAATAAAAATTCATAACACATGAAATGGAAATTCATAGATTATTACATTTCTAGTAAAGATAAAGGTAGTTATTTTTGGTAATACAATAGAGTTTCATTTATTTAATATAACTCCCTTAATTTTCATTATTAAAATATTTCAAACTGAGGTTACTCATATTTATTTCCCCTAATTAAATGACCATGGTATGATGTAACTAATATATATATATATATCTAATCTACATATATCACCATATCATTAAATATTTTAGTTTCCAATAGAGAATTATTTCAATCATAATTATTTATTTTATGGTAATTCTATATTTATGCCATATGTTATACATCCACCCCTAATGAAATTATTAATTCTATGTTTTTATAGTAGTTTTTTAATGAATTATATACTATAATATCATATTTATGACTATAAAACCAATTAACCATTCTTCATATAAACTGAAATCATAGTATCTATATTTTCTCTCTTTCTAGACCTAGAACATGTTCACATTCATTGAATACATTTTCCTCTTTCATTCAAAATCATTTTTAATATAAATTTTTTTAATCATTATTTCATTACCATGATCACCAATTGTGCTATTTTATACTATATTCTTCTATAAATTTGATTGTTTTTCATTAATATAAGCAATAAATGACCTTAATAATTTGTGATATGTGGTTTTTATAATAAAATGGTTTCAAACAGTATATTTTATCACATTAAGATTTTTATTGGGATAATTTCTGTAATTTTCATTTCATCCATTTTAAACAGGGTTCCATTAGCCTTCAACATCCAAGAAAACGAAAATGTGCAAACATTATTGATGATAATTATAATATAATTATCATAAAAATCAAAATACAAATTTATCCTCTTGATGTCTTACATTATAACATGATTATCAATGCATGCCATTCATACAATATATCATTTATGAAACATGTTCAACCTATATCACACATTATTTATCCAATGTTATTCATGGTTGATCATATGTCATATTATATTGGGTTCTGTGAAACGTCTTAAAAAATATAAAAAAATAGATCACAATTTATTATGAAATTTTTTTAAATATTCATTCCAAAAATTTAATTTAAATATATATTGGCAATATTATCATTTTACTATACCTATAAATGCATATATCAATTAATACATAAACAAACTAATTAATATCAATGTTTTTATCTATAAAATTCATGTGAATATTAAAATTAGGATAACTAACATAATGTTATTCAAATAGATAATAATCATACATAATCATAATGTGAATTACCCAAATGACATCCCCTTGTAGTATCATGCTATATTTTATGTTAGGCCTCTTTTCCATGAACAAAATGATTATTGTGTTATTATCCATTAAAAATATTTTTGGGTAACTACACTAAAGATCATTAGTATAACAGCCTGCTTCCACTTGTAGAATCCAAAAAATAATTTATTTTAGTAGAGAAGCAAAAAAACATATTACTAAATCATTAAAAATGATTTCTGATATTAACAATTATCTTATACGTGAATCCCTTGGGGTTTTACTGATGTTCATTTATCTAAATTCAAACATAAAATGTTTAATATTTCCATAAAAATAAATCATAGAGTCACTCAATGTGTTATTCATACAATTTAAATTACGATCATACAAAAAATATTAAAACCCCAATTATAATGAATAAATATACTAAGCCATAATTTTGTCATATCCTTATGATGATACAACTATCTAACACCATATAGTTTCGCCCAAAAATCTAATCCTCATTTACATTAAATTTATAAGTTTTATTTTATTAAAATAGTTGAACCACATAAATAAATAACCGTTTATTAAAAAATTAATCTATTAATTTCAAAATAGTATATTTATCATTTTTCTCGATATAAAATTTGATAATTATAAAAACAAAAAACCAATCAATCATTTGATATTTTCAAATAATAGGAAATTAATTTCATTCATATAAGAGAATATATATTATGATAGAAATATTAAATATCTTAAAAAAATTCTCCACATATGTTATCATTATATACATATGTCATGTGTAATTATTTTCTCCGTAATCATAGGTTAGGGGGACATAAAATGGGAGTGGTAAAAAAATTGTAATGGAAAACATAAAACTAGTGAAATCATGATGAAATTGTGGTCTCAATTATAGGGGAAGTGTTTGTATTTATTAAAATTCTATATTCATATAAAACTATGAGAATAATATATCCATTAATAGTAATAAAAATCAACCTTTCAAATATATAATTTTAATTTATTCCTTAGTGGTGAAATTAATAATGTTGTACAATAAATATTATTCTGTGAACTTGGAAATCATATTCATAGTCATTAGGATCAAACAACCAAAATATATTCTAATTTTTGATGGCATATAGAAAAATATTCAAACAAGATGGTCTAATGATACCAACCAATGTTTCAATAGACTATATGATGTTGATCAACACTTCTCACTTTTTTGATGCAAATAAATTCATCATATGAGATATTGAGTAAACAAATCATAATCATATTTTATATTAGTCTCCATTATTTTAATAAAAACAAACAAAATTCACAATACATTTAATCATTACATTAAAATGTAAAATATTATCATAACCAATTGGATGACATAGTTTCATTGGGAAAAAAATCAACTCCAACATGCTAATAATCAATTTAATTTAAAAAAAACACATGGAATAGAAATAACAATCCTCATATAAATAAATTGGATACCATTATCATAATTATTAAATATATATATGGTGAATGGTTAAAAACATAAAAAAATTCCAATAATATTAATTATTTGATTTTTGGCATATAAAATGTATCAAATTTCACCATTTTAATAAAATATTAAACATTTATTAAAGGTGGACATCATCCAATTTGAATCATGTAAAATTTTATGTTCACTCTATATAGATAACTGGGTGTATAACTAACATAATAATGGTATAAAATGATGATAACCCATTCATAGAAATGATTCTTATGTTTTCTAACAATATTTTTCTAGTGTAAATGTTAAATCCATTAACAATTAGAAAAATATGTAAAACATCTTATCTAGATATTGTTTTGAATGATATCATGAAATAAAAATCAAGCTTCACATAGTTAGATACCATGATTTTAAAACCCTAAAAGAAAATAATATGTTTTGGAATAACAAATAATTATGAAAACTATGATGATAAATATATGAATTTAATAATGAAAATAGATGTGAACGTATTAAATTATATTTATATATCATTTTAGACAATGATTTAAAGAGGACATTATATGTAAACTCCAAATAAAATTTTCAATTGCTATAGTAAAACATATTAATAATGTTATATTAATATGTTTATTAAATTATAGGTATTTGAACATTAATAAGGTTTAAAATGGATAAAATTATAGTGGAATACAAAACATATGATATTTAAAAAATAATCCATTTCAATATTTTGAAAATTACTATTATTAAATGATCAAATTATTAATTGATAAATTGAACATTTTCTTGTATCATATCAAATTTCTTCCCCATGATGTAGAAAAATTGACATAATATATAATAATTGGGGGGGGATAAGAATATATTAATGTTTTTCCAAGTGGAACTATTTAAATTAATGAATGGAAGATTATGTTATCAATATATTATATGGAAAACATAATCCTTGAAGTATAATGTTTTTTATAAGTGTATTTCATGTAGTATAAATGTAATTTTAATTTTTTAATTGTTTTTTAATTACAAAGACTAGATTATTAAATCAAGTAGTTGAACCATATCATTACGCGACCTTATTCAAACCACCCTATATTCATAATTGTAACAACATGTTATTAGGATCTAGCGTGAAATTTATGGAGAATATACACTCATTTTCAAATTGATATAAAAATATTAATGATATTAAATATATTGATATATTAATTTTTTATTTTAAAAAATTGTATAATTTTTTAATTAATCATATGAATATTAACTTAGGTTTAATTTTGATATTTTTTTAAAAAAATTAGAAACTTGTGAAAACAAATGATTTTTTTTGAAAACTCAATTTTCATTTACAGTATTTAAAATTTAAAAATATATATTGGATTATTTTTTAAATTTACAACATTTAATTTTTTTTAATAATATAATTATTATTTTGAAATAAATTTTACACTTGAATTTAGTATAAATACATCTTATATTTAAAAAGGGAAATTTCCTGATAAATTTATTTTTCATCTTCTTTTTATAATTTCGTGTGAAATTAATTTATGCAAATTTTGGAATAATTAATTTGAAAATTAGAATATAAATATTTGAATCATGTGGTCATAAAATTGTAATTAATTTCCTTATTTTTTTAAACATTAATAGCTACCTCACAAATTTTTATGACACAAAAATGTTTTAATTAGGTAAATAATGTTTTAATTAATAAGATAAGAAGTAGAAGATGACCATAAAACATCCATTAATTTTATTTTAATCTACAATTTCATCCATAATTATAAATATTTCATTATATGTCGAGTTTATCATGTTGATGACCTTGTGACTTTTATAATAGTTTAATTAAATAGAAGAAAAAAATGTCAGAATCTAGTATTTAATAACTATATTATTTTTTTCAGGGCTACATGAAGATGATATGTTTAGTTATAAATATAATTTTGAATCCTATATTATATAAAATTGACATAGTGGTTAATTAATAATTTTTAGGGATGAAATAAAGACTTTCTATTCTTACACAATGCTGACACAATTATTATTCAATTATTGGAAATATAAAGTAAATAAAAAAAATATTAAAATATTTATCATATGATATAATTAATTTTAATGAATAAAATTATAGATACACATATAATGATATAGGATTTATTTTACTAATTTATTCATATTTTTTTTTCTGATGTTATAAAAATGAATGTAAATAAGTATTTTAAAAAATGAAAATATAGATATTTTTTTTAAAATCCTATTATATTAATTGATATACAAATTAAAAAGTGTATCATTGTTATTGTCATTTTTATATTTTTTAATTTATTAATAAAAATATATTTATTTTACTTTCTTATGTTTAACATGACTAGCATGACCATCAATGAATAAAAAACCTTGTTTTCATGGTATGTGTGGAAGAGGAAAACACATGGTTAATATAAAACCATACTACAAAAGCATAGACTATATTTTAAAAAATAATTATATTACATTATTTAAAAACATAATAATTATATATTCTAAAATTATCATTCTGGATTATTTTGGAAAAAAAATTCAATTTATACTAATTTAATATTTTCTGAAATTTAATGAGTGCCACTCTCATATCCTATAAAATGTATCTTGTTAAATTAATTTAGAAAAACAATAAAACCCTTATGTTTCATCCAATAACTTCCAAAATATATTCGCAACATATCTACCACTAATAAAGATGAATTTTTTGGGGTATTATACAAAAAATATTAGTGGTATGTTATAATAAAAATTAGATTGTCTTAAGATAATGTATAGTTCATAAAAAAAGAATTTCCATTTTTATTTATTCATCCAACCCTTAATATATTATATGAAAAATATGTCATAAAATTATTGGAATCTACCATATACATAGATTTTATATTGTTAATTTCAAAACCTGTTTTAATGTCAATAATCTATCAAATGTGGAAGTAATCAATCATTCATGTGTATAGAATTTTACTGCATCATGGACTGATATAAATAATTTTCCATCACAACCTACAAACAAATGGTTGTAATTCATAAAAAATTATTAATATGTTATATTAATTACATGTTTTTTATTATTAAATGAAAATATATTATGATGTTTATCCTTGTCATTTAGTGAAAATGATAATGTTGGTAATGCCTGCATGTGGACTACTACTTCTTTGATGTGATGTCATTTGTTCTTCATCATCAACACACAAAGATAATATATATATGTATGATTAAATTTAGAATATTTTATCGATTATATAATTAAAATTATTTAGTTATATCAAATTAGTTACATTATTTCTATTTCCATGACCACGTCCTTGTATTGGGTACCCCTCCTAGGCCAAAAATGTGAGAAGATATATAGTGACCTTGATTCCAGCCTCTCGTAGTCGTTAAGATAATTACTAGAACTGAGAGTGTATAAAACAAAAATAATATAGTAATTACCCACTAAGAGAAAACTTGTAAAAGGGTGAGATAATATAGACACTAGAAAACTGGCCTTTATTTCAATATGTAAAAGAAACATAGGATATAATAAGCATTATCACGTACGAACTACTACAATGGAAATGAAAAACCTATAGGTAAAAAAATATAAAATTTTTATGACCATAAATACCAAATAGCTCCTAAAACCACAAGATATTTGTAACCATCATGATCTCGATCATTCTCCATGTGTCCTGAAAAAAATAATTTTATAACATAGGTATGTATAACAGGATACTCCTTAGTATCCACCTCGGATCCTCTAATGAAATTTTTATGAAACATTTCTAAAGCATGGTGAAGAATAAGTGAAAAGACTTATAACATAAAAATGAATACTATGTTCAACATCTCACCAAGGATACATTCACCATGTATCACATACAATAGTATATAACATAACAATGAATATCAATGGTACACCACTACCACTTCCCCACTGGATTTCTAATTTTCCCCAACATCGCACGTCCTGAGAATCTCTCTTCGAAAGGGATAACATGAAGACTACTAGGAATAGAACCATAACATGAACCTAGTGAAACTCAACACCAAAACTACACAAACAAACATATCTATATAGTTTTCATGAGCCATCACAACTCGGATAGTGTGTATCATACATTTGGTATTATACCTCATGTTATTACTGCCAATACGCCGAATAATGACCCTATATCCACTAAAAAATACATGTTACACCTATAGATGTCCATAGAAAACTATATCCAGAATAAATGTGTCTAAAATACCTAAATTCTATTACATACATCTGTACATATATAGTGGGAAAATATATTGTTGTGCATACCAGCACAAGTATCTACCAAGAATAAAGTGTGGGGCCAAGGGGGGTAGTCATCCATCCATCCCCCACCAGGATATTAAGGAAAACTCTCCCAAGGCATTGAATACATTGGGTGTTATTTTACCTAAGGAAAAAGGTGGAGTTGAAAATATATACACTAAATTTATATAATATAATATAGCTTACAACCAAACTATGGGAATAACCCAGTCATTGAATCAACTAAAACTAACGTCTCTCAGACTCCCAGATGCCACTACTAGTACTGCATTTCATATAAGCACACAACCATTTAATGAGATATATTATCTCAATTTGTCCCTTTATATCTGTTTAATTTTAAATTAATTAAATATTTAAATATTAATTTACCATTATCATTTCCCACATTTAATCTCATTACGATTCCAGCTATGTATTATGCCCTATAGTCATAACAAATGAGAGTCCATGGTTTATAAAAAAATTCAACATTAAATCATATAAATATCCATCCATATTGGATTAAAAACATTATTAACTAATTTATTACAAAAATTACCACTTTTAATTTTTCATGGTGTTCTAGTAAAACATTCTAATCTTCCATGAAAACGGGGGCTCAAAATAGTGTTTAGATGATCTCCCATCAAGTATTTTCCACATATAGCATTAGCATACACCCATACATCCTCTTTAATATAAACATAGAAATTAAATGGATCATCCAACACATATTGACCACTTTTAGAAAGAATTTATGAAATAAAATATGACTTCATAAGTGGGGAATGTATAGAATATAAATATACAATGTATTATACAATAATCCACTTTAATCTCATCAGGTTAACCCAAAAACAACTTTTCATATCATCTTTTGTCTTTCCCCACACCAATATGCATAGAACATGAATCACATCACTCTTGGAATCAAATTCTACCAAAAAAACTAGGCATACCAGCCCCCCAACCATAACTGCCATCTAGGAACACATCGTATCACACGCATGATGAAACAATAATGTAACTGGGATCAACTCCCTAAAATAGGAATTCATCCATCACACACAATGAGCTCTCACGGCTCCATACATAAGGAACATGTAATTTACAATAAATTGGGTTACTAAGACAAAACTAGGAATTATATTTTCCATACAAACCATTCTATATTCAATCATGAAATAACCAATTTTTAATAATTGGTTCAAAAAGTGGGAAAATTAAAAAACTATCAATGTCAATATATCACAAATTAATTGCTCAATAAACATGAGATAACATTAAACACAAAGTATCATCTAGATTTAGGTTTATCAATCAATTCAATTAAACATTATTACTGCATCTATTTGATTATCGTCAAATCATATCAACAAAAACAAAATTCATTAAACATGAATAGTAATGTTTACAAAAATTAATTACTATTTAATCCATGATTTACATTCTTTACCTATATATATTTATACATTCTAAAAAATAGAATAGATATCACACTATCTAGAAAATCAATAGGAAATAACATCTCATGTAAATTTATACCAATACATTAATTTTGATTAATTAAATATTAAGTAATTTTCCTTGTGAAAAAGTTATCTAAATCATGATTAATATAAAAATGAACATAAATAGAATATCTCATCCACAAATCCACTATTACAAATGGGTTTTTACATTCTTTTCATGACAACGACTAACACGATAGATCATGATGACCTCTCTCACAATGACTGCCTCCACCTATGGATGCCATTACTCAACCACATCAACCAACACCAAAGAAAGATCCAGTAGAAACATGGAGATCAAATCAAATCACATGGAAATGATATATTTGTTAAAAAATTAAGAACATAAAAGAATATAGTTAGAGAACAAATTATATGGAATATGGATCAACACATCTTATTTGCAAAAAATCCGGGGGTGTGAATGAAGCAAGAAAAATAGAAGGGGAAACAATCCAAGCAATGATGTTTTATTTAAAAACTCTTATGTTAGGAAGAACTATATGTTCCCAACACATAAAAAATAAGATGTAATAAAAAGGGTGAAATATACCTCTTCCCAATTGAAAATCTATATGAAGCATCGGTTTAGAAACATTATAGATTTTACAATAAAAGATGATCTGATCAAGACTATGTGATTTGAATGGGTAAAGGGCCATGTACCCTTAGTAAAATTAACATAGTAGTTATCAAATCCATTAAAATTATTATTTGAATGTGTTTTACGTACATGATAACATCAATGGGGAAAATATGGGGGATTATAGAATAATTGTTCAATTACGATTCACCGATGATACTCACCGATGTGAGTCATCGATGTGACTCACCAATGATAGTCACATAAACTAGTCATTAATGAGAGTCACCAACACAAAATAAGGATAGAATTCACTAATTAATTGAGCCACTGATGTGATTTTGTGATGTAAGTCACCAATGCAGCTCACCGTTGCAAGGAATTGATGTGAGTCATCGACGCAACTAACCAACATGACACACAGACATGACTGGAATACGCAAATTAGCGACACATGTCACTAACATTAGTTCTTGACATGAGTCAATGACATGAGCCTCCAACCTGATTCTTCATTATAGAAACACTCTTCACAAAACTAGAAATTAGGAAATGTGTTTGAAATATGTTTCTAAACCTCCCAGAAATCCCAAAACACCCGGTTTTTAAAGAATAATGGACTAGAGTGGTCTAGACCATTAAATTAGATACATATCAAACTATTATTGGACTCGATAATCCAAAAATAACCCAGAGAGAATACAGAAAATGGTGTCTGGATGAACACCCTTTGAGATACATATCAAGGCTCGCACCACTGATGTAGGTCAGCCGCTTCATCAATAAAATTATGTAAAATAAAAATAATTCAAAAAGCAACTCCTGACCACTATTGTGAGGGAGAAAACTCTAAAAATACAAAAAAACATATCATAAATAGAATGGTTCTATTAAAGCCAAGGCACGATGTTACAAGAGATGTAATTAATTGAAAATAGATCGGGTTACTAATCACATATTTGCAACTCACATCCTCATGTGCTCTCTTCCAGGCCACTGTGCCAGCAGAAAAAAAGAACTATAATATTTTCAAACATAATAAGCACCTTTTCCATGCCATCATGGATCACTATAGGACACTCCATGATGGTCAAAACATCATCCACATCAATCTCATCCAAATCGAGGACATGGGAGTCATCATGAAAATAAATAATGAGTTGTGACACAAAGAAAATCATTGTGTATCGTACTCATCTTTAGGTAATGTGTTTCCCAATACACCATGCCTCCAATACGATATATCACCTTGGCAGAACCATAAAACTAAGAAGAATTATTAGTACAATGAACAGTCATTCATTGACCATGATGTGGAGTCATCTTTAGAAACACATTATTTTCAATATCAATATCTATTGGTATCCTCCTTGTATATTTATAGGATTTCTAATGATCTTGTGCTTCCTTTATCCTTTCATGATTCACTAGAACAATCTGTATCATATTTTGTACTAGTTCCAGCCCAATAATTTCTTACTCATTGATCCTAGTCCTTCACAACGGATAAGGTAAAGGTCACCCATACAATGAGTTAAATAGTTCCATAATGATGGGGTCATGAATCTTAATTATGTAAGAGAACTCTACCAAGGGAAGGTGCCTCAATCACGAACCTCAAAAATCATGGACACAAGAGAACTACATGTCTTTAGGAGTTTAGATAGTTCATTAATTTGTACCTTTGGTATTCAAGTGAAATGTAGTGCTAAGGCATAGTTGGGAACCAAAAGGAATGTTGGATACCTCAATATGACCTGGAGGTAAAATGGGGATCTTGATAAAAAAATAACCATAATAATGAAACTATAGAGTTTCACAACCTCCCCAAATACATTATTGACCAATAATTTACTATGATTGACCTCATGATCACAATAATGTTGGATTATTTCATAAACGATCCACTATAACCCATATAGCAACATAGTCTCAATGTGATTGAGGAAAAATAGAAACAATGCCCTTTGAGATGTCCTTAAACATCCCCTATGGAGTATCTAATGGATCAAGAAACCACTGGTAACATGGTGCTCAACCATCACCATCTGGAAGACTAAATATTTATACATAAACTTGGTATATCCATGCTTCTTCCTAGGACAACATAACTGAATCCTCAACTCATGGTAAATTTTAGTCACCCTATGTTGTACAATGAAGGATGAACTATAGAAATCACTGATAACTATATCATGGAAAACTAATATAAGGAAATGTATGGCCTAAATCAACACCTAGTGTTTTCATCCATATAACAACCATTATGGTCCTCACCAAAATCAATATAGACTCTCCAGACCTCCACCTCAATATCCACATAGTGGGATTCTTCCAGCTACTATGTAAAATATGACTTCCCATTAATATGAATAAAATATCATATACCTCCAAACAACACACATATCAATATATAATAACAAATTTTCATCTATAACATTCACAAAAATATTCGGATTCACGCACTGAATCATTACATGAATTCTTATATAGTACATTAGCTTCACCATTCTCATTTATAGGTGTTTAAAAACATTTCGTTGTCATTACTCTATAAAATATACATCCATAAATGAAATAGAAAGATCATGTCATGTTTGGAGAAAATATAGATAATTCTCTTAGGTTTGGTGAAGAAAACTCTATTATCATCAATCAGGTAATGTTTTCTTATCTTTTGGGGAAACACCACTACCACAAAATCATGTCTATGGGTAGAATAGTTATGTTTTTGGGGGAGTAACTATTGGTAAGCACAATAAATATCCAATAACTTATGAATTGTAACACAACCAAACCATACAAACAAAGCATCACCAAAAAAACAAAAACAAAACTTCTTTTGTTCGAAGAAAAAAAACTGGTGCACATACCAACATCGCCTTGAAATACACAAATGATTACTAACATAGATAAATCCATAGGAAAGAATCATTATTTTTATTTAATGTTGTCATATGAGTCATAAAACAATTGAAATTGGTTTGGAACCTCATATAATACAGTACAAGACCAAAAAAGTATCACACCTCTTCCTATGTCCTGGTGGCTTCCCAAGACACAACAACATCTATCATCGAATAATCCAAACCTACACCCAGAAGGGATATGACATGACCATACAAAAAAAACATCTCGAGCTGAAAATTCACACTTCATCTTATTAATAAAAAACATTTGATGACAATGAACACCCAAAACAGCATCAAGATGCTATGCATGCTTCTCCTCAAAAGAGGTGTAAAAAAGATGTTATGTTTGAAGACCACCACAAACTTATCTTGGAACTCTAGGAAAACAATATTCGTCAACTCCTTGAACTCATTGAAAGAATTCATCACACAGAATGATATCACAACAAAATCATAATGCCTACTATGGAATAGAATGTAGTCTTTAATATATCCCCCCCTTCACATACATATGATGCTATCTTGACCACAAATGGATTTTCAAGAACAATCTCAAATACGTCAAATAATTGAATAAATAATCAATACATGGAAGTGGATATCGGTTCACCAATATAAGTCTATTTATGTGACAATAAATGACCAACAATAAAAACTATTGTAATATTTCATAATGAACCATACTAGTGTACCCTATGATGTCACACATTACTGAAAAAAATCACACTAAAACAATCCATAAAGTTGTATACGAAGCTCCCAAAACTCATATGATGCCATCCATTAGGGAGTCATTGATATATTAGGCATTCGTGAATATGTTTTGATCCTGAACATGATATCCCATTGATGGGGTAATTCAAAATACACTTATATGAAGTCATCAAGGTACTCTTCTATGGCCCTTGTAAATGCTACTATCGAACCTCTGATCAACTCAACCTCATATTAGCCATCCAGGATGATAAGGAAAACGGAATCCAATGACCATATGAGGGTCTCACTCACTAGTAAAGAGACATTTCTCTCCATCAGTATCAATGAACAAAACCGACCACCAAAAAAATACAATATTTATTGCACAGAATACAAAAAATCCTTGCTGAGGATGAAATTTTATGGTTGTACCGATAAATATAAGAAATATCACCAACATAGGTGATTCCCTAGCACTAAATCACAATCTCAACATATATCAAACATGTTAAACAGATCATCAAATAGTTTATTCAATGCTAATGGCACTGGAAGTCCCTCAAAAAAATGTTTTAATGGATGGAAAAAGAAAACTGATATAATAGATTATGTTTCTCGTAAAAAAAAATGGATTCCACCAAAGTAGAAAAAAATGGTACCTTAGATGATGTGTGTCTCAACATGGACTGGAAATGATAACACATGATGCTAACCATATCCCACATCATACCATCCCTATCCCGGATTATGACCACCTCCATGAGAAATCTCTAATCTATGTGGATGATGAGCATCCTGGGGTTATCCACTACCTGGAAAATGTGCTATTTTCTAACCCTTATATCTATCATGGATAGAACATATTCATTGGAGGCAGCTAATGTATATCCCCTAACACATAATGACTGATCAAATATTTCAAGCACTGTCTTTGATGATGAGACCGAGATCCATAAGAAACATAATCTCCAACTCCCCTATCTGAGGTCGGTAGATACTACCCCCATATTAATAAAACCATAAGGGATGGTTCCTACCATTGTACGAACAAAAAACCATCTTCCCTGAAAACTATGAACCCTAAACCATAACTCATATTCTTTATGAACCTTCACAAAACCTCTATAGGGATGATTTTTTTCTTTCTATGGAATCTAAATGACATATGCCCTCGACAACTGATACATTTTCGGCATAAATGTAGTGACATGTTTATGGATTTATGGATGAAAATCCTCCTCTAAATTCCATTCAATGGACTGATTATCCGAAAATATGTCCAAATCAAATCATCTAAGGTTCCAGAAATAGATCATGAACTCTCACAGACAAGAGATCCAATTCTGAAGTGTAAGAATCTCCTAATGAATTCTCACCATATGGTCAAATATTGAATCTAGGATTTGAATTTGTATCATAACTCCTACCATGAAACTTACGACTAATTAAAATCCCTGAGGAAGAAGATCCACCACTACCTCACTGCCACATATAGGATCTCATCAATAAACAATACCTTGTGCTTTATACGGGAACAAATTGAACTAAACACAATATCAATCTCATCCAACTTGTCTTCCATAACTACATCAGAAATAGATCCCTTCTAAATCATTTTTATATGGTGTTGATATTAGATGAGTTTCCTCTTTTTTGTGTAATCATCATCATCAACTACACTACTGTGATCTGTTGGTGCAACCTACTTGAAATATTATGTACAAAATTTACAAAGATAAATACCTAGAGCTATACATAAATAATGATAAATATTTTGATCTAAAAAAGCTATAAAATGTAATATATTGATATTATTTAATTGTATTATATAATTCAATTTAGGTTAACTTATCCCAAGATCAACACATTCAATCCCAATCACAAAGAGGAATGATTCATGATCTTTCATTGGTCCCACCCACCAACTAGTATAACCTTGTTTATCATCAACTATAAGATTAATGGTTCGTGCATTAGTTCATAGGGGGGACTAAATACTTCTGTCTCTTCCTATATCCCATATTTATTATTTTTTATAAACATAGAAGGCATTTATTTCTCTACCAACCCATGCATGGTAACATAGGACTAACTAGAAACTACATAATATATATCCCCCTATATCTAATAGCAGTTGTTCATGACCCCATTTCTATAATGATTGAATTGCATGGGTTAGAAATCAGAGAAGAGAGAAAATTAATCCTCAGGTCCTACCTCATGTAGGCCCTAGGTTATTGACTAGCATCGTTGGTATAGAAAACAAATAGATGAGAGGCATTTCCATATTAGAATAAAACATGTTATAGGGAAAGATATGTTATACACAAACTAAATACTTCTCAAACCATAAATTATAATAATCCCATGTTCAATATATGTAATTTCATGAATTAAGTACTATAAAAGAAAGAAAAATTTGCATGTACCAATATTAAGTAAAACAGAAGCAACTACAAATCATGCATATCTCCTACAACTCTAGTATAGTATTATCCAGCAAGATCTCCAATCTAATCCAGGTGACATGAAAATATAGTATATTACATAGGATGAGTATAATAGTATACTCAGTAGTATCCAACTTGGTGCCTCTCATTTAAATGTAATGAAATCATAAAAATGATAGTGAACAACAAGTGAAACGAACTCATGAGCTAAATATGCATACTATGTTCTCAGCCTCACTATGGATAATCTCACAAAGAATTACATATGATATTATATAATATTATAATAATTATAAAGGGTTCCCCGCTACCAGTTCCCTAGTAGTTTTCCGCATTTTCCCAACTCCACACATCAAGAGCATCACATTCAAAAAAGGCTAGGCCAAACACACATGGGTGTAGCACCATGACATACACCTAATAAAACATACAACCAAAAAATACACAACCAAAAGAAGAAATGTATTTCTTGGGACCAAACACAAGCCTCATATATTGTATTATACATTAGGTGTTATTTCTCTATCCATTACAACCCATACACAATGTAAAGATCTTCATGTAATCACGACCTATAAACGTAACATCTATATTAGTCAAAAGGGTAATATATCCATAATATATATGTGTGAAATAACCACCAACTATTACACCCTTCTACACATATATATGTGGAAAACCAACCGTCATGTATAATAGCAAATGTAACAACAAAGATAAGATAGTGGGGCCAAAGGGGGTAGTCATATATCCATCCTTCCAACAAGATGTTGGGGAAAACACCCCCTAGGGCTCAAAATCCAATGTTGATTGGTTTCCCTAACTGATAGGGTTTATTAATGTATATAATCACAAAAGGTATAGAATATAATGTATCTCACAACCACAGTATCGTCACAAACAAATCTAAGTCTCAAAAACAACTAACATCTCTCAGACTGTCGACTTCTACAGCTAAGACACTCTCTTATTAGCACAAGACAATTTAAAGATCAATATTTTGTTACATTATCCATTTATATAAATTGAACATTGCATTAATTAATTATTTAATAATTAATTAAACATTATTATTTTCCACATTTCATATCATTACCATTGAAAAAAAAAATATTCCCTCCAATCATAACAATACCGAGTCCACGAGTTCTCAGAACCACATCCTTTGAATTGAATCCCAAAAAAACCAACACCCATGGATTATACAAGTATTCATTTATTTATTTAATAACATTATCAGTTCCCCTACATCAAGGTATTCTATGAAAACATTATATATTACCAAGAAAATGGTTCTCATAGCGTGATTAGTAGAAATACCCGTAGTGTATTTTCCACCTATATCAAGAGTATAGACTCAACCATCATCAAGAATATTATCATAGAAAGAATGTGTAATAACCTACACGATTTCACCTCTTTTGGATGTAGTTTAAGAAATTTTGTATGACCCGAGTAGTGGGGAAAGTAATGAAGATTAACAATCTACATATTCAATATTTTTCCACTTTCATTACAATGTGTAAGCCGAACATCAACTCATTACATCATCTTCAGTGTCCTACCCAACACACACCTGAATAAACTGATTCATCATGCTACAATTGGTGACAATTGATTCCATAAAAAATGGGAAACCCATCCCCCACAACTACAATTGCCATACATGCTCACATCACATCACAAGATATATGGAATAACAAAGCAACAATGATCATAGACCTAAAATATGGAATTCAATATCCACATGCAACAATCTCTCACGACTCCATGAATACATCATTTTTAATTTATTAAAAATTAGGTAACTCAGAACCAAGAATGCACTATATTTAACACACAACCTATTATCTATTCCAAATTGAATTTAATGATTCATTATATTAGGCTAGATGCATGTTAATCCCAAAAAAATATCTAATCCTACTACAAATTAATAAATAAATTTGTTTGATATGCCTTTACTCAAAATCATCATCAAGCTTTTGGTTTATAAATATATTTAATTAAACATTCTAACTATATCAATTTTATTATCATAAAATATAAGTACCACAAAATGTTTCTTTAAGAATTCCTCTTAATCATTATCAATTTATTTATCAATTTATTCTTACTTTATGATCATTACCAATTATTATCATGAACATCATTCTAACATGCAACGAATAGAAATAAAACTTTCTAGAATATCAAGAGGCAATAACATCTCTATGAAATTGATACCAATTTTATAATCTAGTTTAAATATTTATTATTTCAATTTCATTGAGATTTAGTGAGCAAAATCGTGTTAACAATATAAATACTTATAAATAGTATATAGAAGCGACGAATCCCATAACTCATCGGGCTTTCAATGTTTACTGCAAGATAACAACCAACACAATGGATCACAATCACCTCTCATGTAATGAATTCATCTACCAAGTACACCAAGACACAACAACATTAACCAACACCCAAAAATTCATTATTGAAACCGGTAGATCACATTCCATCCCATGGAAAGAAGAAATTGGATGAAATAGATCAAGTTACCTATAAGAATGGATCCATAACATACCTTACAACGAATATATATCGACAATTCATAGTTAAACTATTACAGGGGGTGCACATTCATCCAAAAAAATATAATTGGAAATGATCCATGGATTATTGTTCAAACCCAAAACACCTATGCTAGAATGAACTCTGTTTTCCCTATAATACAGAAAAAAAAGAAGTATGAACAAGGTTAGATGAAATCTCAACACTTTTGAAAATATAAATGGATCACTAGTTTTCTTATAGTTTACAGTTTTCTTTTAATGGTGAATGATAATGACTGTGCAGTTTGACCGAGTAAAGGAACCCAGTAACTTAGGAACATAAAATCATATTTACGGTCTTTGAATCGACCATAAATCAATTAAATAAAGGCTTTAAATGAATTTTGAGTCAAGGATAAAATTAAAGGGAAAAGCGGAAGGATGTTGTATACATTCTCTACCGATAGCTCACCAGTGATACTTAACGACATGAGTCACCAACGCGACTCACCGACATGAATGACTAGGAAGAGACAACAATGTGACTCATAGACATGAATCACTAACATGAGCTATGAATATGACTCACTAAAATGAATCACTAACACGAGTCACTAAAAATACATGCCGATGTGAGACACTGAAGCGACTCACCGACAAGAGTCACCAACGCGACTCATCGATGTGAGTCACTGATGTGAAACACCAATGTGAGTCACCAAGGTGACTCATTGACGTGAGTCACCAATTTTAATCTCCAACATGAGTCCCTTATGTGAATAACCAATTTAACACAATGATGTGAATCACTGACATGACTCAATATTCTGTAATCATTGTTCATAGAACTATAAATTTTTATAAGTGTTTGAAATAAGTCTCTTACCCTCCCAGAACTCCTCAAACACCATATTTTAAAAATGGAATGGATTACAGAGTTTTTGGACATTAAATATATAATTATTTATGAAAAATTGTAACATTACTGGTAAATATATATAGTATACAATCTCCCAATTTTTCATGTAATTTTTTTTAATATCATTCATTTTTATTGTATTTAGATGAATAATTTACTTAAAAAATATAATTATTTCATGATTAATATTTTTCATTTGATATAAGAAATACAACTTCTTTAATGTCAAACACAATGATTATTTTTCAAAATTATAGAAATAATTTTCTCAATCTAATTATTTTTCAACATACTAGATTATAAATTATCCAATTAATTAATAAAAAGTAATTAAATAGTATAGAAAATGAAACAAAATGGAAATTTATAAATTAATCCAAATTTTTGAAGTGATTTTATTATATTTTAGTTGAGGTATATTCATATAGGTCTATAATTTCGGTATGTTCTATATTCAAAATGTCCATTTGTTGAGATATATTTCATTTTATACACATAAATTATTTTATATAGTATATATATTAATCTTTTTAAAAATATATCATGATGACACTATAGATAGTGGAATATTATATTGAATATCAAATTATTTTAAACTGAGGGATTAAACATGGTTGTTACCAATTTGTAAAATAATTATTTAATAAATGTACTTATATGGTGTTATAACTATTTTCATTATGAATTAGTCTTCCATGATTTTCTATAAATTGATAATTATATAAAGAGTTTTTAACTAATTAAATTTTTTAATGAATTTACATTTATTACACAAAACATCCCAATTAATTAAGTCTCAATATAGTGATATGATCTTTTTTAGTGTTACTCGTATTAATAAATTTTTCCTTCTGACATATGTATATGGTTTGGTCATGTTTTCTTTTATGAGAATTATATATTGAACCATAGACATGTTTTATCATTAATATCATTATATTAAATATTCATAAGTTGTCTTTTGATTTTTTTCATTCATGTTATTTATGATTGAAAAGTTACCAAATTTTAAATTTTCCAATGATATAATGTCCTTTAATTTTATGAAATTTTATGTCAAAAATTAATTTTCGAGGAAATTATGTGATCTTATTTTCATGACGCATATCCCCTTGTTGTACCAAATTTTATTAATGTGTTGAATATTTTAAATTTTTATTTTTTCTTCTATATAATTTATAATAATCTAGAAATTCATTCGAAATTGTTATCGATGTTGTATCATTAATGGATCAATAATCTTACTCCTATATATCTACGTTTTTTAAATATAATTTTCAAAATATAAACAATTTCTCTATGTTTTGTTAAATGATATTATACATTAATTTAAACAAATTTGATGTGTGATTTCATATATTTTTTTTCAAATTGGTTACTTTTAAATACATTTTAATTTTTTTAAATAACAATTATTTATATAATTTACTACAAGAATGGATTTTCACATCATCTGGAACATTATTTATAATGACACAATTCTCCATAATTATACTACAATAAGAAGAGATAGATATTTACATCTTATGTCCCTCTTCTAGTAGGACCTGGGTGAGATACAAGAACCATAGGTATAATAAGAATACATATAAGATTAATTACACTCTAAGAGAATATTGAGAAGAGGATGATAAGAATTTTAAAACGTGAAAAACCCTTATTATATATTTATATAAATATATAAAAACTGAAAAAATTTAATTTCATGTAGTACTATAAAAAATATAATGAATACTATATGTTCCAAGATCTAAAGGTAGTAGTGACAATGGAGACCAAAATGCTCTTTCAAAACCATGATATGTTACTATATATATGCATCTCTAAAATTCTCTGCATAACCTCAATAATATATTATATATATATAATTTGAGCATCACTGTATACTCAGTAAGATCCTGCAAGAATTCTATCCTAAAAAAATAATGAAATAGTGATAAATAATAGTTAATGATAGTGAAAATAACTCATCACTTAAATAATTATATTTATATCCTAGATATATAATGGATAATTCCCACAATGAATTTAATGAATGTGAAAATACAATATAGTAATTATAAATCAAGGGTATCTCTCTTATAGTTGCCCACTGGTTTTCTTGTATTCCCTAACAACACACATCTCGAGCCATCCTATTAAAAATATTCCATCCCAATGACTTGTGGGAAAGGGATAAAAACATGAAACTCTTTCAATAGATAATCAAACTTTACCATATCACATGACCATATATAGTGACAGATTCTTTTTTACATCCACCACAACCTATATGACATTAATCAAACATTAGCTATTACACCATAATCCATTGTTCCACATACACTGAGTATGTACCTCAAACAATCACATCATATACACTTCATACTTATAAAAATAATTTAGATACTATATCAAAAAATACCAGTCCATTAAATAACAACAATAAATTATAGCACCCTCAAAACCAATATGGTAAAACTAGATATCACACATCATAGAAAAAGTAACTACCAAGGGATATGTGGGTCCATAGGATGTAGTAATCCATCCATCTTCCCACTGATACTTTGTAAACAATACCCTCACAATGTGCATTAAGTAATAATTTTCCTAACTATAATGGGTGGGTTTTCATATGATATCAAAGAATATACATGAAAAAATCTAGCTACTTACCACCCTACTGTAATAACCAAGTGATGGAATCATCTACAACAAATGTCACTTTGTATATCATCATCCAATTCTATCACTATATATCTAATAACCAATTAATCATTTTTAAGTAATAAATTAGTTAATTATATTATTTTTCTCATTTAATTTGGTTAATTAAATCACATTTCATTAATTATATATAATAGTCATTCCATAACACATAACATTAACAATAAGAGTAAAATTTTGTACAATAACAACATATTCCAAAATGAGTCAATGGTTGATCAAAAATAAAATATTTTGTGCTTTTAAATTCAATCGACACTAAAAAATTGGGTAAATACTTATTTTTTTAATAATTCCATTATATAGTAGTTCAAAAAAACATCCTAATCTACAAACAAGAGAATACATGAATCCATGAAAATCAATATACCTCATTTTGTAGTACAAAATGCCTATAAAATTAGATACCATAACATATACTATTAAATATATTCATATGTGAGAATCAAAGATCATTGTATCACATAAATGTGAAATCCTTACATTAACATGATCAATAATATCTAGTGTTATCTCAGAAACCCATAATTCATATCTTGATGCATATCGCCATCACATGCTTCAACTACTGCTACCATATCTATTACTATATACCCAAATATCCCAATATCCATCCCAAACACAAATAACATTCAATCATCGCTACCCCGTATCACATTTTATAATGGCTCTCACATCCACGTCACATCACCTATACATAAAAAACATATAGAACAATAAAAAATGAAATCTATCACTTGAAAAAAGGAATCAATTCTTCTCTTAAAAATATATATCATATATCCTACTTGAGGTTATAAGGATCATCATTAAAATAGAAATCTTTGGACCCCTACACTATCATTATCACCAAACTAATTCATATTCAACCATGAATTAATATATTCTTTATCCCCATGTTCCACTATGGTTATCATATATCATAAAGAATAAAAAATATACCAAATTATGTGAAAATATAATTTAATCTTGATTCCAATATTTAAATGGTTCTCATTTATCAAAACATTAAATTATTACAATTAACATTAATAAACATACAGAAAATTATATATCATTTCCATTAATCACATGGAAGATCAAAACTAATTAAACATGAATATACAAATCAATAAGAATAACCTAAAGAATATGTCTCTTTTATCTCTTAGGGAAATTAATTATAAATTAATTATGAAAAAATAATTTTTAATAAATTTAGAACTCTATTTAAATATTATTAATATTCTAACATTGTTTAATATAGATATCAGACTGTCAATATAATCAAGAGATAACAGTTATCATAGCATAAATACACAATATAAATTTGTATCCAATTATTTTATATATTTTAATATTTTAGGGTTAATTTCATTTTCATAAAAAGGAATAATCCTTGAAAAATTTTACATTTTGAGAAATTAAAAGGGAATAAATGAATACCCAATTACAATGATTTCAGTGTTATTTACATAGGAATTATCAAGCATCATGGATATTAGATAACCACTCACAGAAGAATATTTTGATCTCCTCATATCACAACAAATTGTAGATTAGAAGAGACGGAAGAATCCCCAATGATGGATTCCCAAAAATAATTAACATAGGGATAATGGATCGACATGACTTGAGATGTTATAGTGTTTGAGGAATACCCCAACGATATGAACATTTTATAGTTGAAATGCATATTGAAATGTTGTGGATAATAAAACATACCATCATGTAAATGTTAGTTTTTTTGTTTTACAAGAACATACATTCCCTAAAAGATTTAGTCCCATACAATTAAACGCCATGAATTCCACCATAAACTATCTCTAATAGGACATAAACTGCACAAACATGATTTGAAATCTTATGACACATCATGTATTTTTGTGGATCGATAGATACAGTAGATATGATACTGATTCTAGTATCAAACTATGATGCGGATACTCAAATAAAAGAGGTAGTGAATTGTATACTTTTAAAATTTCCTTTGGAACTTTTAATGATATTTATGTTTAACAAGGTCAAACAAGGTAATTCACAAGCCTGTAGTTGTAAACCCTTTTTTGAATCAGGAAATATGATTCTGATAAAGCAATTCTGAAAAAATGATTCCAGAAATTAAACTTAATGAAATATTACAATAAATATGATTCTACCTTAAAGCATATAGAATCGAACTGAATCAGAGTACAAAAATAAGGAAGTATAAGACAGTTATATTATCCTTATCAATACAAATTCAGCGTAAAAACTTATATCAAAACAAGTAACAATAGTAATTTTTCTAACCCAAAGAGAAGGATATCCAACAAACAAGGATAATGGTCCCTTGATTTAAAATTTCATGAATGTATGACTTACCCACACCAGGGTAAGTCCTCAATACAAATATCGAAGTATGTATTGCTTCCCCCAAAAACCCTCAACTTCAAAGTAGTTGTAACATCTGTATTCCTCAGTAAGAATTCCCTCAACTTCAAGGTAGTTAGAACCTCTATCTTCCTATCATTGTAAGTCCTTGATTCCACACAGTAACAATTGGAGTCACAAAAAGGAAATCTGAACAATAATTTCGGTACACACTATGTAATCAAAGTCTCTCTCTATAAATCACTATGGTAGCATGTAATACCTAAGATCATCGAACTATTTTGAGTTGTCTCAAAAGAGGTCTTATTTATAGGAACACCTTTAAGGGTCAACTTCATCATCCAATGGTCATATTTTTCCTTAAATTTTGGAGGGACCTGTACACATGTAACTCAAACAATAGATAGTTAGTAATTGAAAGCACTATAGTGTTTTATATCAAAAAAAGTGTATGAAAAATATGGGTACATAATTAACATCCAATATTCAGAATGTAAGAACATATGAAGGTTTGGAGTCTAAAAAATAATGAATTTCAGAGTCTATAATATAAAGGTATTCATATGATTTTTTATATGAATTCGTAACCTGAATTCCATAGGATTCAAGAGTCTGAATTTCATAAAAAATCAGAATCGGGATTCATAAGAATTCTGAAGCAGAACTTAAAATGTTTGGAGTCAAAGTTCATCAGAATTCTATGTCAGAACTCATGAGAGTTTGAGTCTGTATTCAGAGAACTCGGAGTCAGAAATTAGAAATGTTCTTATCCAGATTTCGTATTCAGAACTCGAAGTCAGAACTCAGAAAGATCGTATCCAGAATTCATGTTCAGAATTCGGAGTCAGAACTCATAAATTTCTTAACCAGAATTCATATTTATAATTTAGAGTCATAACTCAATAAGATCGAAAATAGAATTCTGATGCAAAATTCAGAGTCAGAACTCAGAAGAGTTCATATCTAGAATTCATAGTTAGAATTCGGTGTCAGAACTCAGAAGAGTTCGTAACCAGAATTCTGAGAATTCGTATCCTAGAACAGAATGCTTCAAATCTATGAATTTATGTGGATCCGAGGTTTTGGTTTCAAACTGAATTTTACACTTAGAAAAATTATGATATGGACAATGAAACAAGGTATTGATAAATATTCTTGTAGAAGAAAATTCTTCCTTATATAATTAAAATAAAGGGTAAAAATAGATTTTCCTTTAGATAAGGTGTTTGTGATTTTCAAAACAAGAGAAATGGTAATGTCACAAGGAAACATTAATGACCCAAAAACCCCCCTTGAATGAAGGAATTGAAAATTAATAAGGAAAACCTTATTGGCTAAACAATCTCCCCCTTTTTGGAAAGCACAAACATCCTTATGAAAAGGAATGTAAGGTCATAGAAAAAATATTGGATTTGAAATAAATCTTATCTCCATTTTCTCATTAGTAAAGAGAAATATGATAAACTCCCCCTTAGGCATTGGAACTCTAAGGACCGTTTTCTAGATTTCTGGAATGAGAATCTTCATTATCTTGAGAATGGAAATCTTCATAATGGAAAACTCTCCCTTAGATAAACTCCCACTAATATTGGGATATTTCTTCAGTACATAGAATTATTTTTCCTTCTCCCCCTTCGTGATTTTCAAAAAGAGTTTGAGGGAATGGAAAAAAATGGCACCTGATATATATGTTCAAACATGCAAAGAAAACAAGAAACCATTATTTCATTATGATTAGAAGAATTTGTAAAAGGAAAAACAGATATAACAAAAGATCATATGTGAATCTATTTTGGTTATTTTCCCTTTGGAAAGAGCATCTTCATGATTGTTTTTATCCTCTTATGATCTTTTTGGTCCTCCTGTTATTGTTTTTCTAATGCCTTGATCCTGTCTTCCTGAGATTTCATGGCCTCTTCCTAAGCTTTCAACAATTCATCTATCTTTAATAACGTTTCTTGGATCTCAATCCTAAGATCCTTTTCTGTTTTCCAACTTTGGACAGTATAACTCAACTTCCCATTCAAATATTTGAAATCCTGAATCTAAACATTCTGCTTAAGAGTTATCTTTTTCTCAAATCTATATATACGATCTGTGAATTTTGTGTCCTTGTTATCATATTCTTCCTTGACATCTTCTTGAAATTGATCATGATTAGTCATTTCTTATACTGTCTTTTTTGACAAGCTGACAATTTTATTACATGACCTTCTAGGAGCTTTATTGCCTTTGACGAAAGTTTTGAAATCTGATTCTATATTGAAACATTTATCCATCACCGTGGACACCAAATAAGATTTCTGATTAAGTGAATCATGAATCATCTGACATCTTGAGTCTATGATTGAAAAGGTCCTTATAGACCTGACATGCTTCTTCAAGGATTGTTCAACAAAATCATGACCCAGAGAAAATGATTCAGAATCTGAGACTCTACATGGTGAGGCTTGTTTCTCTAACTCAACAAGATTCCTCATTGATGTTCCAGAAACATCATTCTACTTCACTATAGATTTTCTAGGAGAATCAACAAACACTTGTTTACCCTTAGAAATTCTCAGTATGACTTCCACTGCTGGGGATTCATGCTCACAGTCAGACAGCTGCACAACTCTATCATCATCTACTTCTTCATTCTAATTTCTAGCCTCAACAACCTCAGTATGAATGAAATGATGATTATAGATAAATTATTCAGTCATCTTGTTTAATTCTTCTTCACCCTTCATATCTACTGTAGAAGTAGAAAGCTTTAAATATTCGGCATGAGATAGACATATTGACAATTTCTCAGAAGCTCTTTCCTTGTCATGAAAGTATTATACATGATTTATCAAATCAACTATCTTTTCAGAGATTTTTGCATCAAAAACCTCTTCCACAACTTCCTTCTCAACTTCCATCTCATTGGGTTTTTACGTAGTCATGAATTTTTTTCCCAGAGACTCATGAAATGGTTCTACTATAATGGTATTCGGTAAAGAAATTTGTTCGGATGATTCCTCATTATCCCTTATAAGGGATTGACAAAATTTATCCTCAAACATCTTCATAAGCCTCTTTTCCTTGTCCTTATTCTCAAGAACATCAGAAGTTGATTCTTTCATGGCCTTAGCCTCAGAAGTAACCAAATCGAACTATGGCACCCCTGATTTTCTATTTTTCATCTCCTCCCTCCATTTTCCTACAACCTCATCTAGGTAGACATTCTGCTTCATAGGGTTTGGAGGTACGGATTGAACATCTGTGGCCTTAGGGGTTTTCTCTGTTTCTTCCACATCCTTAATATTTCTTTTCATCCCAGCATTCTTAGATGGATCAACTTCTTCAGCAATCTTTAGAGTGGCATCTGCCTCATCCTCAGGTAGACCATAAAACTCTCCTGACTCCTTGGAGAAACCAACCTTCATCCTCTTGAGGGTATCATCACTAATAAACATAACTTTACAATTCCTTGGCTTGGAACTTCATGGTAACTTGAAAGATTCAAGACACCAAACTATCATCTAGGTGAGTAGAGCCGGATACATAATAATATGTCCTATCAGATTCACATTCTTTATATTGTCAATTCTAATGATAATATTCCTCATCATATTTATCTTCCATATATTCACTAAAAAATCCACGAAATACATATCAACTTTCTTAAGAGTGTCCTTGATACCCTTTCTCGGTACGATAAGTCCCTGAACCCATAACTTTAGGATCTTATTGTTGGTAGATATATGGGAAATGTTTGCTGTCTTTACATCAGTATGTCCAAGTCATTCTATAGCCTTCAACTTTACGAATCTTACTTTTTCATCCATTAACTTCTGAGAGAAAAACTCGACCTCTACTTCTTATGATAGCCCCACCAAGCTAGCATCCTTGGTGTAAGAGATTTTATATTTTTTTCAGTAACTCTAGAAAGAAAATTTTTATCTACCTTCTTCCATGAAAAAACAAAATGATTCATAGGATTCTATCAGCAAATCCAGATACAAAACATCTTGAGCTACTATATTCGAAATGGTTTCTCTCTCACATCCATTGTGTTTGATGTTGTGGAGATAATAGAGTTATACATGTTGAAGATGTTTGGATGAACTAACCTCACCTTGTATATTTTCTACTCCAAAATCGGCGTGACTGAAGACATATCTTGAGAGGCAACTTCTGTAAAAATTTAGAATTGAGAACTTTTGGAATGTTTGGAATGGGATTTTGAAGAGGGGAAGAACTTCCACAGACAAATGCTTTGAAAAATGATGTGGGACAACCATCGGGGGTCCCCTTTATATAGGCTTTGATGTGACGGATGAACTTCCCATCTGAATCAAATGGTTGAGAATCCTTCTGATCTGATCTGATAGTTGAAATGATAGCCACAAGGAAATTTTTTTGTTGAATCCAATGTTTTCAGGTTTTAATGGGAAAACATTCGTATTTAAGGAAACTATAATCCGAGAAATTTTAAAAACAAAAGAAATTATCAACAAGTAAAAGGTGATTATGAAAACTCGAGAAAGAATCATAGCTTTAGGATTGGGAGATGATTTATTCTTATTGAGGAAAATTCATCTTTTAAGGACGTTAGATTCCAAAAAAAAACATGAGTATGAAAAAAAATTGAGTACACAGATCTTTATTACGAAAATATTCATTACAAAAATATTCAATATGAAAATCATAAATATGAAAAACTCCACTATGAAAACCTCAAGTATGAAAATTTTCATTACAAAACATTCAACTACAAAAATTTCCAATATGAAAATTTCAAGTACCAAAAACATGAAAAACATCATTAAAAAAAATATGAAAAACATTATTACGAAAAATATGAAAAAAATTATTACAAAAAATATGAAAAACTTCATTATGAAAAATATGAAAAACATCATTACGAAAAATATGAAAACACATGATTAAGAAAAATATGAAAAACCCCATTATAAAAAATATGAAAAATATCATTAAGAAAAATATGAAAAACTTCATTACAGAAAATATTAAATACTTAATTATGAAAAATATAAAAAAACATCTGTATGAAAAATATGAAATACTTCAGTACAAATGTAATCCCTATATAAAAATGAGTTTATTAATATAAGGAGATTTGTTCAACATGAATTTAATTAGGAGGATTACATTACTGTTATCATTATTAACTTCTGTTTAATGTATTCAAATCTATCAGAGAGTAAAGATTTTGTGAAAATATCAGCAAGTTGATCTTGAGTTATGATAAATTGAAGAATGATATCTCCTTTTCGTGTGTGATCCCTAATAGAGTGATGAAAAATAACTATGTGATTTTCACAAGGGTGATGTGTAGGAATATTACTAAGGAAAATGGCACTTGTATTATCATATAAAATATGTGTTTTGGTAAAACTCAAGTCATAATCTGTGAGTGTGTGTTGCATCCACAACACTTGAGCACAACAACTTCCAACTGATACATATTCAGCTTCAGTAGTGGAGAGTACTACTGCGTGTTGCTTCTTTCATGACTAAGAAACTAATGAATCTCCTAAGAAATTACAAGTTACAGATGCACTCTTTCTATCCATTCAACATCCATCAATGTCAGCATCTAAAAAATTTTTTCAAACAAAATCATTCCCAGAATTATAAAAGAGTCCTAAATCGATGGTTCATTTTACATAGCAAAAGATTCTTTTCACATCCTTTAAATGAGATTCCTTTAGATTTTATTGAAATCTGTCACCTAAGAATACTAAAAACATTATGTCTGGATGACTCCCTATCATATAAAGTAAACTTCCTATCATATCTCTAAAAGTTGTTTAATATTCTGGTTTGCCAATTTCATCATGATCATGTGTGTTTGAGGTATCGATGGGAGTACATATACTCTTAGTGTTCTCATATCCATACATTTTAATATGAGCATTAATATAATTATTTTGGGATATATTGATTTTTTCTTGTTTATTAGAGATTTGAAAACAAAGGAAAAATGATAACTCACCCATCATTACAATTTCAAACTCATATTTTATTAGATTCTCAAAGGAATCAGTTAATGAATGCTGTGTTGAACCAAATTTAATGTCATCAACTAACATTTGACCAATCAAAAACAAATTCTTGCCTTTATTTATAAAAAGGGTTGGATATGAATTTCCCTTAAAATAGTTATTTTGATGCAAAAATCATGTAAGTTAATCATACCAAGCTTGAGGGGCTTGTGTAAGTCCATAAAAACCATTGGTAAATCTAAAATCTTGATCATGATGTTTTTTATCTTCAAAACCAGGAGGTTGTTCAACAAAAACTTCTTCATGAACATAACCGTTAAGAAAAACACATTTCACATCCATTTGAAAATGTTTGAAATTGAAGAATGCGGCCATGGATGTAAAATACGAATAGATTCAAGTCTTTCTACTGTAGAAAATGTTTATTTATATTCTATTCCTTCTTGTTGATTAGAGTCTTTAGTAACTAATCTATCTTTATTTCTTAAAATGATCCCATTTTCATCACACTTATTTTTAAAGACCCATTTTACCCCATTAAGTGATTTTTCCTTAGGTATTTCAACCATGGTCCAGACATTATTCAATTCGAATTCGTTTAGCTCATCTTGCATTGCTTTTATCCAATCATCATCACCTAATGCTTCATCAGTGATTTTTTGTTCTAGTTGGGAAAGGCATTCTATATGTTCTACCTCATTTATTAAGGAACTTCTAGTCCTTACAGGTTTATTGACATCACCAATGATACTATCATAAGGATGATTTGATTGAAATGACTAATTTTTGTTTTTTAAGACCAATTCATAAACATAGTGTTGAAAAGTTTCTAGTGTAAATGTTTGAGAAGTATCTTCTTGAACATTTTCCTTATCAGAATGATCTTTTATCAAAGGATGAAAATCAGTTTTTGAAAACACATCCAAAGATGTTGGTATGGGTTGTTTAGAAACAAAAGGATCGGTTTCATCAAATGTCACATGCACTGTTTCTTCAATAGAACATGTGTTTTTATTGAAAATACTTTAAGCCATAGAGGATGTGGAGTAGCCTAAGAAAATTCCTTCATCAGATTGTGGAGAAAATTTATGAATATTATCTTTAGTATTCAAAATGAATACCTTGAAACCAAAAACCTTAAAGAATTAAAGTTATGGTTTTCAACCATTCCATAACTCATAATGAGTTTTATTAAGAAAAGTTCTAATCAAAACATGATTTAAAGTATAACAATCAGTACATACGGCTTCACCCCAAAAGTGTTTTCCTACATAATACTCACTAAACATGGTTCTTGTTATCTATTTAAGATTTTCTATTTCTTCTTTCAACAAAAACATTCTATGGAGATGTTCTAGGTGTTGAAAAGTTTTGAGTAATACCATTTCTACTAAAAAATGTTTCAAAGTCCAAATTTTGAAATTCTACACCATGATCACTATTAATAGTTTTCATTGGAAGGTTTTTATCATTTTTAACATGGTATCTAAAACTTTTGAAATAATAAAATGTTTCTAATTTCTTTTCTAGAAAATAGTCCCATGTAAATCTATTCTAATAATCAAATATAACAAATACATAATACTTTTATCCATTGATTCCAGTTGTGTAGTACCAAAGAGATCCATATGCACTAACTATAATGCCTCAGTAGATGATACTTCACCAACTGATTTGAATCTTTATTTATGTTTCTTGCCATATTAACAAGGGTCACACACTTTAGAGGAATCAAATCTATTATAAGGTATATCGTTAACTAATATTTTCATAGAAAGTATTAATATGTTCCTAAGGTTACAATGACATATAATTTTATGCCAGAACCAAGAATGATCTTCCATTGCACTAGGTCAGGGTAGATCTTGGCACTTAAGGTCTCTTATGTTTATAGTGTATACATTCTCTTTCTTATGGGCAAAAAGAATAAACATTTCATGAGAATTGTGTACTAAGAATTGTCATTCCTAAAATTCACAAGGTAAGCATCATCACATAAATGGATTATACTAATGAGGTTGTGCTTATGACCGTAAAAAAATAAAGCATTTGAAATAAATGTTTTTCCAAGAAGAACAATGTTACTTATACCACTAATTTCTCCATGATCATTATCTTCGGATATTACTTTTCCTCTATTCATCTGGATAATATTTTCAAAATAGTTTTTGTTACTAGCCATATGTCGGGAACATCATGTATCCTTGTACCATGTATTTCTGTTGGTACATTCTATATTTTCATGAAAATAAGTTAATGATAGATTTTTTGAATCCAAACATTATTGGATCCAGAATTCTTAGAATGAAAAATTTTAGGCACCCACATCTTCTTAGAAAAATAGGCTTTATGAAATCTTAAAGACTGTGTTTTGTTTAAGGAACCATTATTTGCACAGTTTCCACCACACTGACACATAGTGCAAAAAGTAGCACTTTGTGGAACATAATAATTGTTACTAAAAACATGTTTAGAACTAGCATAACTGAAACCAGAACTATTCCTTAGAAGTCGGATTTTGGAATACATTTTATCGATATTTTCCTAACCTTAGGTAAAGTTTGACAAACACATCTTCATGGAAAATATTTCGGATTTGATGTTGATAACCAAATTAATATCATCTAAAACATTTGATTTTGAACTAAACTTGGCTCGAAAACAATTTTCGTAGAAATTATGTTTTCTAAATATTTAGAAAGAATATTCTTCTCATAATTTACTTCCTCAAGATTTTTTCAAATAGATTCAAAATCAGAATTTCTCTTATCAAGATCTTTATAAAGATATGATATCTCTTTAGTAAAAATATTATTCCTTGAATTTTCCTTGTCGTGATTTTTCATGAGTTTTGAAGTGTCAATCTCAAGAAGTTTTTGAAACCTAGACACTTCATCATAGGTAGGTAATGTATTAACTTCATCAAAATAAGATTCTTCATTAGAAGAGTCATAATAATTACTATCATTAGAATTCAATGATATATTGGTTATAGATTCAGAATTGTATATCTTATCCATTAAAAATGATTTTCAATAGTGAGTCTGGCTATTAGACCAAGATTCATCTATCCATAATATTCATAATTCGACGATTCATCTGAATAGTCACCACCACTAGCATTCTAGGATTCATTTGCATTCAAGACTTTTATACCATTAGCCTTTTAATACATGTTTTTTGTTTCACTCAAGATTATTTTCCATTGATTACTTTCTTTTAATCATGGGGAAATCAGGCCTAATGTGTCCAACTCTCTTGTATTCATAACATTTGACTTATAAATAATTCTTATATTTCCATTCCTTTTTCTTATATCTGGATTTCAGGTTCCTTTGACCAGTTATCTTGTTCATCCTTAGATAAATATTCGCTAATTCATTCTATGTGGATTCACTTACACTATATTCGGATTGGATAAACACATTCTTAGACTAGGATCTGGTAACCCTATCAGGAGTCTTGTCTTTCATATGATTAGAAGTTTTAGTAAAAGAAACACTTCTATTTCCATTCTTCTTCTTTACATTATCAGCATCTCTATTCATTCTAGTCTCACGCTGAATAAGTGTTCTAATGATTTCATTAATAGTTATCAGAGTAACCGTTTTTTTCATCAATTTTAGTTCTATTTTATTCCCACTCATTGTGATTTATGTCAATGATATTATCAAAAAGTGCTTCATCATCTAATCCCTTCTCATCCATTGATTGTAAACTATTCACAATAGTTATGAACCTTTGTTCCACACTACATATGGTGTCTCCGTAAGGAAAACTAAATCCCTGGTATTCATCTCTGAGCATGGCTCTTCTGGTTTCAATTACTACTGAAGTTCCAAAGTGAGTAACTTTGAGTTTCTTCCATATAGAATTTTCTTCTTCACAAGATGAAATTTGGATATATATACATATTTCTAGTCATAGAAGAATGTAAAGTATTGCATATCATATAATTCAGTTGATATTAATGATTTTCTTGATTGGTAAATGTACTTGCTTTCTTTTCTGGGATTCTATATCCTCCAGTAAGCATAAAAAAATTATCAACAACAATATTGATAATGAATGTCTTCATTCGATCACTACAATACTCAATGTCATTTCCATCAAAGATAGGTGGTCTAGTTGGATTGTGATTTTATATGGAACCAACATTGATTCCTTCCATCATTACAAAAATTATTTCCACATAAACTATTTAATAGAATAAGTTTGTAAACAAGGAAAATATTCCTAAGCAATGATAATAATGATTCAGAGTATCTCTAAGAAAAAATGAATCCGAACTATACGAGTCTGAAAAACTGATTTCGGAAAATATGATATTGAAAAAAAAACATTTATCAAGGAAAACTTATATGTGAATATAAGTATTTAGAAACCTCCTTTGATACAAATTGTATATATCAATATATACACTTGATATGATACTGATTATAGTATCGAACAATGATGAAAAACTCAAATACAAGAGGTGGGGTAAATTGTACACTTTTAAAAATTCCTTTGGAACTTTTAAAGATGCTTATGATTAACAAGATTATACATGGTAATTCACAAACCTATAGTTTTACAAACATTCTTGAATTGGGAAATATGATTCTAAGAATGAAAGTCAGGAAAAGTGATTCTGGAAATGAATCTTAAAGAAAGTTTAAAATAAAAGAGATTCTACCTTAAAGTGTATAGAATCTAACTAAATCATTTTAAAAAAAATAAGGAAGTATAAGTTATTTATACTATCTTTATCAATACAAATGCATCTAAAAATATTCTAACAAAACAAGTAGCAGTAATTAGTTTTTTATCCCAAAGAGAAGGTTATCCAACAACCTTGGATAATGGTCCCTTGATTTATACATTCAAAAAGGTTTGTCTTACCCACACCAGGGTAAGCCCTAGATATGAAGATTGAAGTATATATTTCTATCCCCACAATCCCTAAACATCAAGGTATTTGGAACCTTTTTCTTCCTCAGCATGGAAGATCTGAACATCAAGGTATTCGACACCTCTATCATCATATCCCTGATAGCCCTCAATTGTACACACCAACAATCGGGGCTACAAAAATAAAATCTAAAAAAGAAGTCAAATTTGCACTATGAAATGAAGTTACCTCTCTAAAAATCACATCAGCAGCATGTAATCTCTAGAGTCCATGAACAGTTTTGATCTCATTCAAATGAACACATATTTTATAGGCATGTCTTCAACGGTCGGCTCCCTCCTCCAACTGTCATATTTCTCCTTGACTTTCAGAGGGACCAGTACACATGTCACTCAAACAACGGTTAGTTAGCAACTGATAAAACGACATCATTTTATAACAAAACAAGTGGAAGAATATTATGGTTACATAATTAAAATCCAATATTCTGAATGTAAGAAAATATGAATGTTCGGTGTCTCACTAGAAATGAATTAGGAGTATATAATACAAAGGTATTCAGATTCTGTTTTATAGGAATTCGGAACCAAAATTCCATAGGATTCCAGAGTCTGAATTTGAAGTAAATTCACAATCTTGATTCATAAAAATTCAGAACTAGAACTTACAATGTTTAGAGTCAATGGTCATGAGAATACGGAGTTAGAACTCATTAGAGTTCGGAGTCTTTATTCAGAGAACTTGGAGTCAGAACTCAGAGAAGTTAGTATGTAGATTTACAATTCAGAACTCGGAGTCAGAACTCAAATAGTACTTATCTAGAATTCATATTCATAATTTGGAGTAAGTACTCAGAAAGTTCGTAACTAGAATTCGTATTCTGAATTCGGAGTCTGAAGTCATAAAGTTCGTAACAAGAGTTCTGATTCTGAATTCAGAGTCATAACTCAGAAGAGATCATATCCAGAATTCATAGTCTAAGTTCAGAGTCATTACTCAGAATATTTCGTAACCAAAATTCTGGGAATTTGGATCGTAGAACAGAATGCTTCATATCTAGCTATTTATGTAGATCCGTGTTTTTGGTTTCAAATCAAATATTACACTTAGAAAAATTATGATATGGAAAATGGAACAAGGTAAGGATAAATTTCCTTGGGGAAGAAAATTATTCCTTATAGAAGTAAAAAATAGGGTAAAAATAGATTTTCCTTGACATAAGGTGTTTGTGATTTTCAAAACAAGAGAAATGGTAAATTCATAAAGAAACCTTAATGACTCAACAATCTCCCCCGTGAATGAAGGAATGGAAAAGTCATAAGGAAAACATTATTGACTCAAACGTATTCACCTATCTTCTATATTTTTATTATCTAAAACAAAAGATTTTATTTATAGCCACATATTATAAACACATGATTAGAAAACATGAAAAGGATCAAACTACACAGATCTAGAACCCTACATTTGATATCTTACATATACTCATCATCCTTAAGAGTCCCAAAAAAATATAAGTGAAATGAATAAAGGGGGTGATTGAAATTTCCACCTCATGAAATATAAATCAATAATCTCCCCATCTTAAGATATTAACCACCTAATCTATGGAATAATGAAAAACAACACTGTGAGAGGAAACAAACTCGCAAAAAAATCAAAATCCATAAGATAACTATGTTATAATAGATGATCCAAAATAAACTTCTTGTGGTAGTGATTTCACATCTACCTCTACTGATCCTAGGTAGTACACTCTATGACATAATGCTAAACGAACCCCAGAGAAATGAATTATAAACCCATTGAATCGCCTTCAAAAATACAGTTTTCACCTCCACAATTCACTCCACAATGGTTGCATCATCATCAACATTTATCACTCCTCAATTGATGTCATGATATTAATAATGAAGATAACTATGGAGTTGTGACCCATAAATTGTTTGATTTATCTATATCATTTGGGGGTATTATTATTGGATACTCTATGCTCCAACATTATCAACAAGATATAATGTAACACACAAATGTTTTTATTAATTATTTTATTCAAATACCAATTATTTTGCAGTAGATTTCATTGCGTGAAATTGTGAGTTTAAATGAACCGATTGATGACCTTAATATCCATTAATTTTATTATACATTATCATAAAATGGTTATACCACTTACAATGAACCTAATAGATTGGAAAAAACAATTTTTTATTAGTTATTTTATTCAAAAAACAGTTCTTCTATAGTAGATTTATTTCCCGAAATTGTGAGTTTAAACTAACCGAGTGATTCCCTAAAAATAATATTACTGTTTGATCATATATATTAGGTTCATGGTAAGTAGTATAACCAATTTATAATAATTCATAATAATATCATTGGCTATTAATTAATTATGAAAAAAATATCAAATAGTTATTTTTAATTTTGACTGAAATAATATTGGTAATTAAATTAATGATAAATTTGTGTTATATACTTAATAAAATATATTTTATATTCACCCAATGAATATTTTAGTCGTATGGTATTATTAAAACCCAATTTTTTTTATAATAACTTTTATTAATGTTAATTCAATAACGTTTTATGGAGAAACCATTTTTAATTAATATTTTTCCACATTTATAATTTCTATATAAAAAAATAAACATGTTATTATGAAGAGGGATAAAAAAATTTACATTGGATAACTGTCTCATATTTTTCTAAAAACATTTTTGTTTTGATGAATTGTAAAAATACGATAAATTTTATTTAAAAACATCTTTTATCATAGAAATATTTTATATGGATACATTATAATATTAAATAGTTTAAAAATATAAATATAATATATTATTATCATTTAACAAATTTTATTCCATTATCATTAATTATACATTGAATTCAAAGAAAAAAACATTTCTATCTTTGGAAATGTTTTAACATTTAGTTACCATTCTCTCATTTAAACACCATGATAAATATTAAATTAATTAAAGAAACATTTGTTTTTTGAATTTGAAAAAATGGTCCCATATTTGGAATTTGAAAGTCCAAATTTTGATAAAATATACCTTTAATTTTTTGTACATTATGAAAAGTGACTTTAGTAATTTTTTTATATATCATGGTTAAAAAGAAAATCAGGTAAATTAGTGTAAATAATAATAATTTAATAATATAAAACTACCTTAAAAGTGTCTTAATCCAATTTTTTTGAGATAATTCCAACCATGGGAATCATATGATCTATTTTGGGACCCCATGGATTCAATTTTATCTGAAAATGATATTTTATAAAAATTAAATTAATGTAACGATAATTATAACACAAACAAAAATCATTGACAAAATCAATTTTAATATATTGTTATATAAAATACCACCATGCCTATAAATATTCATTAAAATTCTAAAAATATTTATAATATCATGGTATATTATTTATAATTTATAGACATTATATATATATATATATATATTTATTTATTTATGAATCCATTATGATGTAATGATTACCATATTAATTAAAAATTCATTTAAATGAATTTATATAAAATAAATCAAATGTAATTTTTTTATTGATGTTTTCCATGATTTTCATTAATGATATTGAAATTTTTTTATTTAATTCTTTTGTTTAAAAAATGTAGTACCCCCGATTTCTGGTAAGTAACCCTTGTTTTTTTATTTTTAAGTACATGATGAATATGTGGAATGATTGTTGATAGTTGGGAGACATTTATAGTGCCAAAGGGAAAAAGAGTGGTGACGCACGAGATTCACATGGTTTTCAAAACCGTGCAGAAGCCGTTCAGGTGGTGTCACCTTGGATAGGGGAGACCACACGGTGTGCACACTGTTTAGGAAAACCATGCGAGGAGGTCATGCGGAGCACCCCCTTCCAAGAAGTGACAACTACACGATTAGATGATGGTTTAACTAACCGTGTGGACTAACCGTCCATGAAGTAATATTAGATCCTATTTGTATGTACCTAATATGTTTTATGTTTTAACCCACACGTTTTTGCTTCTAGACGGCCCTAACTCGATATTTCTCTCTGGGGAAGGTGGGAGAACACTTAACATCCATTTTGGAAACAATCTAGAGGGATTCCTTGGCATTTAAAGGCAGATTGATCTAGAAAAGTCTCATTTCCTTGAGTTTCCTTAGATCTCCCTCTTCCCGCTTGATGGATCCTTAGATCTGCGCCCTAGGTGGGTAGATCTAAGGTAGTGGATGACTTTTAAGTTAGTTTTTGGTATTTTTGGTGATAGGGGAAGTTATCTAAGGAGGTTTTGTGGTGTTTTTACCAGGTGTTCTTGAGCATTCTTCATCCGTTGCTTGGTTTCACATTTTTTTTTGAGGTAGGTGGCTTCACTCTCGACTCCTCTTATTAGAATTTATTTTCTTATTTTCAAATTTGTTATTTGAATGTAATTGATTGTGAAATGTATGGAAGCAATCTTATGTAGTGATGATTTATGGTTTTGATTGAAATGTGAAATCAAGGTGAATTGTGTGCAAAGTGTCTTGGATATTTTAATTTAAAATGTTTATTTTAAATTATAAAATTTATGAAATTATAAATGGTTTGATATGAATTGTGTTTTCAATAAAAATCGTGTTTTATTGAAATGGTTTTGATGGATTTGGTTTTCAATAAAAAGGAAGCTTTATTGAAATGGTATGAATTGATGAACACACTTGGTTGGGATGGAAAATGGTGTTTAATAAAAAGTGTTTTATTGAAAGGATTGTTTGGAATGATTGTTGGATATGTGTAGTGTGTTTTCATGTTGCATATATGAGGCTTGGTTGAAATAGGACCTTGTGCTCCGTGCCAATGGTGTAATGGCACATGGGACATTTAAGTACGAGGATGGGTTGAAATATGACCTTCTTCTCGGTGCCAAAGGTGTAATGGAACATGGGGAATAATTACCTTGTGATGACTTGGAAGATCGACGAGAGACCACTCATGATTATGGAACTGTCACAACGATGCATGCATGGTTGATTTCATGGGTTTGTGAAATGGTTGGAAATTCCAAAATGAGATGTTTGTGAAATTGTTTGGAAACCTGTTTGGTTATTTGTCAGGAAAATAATGTGTTGTAAATGCCGGTTTGAATTGTAATTTGATACTTTTGAGCATAGATGGTTTCAGAAAACATGTTTATATTTAGTTATAAGCTACTTTTGTGAAAATGTTTTATATAAAATATATTTATATAAATGTGGCCTACTCTTCTATCCCAGTGGCGTGAGTAGGGAAGTCATTGGGGAAAAACTACAGAGTTTTATACTCACCCCTTCTTTGTCACTTTTGTGCTTTTGCGGATGTTGTATTTTGAGACACATGTAAAGGTAAAACATCTCATTGCTAGTGTCTTGTGTTGATGGTTGGGAGATGTTGTGGATCTTGGATCTTGTGGACCACTGAGTCATGGTGTCTTTTTGGAGTATTTTGTCGTTATCTTTCTATTGTGTACTTTGATGTTTGGTTGGTCTTCCGCAGTTGTTTACTTTGAAGTGGTTTATTATAAACGAGGTTGTTTGTTGGTCTACATTTACTCATGCATCATATAGTGAATGGTTAATGGATGGGTTACTTTATTAAATTTTAAATCGTCCCCAAATTGTAATTGAAACCCTTTGGCGTTTTTTCCCATCCTTTGGAATCTTCGGGATGTCTCCTAAGGCCTAGTAATGACTTGTTGCACTGTCATGCCAATGATAATTGGTGGGTCATTACAAATGTTATTTAGTTGTTCGATCCTTACCAATCAAGTAGTCATCAATGTTCTTGGTCTTGGAGTTGAAATTTATTCTTGTCTATTCCCTGGGTTAAAATCATATACAGGAGTAGGATTGTCGGAACATGAAAGGTATAGCATAAAAGGACGTAGCTAACCCATTTATGCTAAACATCAAGTTACCAAGGTTTTGGTTATATATGTGTTTTGGATACACATCTAGAATGTTGGAAATCTCATTGTCATGTGTTTATCCAATGAGAGGAGAATTAAATTAATTTATATGGAATGAATTCCCACTAGGATGGCATATCTCATTGTGAGGAATGTGTAGGAATTTTGTGAATGGTGACAATTTTTGAAAAATGGGGAAATTTTTTCAATCCAATGACTTTGAAAAAATGGTATTAGGTGTATTTTTGAAATGGATTGATTTTCAAAAACTATGTTGAATGTTTTCAAAAATGGTTGAACATGGAAAACAGATTATTTTGAGAACAATGTTGTGATAGTTGATGTGATATAATTTGAAATTCTAATCCAACAGTTGTTAGAGAGTGAGATTGATGAAGATTGTTGTTGGTTTAGAAAATGGCACCCGGTAAGCGTCGTCGAAACCAACCCGAAGAAGATGAGGAGAATATGGTTGCACCTGAACCACATGTGAACCAGGAGCTCGTTCAGAGTATTTTACAAACATTTCAAGTTGTGGGTATGGGGAACTGGAGAAATGAGGCATGACATGTAGATCATACCATCCAGTTCATGACGTAGAATCCACCGAACATTAGGGGTGATGCTGAACCCGAGAAGGTTGAGGTTTGGATATGTAGAATGAATCATATATTTGATTTCATCGGCACACTAGTGGAGCTGAATTTAATGCTTGAGATATATATGCACGAGGACCTTGCACGTCAGTGGTCGGATTTTGCGATTCATGATAAATTGGATGAAAGCCTTATATGGGAGGATTTTGAAGAATTATTTAACAAACAATTCTATCATCACACATTCAAGATACAGATGATGACAGAGTTTTTAATCTTGAAACAAGATAGCCTCTCTATTATAGAGTATGAGGCTACGTTCATGAATTTAGTCTGTTTTGCAGTAGAGGTTGTAGCAGGTGCTTTATAGAAGGCACACATCCTCGAATCGGTGCTAAGGCAGGAGATTCGATCGAAGATTGCAGTGATATATATTAATGATTATACAGAGATGGTAAACAGAGAAAGAATAGCTGAAATAGAAATCTCAGGGGTTATGGGAGGAGGATGTATGATGATTCCCACGGTAACTGGTGGGAACTCTGATGTTGGGAATAAGAGGAAGAGGGCCACCTACTTCCAAGGTGGGAGTGCACATCAAAATCAGATGGTTGGATCAGTGAATCATCCTCTACGACCCCAGAGCAAAGCAGGTTTCTTTGAATGTGGTTCTACTGATCACATGAAATGAGAATGTACAGCACCACCGAGATCATTCCACAATTTCAACAAGATGGGGCATCTTCTTTGATATTGTCGCAGTGCTCCACGGTCAGGTCTTTGTGACACTTCTCATGTGTCGAAAGCATCTTATGCTTCTACAGGGCAAGGACAACAAAACCAATCTCACAAATAGAACAAATCTAGTTATGGTGATTCCAGGAATACCATGACCACTCAACTAGGGAAATCTCATCAAGGAAACATGGAATGTAGCACACCGAGGAAGCAATTGTACGGAGGTGAGAAGATGGTGGTTGATGATCAGGCTGAACCATCTACAGTGTGAGGTACGATTTCTTTGAATTCATCCCTTAGGTAAGTGTTTTTTGATACTGGTGCATCAAACTCTATCATTACTTCTCGTGTTATTTATATTCTATGTTTAAAACTGGAAATTATGCCTTCTGTGTTGAAACTGAAAACTCTTATTGGTGAAAGAGAATGTCAAGCCTTAGTGTGTCGAGCATGTGTTATAACCATCGATGGAGATGATCTAGAATGGGACTTCTCCATATTGGATATGGATGTCTATGATGTAATCGTGGGAATGGATAGGTTGACAAGATTCAAGGCTCGTATCGACTGTTATATGAGAATGATTAGTTTCACGACTGGGGACGACATCGACCATCTCTTTAGAGGGGAGAGAATGGTAAAAAATGGTGAAAAGAGATTGTTGGAACCAATGGTGGGAACAATATATTACCAATTAGTGGTGTTGACTTTGGCATCATTGGAAGAGTGTAACGAAAATAGTTTTCTAGCTATGTTGGATTAATTTCATGCTGAAAACTTCTCGGGGTTACCACATGTGAGAGAAGTGCAGTTTACGATTGATCTCCTTCCAGGGAACAGTCCTATATCACATCCATCTTATTTGATGGAACCAACAGAGTTACGGAAATTCAATGTTCAGTTAGAGGAGTTGTAAAACAAGATTTTCATTCGTCCAAGCGTATCTTCATGGGTAGCACCGGTTTTGTATGTAAAGAAAGCAGATGGAACTCTTCTATTGTGTGTTTGTTATCGTAAACTTAACCAAGTTACGATAAAGAATAGATATCCACTTCCACGCATTTATGATCTTTTAGACCCATTAAGGGGGGCCTAGTGGTTCTGCAAGATCGAATTGCGATCAGGATATCACCAATTGTGAGTTCAGAAGGAGGGTATTCCAAAGATAGCTTTTAGAAGTAGATATGGCCACTATGAATATGTAGTCATGCCTTTCGGTATAACGAATGAACTAGAAGTATTCATGGCTTTGATGAATCAGATATTTAAATGATATCTAGATTCTTTTGTTGTGGTGTTTGTAGATGATGTATTGGTGTATTCAAGAACAAGGGCTGAGAATGAGCAACACTTGGTAATAGTGTTGGAAATATTGAGGGACTATCAGTTGTATGCCAAATTGTCCAAGTGCGATTTTTGGATACAAGAAGTACGTTTTCGAGGCCATGTCATTTCTGGGAAAGTTGTTTCAGTGAATCCAGAAAAGGTAGAAGCTTTTCTTTCATAGAAACCTCTGAAAAATTTCTTTGAAATACGATGTTTTCTTAGTCTATGTGGGTATTACTAACACAATGTGCATGACTTCTCACAACTATCTTCATCTATGATAGCATTGAAAAATAATAATAGTGTATTTCAATGGACTGAAGAATGTAAAATATCTTTTCAAGAGTTGAATGTTCACATTACATTAGCACCTATAATTATCGTTCCAGAATCACGGCATGGATACGTGGTGTATTGTGATACTTCGGGAACTGTGTTGGGTTGTGTTCTCATGCAAGGAGACCATGTGGATTCTTATTGCTCAAGGTAGTTGAGGTTAAATGAGAAAAATTACCCAACACATTATTTGGAGTTGGCTGCGGTCGTACAAGCTTTGAAAACATGGACACATTATCTCTCTGGTGGGAAATTTACTATGTTTACAGATCAAAAAATCTTGAAACACATTTTCTCACAGTGATATTTGAATATGAAGAAGAAGATATGGATGGAGTATCATCAAATGTTCGACTTTTACTTTATGAATATACCAGGTAAAGGAAATTTGTTGGCTGATGCATTAAGTAGGATGTTGTCTGCTCAGTTGGAGAAGGAAGGTTCAAATGAATGGAAGAAGATGTCGGTCTTAGCTGACATGCTTGTGGAATGTGAAAATAGTGGTGATGTGGCTATTTTCTTCTCAGCTACGTATGTTCCGGATATGGTAAAAGTGGTCAAAGAGGCACAAACATCTGATGCGGCATGTTTGGTAACGAGTTCAAAACAAAATTGTGGGGAGTCCATTGATGGTTGGAAAATGGAAGCGAGTTCAGTTTTGTGTTTCAGAGATCAGATGGTTGTACCTATGGTTTGTCAGGAACAACTCCTTAATGCTTACCACCATTCAATATGGGTTTTACATCTGGGTACAACGAAGATGTATAAGGCGCTAAAGGCAATGTTTTGGTGGAGCATCATGAAAAAGAAGTTTCCTGAGTTTGTATCACGATTCTTAACATGTAAATAGATTAAAGAAGAGTATCAGAGACTAGCTATTATGTTACAGTATTTACCTATCCCAGTGTTGAAATGAGAGCAGATAACAATGGATTTTTTTATAGGTCTTCCAAGAATGGTCCCAAAACATGATGCCATTTGGGGGACAGTGGATCGTCTAACCAAGTCGGACCATTTCATCCGGATTCATGAAACTCATACAGTATAAGATCATTAAAAGAAATTTGAGAAGTGGTAAAGATATATGGTGTACTATTATCTATAGTCTCAGATAGAGATCTGAGGGTCACATCTCGTTTCTTTAAATCCTTTTAATAATCCCTTGGGACTTAATTGACTATGAGTACGACATATCATCCCCAGATAAATGTACAATCTGAAAGGATGATACAGACGTTGGAAGACATGTTGCGGGCTTGTGTAATGGATTTTGATGGATCATGGTAGGAGAATATATCCTTAGTGGAGTTCTCATACAATAATAGTTATTGGGCCTCAATACACATGGCTCCATTTGAAGCATTGTATAGGTGCCCTTGTCGTTATTCACTATGCTGGGTGGAAACTGGTGAAATATCACTTGTCAGGCTGAGCCTTGTCCAAGAAACAACTGAGAAGATTTAGTTTATTAGAAAGTGTATGGAGATGGCTCCGAGTCATCATAAATGTTATTAATATCACTGTCGAAGACCGTTGTCGTTCGAAGTGGGTGATCATGTATTTTTGATAATCTCTCCAAGGCTTGGACATCGTCGTTTTGGGGAGAAGGGAAAATTATCCCCTCAATATATAAGCCCTTCTGAGACACTAGAATGGGTTGGAGAGGTGGAATATCGGTTGGAATTACCACCACGGTTTAGTTCAGTGCACAATATGTTCCATGTATCTCAGTTGAAGAAGTATCAAACTGATCCTGACCATGTGATCAGATGGGATCACGTTGACCTAGATCCAGATGCTTCATTGGTATGAAAAAGTCTTGCGTGGAAAAAGCATCATTCTAGTGCGGGTTTTGTGGCAACATGGTCGGATTCAGGAAGAGATTTGGCAACGTGAGAATGAAATGAAAGAGTAGTGGCCATAACTCTTTAAATGAAGCGGTGGTTTTCTACTTTTCACGGACGGAATGGCCAATGGTGGGGAGACTGTAGTACCCCATGTTTCTGGTAAGTAACCCTTTTTTATGCTTTTTAATTACATGAATCATATGAGGAATGGTTGAGGAATACTGGGATACTTTTAAGGTGCCAAAGGGAAAAAAGAGTGGTGCTGCACGGGCTTCGCACTGTTTTCCAAACTGTGAGGAAGCTGTGAAGGTGGTGTCACCATGGACAGGGGAGACTACCTGGTGTGCACATTGTTTGGGAAAACCATGCGAGGAGGTAGTGAGGATAACCCCCTACCAAGTAGTGACAACCGCATGGTTAACACAGAGTTTAACTAATCGTGTGGACTAACCGTACACGAATTCAACTTAGATCCTATTTTTAAGGATCTAATCTGTTTTATGTTTTAACCCACTCATTTTTGCTCCTAGATGGACCTAACTCGGGATTTCTCTCTGGGGAAGGTGTGAGAACACATACCAGCCATTTTGGAAGCAATAAAGAGGGTTGCCTTTGTGTTTAGAGGTTGATTGATCAAGTTAAGACTCGTTTCCTTGAGTTTCCTTTGATATACTTCTTCCCTCTTGATGGATCCTTAGATCTACACCCTATGTGGGTATATCTAAGGTAGTGGATGACTTTTATGTTAGGTTATGGTGTTTTTGGTTATAGGGGAAGAAATCTAAGGAGGTTTCGTGGTGTTTTGGACCGATGATCTTGAGTGTTCTTCGTCCGTTGCATGGTTTCGCCTTTTTGATGAGGTAGGTGGCTACAATCTCAAATCCCCTTATTAGAATTGATTGGATTACTTTCAAATTTTTTATTTTAATGGAATTGATTGTGATAAGTATGGAATACATCTTCTTTAGTGATCATTTATGGTCTTGATGGAATTGTGAAATTGTAGTGATTTGTGTGCCAAGTTTCATGGAAATTTGAATTTAAAATGTTGAATTTAAATTAGGAAATTTCTGAAATTTTAAATGGTTTGATGAGAATTGGGATTTCAATAAAAAGGGCGTTTAATTGAAATAGTGTTGATGGATTTGGTTTTCAATAAAAATACAACATTATTGAAATGGTTTTAATTGTTGAACACACATTGTTTGGATGGAATATGGTTTTCAATAAAATGTGTTTTATTGAAATGATGGTTTGGCATGATTTTTGGAAATGTTTTGTGTGTCTTCATGTTGCATTTATGAGGCTTGGTTGAAATAGGAGATTCTGCTCAGTGCCAAAGGTGTATTGGTACATGGGACTTTTAAGTACAAGGCTGGGTTGAAATGTGACCTTATGCTCGGTGCCAAAGGTGTAATGGAACATGGGGAATAATTACCTTATGATGACTTGGTAGATCGACGAGAGACTGCTCATGAGTATGGAACTATCATAATGATGAATGCATTGTTGATTTCACGGGTTTGTGAAATGTTTGGAAATGCCAAAATGAGATGATTGTGAAATTGTTTGGAAACCTATTAGGTTATTTTTATGGAAATTTACGTGTTCTAAAAGATGGTTTGAATTTCACTTTGATACTTCTGATAATTGATGGTTTTGGAAAACTTGTTTAAATTTAGTTATAAACTTTTTTGGTGAAAATGTTATATATAAACTATTTTTATATAATTGTGGCTAACTCGTCTATATTAGTGGCGTGAGTAGGGACATCATTGGGGAAAACCTACTGAGTTTTATACTCACCAATGCTTTAGAAGTTTGGTGCTTTTTCAGATGTTTTATTCTGAGACGCAGGTAAAGGTAAAGAATCGCACTGCTACTGGGTTGTAGTGATGTTTGGGAGATGATGTGGAGATTTGAGCATGTGGACCACCGATTGGTGGTGTCTTTTTAGAGTCTTGTGTTGTTCTCTTTCTGCGGTGTACTTTGATGTTTGGTTGGTCTTCCATTGTTGTGTACATTGATGTGGTTTATTATAAATGAGGTTTTTTGTTGGTCTACTTTTGTTCATGCATCAAATAATGAATGGTTAATGAATGGGTTATTTTCTTAAAGGGTAAATTGCCCTCCAATTGTAAATGAAGGCCTTTGGCAATTATTACCATCTGTTGGCATCTTAGGTATGTCGCTTAAGTCCTAATAATGACTAGTTTCACTCTCAAGCTAATATAAATAGGTGGGTCATTACTAAATAAATCATGTTTTTGTGAATTTTTTTAAAAGTCAAGTACGAATAGTGTCCAAAATTGACGCAATTAATAACCTAAACCATATTTCTATTTATTAAATGATATTAAATTCTAAAAAATTTATGAATCAGTCAAAATGTTAAATTTTGTACATATATGACATAAATAACTTCTTGATGGTCATTTGATATGATATGGTAATTACTTTGACCAACAATATTTAAATAACATGATGTTCTGGTAAGATTAAAAAGGGTAAAACAAGGGTTATACCAACATGATAAGGATAAAAATATATTATAAACATGTCTAAAAATTATTGGATGATTGGTATTCGAACCAAAATCATCTTATATTCAAATTAAATAAGTTCTGGTAAATTTTTTGTCAAATTAAAATTGGTAATAAAGTAATATTTTCAGGGTTTCCTAAAATTCCTCTCTCTTCTCTTATAAAAGGACACCTTTTTCATATTATCATCACTCCAATTTGAGAATAAATAATTGGGATAACACTAAAAATTTCTCTTCAAAAACATCCATAGTAACTTTTTAGAGGTTTAGCTCTTCTCAAATGGCCAACTCTAGTGACCTAAGAAGAAATTTAAATGAGGCAGGATGAGCAAGAGATAATCTTTTCTACCGATTTTTCAAAATTTATTTCTTCTTCTACATACACTTAATTAGTTGTATCATTATAAATTCATAATAGAATTATCACTATTATACATATATGTCTTTATAAATATGAAACAAGCTTTTTTAACCTTCTATCCATCTTAGGAAAAATGAAATCACCGTGTGTGGGTACGTATGAATTACCATCTCTATGACGTGGTGTAATCAGTTTTTCACCACCACCATACATGGATAGGTATAATGGATAAAATAAATAATAATATGGATATTATCACATGATAATAATTCTGAGATACTATACATCAGCCACTTCATTACAATTAAAAAATTATGAAATGGTATCGTCGCTCGTGCATACGTAAGGCTTACTATCTCCACAGTGCTATGTAATTTGTTCTACATAATCATCATTAATAAATGATTATATTAATGAAATGAATTAATAAATATGATATATATAATTGTAATATTTGTTTTAAATGATATAACAATATCCTAAAATGATGAATAATACCTTATCCGACAAAACATATATAAGAACAGATAGCAGTTAATACCTAAATAACGAGCAATAATGAATTGATAATAACAAATAGATGAAAATATGATCATAAATGTTATAATAAAAATGATTATGATTCATGAATTTATTAGTAACATTATTTAAATCATTATACCATAGGATCAGATACATACGAATCATATCAGACTTACGGTAAGGGATAACTTTTCCCAAATCATTTTTTCCAAAATTGTTTACTCATAAATATCTACTGGGAATATATTTATCATCCTTGTCTATGTTTTCTATGAAAATCTCAAAAAATGAATAATGTCATTCTATTTATGTTTAAATATATTTTACCCATTTTTTACTTTTACTACATCTTTTGATGGAATATTTCGTTGCTTTACCATACGATGTAATTTTTGGCTTTTCTAGAAAAATAATGTGGAGAATGATATTTTATGTTTTATGGAATCGATTTGTTTTTAAATATTGATAATTCATTATTTACATGAAGCTTACTTTAAAACTTGAAAATGATATTTTCTATTCATTTTTTTAAAAATTTCCAGACCTTTTGAGAAAATAAAATGTTTTTAATGAAAAAAACGATATTATCATTAGGAATGAAGATCATGTGTTATATCAAAATTATTTTACATATAATATTACTTAGTTTTATGTTTCTATACATGTTATTTCAATTATATGATTGAGTTTATTATTAAATTATATTTAGGAATTGTAATTGTTGTATATTAATAATGATGGAAGAATGTTTTTGAAACGCATTTAATTTCATGGGTTATGTTATAGTGATTGTTTCTATTTTTGGAACACATAATAATGGTTTAATTAATATATGTGGGAGACATATATATCCCTAAAATTTATTGGGTAATGATTTATATCTCATTAGAAATAAAATGGAATGAATAGAAGGTTAACATGGTTTAGTGATATAGTACTGAAACGAGGAGATAACTCATATGAGTAATGGGCATTGACTGCTATGGTGTTCATTGAAATGTTCCTTGACTAACATGAGATTATTTTATATTCATATTTGTCTATGCCACAATATATCATGTCTTTTTTATGAATATTTTTATTACATTTCAATTTTACGATTTATCACATGACATGATATTGGGATCTATTATATGCATTATAATATTTTCAAATGTAATATTCTTTAAAATATGAATGGAATGTAATATAATTTTTTTAACCTTATTGAGAATTATTTCTCACCATTATATGTTTATTTTCCCCAATACATGAATTAGGGTATTATTTATGCTTTGAAAAAAATGAGTATAGCTATTATAAAATAAACATGAGACAGTGTAGATGTTTTATGAACCAGTTGTTTATGTTTACTTTTTTATAAATACACTATACTTATATGGTCCATTAATAGTTTTTTAATATGTTGTAATAAATATACTTAAATTCTATAGTTATATCAATATATGAAAATAACATGTGTCTATAGTTAGTATGAGTTGAACAGTATAGTTAACCTTTTTAAATTATGATGAGAAAGCCTTAAGGATATCTCTAAGTATAAGATATATTTATTGTGATTTCAAAATACCATATATAACCTACAATGACACCTAATGTGTCCTAAAATAAATTTTTTTACTTCATTATGTGGTAATCAGGTCATGATTATTGTTTCTCACACTATGCTTCTTGGTTTTAGTCAATGGTTGGAACCCAAAGAAACCACATTAATGCTGGATGCGACGGGAAATGCAATGATTTTACTCCTGAGTAACCAAATGTTATGAGATATTTAATGAAAAATCTGGTATCCATGCTCACACATCCTTCTCAAGGTATGAATCATGTCATACTTCCAAACGATCAAAGGAGGGAGCAACATTTTGTGGAATCCTTCATGAGGTAGTGTCCATGTAACATCATTGGTAAATAAAGATATGATATTTTCGTATTTATTAATATTTTTTTAATTAAGTATTAATTTATTTTAAAAAACAATCTAATTTCGATGTCATACTGAATATACAACAACGAGTTTCATTGAAATCGTATGTTTCACACAATGATGAGTTATACTAAAAAATAATAATAAAATATTAATTTTTAAATGGTAGTTATTGCATAGTCGTTGTATCGGTGAGAATGAATAGAACTACATAAATTATGATTATACATTTTTTTAAAATGTATTTTATGTTTATCCAATTAATGTTATAGGCATAAAATGTGAATGAATCAAATTTTATGCATAAATACTATAATATTCATTAAGAGGTCGATATATAGCCTTTTATAGGAAAACCTTTATAAAATATAGTCTTCTTCCCTATTATATGTTCTATTTGACAAAATAATATTTCAATTTAGAACTGGGACATCAAAATTTACTTGCGATGAATTTTTTTTTTGTATTATTCTTGTAATGATCATTTTCTTAATGAATAGTGAAAAATACTGCATTTTAATTCAAATATTTCATTTAATCTAATTAATTTATATAGTTAGATTATTATTTTTATTGGTTTTAAACTGTAATTTAATAATTTTTTTACCATTTAATCCAATTTTTTTCATTGGAAGTAATTTCACTCATAATTTGGATATAAACAAAGGAAAATCATTTGATAGTTACAATTAGTTAAAAACATGCTTTTTGTTTTGACTACAAAAATTAATATTAAATCAATTTCTATAACTTTTGGGTTCTGAATTTGGGAAAATGGATTCCATATTTGGATTTGGGAGGTCCAAATTGTGTAAATAGGTACCTTTTTTATACATTATGAATATTTACTTCGGTAAATATTTTATATTCCTTGGTTAAATGGTAAATCTGGTAAATAAGGGTGACAAAACAATATTATAATAATATTTATTTACCTAATTATCTGCTGAAAGTGGCTAATATTAATTTTTCATATCATAATATTAATTTTTTCTAATTTCCATAAACATCATATTTAGTGTATAAATGAAATTGTACTTCATTTATTATTTTAAGTGCATTCACGTTTAAAATGAAAATTTGGCCCCAATAAATCATCTATTTGTGGAGAATGTTATTTCTATTTTTTGAATTTAAATTTTTGGTATATGATTAATCACACTGTTTGTAAATTTTTATATTTTATGATTTATGGATGAATCCCAAGAGAAGATAGTGATTTTTCAGCATGAATGACGAAATTTCCTACAGAAAGCATAATGGGCCTAATGGACACCAAACAAAGTGTGGCCCACAATCCAAGCCCAATAATGCTCAAATTTTAAATGATGAATGAAAAATATGGGGATACATTTTTTCAATTGTGGATAAAGTTAATTATAACGTTATGATGAAGATAAAGGTCTCTAATGTTGAGATTTAAATGGTGGGCCTTATATGAATACACATAATGTCATCCAGCCATTTCGATGATAACATCCAAACAGCTGCAATAAATTTCTTGATGTTTTACATCTTATATTGGATAGATGGAATATAAAATTTCTCTTCTATTACCCCTCCCGATTAGGCCTCCTTTTGTTACAAATTTACACATCAAAACGAGAAATGTATCTGAACAAAATTTATGGACAACATTGAAGCGTCACAACACCTTTGATTTTCTCACGAACTTTTGACTCTACTGATTAATGGGGATATAATTTATTGTTTTGGGGGTGTCTATAAGGCTCCACATATGCCAATATAAGGATCTATATGTGAAGGAAAATATCATCTAATTTTTTCCTATCAATAGACGTTTTTATTTTATTTCATTTTTATTATCAAGCATTCATTTTGTAATTGCATTGTCAATTTCTCCCATGTATGTTTTTTGATCACCATTATTTAATGAATAAAATATCACATTTTATTCTTATTAATTATTAATATCTTTTTTCAAATCATTTTTATATCGTTGCATTAGGGAGTCAGTTTATTCCAACAATCTTTTTTGAAACTCTTCACACAACGGTGGAGTGATTGTTATTTATTTTTCTTCTTCTACTGAAAAAATTCCACTGTAAGCCTAATACCCAAATTAATTAATATAATATCATAAATGGATGGTAAATAATTTAATGGGTTCATCCAATGGAGTAGAATTTGGATGAATTGGATTTTATTTCTTAATTTAGTAATTCTTAATCAATTGTATTTTTTAGATTTTCATTCAATGATTTATATTCTCCTTGAAACTCCCCAATTTTAAGGATTCACATCCCGAGTGTTAAAAAAATCCTCTACCTTGGAGTTCTCATCAATATGATCCTCCAAATTTATATTTGAGTAGACTTAGGATTCTTAAAACCTGAAATCAGTGAGTGATTTGGGAAATCTGTATTTTGTTAAGGTAAATTCTCAAAGATAAGACAATGAAAAAATTTAATAATAAATTCATCCAATTCACTCTATTTGATAACCACGGATCAACTCATAATTTAAAATTTAATTCAATATCATCTTCAAAATATCAATTAATAAAATAAAATCAAACACAAGTCGGACCTGACATATCCAAATCAACATTATCAAATCAACTTCTTAGAATGTATGTTTTATAGGTTTCTTCTTAGGTCTGTGAGGATCGATCACCAAAGCCATACTACAATGACCGCTTACACCATATATCTAGGGTAAATTTTGGTGCAACAAATTTTTTTTCCATTTCCAGGGACCCATGTAAATACCTTAGACAATTATATTCTTTTCTCACCCAAAATTCTCTATTATGACCCTAATTTCTCTTCTAAATTATCCTTTCTATTTTTGTGTCTCCAATGAATCCTGAAACCTATTTTGAATCTACTCCAATGGATTAACTTCCAACATTCCCATTTAGAGACCAAGGCCATAATCAACGAGATAATTAATATATTGAATTACCTTACATATATAATTTCATTTGACCAAACCATGATTGAATACACTACACCAGATGAGATGTAAAATCAATGAGATGCCGATTGTTTAAAGGATCAATTTTCATCCCTCTCAAGTATGACTGAAGAGATAAAACATAATGAAGTTCGTAATGTAAAATCATATATCAATCCTAATACAAATAAAATTCTTGAACATTTGTGTCAAAAAATGGATAAAATAAATTCAGATGTTTCATCACTGAGATTATAAATACAATGAATTGAGACATATAAAGAAACCATTCCAACATATGATGACCTTTACTCATCACCAATAGAATAATATTGTATCCCTCCAATTATTCATGAATTTAAAAAAAGAATGAACATTTCGATATGGGATAACATATGAATATCAAGGAAATGTTTAAGGGTCTTTAAATCAAGAGAAAATTCATTTTTTGGAATCAAAAGTGATAAATTGGACATCAAGGATTGAGTTTCTTGAATATAACTCCATTGATAAATTTTCAGAGGTACTAATAATTGAACCATTATTAGATATGAGAAACAATGATTCCATACCAATTCCTGATATTCAACTGTAAAGTATTAGGGATGAATCATTTTTTCAAAAGAAAAAAATTCTTTCAATTTTTTTTTGTAGAATAAGAAATTTGGAATCCAATTTCCATTCTTCTTTGGGAAAATTCAATCAAATTTAACTCATCAAATTAATCCTTCCTTTCCAACTCATGAATACCTCCATTTATGATAACCAAGACCACACAATTTTCATCCATTTTCATCAAGAATATAAAAAAGTAGTAATAAACCTTGAAATCTTAGGAAAAACTCTAGATTAAACTAAATAAACAATTATTGAAATTCCATGGACATTCACACTCACTATTAAACCAAGGATTTCACATGGTAAAAATATTAAAAAAATATTTAATCTAAATCTTATTTCAGTAGAGAAAAATGGGGTTTTAAAAATGTTAAAAGTTGTAATTGGGTAATTTTTTTGTTTATAGTCATGCTAAAGACATTAAAAAATGCATTTCATGGAAGGAAACACATATGATTAATGTTTCCTATCATTGCGAATAATCATTTGTTTTAGTTTTTAATTTTTATTTAATAAATTTCAATAGGTTGTTGAAATTTACTTCTTTTCTGAGTTAGGATGTGTATGAATGAGGATTATCATATTCAATTGTGTCACGTTGTGTAACCCTGAGTAATACCTAACCTATAAATTTAAAAATAAGACAATGTATCATCAGTTTATAATTTTTTTTCCTTGAAGTTTTAAAAATATATGAATATGATATTACCTTAGACTGTTGACCTATTCTTATATTATTTGTAAGGATGGGTATGGAAGCAGAGCGCCATATTCATCTATGTCACAAGGTGTGATCTTTGAGTAATACCAAAACGAGAATTTTTTTTAAAAAAAAGACAATGTATCATCAATTAATTTTGTTTTATTTTATTTTTATGTTTTTATAGGTTTAAAATAATAAATTAAAAAAATTAAAAGTACATGTTTTAGGTCAAGGTAAAAGCCCATCACAAACATCCATGCCGCTGAGACACGATCCAAGGATTAAAGGGAGACTATGGAATTCACTTTAATCATCAACCACCATGTGAATTCATTCTATGATTATCATTTTTAATTTTATATTTGAACACCTCTCACATCCCCCCTTCTATGTTTTCTTTAAACAATGGGGATAGTGATATTCTTTGTTGGGGAGAGAGATTAAATAAAAAATGAGTTTTTTGTGAATATGATCATGCGTGGAAATAAAATTTCCATTAACCTTTGACATGATAACACACATTGAAAATTGCATAATTTGATATCTAATAATTTTTCATTCCATGCTTCCGATTTTAATGCATGTTTATGTTCATGATCTTAGTTTTTGGAAAGTGTGGTTGACCTCTGTGATTTTACAAAGTTTAAATTTTCATATTCTTAATCAAAATGCCACAATTCACATCTACTAGATCTTTAGAGTAAATATTAGTTCTTGGGTCTCTTTCTTAATATCATAGGGTTTCTGGTCACTTTTAGATTATTTTGAGTATCCATAAAATACATAACAAAATTGTTACTAAATATAGCTATGTTTTTTCCAAATTTGTGGCATCTGACAGTTGGGGTTCATGACTCCATAGTTTTCTTTCCTAGATTTATGCTTTATATCTCTATTTTATAGCACATAATTGAGAATATGTGTGGAGTCCGACACTTAGGGATCGTGACACCATAGTTGTCTTCCCCAGAGTTAGTATTATCATATCTATTGTGGTTAAAAAAACAAAAAAAATGAATACTCATCTTAAGGTTTAATTTGATTCCCCCTAATGCTTCCATTTTTGCCTTGGACAATAAAATGGTCTCCATGTCTATTTTTATGCACAACACATCATCATGCTTAATTGTAATTGGGTGAAATGTGATGATGAATTTTAACTATGGAAAGGTCTTAGGAATGGGATATTCTGAAGGACATAACATGCATTCAATTATTTTTAGGTGTTTCATATTTTTTTTGGAATGAGGTCTTTGGGTGAGCAATGTGTATTAAAACATTTTTGGAAAAGAGAATTCGAATGTCATATTTGAAATATATTTTTCTCAGGACTAGAAAAACACATGTTAGGGGGTGTGACTAGCAACTGAAAGTGGCAAATATTAATTGTTAATATCTTAATATTTATGTGTTTTAAATTCCAAAATCATAATTTTTAGTTCATTATAGAAATTTAACTTAATTTCTCCTCTTAAGTGCAATTCACATTTCAAATGAAAATTTGGGCCCAATCAATCATCTATTTGTGGAGAACATTATATTCATTTTAAAAAAATTAATTTGGGATATAATTGGTCACATTTTTGGAATATATAATATTTCAGGATTGATGGATGAATCATATGATAAGATGGATAGTTTTCATCCTGAATGAAGAAATTTTATGGAGAAAGCATAATGGGCCTAAGGTCCATCAATCAAAATTTGGGGTCCCAAACCAATCCCAATGAAGATAAAATAAAAACTTAAGAAAGATAATAATATGGGGATCATTTTATTAAACTATGGCCAGAGCTAATTCGGATGTTATCATGATGAGAAAGGGCTTTGAATTTGAGATTTAAATGGTGGGCCCGATATGAATGCACATAATGTCGTCCCACCATTTCGATCATAAATTACAAAAAAAATGAACTAAATAACCCGATGATTTTACAGATAATAGAGGATATATGGAAGAGAAAATCACTCTTCTACTACACCTCAAAATTTGGCTTCCTTTTATTACAAATAAATACATCATAACAGGGTATGAATCTGACGGAAATTTAAAGAAAACTTTGAAAAGTCTAAATTCCTTTGATTTTACCATGCTCTTTTGACTCTCTCAATTAATGGGGATGGAATTTATTGTTGGGGGATTATTTAAGGCTCCAAATATGCTTATATAATGATCTTATGGTGAAGGTAATTATCATCTAATTTTTTTCTTTCAATATAAGTATTTATTTTATTTCATTTGTATTTTCATGCTTATAATTTATAATCGCATTGTCAATTTCTCCCGTGTATATTTTTCATTAACCTTAATATAATTAATAAAAGATCATATATTCTACTTCTTAATTTCTTATTTTTTTTCTAAATCATTTTGATATCGTTTCATTGGATAGTGAGGTTATTCACATAATATTTTTTGAAACTCTTTACCCAATGGTGGGGTGATTGTTATTTATTTTTCTTCTTCCCCTCCAATTCACCATAGAAGGTATACTACCAAATTTGATTGATATTATAACATCAATTGAGGTCTAATAATATAATGGGTTGATCCAAGGTAGTAGTAAGGGGATTAATTGTATGTTATTTCGTAATTTAATAATTTCTAATGAATTATATTTTTCATATTTTCATTCAATGATTTATATTCTCCTTTAAACTCACCAATTTTAAGGATACATATTCTTTAGTGATAAAATGATCATCTACCATGGATTTCTCATCAATATGATCCTCCAAGTGTAAAAGTGATTTTCCTTTGGATATTTAAAACATGAAATTAGTGAGTGATTTGGGATGTTTGTATTTTGTTTAAGGAAACAGTCAATCTTAATACATTGAAATAATTTAAAAATAAATTCTTCCAATTCAACCCATGTGATAACCAAGGATCAACTCCTGCCATTAAATTGAATTCACTTAATTTTTCTAAATATAAAATAATCCATTTAATTAAAACCGAAGATGGACACTTCATATCCAAATCAACATCATCAAAATCACATTCTTAGAATTTATGTTTCATAGGATTCTTTTTAGGTCTATGAGGATCGATAACCTAAGTCGTACTACAATAACTGCTTACACCACATAGTTTGGGTAAATTTTGGTGCAACCAATGTTTGGATAATTTTCCGGGGTCCCAATTATGTACCATAGACACTTATCATATTTTTATACTAAAAATTCTCTATTGTCCCCCTAATTTCTCTTCTATATTCCCCTTTATATTTTATTGTGTCCAATAAATACCAAAACCTATTATCAATCAAATCCAATGTATTATCTTCTACAATACCCATTGATATAACAAGTATATAATCATGTAGAATATAAATACTTGTAATCACCTCACATAGGGAATTTCTTTGACTAAACTATTATTAAATACACCACACCATAAAAATGTACAATCAATGGGATACTGATTGTTTAATGGTTCAATTTCCATCCCTCTTGAGGATGATTGAAGAAATCAAACATAATAAAGATAATGATAACCAAACATCTATCAGTCCTAATCCTTAAAAAATTCTTGAAAATTTGTGTGAAAAATCGTTAAAATGAATTCAAAAGTATCATCACTAAGATTATAAATACAACGCGTTGAGACTTAAAAGGAACCCATTCCCACTCACGATATCCTTTCATCATCACAAATTGAATAATATTTTACACCAAAAACCATTCGTTAATTTTTTTAAAAAAACTAACCTTTGGATATAAGATAACTTAAAAAGATCAATGAAATGATTAAGGGTCTTTAAATCAAGAGAAAATTTATTTTTTGGACTCAAAAGAGAAAATTTTGACGTCATGGATTGATTTTTCTGAATATAACTCCATTGATAAATTGTGAAAATTACCAATAATTGAGTTATTATGAGATATCACAAATAATGAGTGTATAACCATTCCTGATATTCAATTGGAAAATTTTAAGGATTAATAATATTTAAAAAATGAACAAATATTTTCCAAATGTTTGGTAGATGAAACAAATCTCTATTCAAATTTCTATTCTTCTTTGGGAAATTTCATTCAAATTGAACTCAACATTATAATCCTTCCTTCCCCACTCTATAATGCCTCTATTTATGATAACCAAGACCATTCAATTATCAACCATTTTCATCAAGAATCACACAATGTAGAATGAACCTTGAAATATTATGAAATACTCTAGATTAAACTCAATCAACCATTACAAATATTCCTTCGACAACCCCACTCATTGTTAAACAAGGGATTTGACATGACAAAAACTTTTAACGAATAATTAATCTCAATATTGTTGATGTAGGGAAATATGGGGTCCAGAAAACGATGATATATGACTGAATGAAAATTATTTTTTATTAAAAGGCACTTTTAAGGTAAAATTGAGAAACCAAATGTTACAACACTTACCAAACTGCAACAAACATAAAATCAGAAAAAACCTCCACCAAGAATAATTAGAAAACGATGATATATGGAGTTGGATAATTTTGGGGGTTCAAGTCAAGCTAACGACATTAAAAAATAGATGTGTGGGAGGAAAATCTTGTTTTTTAGGTTACCAATCATTGTGAATAATCCTTTTTTATTTTTTTTTAATTGAAATTTTACCATATCATGATGACATGTTAATATTTTATGAGTAAGGATGGGTTTTAAAAGGAAGCACCATATTCATTCATGTCACGGGGAGTAATACCCGAGTTATACCATACCAAGAAATATAATAAGAATACAATGTATCATCAATTTATTTCGTTTTTTTATAGGTTTAAAAAAATATGAATATGATAGTACCTTATATTGTTGACACGTTCTTCTATTATTAGTATGGATGGGTATGAAAGGGTACCTCCGTATTCATATGTGATACATGGTGTGATATCTGGGTAATACAATACCCCGAAATACAAAAATAACACAATGTATCATTAATTTATTTTGTATTATTTTATTTTCATGTTTTTATAAGTTACAAAAAAAAATTAAAGGGACATGTCATAGGTCGTGCAAAAATCCCATCACAACCATGCAATCCACTTGGAAATTAACCCAGGATTGAAGGGAGACTATGGAACTTGGTTACATCATCAACCACCATGTGAATTCATTAAATGATTAACATTTTCAATTTACTATTTGAACAACTCTCTGATACTCCCTTCAATGTTTTCAATGAACAATGGGGACAATGTTATTCTATGTTCGGGGGAGATTAAATAAAAAAATTGTGAATAAGAAAAATCATGGAAAGAAAAATTCCATTAACCATCGACATGATAACACACGTTGAAAACTCTAAAATTGGATATCGAATAATTATGCATGAATTGATTCTGATTTTAATTCATGATTAATTTCATGGGAATAGTTTTTGGAAATTGTGGTTTTCCGATGTGATTTTTCAAAGATTAGATTTGGATCATCTTAATCAAAATGCCACAATGCTCGTCTGTTGGATTATGGGTGTAAATTTGAGTTCATGGGTCACTTTAATCATATCATAGGGATTGGGGTCACTCTCAGTTAAATTTCTGTATCCAAAAAAATGAAAAAAATTGTGACTATATAGAGAAATGTTTTTTCGAAATGTGTGGGGTCCGACACTTGGCTATTGTGACTCCAAAGTTTTCTTTCCCGAATAGAGGATTTATATCTCTATTTTAAATCATGGAATTGAAAACATGTGTGGCATCCTACCCTTGGGGATCATGACTCCATATTTGTCTTGCCCAAAGTTAGTCTTTTCATATCAATTGTGGTTAAAAAATTAAAAAAACAAACAAAAAAAATAAAAAAAAAATTGGATAATCATCTTATGGGTTAATGTGATTCCCACCTAACTCTTCTATTTTTCCCCATGAACAATATAATTTACCCCATGTCTTTTGGCATGCACAACACATCATCATGCATAATTGTAATTGGATGAACTGTGATGAAGAATTTTAACAAAAGAATGGGCTTCGGCTTAGGATATTCTTATGGACCTAGATTTTTATGAATTACTCTGTTGGTTTTAATATTTTTTTTGGAATGAGTTCATTGGTTTTTCAATGTGTAATTAAATGCTTTTGGAAATGGGAATTGTAATTTCATATTTGTAATATATTTTTCTCAAGACTAAAAAACTCAAGTTAGGGGGTGTGATTAGCTAATGAATGTGGATAATATTCATAGTTAATATCTTAATATTTATGTGTTACATATTCCATAAACACAATTTTTAGTGCATTATAGAAAATAAAATTCATTTCTCATCTTAAGTGCAATTCACATTTAAAATGAATATTTGGGCCCAATTAATCATATATTCTTGGATAACATTATGTTATTTTTTTGAATTTAATATTTTGGGATATCATTTATCACCGTGATTGGAATTGTTTTTCTTTTAGGAAGGATGGATGAATCCAAATAGAATATGGATATTTTTCAGCATGAATGAAGAATGTTTCTGGAGAAAGCATAATGGGCCTAGGCCCATCAAACAAAAGTACGAAAAACAAACCAAACCTAATGAAGCTCAAATTTTTACTAAAGAAATATAATAATATGGGGATAATGTTATTCAAATGTGGTCTGAGCTAATTCTGATGTTTTCAAGATGATAAAGGGATCTGAAGTTGAGATTTAAATGGTGGGCCCGATATGAATGTACATAAATTCATCACACAATTACTATCCTAACACCCAAAAAGATGCACTAAATGACCCAACATATTTATATATGATAGAGGAAAGATGGGGGATAAACTTATATTCTACAACACCTCTGGATTCTGACTTCTTCTGATTAATATTTTCACTTTAATATGAGGGATCAATCTGAATGAAATTTATGGACAAATTTAAAATGTTGAAATTCCGTTGATTTTCTCATGCTCTTTTGACTCTCCCAATTAATGGGGATATAATTTTTTGTTAGGGGTGTATCTAAGGCTCCATATATTTCTATTTATGGATATTCGGATTAAGGGAATTATCATCCAATTTTTTAATTTCAATGGATTTTTTAATTTTATTTCATTTGTATTGTCATTCTATCATTTTGTAATCACATTGTCAATTTCTCCCATGTATGATTTTTGTTAACCTTAATTAAATTAATAAAAGATAATATTTTCTCCTTCTTAATTTTTCATTTCCTTTTTCAAGTCATTTTGATACCATTTCTTTTCAGAGTGTGGTTATTCACATAATATTTTTTAAACAATTCACAAAACGGTGGAGTGATTGTTATTTATTTTTATTCTTCTACTGAAATTATACCATCGTAAGTCTACTACCCTCTTTCATTTATAGAATTGCATAAATAGAGGGTTAATCCTGTAATGGGTTGACCCAAGTTTGTACAAAGGGGATGAATTGTATGTTATTTCATAATTTAGTAATTATTAATCTATTCTATATTTGATATTTTCATTCAATTATTTATGTTCTCCTTTAAACTCACCAATTTTAAGCATACATATCCCTAGTTATAAAGTTATACTCTACCTTGGAGTGCAGATAAATATGATCCTTCATGTGTATATGTGATAAAACATAGGACAGCAAAAAGTCAAAATCAATGAGTGACTTGGGATGTTTGTATTTTGTTAAAGGAAACACTCAAACTTATGACATTGATATAATTTAAAAATAAATTCATCTTATTCACTCCATGTGATAACCATGCATCCACTCATGATTTTAAATTAATTCTAGTTAAGTCATTAAAATATAAAATATTTCAATCAATTAAAACGCATTTTTCCACTATATATCCAAATCACCATCATCAAATCACATTCTTAGAATGTATGTTTCTTAGAATTCTTCTTAGGTCTCTATGGATCGATAACCCAAGCCATACTAAAATAACCTCTTACACCAAACCAATTGTCTAATTTTGGGCGCAACTAAATTTTGGCACCATTTCCAGTGACCCAAGTATGTACATTAGACACTCGTCTTCTTTTCCCACACCAAATTCTCTATTCTCGCCCTATTTTCTCTTCTTTATTCATCTTTCTCTATCTATGTGTCAAATTAATCCCAAATACAATTTTTAATCAACTCCATTTTGATTATCTTCAAAAATAACCATTCATATGCCAATGATATAATCGACAATAAAATAAATATTTTGAATCACCTCACAAAAAGAAATTTTATTAACTAAACATTGATTGAATAAACCACACCAGATGAGATTTAAAATCAATGGGATGATGAATGTTTAAATGATCAATTTATATACCTCTCTTGGATGATCTAAGTGATAAAAAATAATGAATTTAATTATTTCCAAACACCTATCAATACTATTCATAAAACAATTCTTGATCATTTGTGTGGATAAATGGTTAAAATGAATTCAGAAGTTTCATCACTAATATTTGGAATACAAAGCATTGAGACTTATGAGGAACTCATTCCCATTATGGATGTCCTTTCATCATCACCAATAGAAAAATATTTTATCCCAAAACCCCTTCATGAATTTAAAAAGAACTATCATTTAGATGTGGGATAATTTTATAAGATTGAGGAAATGTTGAAATGTATTTAAATCTGGAGGAAATTGATTTTTTGGACTCTAAACAGGAAAATTTTACATCATGGTTTGAGTTTCGATAATATAACACCATTGATAAATTTTCAAAATTAAAAATAATTGAAGTATTAGTATTGATCACAAAAAAATAGTCCATACCCATTTCTGATATTCAACAAGACAATTTTGGGGATGAATCATATATTTAAAAGAATCTAATTTTTCCAAATTTTTTGTAGATGAAAAAAATTTGGCTTCAAATTTCCATTCTTCTTTGGAGAAATTCAATCAAACTGAACTCAACATTATAATCCTTCTTTACCCACTCAATAATCCCTCCATTTATGATAACCATGGCCATTAAATTGTCATCCATTTTCATCAAAATTATCACAATGTAGGAATGAACCTTGAAATCATAGAAATTATAAAGATAATACTCAATCAACAATTACAAAAATTTCTTGTACTTTGACACTCATTTATAAACATGGGATTTCATATGAAATATTTAAAAAAAAAATTAATATTAATCTTTTTTATGTTGAGAAAAAATGGGGTCCAAAAAATGTTGAAGGTTTGAATTGTATAATTTTTTGTGTTCAAGTAGAGCTAACGACGTTAAAATAAAGCTTTGCATGGGAGGAAACACAAGGTTTTCATATTTAGAATTATTGTGAATCATCTTTTTTTTCATTTAAAAATTTTCCATATGTTTTTGACATGTTCATATTTTATGAGTAAAGATGGGTATGAAAGGGGAGCTCCATATTCATCCATGTCAGGTGGTGTGATCCCTGAGTAATACCTTACCCCGAAATTAAAAAAAAGACCATGTATCATCAGTTTATTTGTTTCCATGTTAGTAGGTTTAAAAAATATGAATATGATAGTACCTTATACTATTTACATGTTCTTCTTTTATGTGTATTGAAGAGTATGAAAGGGTAGCTCCATATTCATCAGTGTTAGGTGGTGTGATCTCTGAGTAAAACCTTACGCAGATATTAAAAAAGAATACAACATATCATCAGTTTATTTTGTTTTATTTTTTTTATGTTTTCATAGGTTAAAAATGAAAATTAAAAAAAATCTAAAAGGACATGTCATAGGTCGTCGGAAAATCCCATCACAACCGTCCAAGCCACTGAGACTCAAACCCAGGATTGAAGGGAGATTGTGGCACAAACATTCATCATCAAAAACCAGGTGACTTCATTCCAGGATTATCATATACTATATCCTATTTTAACAGCTCTCCCATACCACCTTCTATGTTTTCTTTAATCACCGGGGACAATGTTAAATTATGTTGGGGGGAGATTAAAAATAAAATGATTTTTTGTGAATAATAACACATGTTGAATGAGAAATTCCATTAACCTTGGACATGATAACACACATTGAAAACACTGAAATTGGATATCAAATAATTTTTCCAGCCTTGATTCTGATTTTAATGAATGTTTATGTTCTTGAACATTGTTTCTGAAATGTGCGGTTGTCTGGTGTTATTTTTCAAGGTTTATATTTTTATCATTTTAATACAAAGGCTGGAAAGAATTTATACTAGATCTTGTGTGTAAATGTGTGTTTATGGGTCCTCTTGATCATATAATTGTGTTTGAGTTCAATTTTAGTTTAATATGAATAACAAAAAGAAAACATAAATTAAATTATGACTAGATAGAGCAATTTTTTTGTCCAAATGTGGGGCGTCCGACACATGGGGATCAAGACTCCATAGTTGTCTTTCCCAGAGTTAGGCTTCATATATCTATTGTAATGCATGGAATTGAAAATATGTGTGGCGTCCGACACTTGGAGATCGTGACAACGTAGTTGTCATTCCCAGAGATTGACTTTTCATATCAATTGTGGTAAAAATAAGATAAAAAAACAAACAAAAAAATCAAAAAAAATAATGAACATTTGATAATCATCTTAAGGATTATTTTGATTCCCACCTAGCACTTCCCTTTTTTTCCATGAACAATTAAATGGGCCCCATTTCTTTTGGGATGCACAACACATCATCCTACTTAACTGTAAGTGGATAAAAATTGACGATGAATTTTAAAAAAGGAATGGGCATGGTCTTGGGTTATGCTTATGGACAGAGATTGTTTTAAAGTATTTTGATGGGTTTCATATTTTTATTGGTTTTTGGTCTTTGGGTTAGCAATGTGTATTAAAATCCTTTTGGAAAAGGGACTTTGAATTTCATATTTATAATATATTTTTCTCGGGACTAGAAAAACTCATGTTAGGGGGTGTGATTAGCCGCTAAAAGTGGATAATATTCATTGTTAATATCTTAATATTTATGATTTCCAAAGCCCATAAACATCATTTTTAGTTAATTATAGAAATAAAACTCCATTTCTCATCTTAAATTCAATTCGTGTTTAAAAGAAAAATTTTGTTCGAATCAACAATCTATTTGTGGAGAACGTTAAATTAATTTTTTGAATTTAATATTCTAGATAACATTGATCACATTGTTTAGAATATTTTTTCTTTTAGGATTAATGGATGAATATGAGGAGAAGTTGGAAATTTTTTATCATGAAAGAATAAATTTTCATTAGAAAGCATAATCGGCCTAAGGCCAATCAAACAAATGTGGAGCCCATAAACCAAGCCCAATGAAGATCAGATTTTTACTGAAAAAATATAATAATATGGGTATCATTTTTTCAAATTTGGATTGAGGTAATTATGATGTTTTTATAATGATAAAGGGATCTTAAATTGTGATTTAAAGGGTGGGACTGATGTGAATGCACATAATGTCGTCCAACCATTGCGTTCATAACATCCAAATGACCACACAAAATGACCCAAAATGTTTTTAGCTAATAGATGATAGATGGGTGAGAAAATATCTCTTCTAAGACTCATCTAGATTTAGCCTCCTTCTATTATAAATTTACACATTAAAACAGAGGACGAATCAGAACGAAATTTATAGACAACTTTGAAACGTCAAAATTTGTTTGATTTTATCACGCTCTATTGACACTCCTAATTAGAACGGATAGATTTTATTGTTGGGGTCTATCTGAAGCTCTAAATATTCCTTTATAAGGATTTTTTGCTGAAGGGATTATCATATAATTTTACCTTTCAATGGATGTTTTTATTTTATATCATTTGTATTGTCATGCTTTAATTTTATAATCGCATTGTGAATTTCTCCCATGTAATTTTTTCATTCACTTTAATTTTAATAATAAAAGATCATATTTTCTTTTTACAAATAATGATGACACCATTTATTTATGGAGTGATGTTATTAAATAAATCTTTTGTGAAACTCTTCACACAACGGTGGAGTGATTGATTTTTATTTTTATTTTCTTCTCTAATTCTAACATCGTTTGTCTACAACCTTCTTTCATTGATAGAATATAATAAATGGAGGACTTATCCTTTAATGAGATGATCCACGGGGAGTAACAAGGGGATGAATTGGATGTTATTTATTAATTTAATAATTACTAATCAATTCAATTTTTAATATTTTCATTCAATGATATACATTCTCTTTTAAACTCACCAATTTTAAGGATACACATCCTGAGTGCTAAAACGATCTTCTACATTGGGGTGATCATAAATATGATCCTCTAAGTGTATAGTTTATTAGAATTTGGATAGTTTAAACTCAAAATCAGTGAGTGATTTGGGATTTTTTTATTTTGTTAAAGGAAACGCTCTAACATAAGACATTGAAATAATTTAAAAAGAAATTCATCCAATTTAACCATTGTGATAACCAAGGATCAACTGATGCTTTTAAATTGAATTACCTTACATCTTTAAAATATCAAATAATCCAATATATTCAAACTCAATTTGGCCAATTCATATCCAAATCAACATCGTCAAATCACCTACTAAGACTGTAAGTCTCATAGGTTTCTTCATAGATCACTGAGGATCGATAACTCATGCCGTATTACAAAGACCGCTTCCACCATGCTGCTTGGGTAAATTTGGGCACAACCATTACCCTTATACTTGTCATTATCCTCCTGAATGTGATATTTCCAACCAAAGATATCCTTGGGTTGATTTTGGGACACCATGGAGCCATATGGTAGTTATAATTCCACATTATATTACATAATTTATTATAAAGTGGAAAATAACCTAAATATATATATTTTCATAAAACATTATATTATGTGTTATATAAGTGACATATTCGACTATAAAAATTATTTTTAATGATAATTTTTTTTCATATATCATGGTTTTTTATTTATTATTTTTATAAATCAAAAAAATAAATTTATTTGTGACACAATTATGATGTAATGATTATCTTATTAATGAATGTTTTAAATAAATGAGATTATAAATGAAAAATTAAATGTTTTGAACATTTTTTTTGCCTTCCAAGAATTTTATATATTAGTATGAGTTTTTAAATTTTAATTATTGTATTTATTTAGAAAGAATCATATTTTTATAAATTTTTTATAAGTCGTGATATGAACAATATTTAAATTGACGTCAATGAGTTTTTAAATCAATAAATATTTTATGAAATGATATAATAATAATAAAATTATTAGATTCTGAAAAATTACTTAGATAAGGATGAAAATTTCATTACTAAACCTTTTTTGGTCATATTTTCTTTTTATGGTAACTATGTTGACCATATTGTATAAATATATAAGAGAACATGGTAAAGTAATATAGGTTATCAAAAGGATAAATAAAAAAATGATAAGGACTAAAAATTATCCAAAACCTGTAAAATAATTATTGGATGATTTTATTTTGAATTATATGAACCTTATACTCTAATTAAATTTGTTTTTGACCTTTTGAAACCGAAGACAAATTTATAATAAAATTATATTTACAAGCATTCTTTAAGAGACACGACATCCCATTATGAATGGCAATAAACATTAACTCATTACTCTACCATCGCATGCCCGTATTCTCATAAACACTCATCCCAAATAATATACCATGTTCCATATCTTTCACCTTGAATCCTTACCTTATGAATAAGAGACTTCAATAAATCTTATTGGCTGAATCCAAATGGAGATACCCGACTCATAGGTAATGTCTTCCCACAAGTTCTCTTCTTTTAATTTACATATTTTCTCCATTTGATCTTATTATGATTTTTTTACATAATAACACAAGTTTCCTCAATATAATATGTTTTTTATGATATGAATTCAACTAACACTTAGACAGACCTCCACCTAATGGATATGAACTTACTGTTTTTTTGTGAACTACTACCTCACAAAATGATGATTGTTTGATTATCTCTTACCGCATATCATGGTGGCCCTTATGATGGCACATTATTTATATGTGATATAATTTATATTTTTATTGTCTCTAAAATTATGAATGTTTCATTTATATCATACCATCATGGTTTCCATAATTGGTAAATATGATAACTTCATTTGAGGATATGCAGACTACCAGCCACTCAAAGTGATATGACTCGTTCATACCATAAATGGAATTTATAAATGATGGTGTTAATAAACATAAGTATAGTAAATAAATTATTATATTATTTTGGAATAGTAATATACCTTTTAATAATTTTTTCATTCATTTTAAAAGGGAAAAAATAAATGGATGTAACATTCATGTGTACATACGGCTTACCATCTCCATGAACGGTGCATTTCATTTTCATATATCCAAATGATATGGACTACTCTAAATACATATATAAAGGATTTATATTATATATAATATATATATATATATATTTTATATCATTCTTAATATAGTGTAATTTTGACTACATGAACAATTTATAATTATAATATGTTTATTTTTTGACTCTTTCTTCAAGAGTTTTTAATGAAAACAAGGATACTGAGTAGAAGTTTCAATCTGTAATTTTTCAAAATGTTAGGTATATGTTATGACCAAATAATATTAACATATAATCTTGATAATATCCCAAATTTTAATTTTTATATTTATTCACGATTATGTATTGATTATGTTTGGGTCTTCATATTTGGTTTCAGAGGTCTGTTTAAGCAACATTAAAAGTTAGGGAATTATTAAATTAATATCCATATATAAATTTTTGTTAATATGGAAATGACAATTCATTTAAATAATATAATGTTTCTTCTTTTAATATATTTCTATGTTCATAATTGTTTTCCTCTGGGTAAACAAGGCAACTATGTTGGGAAGGCATGCAAAGGAGAATAACCATCTCAATCGTCATCCTAAGATGGTCGGAATCAGAATTGAATATTTTTTTTTTCATTAACGGCCCAATTGAATCATGCTATAAATGGTGGTGGTATACATGCATGAGACCAACTAGATCAACCCCAGAAGAATACGTCTATTGTGTAGAATTTTATGAGGAAATGTCCCACATTATTTAAAGGATTGTATGACTCTGTTCTAGATGAAATGTGGATCAAAGCACATAAAAATATTTTTGATTCCATGGGTTGTATAGAAAATCAAAATAATAGTTTTGTTGTATACTGTATTGAAGGTGGAGATTATTAGTGGTGGTCTATGGTTAAAAATATCAGGGATAGTGAATAGATTTATGCACTTGGTAGTGATGAATTAAAAGGTATGTGTCTTGAGAAATAATTTCTTAAGGTAGAGAATCATAAGATGGAAAAACAATTCTTGGAATTAAGGTTGGAGGAGGGATCAGTGGCTAATTATGTTGAAAATTTCACTCGACTGGCATGGTATGATCCAAATTTAAACTGGGATCTTGATAGTAAGATAAATCGATTTTACTCTTGAATAATTCGGCAATATTGAAAATTATTAGACTCTTGTGAATTTAATATCAATGAGAAACATTTCAGGCGAGCTATGTATGTAGAAAGAGAGTTTTATGATGATTATGTGTTTTAATAGTGTAAAATAAAGTATAAGTCTAGTTGGAATTCAAAGGGAAAGAATTCATCAAATATTTCTGAAGGTAAGAAAATTAAAAATCCATCCTGTGAGAAGTGTGGTAAATCACATCCTACAAAATTTTTATCGATGTCTATAATATTCTCCTGGTGGCATAATTACTGTCATATATCATGTAACTCTAAGGATGATTATCTATCAGTCATTGAAAAGAATTTTGTAAGATGTTTTAAGTGAAATGAAATGGGTCATTATGCATATGACTGTGGAATGAAGAACTCAACTGAGGGAAATAATCCTAACTACAAGCAAAAAGGGGTGGTGAAATCCATCTCAACTCCCTCAGCAGATGTTGGTCCATAGAATAATGTAGTTCCAGGTACACAATTTGTTTATTCAGATTATTCCAATGTTTATTTGATTCTAGGTCTACACATTCATTCATTTATGAGAAATATTCTAGAAACTTTTTAATTTCATCTCATTATTTAAATCCCAAACATGTTGTAAAAATACCAAGAGGAAATGTTGAGACAAAAATAAATTATAAGAACCTTCATGTTTTTTTGTGGAAATAATATATATCCAAACCTTATTTTTCTTGCCTCCAGTAGTGTTTGATGATATTTTGGTCTTGGATTATATTTCTATATATCATGATAAGATTTATTGCATAGATAAAGTGGTTTATTTTCAGAAAGAGTTCCAAGTTTTGTGTAATAATGAACATTTACTTTTGATAACATATGAGGAAGCTGAGAAACTAGTGAAAGATAAAAATTAATGTTACCTTGAACATATTTCTGAAAACAAAGTAAATGTTCATATTAATGATGTTCCATTATTAAATTAGTACCTTGATGTGTTTCTTGATGCGTTTCTAGGTATAATATATAATCAAGATGTAGAATATACTATTGTGTTAGTTCATGATGTTAATCTTGTTTCAAAACCGCCTTATCGAATAGATAAAATTGAAAATTTAGATATAAAGACGAAATTGTCGGAGTTATTTGAGAATTGTTTCATTCTATCTAGCACATCACCATGTGGTTCTACTGTATTTTTTTATAAATAATGATGAGTAAATGAGATATTTCGTTGATTGTAGAGCATTGAATAACATCGTTGTTAAAAACAAGTATCCATTGCCTCATATCAATGATTTGTTTGATCAGGTCCAGGGAGCTCAATATTTTTCAAAGATTAACATCAGGTTGGGGTTCCATTAGTTGAATGTAAAAGAAGCATACATTCTAAGGACCGAGTTTCACACGAGATATAGCCCTTAAGAGTTTCTACTTAGGTCTTTCTGGTTATGCAATTCACATATTGTACTCATGGATCTTATTAATATAAATTTCGGTGAGTTATTGGAAATGATTGCGGTTGTGATCATGGGTGATATATTTGATTATTCTAATGTAAATAGGAACATGAAATCCCTATAAAGGTGGTCTTTCAAATATTAAATGAAAATATACTATAAGGTAAATTCATTAAGTGTGGGTTTTGGTTGCAACAAATTTCTTTCCATGGTCTCAATATTCAAAAAATGACATAACTATGGACCATTCAAAAAAAAAGTTTTTGAAGAATGACCATGACTAAAAAATATCCAAGAGATATTTTTTTGTATGGAAGGTTTTTACCAGAGGTTGGTTGAATTTTTTTCACATTTATCTTTCTCTATTACCAAGTTAACTTGAAAAGGTGTTAAATTTATTTAGACAAAATAATTTGATGAATATCTTTATAAATTGAAATAAATATTGGTTAATGATCTAGTTTTGGCGTTGCATCCAGAAATAGTGAATTTGTTTATCTACAGAGATTATTCGTTGAAATTAATCAGTTGTGTATTGTGCATAATGATCAGGTAATTTATTATTCTTCATGTCATTTGAAACCTCATGAGTTAAATTTCACTAAACATGATTTGGAATTACATGCAGTTGTTTTTGCATTAAAAATTTGGAGGCATCATCTGGCTAGAGTAAAATGTGAAATATATATTGACCAAAAAAAATATAATTATATATATTTACTCAGGTTGAATTAAACATGAGATAGATGAGATGGTTAGAATGAATTAAAAATTATAATTTCTTGATTAATTACCATCAGGGAAATAAAAATAAAGTGGGTGATTTTATGAGTTGAAAAAGTAATGCAACATTAACTATGATTATTTTGGAATATGATTCCTTGAATAAATTTTTGAGGAAGATCACAATAGATGTTTTTTGGGAGGTAAATTCCACTTTTTTGTTTTAGGTTTCAGTACAATAATCACTAACACACTGAATTATGAAATCTATAATGAATTCATTGAGTTGTAGATAAAGGTAGAGTTGTTTTAGAAGGGTAATTATTATGATTTTAACAATTTTAATTATTTTATTTGGATATTTGGGAAGATATTATGTGTGTCCTATGATTCACATTTGAAAAAAATAGTTATTATGTGAAGCTCATAGTTCTCTGTTTTCAGATCATCCTTACAGTACGAAGATATATAGATATTTTCAGGAGTATTACATGTGGGATGGAATTAAATCAAATATTGATGACTTTACTGGGATGTGTTTGACTCATCAACAGGTTAAAGTAGTGTGACAGGTACGGAAAGGAATGATGTAGCCTTTACCAATTCTATAGTGGAAATTGGAAAATATATCCATGGTATTCATTATGGGATCACCAAATAAATCTTGAGGTAACAATGCAATCTGGGTTATTGTTGATCAGTTGACTAAAACATGTCATTTTATTCCTATTATAGATTCATTTACTCTAGATAAACATTCTGTGTTTTTTGTTAATGAGATAGTCTGGTTACATGGAGTTCCCCTCACCATTGTTTCTGACTGTGATCTCAGGTTTACTTCTATGTCTATGAAAGGACTTTAGAAGTTATTGGGTAGAGAATTAAATTTTATTTCAGCTTTTCATCTACAATCAGATGGGAAGTCTAAACGAACAATTCATGCTTTAGATTATATGCTACGTGATTCGTCAATAGTTTACTATGGATGTTAGAAGCAACATATTTAATTTGTTTTATTTTTTTATAATAATAGATTATATTCAAGAGTTCAGATGGCTCTGTTTGTGGAATTATATAGAATACAGTGTCGAACTCTAAATTTTTGTGATGAAGTAGGTAAAAGGAGGTTTTTGAGACGATAATTGGTAGAATAAATGGTAGTGAATGTTTTGTTGATTCAGAAGCATAAGAGAACAGCTCAGAGAATGCAGAAAAGTTATTTAGATAACAAGAGTAAGGATACATTTTTTGAGGTAGTTATTCACTTATTTCTCAATATTTCTCCATGTAAACATGTGATTCGTTTTAGAATTAAGGAAATGATGAGTCTGAGGTTCATTCAACCCAATTCAATCATGGATAAAGATGGATAAGTTGCCTAAAATTTGGATTTACCTCAATGTTTATCCCAAGTACACACATTTTTTCATGTTTTCATGTTAAGAATGTATATTCTTGATCCATTTCATGTTTTGAGTACATAGTTAGTTAAGTAGGGAAAATAGAATTCTTATGAGGAATAACCAGTACAGATTCTTGACATAAGAGAGAAAGTTTTGCGGAATAAGGTAATGAATCAGGTAATGGTTTTGTGGAAAAACTATATGGTTGAAGTGGAAACATGGGAACCGAAAATTGGTATGAGGGATAAATACCCCCATTTATTTAATATGTGAATAAAATTGTGAGGAAATAATTTCCAAATGGGGGAAAGGATGTAACAAATCATCTAAATAGAGGATATGATATTTTAATATATTGTAATATTTTTAATTAAATATTAATTTTACTTTAAAAGGGTATTCAATTTTATATGGTGAACCAAATATGTAACAACATGTTTCTTTTAAATCTCATGTTGTAATCAATGTTGAGTTATACTGAAAAAAATAAAAAAATATTATTATTTTAAATTGTAGATAAAGCATAGCCAATGTATTGGCAGGAATGAGCATAACTAAAAAAAATTTGATAACACATGTTTGATAAATGCCTTTATCTTTATAACATAAATGTTATAGGCTTAAAATGTAAAGGAATACATTCTATGTATAAATACTCTAATATTTTCTAAAAGGTGGATTGATCACCTTTTATGGAAAACCCTGTTTAAATCTAGTTTATTTATTCTTATATGTTCTATTTGTCGAAATAATATTATTGTTTTGAATTGGGACATCAAAATTTACATTCAATGAATTTTTGTATTTTTCTGGCAATGTTATTTTTTTAATAAATAGTGATAAATACTGCATTTTAATTCAAATTTTCCTTTTAATATAAATATTTATATATCAATATTGTTCTATTAATTGGTTATAAAGTGTAATTGGATTATATTTTTAAAATTTATTCTATTGAATCACATTGAAGTAATTTCACTCATAAATTGGACATAAATAAAGGAAAATCTTTGGATAGTTATTATTTCTTAAAACACGTTTTCATGTTGACAACATGAAATAATTTGAAATTGATTTCTTCATATTATGTGTTTTGAATATATAAAAATTTATTCTAAATTTGGAGTTAGGATCTCTATATTTTGTAAATAGGTATCATTTATTTTTAGATATTATGAATATTTACATCGGTAAATAAAATATTTACCATGGTTAAACGGTATATCCAGTAAATAAGGGTTGAAATATAATATTATAATAATATTAAATTACCCTTACACTATTTCTAATCCAATTATATGAGATATTCCAGACCATGGAATACTTGGGGCGATTTTGGGACCGCATGAAGCCACATGGAAATTATAATTACACATTATATTAGTTAATTTAACGTAACGAAAAAATTAACATAAACGTATATATTTTTGTAATAAAATTTTAGATGGGGTTATAAAAAATATCTCTTAGAATATAAATATTAATATGAAATCTAAAAATACTTCCTACATCATAGTATTTTGTTTAAATTTTTTTAGAAATTATATAAGTCAATTTTTTTATGACACAATGATGATGTAATGTTTACCACATTAATGAATTTTTTAAATAAATGAGATTATATATGTTAAAATAAATTTATTTTCTACCTTTTATGAAATCCACGAATTTTATTGATTATTATGTCCTAATATATGTGAATTATTGTAGGTTTTCTGAAATAATAAATTTGTTATATATTTATTAAAATTCATGATATGAATAGTATTTAAATTGACATAAATCATTTTTTTAATAAATCAATATATTATTAAATGTTAAAATAATCCTAAAAAATAATATTCTGTAAATAACTTATATACTATTGATTATTCCATTAATGAATCGATTTTTGTTCCAGTTTCATTGATGGTAACAATATTAATAGTATAATATGAATATATAAGAGAACATGGTAATGTTAAATAAGTTAACAAAGGGTTAAATAAAAGAAGACAAGGATTAGAAATGATCTAAATACTATCCAATTATTATTGGATGATTTTATTTCGATTTATATCGACCATATTATGTTTATATATATGTTTTTGATCTTTTTAAACCAAAAATCAGTTTATAATATAATAATATATTCAAACATTCCAAAAGTGCCCCTCCTCACACATATAACTGTCTATAAAATCTAACACATTACTCAGACCTATCAAGCCCATTGGATCATCTATCCCCTACCCAAATAAGCTCCCAATATCCCTTTATTCTACTTAGATGCCTTACCTCTGGCAAAAGTCACTTCAATAAATCTTTTTGGTTAAAACCAATGATAGTCACCCGATATAATGTAAGTCTTCTCTAATGTTCTCTTTTTTTATTTTCATTATCACACCCTATGCTATTATTATTCTTTATTACAAAACTATAACAATATCATAAATATATTATGATGATTTAATGATAATTATTCAAACCACACTTACACACACCACTATACAATGGATACAAACATTATGTTTCTGTGTATGGTGAACAACTGCCTAACAAAATGATGATTGTTCGATTATCTCTTACCACATTTCCTAGTGGCCATTATGATGGAACCATATTTATATGTGTATATATGATATTTATATTGTCTATATGCTTATTTATTTATCATTAATAGTATACCTTTATTGTTTACATAATCGTTAAATACGAAAATTTTATATGAGGAAGTGTGGACTTCTGCCAACTCATAATGGTATGGCTCATTTATACCAAACCTGGAACATATAAAAGTTGATGTTAATTAAAATAAGTAACATATATAAAATGAAATATTATTCTTCAATAATAATATACATATTTATCAATTTGTTTTCTTTCCTTTTAAAAAGAAAAAAATGAAATGGATGTGTCTTTCATTAGTACGATTGGCTTAACATCTCCACGAACGGTGTATTTCTTTTTTTTATATCCAAATTATATGAACTATTATAAATACCTATATACTTCATATATACGATATATATGATATATAAATCATGAATATCATTCTTTATATAATGGTATTTCAACCACATGGACAATATATAATTAGAAACAATAAATTTCACTCTTGTTTTCAGGCGTTTTTATTTTATGCAAAAATAGATACTGAGTAGAAGTGACAACATGTAATGTTTCAAATTTTTATGTATATGTTATGACATAATTTTATAAATCTATATGCATAAAAATATCCTCAATGTGAATTGTTAACTTAGTTCATCATTATGTTATGTTTAATGATGGGTATTTATAGTCCACCTTTTTCAACAGATCTTCTAATTCATTAGGGGATAAACAACAAATCAGTACCAAGAGAAAGATATTTTCAGTTCAACAATGTTTTGATAGTGATAATATCATCTTAGTAGTAAATATTTTATATGGAGAATCTGATCAATGGTGGAATCTAATCAAGAATTTTTTTAAAAGTGAAATAAATTGATTATATGGAATGGTATTAGTTCAATAACATAATTTTAAATAAGTAATTTCCGAAAATTCATCAAACTAAGATGGAGAAAGTGTTCCTTGAAAATAAAAAAGATTTATAAATCTATTAGTACTTACGATGAAAATTTTACAAGACATAGAAAGTACGCTTCTAGAATTATTATCCAACCTGAGAGTAATATTGATTGATTCTATAGTGGCCTAAAACCAAGCCTCTGAAGGGAATTACCCTAGAGGGAATTAAATTGATTTGAGTTAAATTTTAGATTTTCTCTCTAGGTTGAGAATAATATTCATGTATCCAATTTCTCTTATAGGTTTTATAAGAAGAGAATAATGGAATTCAAAAAAAATCTAAATACGACAATTAATAGATGATGAGTTTTATTTTATGCTCAATGTGTGGAAAAAAATTGTGGGTAATTGTATTAAAGGGTCTAATAAATGTTTATGTGTTAAAAATATGTTCATAGTGAAATTGAATGCTTATGTGTAGTGAAAAATATATCTAATGATGCGAACATAGAAATGGATATACAAAATACACCTTCTACAAATCAATGATAATAGAGAAAGGAAATGGGGTTATTGTGAAAATAAATTACATATTACATGGTTTATTGATGATGATTTACATCAATAAACTATTAAATAATTCTATAAAAAAATGTCACATTAAATTACCATCAGTGATGTAGAGTACGATAAAAAATTGTTAAAATGTACAATTACGAACCATTATAAAGTAGAAATGTTTTTATTTGATTATGGATCCACCCAATATTTTATTTATAATTTTTTTTCTAATGTTATCATTGTATTACCTTAACAATGAGATGATGCATTAGCTATGACAACTCATAATGGAATGACAGTTCCAAAAAAAATTACAATTATTCTTTAATTGTATTTTGTGTGAAATTACTTATTACAAATCTTGTTATTGTTGCTTTAGTAAATTATTATGAGATGAATCTCATGTACTAGATTTATAAATATGTTGCTCATATTAATTACTAAATAATGGAAGACACATTTCGCATTCAAGATAAATTTATGATCATCTGTTGATACGATGATTAATACAACCTTCTAGTAGATATTTCATTTATCTAAAGTGTCTTGATTACAATAAAAGTAGGTAATTTATCTAAAATGGTAGTGGATAAACTCATGATTAAGATTATTCCTATTATATGGGAGTTTGAGGATGTATTTTACGAGGAATTCATAGGTCTTCCACCCAATATTGATGTTTATTTTCCAATAGAACTCATATCAATTGTTATGCCGATTTATAATTCACTTTATAAAATGTACCCAATTGAGATACATCAATTGAAGAAGCAACTTCAAGAGAAAATTGACTATAAATTCACAGGCCCTAGTGAATCACATAGGGGAGGAGCTGTGTTGTTTTTTAAGACGAATGATGGATCAATGAGGCTCTGAATTGATTATCAAGAACTTATCAATATCAATTTCAAGAAATAATATCCTCTCTGGCACATTGATGATATTTTTAACCAACTACACGGAGCTCAATACTTTTCATTGATTGATCTTATTTTATGGTATCAAAACTTATGGGTAAAAAAGGATACATCAAAGATGATATTATGTATTAGGTATGAACACTATGAATTTATAGTGATTCCTTCTGGTCCTACTAATGCCCCTTATTTTTTCAGGGATCTAATATATAGTGTTCATAGAGACAATCTTGATAATTTTTTGGATGTCATTATAGATTATATTTGTTTTCTATTCAACACTAATGGAAGAACATGAAGAACAATTGAGAATTTTACTAAATACCCTTTCCTTGTGTAAATTTTAGAATAAAAAAAGTAACATTTTTTGGTCACATAATCTCAAGAGAGGGGATATATGTGGATCCAGTAAAATTGAGTTTATTGAAAGATGCTTGTGGCTAATAATAGTTACTGGAATCTGATGTTTTATTTGTTTTTATGGATATTATTGATATTTGATTAAATATTTTTCACGATAATCTAATACACTCACTATGTTAACTCGAAAATGAGTTAACTTAATTTGGATGGAGGAATGCGATGAGAGTTTCAATGAACTAAAAATAAGGTTAGTTAGTGAGATGATGATCACATTTCCTTGTAGTGGAGAACATTTTGGGATATACATTGATGCATCCAAGAAGGGGATAATGTGTTTTCTCATGAAAAATTATATGGTGATAACTTATGGGTAATGACAACTGATATTCCAAGGGAAAAATTACCCACCACGTGATTTGGAGTTTAATGTAGTAATCTCGGCAAAACAAAATATAGAGGCATTAACATTATGGTGAAATGAGTAATATTTATAAATATCATAAAGTTTTAATGTATATTTTCACACAAAATGAGATGAATATGAACCAATGAAGATGGTTGTATTAGATTGAATATTAATATAGATCAACACATTACCACCTTGGGAAATAGAACATGGTGGTAGATACATTGAGTTGAAAAAACCATTCTTAAATATCAATGATGAGGATAACATAAGATCCAATATTTATGGATTTACAAAATATTGATCCTAAAGATTTATTTTACGTTACAATATCTTATCATTATCAAATGAATGATCAACAATCTATGCAAGTGGAGACTAAAGAGGCACAGAAGGAAGATGTAGAGTTACAAAATATTTTGGGAAATGTTCCTAAATTAATCCTTTATTTTTATGAAAAAGTAAGGTTTCAGAACTAGGTTTTTGTTCATCCCATTCAAGAATAAATGAAGGATATATTGGATGAGGCTCATAGTTCATCATTCACTGTTCACCGTGGAACCACAACAATGTACAGAGACCTGAATGATTACTTTTTCTGGGGTAGAATGAAATGATATGTCACTGAATATGTCCCTAGATGCTTTTTTTGTCAGAATGTTAAGGTTGAGAGAATGTAGAATAAGGGTATGTTACAACCATTACCCTAAACAGAATAGAAATGGGAAAAACATCATTATAGTCTTTGACATTGGACATCCCAAAACATCCCATGGCAACAATTCTATCTGGGTTATAGATGATTGTCATATGAAGTAGGCACACTTCATTGCTATTAGATAGGAATAATCTCTTGATTAGATTTCTGGTATATATGTAAATAAATTGGTAATATTTAATGGATTACTACATTCTATTATATATGATCTAGATCAAGGGTTTACCTTTAGGTTTTGGAGAATCCTTCGTCATGCTCTGGATATAGAGTTATGTATCATCACTTCTTATCATCCTCAAACAGATGGTTATTCTGGGAGAAATATTTATACTATTAATGACATGTTTAAGGCTTGCTCTGTGGATTTCAATGTTTGTTGGGATCGAAACCTACCATTAGTGGATTTTTTTTACATTTATGTCTTTCACTCCATTATTCATATGGATCCGTATGAAGCCCTCTAGGTAAATAAGACGAGAACTAAATATTGTTGGGATAATGTTGAGGAATGAAAGATATTAGGACCTGATCTTGTTGATTAAATAGGAAAATATTCTAGATATATTCAAAAACACATAAGAGTTGCTTAAAGTTAACAAAAAAAGTAATGATGCCAACCTATGAAATGAACAAGAGTTTGAAGTGGGTGATAATTTTTTCCCATGCATATATTCAAAAAGCTATTAATTATAGTTGTAATGAAGGGAATGCTGATACCTTGGTATGTTGGTCCTTATGAAATGTGGGATTTTTTTGTTAAGGTAACTAACTGATTGCTACTTCCCCCGAATCTCTCTAAAGATCGTGATGTGTTCAATGTATATCCCTTATGAAAGTACATTCCTAATCCTTTACATGTACTATGATCAAATGTTATACCACTATAGCTGGAACTTTCTTATAAAGAACAATGAACATAGCTTCTGGATCGTAGTGAAATGGTTCAACTAAAGAAGACCACTATCTTGGTTAATGTTTCATGGAGGAAACACCAAATTGAACAATCTACATGGGAACTAGAGTAAATGATGAATGAGTTAAATCCTCATATTTTTATTTCCATGTGACGAATTTCGATGGGGAAATTATATATAAGTTGGTTTTAATGCAACACAATGATGTTTTTATTAAATATTTTATTTAAACAATTTTTTATCTTAAGTAGACTATTTGTCATGAAACTGTGAGTTTAAAAGAATCATGTGTTTCCCTTAATATAAAATTATGTTTATGGACCATTCATTGGGTTAGAAGGAATAATTATTACTAAATTATTCAAATGGATTTTTGAACTCATTAGATATTAATTATTTATGAAAAATATATATCAAAGATATATTTGTATTATTGACTGAATTACATTTGGTAAACAAAGTAATGAGATATATGGGTTTTTTACATAATAAAATATATTTTATATTAATTAAATTGATATTTTAGTCATAGGGTATGAATATAACCCTATTTTATATATAATAACCTACTTTTTAAGGATCATTTTACTCTTTTTAATAGAAAACCCATTTTAAATTAACATTTTGACACATTAATAATTATTATATGATAACATAAAAATTTTACTTTGATGTATAATATTAAAAATTACTTATTATAAATTTTTTATCTTTTTAATGTAAACATTCTTTTTTTGATAAATAGTAAAAATATGATAAATTTTAATAAAAAAACATTATTTATCGAGATACTTTTTATGGTTACATTATAATGATTAAATTTTCAATCTATAAATATAATATAATTTTCCCATTATATATAATTTAATATATTATCCTTAATTTTACATTGATTTCATAGTTAAAAACATTTCAATATTTTGAAATGTTTTAACTTTTGAACCATGTTTTCTCATTTCATCGACAAGATTACTTTTAAATTAATTACCGCAACATCAATGTTTTGAATTGTGAAATAATGATTCATTATTTGGAATCAATTAGTTCCAAATTGTATGAATAAGTACCTTTTATTTTTGAACATTATGAATTGTAACTTCAGTAATTATTTCATTTACCATCATTAAAGGATAAATCTAAAAAATAAGGGTAAACAATAATTTGTTAATATAAAAACCCCTAAAATGATTTATAATCCTATTGCATGAGATATTTCATACCTTGTCCATCCCTGGGCCGATTTTGGGACCTGATTGGATCACTTGGATGTGAAAATGTCTTTTTATAAGAATTAATTTAATGAAAAGATAATTATATCCTAAACACAAATATTTTACTATATAGACATTAATATATAGTTATATAAATGATATCATGGTATATAAATAGTAAATATAATACTAAAATGACTTCATAAATTATGGTATTTTATTTATAATATTTATATATTAGATAAATATATTTATTTATGACATGATTATGATGTAGTGAGTACCTCATTAACAGAATATTAAAATAAATGAATTTGTATATAATAATTGTTTTTAATTTAGTTAGTTTTATGTCATAGACTAATTTTTATATGATTTTGACATATTAAATTTCATTTAATGACTTATTTTTGAAGAAATAAGGTTTTAATGAATTTTTAAAAAAGTCATGTATGATTAGTGGAAAAAATTGACACAATTCATAACATAATACAAAAAATTGTTTATTAAATTTTATGAAATTCCTAAAAATATAAAAGTTGTAAGAATTAAGCATATAAGTACAAATATTTCAAAAATAACTTTTTTGGGTTTTTACATGATATGGTAATTACATTAACCTATAATGAGTAAATAACATGATATCACCGTATTATTAAAAAGGGTACAATAAGGGTTAATTCAAAAATATAAAGATAATAAAATATTCCAAAAATGTCTAAAAATTATTGGATAATTTTTATTCAATTTAAAACTGAATATATTTAAAATAAATATGGTTTTTACCATTTTTAGTAGAATTTTAATTGATAATAAATTAATATTTTTTGGGTTTCCTAAAGTACCCCTCTCCTCTCATATATAATGGAACCTCATCCCTCTCCTCTTTACTCTATTTTGATACTTCTTGATCAGAAAACCAGTCCACATTTCTTTTATCAACATCCCTATTAATATTCTTGTTGTTTTTGTCATCTCAAAAGACCAACTCTAATTCCCTATGAATAATTGTAGAGGTACGTCGTGGTGGAAGAAATCCCATCAACCGGTTCATTCGAGTTTGTTTCTTATTATACACCATCTTCCTTAATAATTTAATTATAAAGAAATAACATCAATATAACTTATATATCGATATGTTATTATAAATATAAAACAATATTATTTCACCTTCAATAAACCATACGAAAAATGAAATCAATGCACATGCTTTTATATGGATAATCGTCTCCACACCATAGGGTAATATGTTATTCCGGACCACCATACAAGGATGTGTATAATAATAGGAATAATAAATATATAAATATTATAACATGATACTAATTCAGAGATACTATACACCATCCACTTCAATACCATTCATAAATTATGTGAATTATATTGTCACTTTTCCATACGTATGACTTACCACCTCCACGGGGAGATGTGATTCATTCCACATAATATTCATTAGAATATGATTATATAAATTAATTTAATTAATAAATATGATATATATTATACTATTTACATGTTTTAAATGATGAAACTAAAACATTGAATTATTTATAAGATCCTATCTGAAAAATAATATATAAGACCATAAATTAGGTAATAACCAAATAACGAGTAATAATGAATGGTTTCTAACAAATGAATGTAAATATGATCCTATTTGTCATCATAAAAAAGAATATGATTTTGGAATAAATTAGTAACAATATTTAAATCATTATACCGGAGGGTTGTATAAATAAAAATTATATCAGACCAATGGTAAAGGATATGTTTTCCAATCTCGTTTTATTTGAGATTGTTTATTCACAATTTTCTACTGGAGATATATTTATCATCTGTGTCCATGATTTAATAGAATATTGTCATAAAATCTATAATATACTTTATGTATTTTATGTCATTTTTTCTCATTTTGACTTTCAATACCTGGTTTCGAAGAAATCGTTATTTTTTTACCATACAAGGTACATTTTTTTTACTTTTTCCACAAAAATTTTAGAATAATATTTTTCTAATATTAAAAGGCATGAATGGGTTTTTACATATTCATAATTTCTTATTTACCTAAGTCTTCCTCAACACGTTTACTATTTTATTTTAAACTCAATTATTTTCTATTAATATTTCATGATATTTTGAGAAAAGAGAATGTTTTTAATGAAGAAATAATATTATCCTTAGGAACAAAGCTCAAGTGTTATATCAAAATAATTCTCTATCTCTGATTACATAGTTTTTTTAGTACCTATTATTACTATGATTTTATTGTGTTTATGATGGAATCATATTTAATAAATCCATTTCTTTTATATCAATTATGATTGAACAGTTTTTAAGAACCCCATATGATTATCTGGGTTATGTTATGGTGAATGTTTCAATGTTTTTTATTGCACATGTAGGAATTGATTCATTATGATATTGGTTAGACATATATATATCCATCTGATTAATTGGGTAAAAAAATTTATATCATGAGATAGATATTACTTGAATGGAATGTTAGTTATGTTTAGAGATATAAGGATGGAACGAGGAGATAACATAGTTCATTAATGTAAATTGTCCACTATGAAGGTCTTGGAAATGAGCAGTGACTATCATGAAATGATTTTATAAGATTATTTGTATATGCCAAAAAATTTCATGTCTTATCTTATGATTATTGGGATAACATTTCACTTTTAAAAATTTTCACATTACATGATATTGTGATCTTTTATATGAAGGTTTTAATTTTCAAATGTTATGATCTTATGAATATGATATGACTATTGTTTCATTTTTTTATCCTTTTTGAGCATTTGAACTCGCAATTTTATATGCTTTTTCACTAGGACATGATGAAAATAATAAATCATGATATTCCATAAAGGAGTCTAGTTATGATGAAATAAATGATATACAATGTAGATGCTTTATGAACTAGTTTTTTATCATTAAAAGATTATAAATACAAAATAACTATATATCATTGTCATTTTTTGTTATGTGTTGTAATAAATATACATCAATTCTGAGGTGATATAAATGAATGTAATGATTTATTCCCAATATATAGTGACTTAGAATACATTGGAGGAATAATTATCCAATGAATGAACATTCAATTCCTAGGAGGATGGTAAAACATCATGTATATATTACCTCTATAGTCATACTAATAATGTCTTATCATGTGACCAAAATAAAATTTATAATAAACAAGGGATTATTATTTCATATATGAAATAATAAAAACAAATTTCTATATTCTTCACTATTATTAGCCAAAAACATTCTACCTCTATGACCCCACCTTGAAAAAACATATAATGAAAAGATCATCTGTAGAAATACTCAATTGGATCTATACCAATGGTGAAGGAGAAACTATTATTTTAATAAATATATATAAAGGGAATTTGTATCATACATGAAACTCAATAATCATGTACACAAATTGAAACATGTATTCAAGAGTTTGGATGGTCAAATCTATCTAAATATTTATATATTTATGGAAATAGATTAAAAGGTATAATTGATAGACAAAATCGCATTGGATATCTCTTATGATGATAAAGGAGAAACTAGTATCCCATTCATAGTTGTTCATCCTTAGCAGTTTATAGAGTTGAACAACATCGTCATGATAATTCCTTGATTAAAAAAATATTGATTGTGCCTCCTAGGTCTATATAAATTGGGGTTATTTCAAAAAATGATCCCCTACTACCTATAAAACAATGTATCCCCCCTGATCTAAAAGTGAAATTGTTCAAAGTGTTTCATGATGTTCGTCCCTATCCATTTTGGATTACCTAATGTATTGGAAATCTTTTATAAGATATTTCAAGACATTCACCTACTAGAAGACCAAAAATAGTGAAAACCCCTAAAATAGCACACATCAACCTCAAATGAAAATACTAACAACTAAAATCTATCTATATCATTTTAATATCAAGTCATACCAATAATTTTAATATTTTGTAATCATAGAGAAATATATCCCACATCATTGATGGAATTAAATGCCATCATTGGAATAACACGTTATTTTTTATATCCTCAGTCCAACCACCTGGTGCATTTCCAAACACAACATGGTCTCTACACACCTCCACCTTAGAATCCCCCGACTAAAAATAATCAACCAATATTTCAAAATATGATTTCCATTTTATTTAGACAATAAGTCATCTTCCAATAATCTCTCCCTTGTCTAGATGAGTCATTGAGTGTTCATTCATTACGCTCCAAGTATAACCATATTCACATATGGAATATCAACATGAAATTATTATAATTGAATTACCTAAAAAATTACTATTATAAAAGTATTTGATATGTATATTTCCAAATGATTCTAGAATTCATTGAACCAATGATGATTCATATTTTTGTCACATTTGGAGGACACATACCTCATGGTATTATGATTGGTAAAAACTAAAATATTCTTAATGATGAGTTAATTTCGCATTAAATTCATTGTAATGAAATTTAACTCTAATAATGAATCATTCCAACATCCTGACAATAATATTTTTTAATCATTCTGAATCATCAACATTAGCGGATTAAAAACATAAGGTAAATGAACTATGAACATTTTGTAATAGCTTGTAATATTATGGAAACTCCACAACTCTACCCCAATATTTTGTAGGTCCCAAGACACAGCTACATCATTCATCGAATGGTCTATATCCACTCTTTGAAGGGACATAGAATTCCCCATAAAATGGGAATAAAAGAATAAAAATAAAAAATTGACATCGTTCGAAAAATATTCTCATGATGCTGAAATCCCAAAATGGAATGCGAATTCATAGCATTTTTCTCATAAATTGTATAGTACATAGATATTTCATTAACTAAAAGAATAATTAAAATTTCTCGGAACACTCTAGTCACTGAGTTCATCAACCCCATTAACAAATTTTGTGAATTATTCACACAGAACAACATAAATACATATATTTTCCATGATGAAAATGTCAATCATTCTTCTGAATATCATTATATTTATCCCATTTATGATTATATTCTATTATAAAATCAATCTTTGAGAACCAAATTTCTCCTTCCATCTGATTATATATGCAACAGATATTTTTTTATGATATAAGATCTTAGTATTCACATGTTCAGATAGATCATAATTATTTAAAATATGTAGGCTTACATCGATATTCTATATAAAAATAACTGGTACACCCCAAGGGGAAACAGTTGACCGATTTTTTTTGAAATAGATAATCGAGTTTTATTTATATATATCAAAACATAAGAGTCAATATAATATATTTAGATATCATGATAGGATATTTTCTTAGATGTATCTTGATTCTGAACAAAATCTATCATAAAGGGGGTAACAATAAAAAAAACTATTGAAAGACATCATGAAACTATTCTGAAACCGTGGGAAACGCATACTGATAAACTCCTAACCGGATCACCCAGAACAAGCCAATAATAGAAAAAATGGACCAAATATTCAAATAAACCCTTCAATGGTATCTCTCAGTAGCAAAGATTATTTTATCATAGTCACCACCAATGAACAAAACATTTCCCATGGATGAAATCCATGATATCATTCACCATATTGAATCACTCTTTTTCATGTATGATTTTATATGAATATATCCGTAAAAAAATTAAATCTAACAAATCGTGGTTCTAACCTATCTCACATTCTCTACACATGTCATACATGATAGCTCATCCACTAAATGGGGTAGTGTATTCATTCTGTATTAGTATCTTATCTACCTAACATGCCAAAGGATGGGATAATGGCTATGATATAATGGAGTTATTTACTCCTATATTTAATAAATAATAACCCTATGTAGAAAACAAAAAAGGGTTATAACAAATGATTTCTGGCTCACTTATCACTAGAAATGATAAATCATTATTCTAACTAATACCTACACAACGACATCTATCTACATTATCATGAAAAACTCAATCGAAACACTCAATAAAAAAAGGATTAAATGTTTCTTAAGGAATTACTTTTCCTACCACATATCCTATATATTGATCATATGAAAGAAGAAACCAATAATAAAAACATAGATAAAAAATCCATGAAGGAGGAACATGATCCATAATAACTAGAACCCAAAGACTATATATAAAAAGGTCAATCACTCACTCATCTTATGACATAGGACTCCATAATGCGAAAATGCATCTGGCCCCTTAGAAAATGCATTCAATAAACGTACCAATGATAAAATATATGACAAGGCTTGTGAACTAACATTAGAAAAAAGATATATCTTTAATATATGTATCCAAAAAACCACGACCATATCACTATACAGTGATGAATATTTCCAACTCCCCTCCAATAATGATCTAGTTCTAGTCAACATCATCTCAATAACTACATACATTTAAAACATATCTAGATACATATTGATCAAAATTGTTGTAGAATGATTCTTGATATCTAGATGAAAGTCCACCTTAAAATTCCTTGTCCATGCCTCCTCATTAAGAAACAGTTATGTAGAATATCAAAGAATGTTCTTCAAATAGATCATAATGTCTCGCAGACTATAACTCCAATATAAATTAATATGATTCTACTAGTGAAGATATATCTTCATAGCTAATGATATAAAGTATACTGAAAACTATTTTGAGATATTCTCCCATGTGGCTATATACTCACTATGATGACAGAGGAATAATAACCACCACTACCTCACTTCCCCAAGAAACGTTATAATATCCAACAAAACCTATTTTTTACTTTTAATAATTAATTGAAAAAAAATTTATCTCAGCCTCCTATAACCAATATTCTATTACTAAACCTGAAATAGAGCCCTCTATCTTCTAGAATAAACTCTTCTGAAAAATCTCAAATTACCATCCAACATGTGTCGTATTCATTGGCCTCCCATCTATATTAAACTACCATCACATCCTGATAAACATCTTCATCAAAAAAAATCATGGACACCGTATAAATTACATGCCTACAAAATGAAAAAACAATAATATATACTAAACATAGAATATATAATATTTGACATTAATTTTTTACTTACATCATTGTATTTTTATATCTCTATCCTATCACTTTGTATAGTCATCTAAATCCTATTGGTGAGAAAAGAATGAATCATATATTCTTCATATGAATCTACCCAGAAACCAGTATCTCATCATTTAGTATTCTCAATTAACCTAATGGTCAGAGTATCAAATCACATGGGGCATTAAATACCCATGTTAAAACTAGTATATCTTATTTAAATTACTCTCAAAATTGAATTGACATCATTTACTTACAAACCCATTCAACATCACATATAACAAACCCCCAAATCCATTATATCCCTTATCATTATCCTCTAGTATTATTTAGTTATTACCCCCTCCTAACAATGGTACTTCAATGGTGAAAGCATGATAGAATCAGCCGATGTACCTCATCTAGTATTGCATAGTTAGGTGACTATAAATGAATTTATTATAAGAATACATATGATATAACCTACCATATAAGAGTACATAATTTATGTATAGATAATATGTATACAAAAAATAAGACATTATTATGCATATACATTATTAAATCCTAATTGAAAACATAAAATGTTTATATAACTATAACATCTTAAAAAATACTAGTAGAAATGATAATGATGGATATGAAGACAAAGTCCAAACAATTCTCGTGAAATAATGATATACTACTATGTAGACCACTATAAAACCCTATCTAAGTAACCTAAAAGTAGTTTATTTATTAATAGGGTGTGAATAATTGTATACATTTTTGGATCCTTCACATTACCCCCATGAAAATATATAAATAAATCATTATAATGAACTCTAAAATAATGTGATATTAACTGGTCACCTTTATAGGTGTTCTATATTCCCATCCTCAAAACGGTTACCATCACTATGAATAAAATCCACGATAAAATATAATATAGTAATATAAAATATAGGGTAACCCACTTCCACTTCCCCATTGGATATATACTCTACACAAATGTCGCACGTCCTGATCTATCTCTCTCCAAAACAGGCTATCCTAAAAAAACATTGGAAAGCAATAACAACATGAACCATCTCCAAAACATCATCACAATATACCATATAACATAAACATATATAATTATCATTTAGTTTCCTTGAAAAACCAAAAATTATATTATTTTCACCAAACATCGGTTATTATATATCAATGAATTATGAACCAACTGTCGAGTAACAACCTCATTACATCAAATCCCTTTAACTTCATACCTATAAAAAATATTTGTATACAATATTATCTAATACATGTCTCTAAAATAACACCAACCAATTATATCTATATACAAAAATATATGTGGAAATTTACTTTTATGCATACCAACACAAGTAAATACCAATATATGGGAATGAGACCATCAAGGGATGTAAAACGTCTATCCTACCACCTTGATTTTGGGCAATATACCATCATTGAGTCAACTAAGTTTCATTTTTCCAAACCTACATTGATTTGGTAGTATTTTTAATCACAAAATATTAATTAAATAATATATATCATATCCTCAGTATGGTAATAACCTTGTCTCTTACACAACTGCTACTAACATTCCTTAGACTCATAATTTCCACTACAATGACTACATATCGTTCGTTCACCTAATTATTTACAAGGGACACGTTCATGAATTATTTCCTCTTTATCATTTCCATAAAAAATAATTATATTATAAATTAATTAACCGTCGTCATTACATAATATTACATAATATTAAAAATTATAGTTAATGTAATTACACTCAATGCCTAATCAAAACATTTTCTATGATTTATCAATATTAGCATCAGTTTATATTTTTAATTCCATCATAAACAACATCATGGTTGTAAAAAAATATAATAATTATTATTATGATCGTTACATAATCCACGCACTCCAGTAAAACAATAATAATTGATTTCCAAGAAAAAATATGTAACCTATCAAATCAAACTGCAATATGTGGTGGTTAATGAAAGGATGATAAAATAATCATTCTTACTATGGATAATTAAATCATTTAAAAATAATGAATCTATTCTATCATTATCACATTAATGGTTAATCCCATAATTAAACCATTATATCATATTCAGTGTCATCTCAAACTCCCATATGTATATCTAATAAAATATCACCATCATAGGCCTCAATTGATTCCAAAACATCCAGGTGTCCATTCCCACATATAACATGTGAAATCCCAAGTACATATAAAATATAGGCCTCCCCTTCCCTCCAAAAATAATTTATTTATGATAAAAATCAATGAACATAACAATGATTAATAAATCACAATCAATATGGTATTTTTTTCCCAAAAACAAGTCATTCATCCTAGACACAAAAACTGAATCTCACAACTATAAAATATTGATATTGGTCTTCTCAATAAAATAAAAAACTAAGGCACTATTAATTGTCTTTATAACCCCATTGGTTCTCAAACAATATTGATTTTAATGATTCATTATTCACAGTTTCCAATTACATCAATCCTTATAAATCAATCCATACCGAACTACCAAATAAATTAAACCATTAAATAATAAAGGCTTTTAAGAATATTAAAATCATAATTTATCAATCTATTAAATTATTTTAAAAATTGATAAAAATCCATTCTCATTATTAATGAATTATATTAGACACATGAAATATCACATTAAATTTAATATTTATACATTCATCAATTTTATTATAATCAAATTAAAAAAATAACTAATTACAAACACGCCTCTTAATTTAATATTAATCTATTAATTTGTTAATAATTTATATATTTATCTTAAATAAAAATTTTAACAGAATATTTAATGTACAATGATATGACAATATGACCTACAAATGATATTAAACTGTCTTGAAAATATAGAAGCAACCCAAAATCACAGTTTAGATAAGAAACATAGATCACTAACAAATTATTTAATCATGTTCAATAGTTATTAGGTTAGTATAATTTCCCTAAAAATTGGAAAAAACATGATCAATAAAAATGGAATGTAAATGAAACATAAGAAATGAATCCCATATATTAGGGGCATCATAGTGGATTATTGAAAATCTCTCCCATGAGGAAAGTGAAATATCATTTAAAATCAAGGATTGAAGATGTTAATAAGATATATTAAACCATATAAATGGAATCCCAAAACCTTAAATTATTGGATATTGAATCACATGGAATTTTCTAGAAACATAGGGTTTAAGGGAAAAATCAAGGTGTCGTAGTAATTATAAGCATGGTGCATAGATAATTTACATGGATTTTAACCCTTACACGTCATGTAAATGTAATGTTTTACATTTTTCTCAAAGGTGTGTCTCCTTGGATCATTTATCCCTGCATATTTTAATTAAATGACGTTCTTTGTGATCCATCCTAAAAAATACATTAATTACACAAAAAATAAATAGAAATATTAGTACCCATCATATATTCTCATAGATTCCATCTACCTAGGACTTATATCCTTATTCTCTGCCACATTTGAGCACTACAACCTTCAAAAATATAAAAAAGGGTATTTTTACCTAGATCCGGTACCATATATATTTATATATATTTTAATTTTTCATTATATGTATCTAAGGATAATATCAATGGAAACTATTTTCATAAAAATTTTGTTATTTTTCTAGTTTTAAATGTTCTCTTCAATGTGAAATATTACATTACACAATAATGATTTTAATGACCAAATAATTGTATTTATATTCTAGAACATAAATAACCCTTCATGTTATATATGATCCACTGGGGTAAAACTTTACTCTTTAAATAATCATTCATTCTATGGATTGATTATGATTGTTTAAGGATAATTATCCAGAACCAATTTATATTCCATTAGATTATCATTTTATGAATGTAATAATACATTCATAAAATAGTTCTAGAATTAAATGAAAACACAATATTAATTATTAATGTTCTGATACTAAGAAATTTGGTTATCATTATGGGTGGTCCCATTATAAAATATTGGTGGACATGCCTATTAAATATTTTAATTAAATATTGTATTGGGTTGGGGATAAAAAGTTATGCCTCTCTTAATTTAATATGAAAATATACAACAATGTTTATTCTAATGGTAGTCATGATTTTTTATGTGTGACAATGATGTTTATGAATTTTGTTATCCTGCATATTATCCCATTATTAAGGGTGAGATGAAACTGATTTCCCATGTTACCAATTTTTTTTCGATAAATTCATTTGAGTATTATGGAATTCATATTATTTCCCATGGTAGAAAATAGTTTCTATGTTAAATTAATTATATATGGTTATTATTATGATAGAAAATCAAAATGTTTTAATGATTAATTTTATTAATATCTCCATAACATGGATAATGATTATTTATAAAAATGATTCTTTAATTTCATAAATCATAATGTCGTGTTTCCGGTTTAGTGATCTAGTTACTGATGTGTATGAAATCCATTGTGATTTTTTCATGCACTATGATTATGTAATCACACCCTTATAGTAATATTACTTTAAATGATGATAATTATTTTATATTTTTATCATGGAATCTTACATATCTTATGAGATAATCCTTCTGATGTCTTCTTTTCATCTATTCATTATGAATAATTATAAATATTGTTTTTATAGTTTTCATATATTACATTACAACCCTTCTCTTTATTCTGAATTAAATCTAGACTTATTACATAGTTTAGAATATTATTACAAACCAATATATTTGTATGTGTAGTGTATTTTATAATTAGATACATATCATAACATATTGATGATGGTAAACATCGAAATTATTGAAAAAATCCATAACATGTTTTTTAAATTCCATGGATTTTTAACCATCATGTGATAACATAGGGAAATCATAAAACAAATCGGTGAGATATGAAGATTATTATGGTAATGTATATGAAATATGGTGACACATGGTAGAAAATAAAAATACTAATAATGTATAAATATATTAGTAATCATGATCACGAACAATGAGATAAGATATATAATGATAATAATAAATCAATATTGAAAAATTTGGAATCAACATAAAAAATGACATCACAAACATGGGTCAAGGATAAAAACACCAATACACCATTGTGTAAAATATACCATAATGGAATCAAGTTCACTCACATTCCCAAAATGACTTATCATGACCCAAAACATTACCCAATTCATCAGTGTGTCATATTGGCACAACCATCATATTCATTTCATGCTTTTGTGTTCTTCATAGATCATACAACATCGGACAATTCATCATCATAATTTATATAACCATCATGGATTATTGAATAAATACATGTATGTCCCTAATAAAATATTATATGTTCATAATGTTTAAACTCATGAAAAGCGAATGGGTATGGTATTCACTATCCAAAATATTATTCATGGTTAATCATGATGAAATTTCGACTGCATACCTATTTCATATAAAGATTCATATAAATTTGTTGATGAGGGGGAATGGGGTATATCATCACATTGAAATAAATTAGGAGTAATAGGATCATTTAAAAACATATCAAAACATTATAAACATTGAAATATAATCCATATGATATTAATGAATCTTGAATAATGAATGGAAACCTACATATTTTTTGGAATTGTAAAAGGTGAACATAATCGATCATGGATGAGTTAAAGTGACAAAAAGTGGGATCTAAAAATTTATACATTAAATGTATTATAATATTGTTATGAAAAAACATATATCAAATTTATAAATTATAATTTCAAAGAGTATAACATAAAATACGTACTTGAATGGATATGAGAAGATCAAAAACCTTGTGAAATTTCATCATCGTAGAGGGTTTACATGATTGTTAGTCAAAATGAATAAAGAGAGTGAAAGGGGATCACATTATTTATATGTAAAATGGATATTATAGTGAATATGTGATAACATATCCCAACATAAGAAAAATAAAATTTAGAAGCACCACAAGTAGAATAGCTTGATATAAAATAGGGTAATGGAAGACCCCATACTTGAGTGTGACTCAATATGATTGGGGTGGACTTCTACGGTGCTTGTGGGAGCATTGGGAGGACTCTAGAGAGTGAAATATAGTTTATATATGTACAAAAATGAATTGTTTTGAATATAAATGAGTGTTTATGTGGGTTTATATATAAAATCATATAATTTCAATATTAATTTTGATTTGGCTTCCACATTAAAAAATATAAAAACCCACAATACATCTAATGGTTATTACCCATTTTTTCAAACAAATAGAAGTGTATTTTATTATAGTATAAGGACAGTTTAATAAATAGTTAATATAATGAACTTTATTGTGTAGAGGTGAGTCACAATTTTAATTAAATTATTTTAATACCATAAAAAATAATATACGTTATAGAGGATTCTTAACGGGTTTAAAATATTTATAAAATAAAAAAATAAAAATATTTAAAATGAAAAACCATTATATGGCCTTGGATACCATTTATAGTCATTATTACAGAACTTTTGGGTCATTATGAATTCATAAACACAATGTATATTTATATGATATTTATTTTTACCCCAAAATTTGATCAACTAAGAAAATTATATAAAATTAGACATTATATAATTTAAAAATTATAATTCCAAAAAATAATATTCATTTTAAATAAATATGTTTCAAAATATTTTAATTTTAACCTTTAAAATAAAAACAAAAATTTAATTAAAATGTTAGTTATTTGACAAGAATTGTTTTGGAACCCTTATAAAAATTAAATTTTAGAACATATATTTTATATTAGAATTTATATTTAATATATTTATTTAATTATAATATTTTATTATAATATTTCATATTTTGGATTTCCATTATTGAAAATATATAGCTTAATTTTATTTGAATATTAACCCAAAATACTATTTGGGTTTTGTTATATCTAAATAAAAAACATTTACAAATTAATAATAATAGAATTAAAATATGTTATGAAATATGTAAAACGTAATTACATATATATATATATTGAATTGGTCTGGATACATATATCCCTTCAAAACACTATGTAACATCCTAAGTGTATGGTGCATGATAGTACGACATTTACTGGGTCGTATGACAAACATAATTTGGGTCATGATCTTGATGAACATGAACTTATCTGATAAATGGATTTTATCATATTTAAATTTATGGATATCATCATTTTCCTTGTCAATGGAGACTTATAGAATAACTATATACCTCTAATTCTCCATTAAATAGATTTCATAGGGCGAGGTACTATTATTTTGGACCATCAGATCATTTGTTTGTGTCAAATGGTTTTTTTAAAACGATACTATTTAAACTAATAATGTGATCACTATTCAATTAATATATTATAAATGGTAAAGAAACATTACATTAATTAAATCCAATATGATATAATAATATTAAAAAAGTGAATGTGTTTTCTATAACAATATAATAGAATAATAAATCTAATTAAAACCAAAAAGGAAAAAAAATTCTATCTATCTGGGTCATTACAGTTTCCTTCCCCCCCCCACTAATATTTTTTTGATAAATATTTGCATTTATTTCACTATAAAATATAAGCGTAATATTGATTCATCACCTCTTGTGGTGCCCACATTCCTACATCTAACTTGTGGTTCCTCTATAACATTTTTAATGTGGAATTATACTATTTCATTTGAATTTTCTCTAGGAACAATGATCATCACCTTATACTCATCATATGAGATATCATTACATAATGGACCCACCTATGGGTTGACTATATTTGAGGGGTCTGTTATGTTATTCGTCAATATGAATACATGAAATACAATATTTACATGAGATGGGTGTGGTGGGAGTGCTAGTCGATACGCCACCTCTCGGATGTGATCAAGGTTATATATAGGTCAATGATTATTGTAATAATATTTTCTATCATTCCAAATATCATTAATTTCTTCCAAAGAGATATGTTGAGGAATACCATGTCTTGATCATCAAACTGTTGGTCTCATCCATGATTTTCTACATAACTATTTGGTCAAATTTGATTATACTTGATGTTCATCTAAATGGTGTAATCCTTTTCACCCATTTATTCACCCATTTGAGGATGTATCAGTTTCATTCCCCAACTCCATCCCATCCTAAATCTGTCATGCAACCTTTCCCATAAAGGGATTTGTAGGTATCCATTTCTATTCTTGAGTATAAAATCTTGTCTTATGAGAACTCTAACAAAGGGAAATATTAGTACCATCAAACCTTAACGATCATATAACATTATAACAACATGTATTGTAGTTTATAAATTGTATGCATGGATTTTTTATCTATTTGAGGTTAATAGGTGATACAGAATTTTATATTCATAGTAAATCATGTTGGATACTTTTTAAAACCATATAGTTTAGTCATATATATCAATTGGATATAATCGATAGTGGTATCCGTTAATGCACTACCACTTCTATAATTAATATGTTTTTATGTTGATCGAATGAGAATTCCTTAAGAAATATGACAATGTGATCCGTCATTGTAAGAAAATACAAAAAAATCCATACATAATTTTTTCACCTGGGTGTATTAAGATATCTGGTGATAATGTATGTAGTGATATTTTATGAATTCCATCTTGTTATTGGTAATGGTTAGATCATCCCCAGTGAATTATTCCTTTCATCCTTCACTAGCTATCTTGAAATGAAAATTTATTTATATTTAGAAATATCATTCTCCATATTGTTACCAAAATAGTTCATATAATGATCTAGATACATCTACATTATTCATGGCTGAATGTAGAATATTGATATTATTAAATCATCTAATAGTTCCTTCAGTAAATCGGTATTTGATTGAACACGTATTTTTGTCTCAAATTTCCTAATTCATTCTTCATCAACATAGATATCCAAATATCTCCCTTCTATTATGGTTTCCAATTTCGTCTAAACATTTCATTATAAATTTTTATTATATTTTTTCATCTATATAATGGTTGATTAGTCAATATTTTCTTAATGGATTGATGATATTCCTCCCATTATGATTCCCATGTCAATCCATTGTAAATCCAATATGGCTGGATCCATATCAATTCATATTAATGATATAATTTTTGGATCCTATCTACATAGAAAATCTACCACCATATTTTCATTACCACGATATATGTGGATTGATTGGTCATACAACATTATGAGGTATAAGAATATTTTTGTATATATCATTCTATTTCTATGTGAATATAAATTTTAGTCTATTGTGATCAGTATATATCTCCCACATATCCCCATAAAGACAATTGAGCAATATTATCAATGTATAACCAAAAAATTCAACCACCAGTTCATGTTTGTGATTGTTTTTCTCATTATTTTCATAATACCATCAAGAGTAGGTAATCCCATTATATTTCTTTATTTTTAAATTGCCTAAGCAATTATTTGACCCATCACTATATTCCACAAAGCCTCCCCCACTTGTATTTACTGGGATAACTAGTACAACGATAAATGTATATTTGAGATCCTTAAATAATTCATTACATCCTTACATCTGATAAAATGTCCTTCCCTTCTGAGTTATCATTGTAAGGGGGTTAGACAATTTTGAGAAATTTATCACAAATTAGAGATAACAACATGTTAACCTAAATAATTTTCATATATCCATTAAGGATAATTCATTAACCAATTTGTTAATTATTTCTATATTTTAAGGGTCCATAAATATCCAATATCTTTCAATGAAATTCCTAAATAATAAGACATCGTTAAATGAGATATCCCATTTCCAATACATGGAATAAATCTTTTCCTTTTGTAGGGAATTTGTAACAGTTCTCAGATGATCCCCAAGAATCTATATTTATTTTAATTATATTATAATATCACTTATAATTACATTAGAAACATGTTGAGGTAATCTCTAAATATTCTAATCATCATGTCTAGGATTATTACTGTCATATTCGGGAGTCTTAATAGAATCACTAAGAACGCATAGTTGTTGTACCTTTTGTGAAAATTTTCCTTCGGGATATATTCCTTTATATCCATGCATGCTAATATCCAATCCAAAGATACACATTGGGTAAGTATTATGATCTAGGAAACTGATCGGACAAGTCATCAATATAAGGTATATGATATTTTTTCTTTATCAAGATCTTGTTTGGATAATGATAATCATTGTAAATGTGGATTGACCAATCATTCATCATAAAAAATAATACCGGTTCCCCTCATAGTTAATCACTTGGGGGTGTAAACCCTTTATCAATATTCTATATTTGTTGATTCTTAAACTATTGAAGTTCCACAATAGTAATTTTAAACAATATCTAGGATAATGACAATTTCCTGGGTATTTGGTTGACTGAAAATTCAAGCTATCATCTATGAGGAAGAAAAATCAATTCTTCTAAAAACATATTAGTTTATTCACTCAAAATGGTATGGTCTACAATAATGATAATTTCAATAAAATCAATCAATGGATATAGATATAATTATACATAGTGTTTTCATATCCATCAATGAGATATTTGAGATAAAGCAGACTCCTCGTCCTCCATACAATTATATTGAAGAAGGGGTTGATTTTCAATATGGAGAGTGATTTTATTCTTGTGTAAATTTTTTTTCTCTATACAAGAAAAGATAGTTAATGTCAGAAATTGCATCAAATTCCACAAAATGATGCATTACATTGTTTATTGGAATTATTGGTCCAACATTTATAATAGGGGGTGAGATATATTGATGGGATTCAATAATTCCCCCATTATCCATTTTAATCGTCAAATCTACTTGCACACATTATTATGGTGATTGGATAATTATAATAAAAATTCATGATATAATTGAATGTATTTACTATAATATAAATGAAAATTTTATATTTTTAATCTATAAATTTTGTACCTATCACCACAAATTGTTTTTCATAATCCACAAAAATTGTGATGGATAAACAACACCCTTACTGCATTGTATATTAATAATTTTTTCCAAAAACCTATGGCTTAGTGAAGTGGTATACAGAGTGACCATGATCCTTTTAGTTGAATAAATGGAAAATATGATGATGTATGAATGGATAAATCCTATCCCCCATCTCATTAGTGAGTATCTCTAGTTAGAAATTGTTATATATGTTCACATTCTTCCCACAATATAATCATTTAGTATTTTCCCTAATAAAATTTTATTGTGCTACTTCCCACACCAATGACATGTCATATGATGAAATATTATTTAAAAATTATATTTCTATATCAAATGGTTCTAATTATACTCCACTTAATTTTATATATCCCATGATACCCTTTATATTCACTAAAATCGATTTTGACTATGAGGTCATATCAAACACTTTCCTCATTGAAATCCTAGTCACAGATCCCCAACGAAATTCATAGACTAGGATTTATCCTACCAAATAAGATTACAACCTTGAATTAAGGGGTGGTGAAAATTTTAAATTAATATTTTTAAATTCTTTTGATTTTTTCCATGAGAACCCCAATAGATTCATCATATTTCTTCTTGAAGGAAGGAAATATATATTAATTTTAAGGAGATGAGTGAGAGGAAAATATTTATCAAATAATGTTTACAATTATTAATTCCACTCCATCACTTAAATATTTTTCTTAGGATTAATTTTACTGATCATTGTAAAATATTGATCATCTTATACCCCGCAAATGATAAACAACCAATAAAAACTTTTAATTTTCAAAACATTGAAGGATAAAAAATATCATATCAATGGAGATAAAACATTTATACATAATTATGGGATTAGAAGATCATTTTAATATAATATTCCTTTGAAACATAAATTTAACATTCATATCTTATTATCTCTTAAGCGATTTTGGATGCTCTAAATAATCATGTTAATATTCATAACCTATGTCAGCTGAAATAGTATTACCATAAATATATTGATCCCCACTCCCATCATATTAGGCATCTCATTGGGGATTTCATCACATTACATGTCACATTGATTGTTTATCTGATTTATCCTATATTCATGCATTCACCAAAATAAATTGAACAATTAGGGATGAATATTTTGAAAAATTGATGAACTAAATATTGAATCAAATTAAACCGAAGGGATAAGTTATAAATAAAATTTCTTTACAAAGTATTTGAATTTATATGCTTCAAAATGTGTTATAAATGATATACTTTATAATATTTATTCTTGTTTAAAATTACCCCCATAGTAATGTTTTATAATAATATCAACAATTTACTAATTAATACCACCTAAAAGATTCATAAAAAGTTAATGTTAAGGTAAATAATCATTTACCAATTCACCTCGAGTTATGCTCTGGACACCATGTTTGTGTTTTTACACCTAGTTATATTTGTGCCAGAATGAAATCCCCACGTAGTATCCTTAATGTGAATTATTTTTTTGGTATCCCACCTACTCTATAATAAACAAAATATTTTGATGCTATATTTTAATAAGTCATATACCTAAGGATATCTATAGTGTTTTTTTAATCCTAATAGAAAAAATATTTAATCATTTCTTCTGATACAACTATAACCACCATATTTTATTATGTATTAATTTATGATTTATTACATAATTTTACACATTATACAAACTAAAAAATCAAAAAAATTAGTGTATTTGGTATATAGTTCCACGATTTTACATATTTAAAATGGGTTATAACATCAATATTAAATATATCCTTAAAAATATGATTACAATTCATGTTGTTTACTATTTCTTCAGATAACATGTGAAAAACATGTGAAAGGGGTGACAAATTTTAACTCCCCAGTTCTATGTTCCGCACAACGGTCCCACATACCTGGTTGGTCACATGGCCTCAGGTGAATTTCCCCAAATTCGAGAGGCCTCCTACCAGAAACTAGGGACATTGGTGTGATATTTGGGAAATTATACCCTCATAGGTAGAGTAACAAAATAAAAATAATTATTATATATTAGTAGAATCAATAATACCATACAACAATAGTAAAAAGTATAAGAATGAATGTATAAACAAATATATCACACACACACACATATATATATAATGATTCATTTTACAAGTATCTAGGAATGCATCAAAACAATTCAAAATTATTGAAATAAAATACTAAAACCAATGTACAAGAAGGTAGTAAACTCCAATAGGATTGCATGTCGCATATTATTCCAATGATCTCCAGATCCAAAAGAAATTAGGGACCTGATAAAGAAGATCACATGCCCTTTCCAATACGGGAAACAATATAATATGTTTAGGCCGAAAAATAATGACCCAAAAATGGTGTGAGACGAATTCTAGTAGGTAACCACCAAAATATATGTGCCTAACTGTTAGTGAATATATATAAAAGCTAATAAGCAGAATGAATCAATAATCTAGGATGTACTCAAATGTAAACAACCATACCTGTTCCCGTTACATTCATTAAATTTAATAATTATTAAAACAATTGAATAATGTAATCATGGGATCTAGCATAAGATTTGGAACCACATTGTAACAACAATTTTTTTTTCTCAAATGACCATCTAACAAGTAAGAATGGCTGATTCCCTTATTGTTCATTTGATAGGAAGACTCGTCAATATCATTTAAACATTCAAAATCTACTCTCTAGGAATGTTTTCATAGTTTAATACATCCTTTTCAACATTACCTGAAACTATAAACATGACCCTCTAAGAATTACCAAAATGCATAACCCCTTTGTTTCCACATGACACTAATCAAATACCAATGACCACTTCGGTAGCTCTCACGGTAAATACCTCATTGGACTTTGTGGAAGTTATATAAATTAAAATGATGCATTTGGTATCTCTCATAGTCAATTCAATATTTTCCAATGTTAATTTAATAATATCACTTTGGAATCTCTTATAGTCAATTCCCTATGGCCCAATGTTCATTTAACACTGAAAATATTGGTAGCTCTCACATTCTAACTCCTATAGTTTATGTCCAACCAATAGGTCTCACAATAAATGCACTATTGGTCAACATAACAAACATTATACATAAAACTCCCTATATCGGGATGCTCTCATAGTATATTACCCATGTCCAATCATTAACAATATGAAATACATGCAATTCAGATAATCAATAACTCCAACCTAACCATACTCGACATACAAAAAACACAAGCCAAACATGCTTCCTAGACCCAATGGCTATAATAATAAATAATGGTAAATATATCCATAATATAGTTATAAAACCTTAAGAATAAAAAATAACACTATTTCAATAAAAAAATTACATATGGTCTTATCTGTAGATAAATTATATAAAACCTAGAACCCTAAATATGTGTACTCAGTACATCAGCAATTATAATACAATGACAACTAAAGAGGGACACAAACCACCTGCCTTAATAACATATGGTGAAAACTCATGAACATTAGCCCTTGATTCAGCCTAGAGAAATGTAGATCTACAAAATTCCACAAACATTCAAACATTAATAACACACAAGACAAGAGAAATCATAAAGAGAAGCTCTTGGGAAAGAGATAACTCCTTAGTGAGAATCCAATGCCCTCGGTGGAATATCAATACGATCTCGGATGAAGGAGCAATTGGGTGTTGATGTTTTCATTCGTCTCATCTCTTTACAATACAAGACATTAGAAAAATAATATATTTTTAGATATTAGATGAATTTTCAATCTGATTGATAAATTAAATGTAAATTGCATGTTGTGTTCATTTAATGAACACTCAGTGTACAAGACTGAACTAACACTTTCTTTAGGAGTTTTTCTAGGAAACCAAACGGCCATGTACTTGGATATTACATGACCAATACATGGCTACACAAGAAAACTATGTACATGTTGTGTACTCAAGTGTAAACGGTATGTACATAGAAAATATCCATATATTAATTTTTTTAATAAAACTACACGAAAATAAGGGCAATACCAGTAATAATGATCCATGTTCTTATAAAAATCCACCATTAAAAAAATTCATCCCCAAATTTCCCATCAAATGTTTGTGATATGAATCTTCAAACAACACTGACCACTGTGATCAAACGTCGACCTGCCTCTCCCAAGTCTCGTTTAGCACTCGACTATACTACTATAGCACTTGTACTAGAGGAAGTGACCGACCTAGAAGAACAATTGTTCTATGATCCTAGATCTATATAAGGCTCTCCTAAAAGGATTCATCCAACTATAATTCATCCTCCTTGGGTTAAACATTTTGAGATAATTATGAAAATTAATTTCCTAGATGAGAAACATTGATGAAATTGTGAATTTCTCGAAACCTTTTAGGTAACATAAACTGATAGGAAAAAAACCGGAATATCTCCAAAATCTCAAAAGGACAGATGTATCTCCGTGAAATATTTCCTTGTCTCTCTATCCTATAATGTGTCAACCACAGTGTGACATATAACAAAACATGATCATTATCCTCAAACTCTAGATGTCATCTACGTCAATAAGCATAAGATCTATGTCAAGACTGAGCAAAAGAAATCGTCTTTTGAATCAACTCCACCCACTCATTGGTCTTCAGGACATGATGATGCCCTAGAATAGCTTCCTATTCTGCCTCCATCCAAATTATAGTTGATTGGAATGGACTACAATAAAAAGCCTCATAATATTTAATCTGAATAATTAGATTAAATCTATTGTGGTGGGAAAACAACACTATGAGTATGTGTATCTCCCAAGACCACCCAAAATCTATGATAGATGATCGATGAACATCTTCCAAAACCAAAATCATGTGCTCAGACTGGCCATCTGTTTTGGGATGGTTTGTTGTACTCAGAAGTACTTGTGTACCCAAAGGGATCGGTATCCCCTTCCAAAAACAATAACTAAAATGGTAGTCCTATTTAGAAATAATAGAGTGTGGAACCTCATGAAAATGTACAACCTCTCAGATGTACAACCTTCCAGGATCAGAAACACTGACGTTATCCTTGATGAGATAATAGTTTGAAACCATCGTGAAAATATATATAAAAACCTAAACTGCAACATTTCCATAATAATTATTCCATAAAACCATCATGAAATATATCGCAACATCATTCCACATCCACTCAGGAATGGGTAACTCTTATAAAATAAATGCTAGTCGCTGATGATCATCCATCACTAACTAACAGGTCGAATAACTCAAAACAAAACAAACAACATCCCTCTGAATACATGGACACAAATATTGATAGAGTAGAACACATTACATCTTGGTGCCACCATAATGAACTCCCAAATATGAGGAATGATAATCTTGCATCATCTCTTCATGTATATCTACTGTCATCAATACACCTCCATGAAAATAAAATATGTCATCATTGTCTATGGTCCACCATGTAGTAGGTTCCTCCCTCAACGATTTTATCATAAGACTATTCCATAGGAATTTGATAGATACCTCATTCACAGTTGATCTAGATTAGTAGAGGTAATAACTATTGATGATATAATAGACCTCCATTATCTATCATGCACCTCAAAATTAATCTCATAGAACAATGACATTAGCTTCCACTTACTATTGTCCAGTAGAACTACCTCTATCAGAGTCCTCCTGCCCAATAATTTAGGCACTTCGTTACCCTACACATGAATATAAGTTAGTTGAATGACAAAACACTGAATGTACTCGGCCCAGCTTCACTATCTCAAATTTAGAAAACTATGAGTAAAGATATACTTGAAAATGTTATGGTCAGTGTATACCAAAAAATGATCTCCCAAAATATAATGTCTCTAACAGTGTAAATCATTCACAACTTCAGCTAACTTGAGGCCATGTGTTGGGTAATTCTTCTCATGTGGCATCGACAGCCGAGACATGTACATAATGACTACATCCCACTAAATAAGCACTTCACCCAACCCCATACCTATTAAATCTCAGTATATATTGTATATCTTTCCCAACTAAAGAAGAATCATTATCAGTGTTGGTGTTCATCAACCGTTCAGCTATTGAAAGGATGTATCACAGGAATATGTCCACAAGTACTTCACACCCTTCATAGTAAGTCATATCAGTGTCACTAATATGCATGATAAGTACTATATAAAGAACCTATATTAACGAGCCATACCCAAAAAACTTTCATACCTCAAATATTCTCTTTAGAAGCTCCCAGAAAACTTGTACTCTCACATTCTTCATTACTATTGATACACGTGTCACTGAGATAACATAACCAAGAAAGTGAATCAGATCCATCAAAAAGTGTCTTTTTAATAGATTAGTATATAACTCATGATATCTCAGTGTAGACATAACGATATCAATATTGATTTCTTGGTAATGATGTTTGTGATTCTACACCTTGATATCGTCAACATATACTAAAACAAGATATTACTATAATGATGGAACTGCCAATTCATCGATTCCATTAAAATTGATGGCACATTCGTGAGACAAAATAATATAACCACATAACCATGTAGACCATGCATTCTCCAAAAGGTTGTACGAGGTATATTTGATGGTATAATACCCATCTAATGATAACAGGATCTCAAATCAATCTTCAAGAATACTTTTATCTGCAAAGATAATCAAAGGAATAATCAATTCTCAACATGTGATATCGGTTCATGGCCTTCAAGTGGTTCAGTTTCTAATAATCCACAAAATGTATGAGGGTACCATTTCCCTTCATGTCAAAAACGACAAGCGGTCCCTATCGATAAGTATTATGTGTAACACAACATGCTTCCATGGTATTATTCCCATTGATTAATACAATATCTTTTGCTTTACATATCTTTGAGTTCTAGCACACCATGACCAATCAAACTAAAAATTATGTTTAGCAATACCCACTATTTAAAATTTTCTAAATTTTATTTTTTAAAATAGTATTTATTTTTTAATCAGGGATATCAAAATTAGATTAGGGGGAATTTTTGGAGTTTTCTTGAAGACATTCAATATATAATGATTAGTGAAAAACAAAGCCATATTTTTTTAAGCATAATATTTAATTATATAATTATTTATTCTATTTAAATTTATTTTAGGTCAAAATATAAACATAATCCCTATATATGTTAAAAATAATTCATTAGAGTCATTTTATAATAAAATTATATGTATAAAATTTTATTTAACATTTTAATGTCGTTTAGCATCTTTTGGAGTACATTTTCAAATTTTCATAAAATATAATTTTACCGCCTATGTAAATTTAATTTAAAAAATTCTAGAGATATGGTTTAAAACAGTAAGTAATATGTGGTTCAATAGGATGAAAATAATCTTTTTTGAATATAAACTTTTTGATTTTATTTACCATAGTTAAATGTAAATAGGGAAATTAAAGATAAAAATGATATTATAATTACCCAAAAACATGTTCTAATTCTATTGGATAAGTGTATTTCGACCAATAAAAATCCTTGGAAGAAAATATTATATTCATTGATTCACTTGTGATAGATTAGGATATTTATTATTATTTTATTTAAAGAAGTGTTAAATGTATTAAATTCAAAGTTTAATAAGTAAATAATTTTTAATATAGGTTTATAAATAAGATAAATTCGAATATAAACATTCAATAGATATATAAAAATATTTCCAACATAATAGAATTTTATTTTTATTTTTTAGACATTAAATAATTAAATTTATTAATGACACAATGATGATTTAATAATTACCTTATTAATTACATATGAAAAAAAATTATTATAAACATCCATATAAATGTAAATTGAGTGATTGGATTCATTAAAATTATTTAATATGTTAATATGAAATGATGTAGTTGATTAAATAATTGTTTTTTGATGTGAAAAAGTTGTTATTACTTTCAGAAAAATTACCATGTTGAGTGAAAATTTATATAAAGGATTTTTTCAAACAAATTCTATATTATTAAATTGTTTATTTTTCATAAAAATATAAGGTTCATCTAATGGACATATGTAATGATATATATGTAATTAATGAACCACATGTGGTTATATTGTCATTTTATTTCAATTTTATTAACCATTTAATATAAAAATACAATATGATATTTTAAAAAGATAAAGTATTTAACAAAGAGTTAAATCTAAATAAAAACGTTAAAATTATGACCAAAACCGTTCTAAAACCTATTTTTTGAAAGGATTTCGAACCATACAGAACTTATCCAAGAAATAAATCTATTTTTTCCATTCGAAAATGAAAATTATTAAATAATAAAATAATATTTCAGGCTATTCTTAAATTTCCCATCACCTATCCTAAAAAAGGGTACACACCCTAATCATAATTTCACATCTATAAAGCCATTTATCTCAACCATAACTAACTCAAACATCTTCCCAACAACCCTCACATAAAAAAAATTTCCATACATTGGTCAGAAATCCAACCTATAGATCCATTATTATCAAATCAATAGAAAGCACCTGAAAAATAGGTAATAATTTCATCACCTAATTGAAAGTTCTTTTCTTCTTCCACTTCCACTTTATTTGTTGTTTAAATAACAAAATAATAAATATTGTAACATCTACATACTAACATGTTATTCAAAATATGATACAACCATATTCTTTATTTTATCTATCCAATTAATGACAAAGTCACCATATGTGCGTACATACAACTTAACATCTCCAAATTGTGGTGCAGTTTGCCTTTCGACACATACTTATTTGGATGGGAATAATTATGAGTATAATTAATGTGATTAATACATAAAATATGTTTATGATTCTGTATATATGATGAAAAATCCAATTAAATTCTATTTCACCATCAATTGAATGATATTGTCCCTCGTGCGTACGTACAGATTACCGTCTCCACGAACATGGTGAGATTGATTCCCCAACATAACCATTCAAGAATAATTAACATTTTATGATTAAAAATAATGTTTAATAAATTAATATAATTCTGTATATGAATCAAATACATCCTATCCATAAAAAAGAAAACATACACAACAAAACATATAAATGAAAACGAACCAGTTAACACTAGAAATGATGATAACTCTAAAATATTATTATGAAATAAATATTAGAAGATCATATATGATATAATATTTATGTATGTAGTTCTTTTATAATTTAATAAGCATGATTTAGCAATTAAAAATTAGTTTAACCTACCGTTGACCAATGTAATTTAAATGTAAGGGTTAATTTTAAAATCTCATTTTTTTCCGAGGATGTTTTTATGAATGTATCTATTTGGACTTCTTTATCATCCACATTCATGTATCATAAAAAATATTTCAATAATATTTAATATTTTTTAGAATATGGGATAAATTCATTTATTCCCTTGTTTGGATTATTATTATATTTTCTTAAAGGAATTATTCCATCCTTTTCCAAAAAAGGTATTTATGACATTTTCAGAAAATTAAGGTAAGAATGTTTTTATTTAACTTATACGCTAGTGCAACACAATTCCTCCATTATAACACAATTTATTCTTCCCTTACAAGCATAAAAGAATATTTTGAAAATAAATTTTTTCATTTATAATTATATAACATTTAAATTATTTCAAAATAGAAAGATATATTTCTCTCAAATAGATTTTATGTAATCAATGTCAACATCTTTTGATGGATTTTACAGTTGTTTGAAGATTATTTTATATAATAAAATATTAAATATTGCATTGATCGTTTTGTGATGTGTTTGACTATGGGTGTGTTATTTTTAAACCATTCATAGTTTATGGTTAGTGAATTAATATTTCATATGCTTGTTTTAATATTATTTTTTATGTTATGTTTCCTTCATTTCCAATGAGGAATGCATTGAATATATTATGTGATGGGTGGAGGCTTCTATAGAAAAACGATGCATCGATAAGCCTCATGAGACAAAGTAGTGTCTTGGCACATGTACTTGACAAAATATTATTTATATTCTGGGAATGTGGCCTTGACTATGTGGTTTTTATGTTCAACATTATGCATTTCATCATTATGAAATTAGATATTAATATTAAATGTGATTATTCTACATGTATAATATTCATGTCAATAAGTAAATTAAATTATTTGATTTTTCTTTTACATATTACTCTGAATAATATGATTAAAAACAATTTTTTAGTCTTATACAATTCCTTAAATGTTTATGATTGTTTATGACATATTCGACTAAATTTTTATCCTAACTGAGCATCTAATCACACTCGTTTCTTAGGTTTTATTTTTCCAAGGATTTGAAGAAGTATATTATGATTAACCTGTAGGAAGAAGCCATGTATATAAGTATGTTAAAAGGGGAAACAATTTTATTTTCTTTATATCATGAAGTAATGTAAAACTTATGTATTTTTATATTACATTCAAATATATTAACTAATCATTATTTCAAGATATATTCTATTATGATCATGACAATGTTATGTAATAATTCACCAACTCTGGGTAATAATGGATGGGGAGTTATAGTTGGTATCAGAGGTTGTTTATTAGAAAACATAGATTGTGTATTTATAAAAAACTCTAATTATAGAAAATTACCCTAAGATTTTATTTGATGATTAGTATAGAAGAACATCATAAAATGTTGGAAATATATAGATTTGTATTTATTTTCCATGAAATATATCCCTATATGGAAATGAGCAGGTAGAGGCAGCTCTAGGTTAGATGTACCTATGAGAGGAAACTCCAAAAAATGAGTTCCGGGTAGGACCTAAGGTATCATGGTATACGACAGCGTGCCTAGCTTCACTCTTGGTTTGAACACTCTTTGGGGACAATCTTGGGATAATTAACATTTTATTTATAAACCATTATGAAGTATTTAGGAGTAAATACCTCATTAATTATAACATTTTTTATGAATATATATTATTTGCATAAACTGTAGAATTTATGTTAGGTATTTTACTAGTGTTGAATTATGTATTATATTCAAAAAATAATATAGTTTATGTAATTATTTAAAAATTGAACATAGTGGAAGGAATTGAAATTGTATCAAGGCACATAATCCATGTATGGATTTCCCTCCCACTCATGATAATTATAGTGGATATACTAATTTAACAAGTGAAGAAAAACATATAACCATACTGGGAAAACTCACTCAGGTTATGAATAATAACATTACCCATATTTAGCACCCTGATCCACAATGTGGGGGACCAATGTTAGAACACATCATGGGGGAAACAACCACCAATATTTAATGGGACTAGAAATCCATTTGTAGCTGAAAAATGGATTACATATTTAGAGGAAAAATTTCATGCTTTGGGAGTAGCAAAAGGGAAAATGTTTTCGTGGTAGTTTATCACCTCACAAAATATGCAGATCAATGGTGGTAATTAATTCATGTCAGAAATGTTGATGAAGAAGTATAAAATGTGGAATTGAGGGAGTGTAATGCTGTTTTCTTAGATAAATATTTTCTTCATGACCATCGAGCATAAATGGAAAGATAATTTCTGAGTCTAAGGGAAAATGAGGATGATAATGATGTAATGTATGACGCTAAAATTAAATGGTTAGCTAGGAATATAGTAGGTTATATTCATAACCCAAGAGTATGATAGATTTATTATTTCATGTGTTAAAATCTTTTCCCCATCGAGCAACAGTCTCAAAATCATGAATATTCTATAAATTTTTTACTCATGTTCTATCAAGACAGATAATTAATTCTCTATGTCTTATGACATTAATGAAAATATTGAGAAGAATATACCTTCTGAACACTCTTGAAATTGAAATAAGGGGAAGATGGGAAATGTTGAATTTCCATCCTGCATTAAATGTCGGATGAAACACCCAGTTACATTCCTAAAGAGAATGGGAGTTTGATAAATGTGTGGTGAAAAAGCCCAGCAAGAACGTGTTTGAAAGGGAATGCAAAAATGTTGTCAATGTGAAATGATAAAATTGTAGAGAAATTGGGAATTATGAAAATTAATATCTTATGCACCAAGAAAAATTACCTCAGAAAAGTCCAAGGGAACAAGGCCAAGATTATCTGATCTCTACTGCGAAGGTTGATTCTCCGAATGATGTGGTGGCAAGTAATTTAATATCTTCCTCAAATTTATCCATTTCTTTATTTGATTTTGCATCATCACATTATTTCATATCTTCCCAATATTCCATGAAAATTATATATTGTCGATTTGATTTAACAATGGATTTTTCAGTAAAAACTCTTAAGGGATGTTTCATTGCAATTTTTTTTTGTGAATCAGCTCCCATTAGAAAATATAAACGTGCCTTATTTGTGAATATAATCATCTTCCCATGATTTAATTTTATATAATCCCTTTAAGTGATTGAATTTCATACCATGATGTGAATATTTATTGTATGAAGAAGTTGATTACAATTTTTTGTGATGATAAGGAATACCTTATCTATACACGAGAAATGTCACTATTTGATTCTTATCTATATCCACCCCTATTAGCTCTAAAGAAATAAATTATTGGAGAGTAAGAGAGTCAAATAAAAATTGTTGAGGAATGTAATGTTCAAATAGAGGATGTACCAATTTTCCATGTCTAAGATGATGTGTTTCCAGAGGATTTACATAGACGTCCTCTAAAATGAAAAATTATGTTTTTCGTTTACTTAATTCCTACTTCATGGCCCTTATTGAATACCCTTTATAGAAAGGCAACTGTAGAATTTGTGTAACTAAATAAAAACCTATATGAATTGTGTATTTTTCGTAGTGTTTCTATTATGTTAACCCCTTTTTCTTTTGATAAGAAGAATGATGGATCTATGAGGTTGTACATTGACTACATGGTGAACAATGATATAACAAAAAAGAACAAGTATCCCCTACATAACATTGATGATTTATGCAATAAAATTATGGGAGGTCAATATTTTTGAACGATTGGCCTTATATTTAGATATCATCAGTTGAGTGTGAAGAAGTAAGATATTCCGAAAATGACATTTTGAACCTGGTACGGGCATTATGAGTTTATAGTAATTCCTTTTGTATTGACTAATGTGCACTTTTTTCATGGATATAATGAATAGTGTTTTCAAGGAATATAATGATTAATTTGTAGTGTTATTTATTGATGATATCATCATATACACATAAAGATATGAATATCCTAAAAATCACTTGCGTATAATTATATGGACTCTTAAAAGATATTAAATATATGGGATGTTTAGAAAATATGAATTCTAGGTTCATGTGGTTTCTTTTCCTGTCCATATTGTCTATATTGATTGAATATCAATTGATCCTTCTAATACTTGAGCAATAAAAATATGTACAAAAACAACGAATATATCTGGGGTACACAATTTTAAAGTTATATAATGTTATTATCAGTGTTTTGTCTAAATTGTTTTTCCATTGGATAACACATTATCCAATATCACACATAAAAAGATTGAATTGTTTTGGACCAAATAGTGTGTAGAATATTTTGAGGAACTGATTGGAATATTTTTCTATGTTCTTATCTTGAATCTACCATCGTGGAATGATGGGTTTTTTATTTATAGTGATGCTTCGATGAAATTAAATGGTTGCATCCTTACACAGAATAATAGAGTTATTGAAAATTCAACACGATAGCTAAATATTCAGGAACAATAATATCTCACTAATTTTATTGAGTTAGAAGTTTTTTTCCATTCTCTGATTATATGGAGACACAATCTATATTGTGAAAAATGTGATATTTTATACTAATCACAAGTTTTGTAAGTATATTTTCACACAAAACGAAAAAAATGGAGAAAAGGTGGTTGATTGTACACCACATAGATTATGATTCCACTCTACACTACCACATGGGGAAGCAAAATAAGGTTGTAGATGCTTTGAGTAGATAAGAATTGGGAGTTTGGAAGAAGATGTGAGTCGAAATGATCCTATATTCATGGATCTAGTAACGATGGATATGTGAATAATAATGGAAGGTGAAATATCAATACTTTTTCAAATGGTTTCCATAAAATATTTAATATAATAGATAAACATTTCTCAAACTTATGAGAATGAGTTTCAAAAGAAAATTAAATTGGTAAACAAAGGTAGATTGATTGTCATCATATATGAAGAAGGTGTTTTGAAATTTGGGAAGAGAGTTTGTGTTCCTGAAATACCATATCCAAAAAGGTAATCGTTGGATGATGCTCATAGTACAAATTTCACTATACACCCTAGTAGCACTAAGATATATAAAAATGTGAAGGAAAATTTTGGGGGTACAACATAAAGAGGGAGATTGTGGATTATGTTTCAAAATGTATGGATTGTCAACAGGTAAAGGATTGATGAAAACATCTTATATTTTTCATGAAACCTCCTCCCATACCAGAGTAGAAATGGGATGATATTATGATGAATTTGTCAGGGGGATACCAAATACTCGAAGAAAATATGATGCAATATGGTTCATTGTTCATCATGTTACCTAGTCACCGCATTTTATTTCCATAAATGAATATTTATAACTTGAACCTTTAACAAGACTACATATTAATAATGTTGGAAGATGTCATTGGGTACCCCTATCGATTATTTCTGACCATGATCCCCATTTTACATCAAGATTATGGAATTGTCTACAGAATTCCTGGGATACTATACATTGTTTCAGCCCAGCCTACCACCCTCAAACTGATGGACAATCAGAATGGTCTATTCCAATATTAGAAGACAAGTTGAGATCTTAATAATTTGAATTTCAAGGAATATGGGATCAATATATACCATCGGTAGAAAATTCCTTTAACAATTTCTTTTTTCATCTATTCAAATTTCACCATATGAAGCATTCTATATATTCTGATGCCACACAACAACTTTTCAGGATGATATCGGTGAAATAAAACTTGTAGTCCCGGAACTTGGTTAGTAAATAATGGAAAAGGTGAAGATTATCCAAACCCACATCAAAGATTTTCAGTATAGCCAATAGCGCTATGCTGCTAAAAAAACAAAGGATTTTTAATTTAATATAGGAGATCATGTTTTATTGAAGGTATAAACATGGAAGGGTGTTATAAAATTCATCATGAATGGTAAGTTAAGTCACAGGTACATCAGACCTTTCAATATTATAGAATGAATTGGATTTGTAGCTTATAGTTTGGTAATGCCTCTAAGTCACTCCAAATTTGTTGATGTCTTCCACATATAATTGTTGAGAAAATACATACCATACCCAATGAATGTACCCACCTATGAAAGAATAGAATAGGAACCTGATCTATCATATTGTGAAGAGTCATTAAAGATTCATGATACCAGAGAACAAGTGTTGAGAAACCGGACTACTCGTCTGGTAATAGATCAATAGAGAAACAATAAAATGGAAGATGCAACATGGGATCTTGAGGAACTTATGATGAAAAACTACCCAAATAATTATATGTAGTAGTTTTCTAGAAAATTTGAGGATGAAATTATTTGATATAGGGATGAATGTAACACCTCATGCTTCAACAATACGCTTCACATGGAGTAATACAATAGCTTCAATTGTATGCAAATTTGTGTTATAACACACCACACCAATAAAACTAGCCATTATGAATAATAATACACACTTTTTCAAATTTTATTAATATTATTTTTTCAAATGTATTCCTTTTTGGATTCATAATATAAAAATTAGCTTACAGTGAAACAATGGTGTTTTTCTAAAAACTATACATTTATGGTGAATAGTGATAACCTGTAACATCCCAAGATAATAATGAAAAATAAATTATTATATTTATTAATATTTTTGGATTAAGAATTAATTTTACTCTTAAGGGGATGCTATGTTCGATGGATTCCCTGATACACAACAGTGGATTTCATTGAAATATTACATTGCACACTAATAATATAATAATATTATTTTTAACGATATTTAATACCTAGCCTTTGTATATGATGGAATGAATAGAACTAACAACAATATGAATATACATGTTTTTTAAATGATTTTTAATTTTATCCAATTAATTTTAGTGGCTTTCAATGTGAATGAATCTAATTTTAAACATAAATACACTAATATTATTTACAAGGTCAATTTTCTGCCTTTTGTGGGAGAACCCTTTTTAAATATATTTTTGGTCACTTTAATATGTTCTAATTGAAAAATTAAATTCATCATTAGAATCAGGACATTAAAATTTACATTCGGTAAAATTATGGTATTTTTCTGATAAAATTAATTTTTTAGTGAATAGTGAAAATATTGTATTTTAATTCAAAACTTTCTTTTAATCTAACTAATTTAAATGGTTATATTAACTTTTAAAATGATTTTAAAGTTTAATTATATTATATTTTTAGAATTTAATCCTATTCAGGTCATTGGATCTAAATTCACATTGAAATTAGATATAAACACGTGTCAATCTTTTGAAAGTTATTGTTTCTTAAAAACATGCTATTTGTTTTGACAACATGAATTAATATAAAATTAATTATTTAAAATTATAAATCTTTTAAATATGGTATAATAGACATCTTTTTTGAATTTGGAATATCAAATATATCTTCGTCTGATTTTTTGGTATTTTTCTGAAATACTTCAATGTTTTATGAATAGTAATACCACTTAGTAGAGGTTAAAAACTGAATTTTTAATTAAAATGAAATTTTACGGCTACTGTGAATTGAATTTAAAAAATCTGAAATACATGGTTATTATGAAATTTTATTTGGGTCAATTTTGGGACCATATGGAGCCACATAATAGTGATAATGACATTTTATTTTAATTAATTTATGTCAATACCAAAATGACATAAATAAATATCTTTTGGTAAATTAATTTTTACATAGAGTGATATAAGTTATATATTTGAATTTAAATATCCACAGTAAATCTAAATTTATTTGCAACATCATTGAATTTTTTTTTTAATTTTTAGACATCAAATAAATTAAATTATTTGTGACAGCAAAATAATCTAGTATTTACCTCATTAATAAATAATTTAAATTAATAATATAATAAATATTAAAATAAATTCCAAATCCTATGAAATTCATATTGGGTGAATTTTTTTGACCACTTTTCATCTTATCATATATCATTATTTGTTTTGGACCTTTTGAAAGTGAAAATAATTATATAATAAAATAATATTTTCACTCATTCCTAAAGAGCCCCTCCTCCCCCTTAAAAAATGCCCTCACCTCTAACCCATTAATAATACCTCTCAAGACCCTTTGGTCTTTCAAAACCTTAACAAATAATCTATCAATATTCCTCTCTTTTTCTATCATCCTTACATTAGGCAGGAGAAACTTCATGTCTTACTTTTAGTTAAAACCAATCGGAGTTACCCTCATTAAAGGTAACTATTTCTCTTAAATTATTTTATTTTATTATATTTTTCCCACAAATAAACTCATTTTATTCCATTATTTTATAACAAAACCAGTATCCTAAATATACTGTGATTTTTTTTAAAATTATTCTAACTACACTTATACACACCTATATCAAATGGGTAAAGAACATGTTGTTTCTGTGGATGGAAAACTATCGCCTCACGAAACGATGATTGTTCAATTATATCCTACTGCCTCTCATGGTGGATAATAATATGGCATTGTATTTATATATGATATATATTATTTTTATGTTTTCTTTATACTTCTGTATTTTCCAGTTATATCTTACCTTTATGGTTTCTATTATAGGTAAAACACGATAATTTCAATTGAGAAAATGCAGACAACCACCCACTCAAAGTGATATGATTCTTTAATGACATAGGTGTGATGAATAATGGTTCGCGTTAATGATATTATATATGATATTATACTGGATTTATAATATACTTTTGTATTATTATGTTTTAATTCAATTAAAATACAAAAAAAGAATTGAATGTAGCGTTCATGCATACGTAGGACTTACCGTCTCCATGAACAGTGCATTTCATTTCATATGTATAAATTTTATGAAATGTTATAAATAAATATATATACTGGATATATAATATATATATATATATATGATATATAAATCATGTATATCATTTTGGGGATAATGTACTTATGACCAAATGGACAAATAGTAATAATAACATGTTCATTTCTTTCTAAAGTTCCGAACATCTATAAAATATCCAATATGAATTCAGATTAATTACTATTTGTTATAGAAAGGTAATATGTGATATAAAATGAATAATATTCTTAAAAATGTTAGTAATCAATTAGAAATTTACTTATGATTATAATTCAGTAAGTACTAGGAACATATGAGTCATGTTGGACACGAGGTAAGGGATTTCTTATCTCACTTGTAATTGTTTGATATTTCCATTGTTCACCCCTTATTTATTGCATGTGGTGTATTTTGTATTACCATTTTATATTTATTGTAATTATCTTTTTCGTATAAATTTTATTATGAGAATAATTTGGTTGTTGTTAACCTTTGTTCGTACAAATCATTTTCTTACAGTGAGGTAAGGGATTTCTTATCTCACTTGTAATTCCGTGAGATTTCCATTGTTCGCAAATAATTTATAGCATGTGGTGTATTGTGTATTTCAAATTAATATATATTTTTATGATCCTATTTATATTTATTTTATTATGAGAATTATTTTTTGGTTATTAAATGTTTTTCATGCACCTCGATTTATTACAACGTGGTAATGAATTTTCATCTATCTTTTTATTCCCATCAGATTTATAATATATTATCCCCTATAACCTTCTGTGTAGTGTATGTATTGCCCATTATTGTATTCATTGTGTAATATACTTCGATTTATGTTTATTTTCATCTTAATTTTATGATCCTTCATTCATGGGTTATATGTTTTGAATGATACCAAATCTATAAGGGAACTATTTAACACAATTTTTATTCCATGGGTTAATCTTCTCATTCCTAATTAGGGATTTCTATTATTATGTGTCGAATAACTATTTATTTATTTATGTTGTAATTTATACTCCCCTTTATATGGATATAATTTTGGTACACATAATCTATCCATTGATAAAATCGCAAGTCTTTGTTATGAACTTGAAAATAGTAATTTTAACTCAATTTACATTCATTGAGTTAATCATCCAAGTCATTGGGTTTGTCTTAAAAATAATACGTGTGAATGTTATATTAGTTGTTTACATTTAATATTCAATATCATTGAGTGTATTTATATTTTTCACAAATTATTATGTAATTTATTTATCATTAATCAATAGGTACTGTTTTTTATAAGGGATTTCATCTCAATTTGCATTCCATTGAGAATTCATTGTTATTATGAACCAATTCACTATTATATTCTGTATATACTGTCATTTGTAATATTATATCATTAGTCCATTTATTCACATGATATTATAATTTTTTCATTCAATGTTATTCTTTAATTATTTTTATTAATGAGTCTCTCATTTTTATAAATACTCTTTAACTAAAATATCTTTTTATAGTAGTTAATGATTTATTCTTATGAATCATTATCATTAATGTCCATGTTATAATAATGATTTTATAAATTTATTTATATGTAGATTAATGTTTTCAAATGATAATTTATTTAAAATATTTAAAGTGTTATGGGACACTTTGATTCAAAAATCTCTTTATTAAATGTTTAAAATTGTTTTGGGAATTACATGATAATGCATTGTTTATTTTAATATCGTGATTTGAAATATTGTGATTAAAATGAGGAAATATAATAATTCCTTTATTCTTATCTTATGTGTTATGAATACAGTTTGGTTATTGGGAATTTTTTATATATACAGGTGGTTCCATGATAAACCTAGGCTCGGTGAGCCTGAGATAGCTCTTGAATTCATTGGGTAATGTGATAGAGGTAAACGTTAATGTCTCCCCAAATAGATTTATGGAATATAATGTTATGGGTACTCCAAATGTGTCTCCCTATGTAGTTGTGATAGCTACAATATAAGTATGATATATATTCCACTATTTACCTTTATGATTTATGATTTCTATATGTTATTCATAAATCATATGATTTCATGTGGTATGTTATGATTGAAATGTATGGTTTCGTTGATTTGAATATTTTGATAGGTTATTGATTTCTTTCATTATTTTATAATCCTTATTGAGCTTTTAATTCTCATCAAATTTTTTGAAATGTTTTATCACAGGACATAAAGATGCATAAGGTCAAGGATGAGATCAAGGAAAATTCATGCTATCTAAAACAAGAAACTAAAAATGCCTCTTTTTTAAAGAGTATTTATTTTATTTAAAGGGATACTAGGAAGTAGTGTTTTCATGTAATATTCAAGTTATTATGTAATAGTTATGGACAAATATTGTAAAACACTAAACCTTAAGAGATCTTTAATGTGAATTCTAGAAAAATTCATGATTATGTATTGTTTATGGATGGGTCCTTACATTTGATATCAAATGGAAGTTTAGATAACATTAGAGGATATGGTGTTCATTAAGAATAAGTGGCATTACAATAATGGTTATGATAATAGAAAGATACATAGTTATTTTAGGTAATTTTAATGAGTTTAATATAACATGAATAGGTATATAATTTTATCTACCCTCCTCAAAAGATATTATATGATTATTTTTCAGATTTACTCACACTTACCTTATTGGTTTTTGTAAATTTCTGGATCTAGCAGGAACCAAAGTAACATTGGATGTGAAGAATACTGTGATGGTTTTCTGAATGAGCAATTGAATGAAATGGGAGCGTCGATGATAATTATTATGGTTATTCTCAACCAACCATCTGGAGTTGTGATTTAACACCTGAACCTTAGTGATTTTTATGAGGCTTAGTATATGCGAGGGGAAATCCCCATTTAAGTTCAGGTAATAATCATAATGGTAAGTATATTCAAAAACCTATGTGTAAAGGATGTGGAAAGAAACAAATATGAAAATTTTTCAAAGGGACATGAAGATGAAAATGATGTGGAAGTGATGGGAATAAAGAAAGAACCTTCCATGTAAAAAAGGAAGCATCCATTTGACTTTTGGAAAGGGAATGATTTTTTTTTCTGAGGGATAAATTGAATGTATTACATGTGGCATGCATGATCATTATGAAAACAATTGTCCTACAACAAATTTTCGGTAATGAGATCACCAAGATCATACAAATATATGTTTATTAATACATAGTTCCATTCCAAATGAGGATTAAGAAACTAGAAATGACCAATGAAAGGTAGGGATTATTTCATATAATATGTTTTGATATTATTGAATATTAGAATATGATTCATGATTTTGTTTGTAGGAACAATGTATTTCAGAATAAGTTGATATTATGGTAAATGGATCATGAAGAACATTGAATGAGAAAGAATTCCACGTATAAGATATTCAAGTGTCATGGTATATTTTACGATGGTGAAATGATTAAAAGTATTAAGGCTCTTTTGATGATGTGATTAAATTGGAATACTTTTTACAGTATGTGTAACCCTAATGTTTATGTATGAAATTATTATTCCAGGAATATTTATCTTTTCTTCTAATGAGTAATAGTGGAATTTTATTTTCGGAGAATCTATGTTTTTATTATTTACATATGGTGATTTGGGTTTTTTAGGGAAATTATTAACATATGATAGAGAATTTGTGAAAAAAATTTCATATCTCTGGAAATTAAAACGTGAGGGATGGCCTCTTGTTCCCGGAAGAACGCGCCTCACGCGCCTGGGTGTTTTCAAAAAATTTCGACCGTTACCAGCCCTCGGCGGTCCTCTCAGGTGCCGTCTCCGCCGGTGGAGGTGGCGTTCTCGGCGTCGGCTGCGCTTGGTTCGTCGGATCCGCAGGGTGCCCCTGTCCCGGCTTCTCCACGTGGTTCTGATCCGGCTCCGGCCCCTCCTCCTGCGGCGGGATCTGCGTCGGTGCCGCCGGTTTCGGCGCCTGTTCGTCCCGGTAGGTCGTTTCGGGATGTGGTCAGAGGTTCGGGGGTGGGGGTGGCGCGCCCTTGTTTTCCTGATATTGCGCCGTTCTCGCACTCGGTGGTGAGGGAGGGCTCCGCAGTGTCCCTAGTAGCGCCGGAGGCGGCTTTCACAGAGGCGGTTTCGGGCCTTAAATGGACCCTGGTGGCAAGGTTTGGGTTCCTCGTGCCTTCTTTAACTGTTCTCCGTCGTTTCGTGGACACCTGGGGTTTGCAGGGGGCCGCTCGGTTGTCGGTGTTGCATCGCGGTTCCTTCTGCGTGGTGCTAGCCTCGGAGGAGGACTTTGTGCAGGCGTGGTGCAGGGCCCCCCGGGCGTTCGGGCGCTGGCGGTTCAGTCTGTCTCGGTGGTTGTTGGAGGCGCATCAGGGCAGGGAGGGGGCGAAGGCGGCGGTCTGGATTAGTCTTCCAGGGTTACCTCTTCCTTTCCACAACGGCACCTTTTTAAAGGCGATTGGGGACGCTTTGGGGGGGTTCTTGGGTGTGGCGGACTCGTCTGTGGCTGGCGCGGAGTCTGCGGTGGCTAGGCTCTGCGTGGAGTTGGACCTCTCGTTACCGGTACCGGAGAAGATCACTTTGTCAGTGCCGGGGACTGTGGAGTGGGTGCAGGACGTGGTTTTCCCGGTGTTTCCACGGTATTGCTCGGTTTGTTTGCTGCAGGGTCACTCGGTGCTTTCTTGCTGCAAGCTTCATGGCTCTATTCGGACGTCTGGTGGCAATCGTTCCTCTCGGTCTGTGGGGGCTCGTCCTGGTAGCCATGCTTCTACTGCCTTGGTGCCGGCTTGCAGGCCTTTGGCTCGTGTGCGGGAGGCGGCTCAGGGTGCTGGTCTTTATGAGGCTGGCGGGTCTGCTGTGGTGGCTGGGGGTCTTCAACTGGTGTCCTGCCCTATGGATTCCGCGTCGTCCTCCGGGGTTGTTCTAGGGACTTTCTTAAGGGGCCTCTGGTTGTCTGGTCTGACGTCGCTCCCTGGTTCTTCTTTTCCAGGGGCCGGCTTTGACCCTCGGCCGAAAAGGGGGGCTGGTGAGCGTGATGTGGTGCCTTTCTGGGGTGACTCTTTTGTCGAGCGGGTCTTTCAGTCTGGCGGTTTGTAGAAGGAGTTGGTCGGGGATGGCAGGAGGCGGAGGGGCGGGCCTCTCGGGGGGTTGCTTGGCCCTTCTCTGGCCCGGCCTATCGCGGAGGAGGTTCGGGTCTCTGTCCCTGTTTCTGTGGGGGATGGGGGGATGGACAGGTCTACCTTTAGAATGGAGGGCGGCCACCCCACCTCCCGAGGGCGGTCTTGCGACAGGGAGGGTCTGAAGGGAGGGAGCCCCGGGGTGATCACCAGGAGGATGAGCAAGATGCTTAGTGCTGGAGGGATGTCCTTATCCCCCGTTTGGAGGGCTGCGTCACCTGGGGCCAACACCAGGTCGATGGTTGCTTAATGTATCCCTGTCTTATCTGGAATGCCCGGGGGGTGGGGGCCAGGGTAAAAACGGACTTCATTGTTTCGGAAGTAAGGAAGCATAGAGCAGTGCTGGTGGCGGTTATCGAGCACAAGCAGAGGAGTGAAAGGTTACAAGAGTTTTCTAAAAGACTGAAGATGCATGGAGCCTTGCATGGAGCCCCGTCGAATAACCATATTTGGTTGTTCGGGAAGAGGGATGTTTCAGTAACACTGTTGAGGGTAGGGGATCAAGTTATCACGACGAAGGTGACGTGGAACGGGTTGGAGTGGCTCATGTCAGTTGTGTACGCGAGTTGTGATGCGCGTCAGAGGGAGGGTCTCTGGACGGAGCTAGAGGACTTCGACCCAGGGGTTTGCCTGTGGATTGTGGGAGGGGACTTCAACATTGTTGCTGAACCGGAAGAAAAGAAGGGGAGGGGCGTGTTTCAGAGCCGGGCGAGCATGGCGTTTGTGCAGTGCATGGCGGGGAAGGGTCTCAGGGAGGTTGGCTTCTCGGGGGACCCGTTCACGTGGTGAAACAACCGCAGAGGGGGGAACCGTAGCTGGGCCAGGCTGGACAGGTGCTTCGCGAACCTCCGCGCTTCTGAGGTGTTCGGGGAGGTGAAGGTTCTCCATTTGGCGAGGGGGGTGTCGGATCACTCGCCGCTGCTTTTATCCTTTGGAAGGACTGAGACCCCACCGGAGGGCTTTCGGTTTTCCAAGTGGTGGATGGACGACTTGTCCTTCCTTGGGCTGGTTACGCGGGTTTGGGGAGAGCCTTCCAGGGGGCACACGTGGGTGGCATTGCATGGCAAGTTGCGGCGGTTGAAACAAGAGATCTTACGTTGGGCCAGTTCGCTTCCAGCTTGGGATAGGGAGCTGGAGTCTCTTAAAGCAGACGTAGATACGCTGGAGGTCAGTCTGGAAGACAGGTGGGACGAGGGGCTGTTTGAGGAGTTTTCAGAGAAGAAGGACGCCCTGGCGTTGAGCCTGCATTCCCAGGAACGCAGGGCTAGGGATCGGTCGAGGGCGAGATGGCTCAGGGAGGGTGATAGGAACACAGCCTATTTTCATGCATGCTTAAGGGAGAAAAGGCGGGAGGTTAAGCCTAACTTGGAGTTGGAGGACGGCTCGTTCTCGGATGACAGGGAGGTGGTCGGGGGTAGAGCGATGGAGTATTTCAAGAATCAGCTGGCTGGCCCGAGAGGTGATGGGCGTGAGGGGTTTCCATCTGGCGATTCCAGGTTATGGGAAGCGATACCGGAGGTGGTGTCAAGGAGGGAGAACGAACAGTTTGAGGTCATTCCCGATGAAAGGGAGGTGCAAGCGGCAGTGTGGAAACTGAACCCGGACAGCGCGGCGGGGCCGGACGGCTTTCCGGGGTGTTTTTACAGAGGGTGCTGGGCCTGTGTGAAGAATGATCTGGTGCTGGCCATCCAGGATTTTTTCCGAGGGGGCTTTCTTCCTCAGGTAGCCGCGGCGACTACCTTGGTCCTGATACCTAAGTGCAAAGACCCGACTTCACTCAGCCACTACAGGCCGGTTAGTATGTGTAATTTCCCGTACAAAGTCTTAGCGACGGTGATCAATAGTAGGGTGTCTAATTTTCTACCGAGGTGGGTGTCGTCGGAGCAGCATGGTTTTGTCAAAGGGAGGTTGATACAGGGTGCTATGGCGCTGGCTCAAGAGCTGATGAGGGACTTAAACATGAAGGTCCGTGGTGCCAATATGGTGGTAAAGCTGGATATGAGTACAGCCTACGATAGAATGGAGTGGGGTTTCATGAATGGAGTCCTGCGAAGGATGGGGTTCTCGGCCGGGGCCTGTGATATTTTCTTCAGATGTGTTAGCTCGCCGTGGATGGCTGTATCCTTCCTGGGGAGATCGCATGGTTTTTTCAAATCCGTTCGTGGCCTGCGACAAGGGGACCCTCTATCCCCTAGTTTGTTTATACTGATGCAGGATTCTTTAAGTAAACTTATCAACAAGGGAATTGGCAGGGGGAGATAGTGCCTTTCCGCAGGAAACAGGGGCGTCTCTCGGTATCCCACCTCATGTATGATGATGATACTATTGTGTTTTTGAATGCTGGAATGAGGTCTGTGAGGAAGTTTAATGACTTTCTGAAGGATTACTGCAAGTGGAGCGGACAACGGGTGAACCGGGAGAGGAGCTGTTTCTATCTGGCGGCTTCGTGTGGAGATGACAGGTTGGATGTGGTGAGAACGGAGTTGGGCATGGGGAGAGGGTCCTTACCGATGGAGTATCTGGGAGCGCCGGTGTCCACTGGTCGGTTGCGGAACAGGGATTTTGACAGGGTGGTGGCCAGGTTACTGGCCCGGATTACGGATTGGAAAAATCACTTCCTATCCTTCGGGGGTCGGATCTCCTTAGTTAACAGTGTGCTGTCATCGATACCGGTGCAAGCACTTGTGGCGGTTAACGTCCCCAAGGGGGTCATTAAGTCCATAGATAGGGTGCTCGCACGTTTCATCTGGGATGCCTCGCGGGAGAGGAGGAGACAGTGGGTCTCCTGGAGGAAGATGGCGAGACCGGTCACAGAAGGAGGGATCGGGGTTCGTTGCATGGCGGAGACGGTGCATGGAGTACGTGCGAAGCTGGCCTGGGAAATTACGGAGGGAGAGACACTGTGGGGCAGGTGTATGCGGGGCAGGTACGAGGATAGTTCCGCCGACATCCTAGTGAGAAGGTTTTCCATGTGGGCAGAGGTGTGTAATATTGTCCCAGAGTTGAGGGATCATGCTCAGTGGATCATCGGGGAGGGGAGGGTCGGATTCTGGGATTGTAACTGGTCAGGGAGGGTGCATGCGTTCCCAGGGTGCCCAGCCCCGATGATCTCGTTTAGGGAGGCAAAGCGTCACCCTCTGTTTTTCGGCGCGGTGCTAGATGCGGAGTCACGGAGAATCTTTGAGTCAGTGGTGATTAACAATGAGAGGGACAAATGTGTCTTCACGCCCTCGGTTTCGGGTAAGTTCAATCTAAAAGACTTCCGCAGGAGTTGCAATGTTCAGCAGACGCAGGAGGCGGGAAGCAGGGTGGAGTGGAGCAGAAAGGTCCCCTTGAAAATGAATTTTTTAACGTGGAGGATCATGCAAAACGCTATCCCTTCGGATGAGAACATCAAACGCCTGGGCGTTAGTCTAGCATCTGGATGTCAGTGCTGCAAACGGAGGAAGGAGGAGAGTATGGAGCATATTTTTCTCGCAGGAGAATGGGCCAGAGTGGTCTGGAATTTTTTGGGAAACCTCATAGGGTACTCTGGGCATGTTGAGACCTGGGAGCAGTTCTCGAGCTTGTGGGTGCAGGGGGGGTGGCGGCAACGTGGAGGATAAAGAGGTTCGATCAGTGTTTTATAATGCTGGGTGCTGGGTTCTGGGGGATGCGCGGAACCGAGCCAGGTATGAGGGGTGCGCATCCACTGGGAGGGCGGTGGTGGCAAGGGTAAGGTGTTTGCTGATTGATTTTGTGAAAACGGAGAGGTTTGGGGAGAGCGTTCCATCGTTACGGGGATTGGTATCCCAGGGGATGGGAGGTGGGGAGGAGACTTCCAGGAGGCGGGGGTCGTGGGTTCGATGGTTTCCTCCAGTGGGCGGTCTGAAGCTGAATGTCGATGGGGCATGCGCGGGAGGGAATATGCGTGGTGATGGGGTGCTTCGAGACGGCAGTGGTAGTGTGTTGCTGGCTTTCGCTGTGCACTACGGGAGGGGGAGCTCGGTGCAGGCAGAGGCCCTAGCGGTCCTTTCAGGGATATCTGTGTGTCTGGACAAAGGCCTGATGGTGGAGAAAATAGAGACTGACTCGAAGATTATACATGATGCGTTACATGGACAGGGTACGATGCCGTGGAGGATTTCTTATACTATCAGACAGTGCAGGGCGATTATGGGGAACGACATAAGGGTTACTCATACCTTGCGGGAAGGGAACAAGGTTGCGGACTACTTTGCCTCTATTGCAGCCCCGAGGGATATTTCAGTTTGGGTGGATAACGCCTTGCCAATTAGACCTGAGGGGGTCAATCTGATTAGGGGAGATGCACTAGGACTACATTATTTTCGCCCTCCGTAGGGGGGTCCGCGTTTGGTTATGCTTTTGTTTTGTTTTGATGTTTTTGGTGTTATGTATGGGGTCTCTTGGGATTAATAAAAAATCTTATTTTTGGTGGTGTGATAGAGAATTTGTGATATGGTTAATTACACTTCAGTATGTTTCATTAAGAGTAGTCGATTTTATTTAGAGAAAAATGTTAAGATTTACTATGGAAGACTAGTGATAAAATCCATCAAATTTTTGGGTTTCAATATTATTTTGGATTATTTGGAAAAAAATTTATAGACAATTATATATTGAATGGTATTTCTTGACCTTTAGGTACATTAGGTTGAATTTTGTACATTAAGAGTATAAAATGTTTTTATACATGATTGACCATTTATGGATTGTCTAATAATGTACAAACAATTTTGGTTTAGGTTAAATACTAATGATAGGGAAAACATATGGTTCATATTTTTTAAATTAGGTTATTCTCTAGAAGTTGATTATAGTGCTTTCAATGTGAAGAAGTCAACTTGAATACTTACCGTTTGGTGAAATGATGAGTTTGTGGTAGAATTTGATTAAAGGATGACATTATACATGATGAGTCTGTATATTTTCATACAATATTAGTCATATTATTAAAAAAAATTATTCATCTCTATGAAAAGGATCTTGAAGCAAAAAATGTTATAAACCCTATTTTATCATCAGACATTTACCCTTCCACAAATTAATGGTATTGTGGTGGTTATCATTCTATGATCATGGTCTCTATCACTCCTTATTAATCTATAAGAGTTATTTTCTCTTCCATATCAATGTTTTTAGGGAATCCAATTATCTTTTGTCTCATGTAACCTTTTTACATTTCTACCATCTTTTAAGAGATTTTTTTATTGACACTTTTTACGATATGGGACATTAAATGTTCTTTTCGAGCCCAAATTTAAAATTGTGAGGACTCAACCTCTAAAAGGGGGGAAGGAAGTAACATCCAAGGTAAATAAATAACATGAAATTTTAATATTTATTAATATTTTTTGATTAAGTATTAATTTTACTCTAAATGGGATGCTAACTTCTAAGGCGTGCCCGATACGCAACAATGGGTTTCTTTGAAATCTTACATTGCACACTAATAATATGATATTATTATTTTTAATGATATTTATAACCTAGCCATTTTATTTTTAGGAATGAACCGAACTATCAGAAATATGAATATTCGTGTTTGATGAATGTTTTTACTTTAGCCAATAAATTTATGAGGCTTAAAATGTGAATGAATCTAATTTTAAGCATAAATACTCAAATATTCATTAAAATGTTGATTTACATCATTTTGATGGTGAATCCTCTCTAAATATAGTTTTGGTCACTTTATATGTTTTATTTGATAGAATAAAATTTTATTTATAATCGGGACATTATCATTTACCATGGGTAAATTTTTTGTATTTTTTTGATAATTTTTTATAAATAATAAAAAATAATGTATTTTAATAAAAAATTTCCTTTTAATCTATCTTATTTATATAGTTAGGATATATTTTTACATTATATTAATATTTTGTTAGATTATATTTTTACCATTTAATCCAATTATGTTCAATGAAATTAATTTCACTTTGATATTTGACATAAAAAAGTCTCAATCTTTTGATAGTTATTGTTTCTTAAAAACACCCTATTTGTTTTGACAAAAGGAATTAATTTTAAATTAATTAATGCATCTCATATGTTTTGAATTTTGTAAAATAGATATATTTTATGAATTTGGAATGTCAACTATAGGTTAGGCTGAATATTTGGTATTTTTCTGATAAACTTCAATTTTTGTTGAATAGTAAAACCACTTAATAGTAGTTATAAAACAGACTATTTAATTTAACTGAAATTTTACTACTTCTATGAATTTAATTTACAGAATATAACATACATTTTTGTTATTATTATGTAAAATTTATTTCAATAAGATGAAAATAATTTTTGTTGAATATTATCTTTTGATTTTTATTTACCGCGGTTAAAGGTAAATAGAGTAACTCATGGTAAAAAGAATATCATAATAATATAAAATTACCTTAAAACCTGTTCTATAATTATTTGATGAGTCAAGTCAGACCATGGTCATATTTGGGTCAATTTTGGGACTCCATGAAGCCACATAATAGTGATAATGACACATTATTTTAATTAATTTAATCTAAAGACCGAAATGACATAGACAAATATCTTTTAGTAAATTAATTATTACATGGGGTAATATAAGTTATCATTTAGACACTAAATACTCATAAGAATGCTAAAAATATTTCCTAAATCATTATATTATATTATAATTTTTAGACATCATATAAATAAATTATTTAAGACACAAAAATGATGAAGTATTTACATCATCAATAAATGATTTAAATAAATAATAGAATAAATATTAAAATAACAACCAAAACCTATCCAATTATTATTTTCTGAATTTATATATACCATGATTCATATAATCATTGATCGTAATCTGTTTTGGACATTGAGAAACTGAAAATCATTATATAATAAAATAATATTATCACACAATTCTAAAGAGCCTCTCCACCACATTATAAAAACCCCTCACCTCTAACCCATTACTCACTCCATTCAAGCCACTTGTCTTGTCAATAACCTGACCATAAATTCTATAAATATCCCTATCTTTATATTATATTCCTTACCTTAAGCATAAGGCACTTAAAGAGGTCCTTTTGGTTCAAACCAAAGGGTGTTACCCGAATTAAAGGTAAATGTATCTCTTAAATTATTTTCTTTTATTTTTTCCCCAACTAATAAACTATTTTTATTACATTGTTTTATAAAAACACAGGTTTTCTAAATATAGTAGGATGTTTTTATGAGAAGTATTAAAACTACACTTACCCACACCTCTATCTAATGGGTAAAAACATACTATTTTGTGGATGGAAAACTATCACTTCACGAAACAATGATTGTTCAATTATCTCCAAATGCCTCTCATGGGGTCAATCAAGATGGCACTATATTTATATAAGATATATATTATGTTTATTTTTTCTTTAGGGTTCAGTACTTCCCTTTTATATATTACCGTTATGGTTTCTATTATGGTAAAATATGATAATTTCATTTGAGTAAATGTCGGCTTCCGCCCCCACAATGTCATATGTCTTGTTGATGCCTTCCGTGGGACGTATAAAGGATGGATTTAATGATATTATATATCATATTATACTGTAATTATAATATAACAATGTATAAATCTATTTTTAATTATATTAAAATAAAAAAATAGAAATGAAATTAGCGTTCATGCGTACGTACGGTTTACAGACTCCATGAACGGTGCATTTCATTTCTTATATCCAAATTTTTTGTACTACTATACATACACATATATTTATACTGTATATATAATATATATATATAGGATATATAAATCAGGTATATCATTATATGGATAATTTACCTTTGACCACACGGACAAAATGTAATCATAAAAAGTTCATTTTTGACTCATGTTCCAAACATCGATAAAATATCAAATATGAACTCAAATAATTATCAAATTGTTATAGAAATGAAATAATTGATATAAAATGAATAATAAACTTTAATTTTTTTTAATCTAGTATAATTTATCTTATGTTAATTATTCATGAAGAACCCAGAACATATAAGTCATGTTGGACACGAGGTAATGGTTTTCTTATCTCACTTTTAATTCCATGAGATTTCCATTGTTCTCCAATAATTTATTGTATGTCGTGTACTGTATACTTACATTTGATATATATTATAATGATCCTAGTTATATTCATTTCATTTGGTGAAAACTTTTGTGGTTATTAACTTTTGGTCATATGACCCGATTGATTACAAAGTGGTAAGGGATTTCTCATCTCACTTTTAATTCTGTGAGATTTCCATTGTTTTCCACTACTGTATTGCATGTGGTGTATGGAGTACATTCATTTGATATATATTATCATTATCATATTTATATTCTAGTTATTATGAGAATCATTTAGTGGTTATTAACTCTTGGTCATATGACTCGATTGATTACAACCTGGTAAGGGATTTTTAAGTCACTTTTTTTCCCATTAGATTCATGCTACATTTTCCACTATTTCCTTTTTTGTAGTATATGCACTTCCCATGATTTTATTCATTTTGAAATATATATCAACTTATGGGTATTTATATCTTAAATTTATGATCCCTTTTTCATGGGTTTTATGTTTCATGTTTTCCCAAATCTGTAAGGGATCCTTTTAACCCAATTTCAATTCATTGGGATAATATTCGAATTCATAATTATGTAAATATATGGTTATGTGTGGAATAACTAATTAATTATTTATTTTTTAATTTAAACTCTTTTTTTGGGGATATACTTTTTACACACATAATCAATCCATTTAGAAATTCTCATGTCATCGATATGAACTTGATAAGGGTAATTTTAACTCCATTTCAATTCATGGAGATAAACATCTATGTCATTGGTTATGTCTTAAAAAGAATATGTTGGACTATTATTTGATTTATTTACACTTAATATCCAATAATATAGAGAGTATTTATATTTTTCACACATTATTATGTAATTAATTTATCCTTAATCAGATGATACAATTTTTTAGAAGGTATTTCATCTCAATTTACATTCCATCGAGATTGTACTGTTTTTATGCACCAATTTAGTCTAATATGGGGTATATACATTCCTTTGGAATATTAAATCATCAATACCTTTATTCCAATGATATTATAATGTGTCCATTCAATTTTATTCCTCATTTATTTGTATTCAAGAGTCTTTCATTTTGTTTAAAACACTTTAACATAAATATCATTTTAAATGTTTTAAAGATTTATTCTTATAAATCATTATCATCAATGTAGATGTTATAAAAATGGATTTAAGGATTTATTTTTTTGGACATTAATGTTTTCAAATGATAATTTATTTAAATGTTTCTAATTTTATGGTACACTTTGATTTAAAAATAGCTTTATTAAATGTTTTAAATGGTTTTGAATATGATTTCATAAACAATTGTTTATTTCAATATATTGATTTGATATATTTTGATTGGAATTTGGAAATGTAATCAATCATTTATACTTATTTATGTGTTATGAATAAGTTTTGGTTATTGGTAATTGTTTACCTATACGGGTGGTTCTGCGATAAACATAGGGCGGGTGAGCCATAGATAACTCTTCAATGCATTGGGTGACGTGACAGAGGTAAATGTCAATGTCTGTCCTAAGAGATTTATTGAATATATTTTGATGGGTATTCCAAATTTTAATACCTATGTAGTTATGATAGATACAATGTATGTATGATATCTATGCCACAATCTACCTTTATGATTTATGATTTCATAATCTTATTCATAATTCATAGGATTTAATGAGGTATGTTATGAATGAAAATTATGGGTTTTTTTATTTTTATTTATTTATGGGATAATTCTTCTTTTCATTATTTTATAACCCTTAAAGAGCTATTTATTCCATCCCATATTTTGAAATGTTTTTCACAGGAAATAAAGTTGAATAGTGTCATGAATGTGATCAAGGAAACGTTTTGGACTCTAAAACATAGAACTAGACATGCCTCTTTTTTTCAATATATTTTATTTTCATGAAAAATATATGATTGTTAATATTGTATTCTTGAAATATTCATGTTGTTATGTAATATTTATGGCCTTATTCTCTAAAACTCTAAACCAATTAAGATTCTCAATGTGAATTGTTGATAAAATTCAAAATTATGTAATGTTTAAGGTCGAATCCTAACAAAACCATTGTGTTTTTGTTTAAAACCAAATTTTTATATAAATAATTATCTATTTTATGTCAATATAGAAACATAATACCTATATAATTTCAAATAAATTCATTAGAATCATATTATAATAAAATTATTTGTATAAAAGTTTATTGAACATTTCAACATCATTTACCCACCTCAGAACATTTGCAACTTTTTATACTTGCTAATTTTACCATTTTTAGGAATTGAATTTCAAAAATTTTAGAGACATCATTGACATCTGTAAAAAAATATATGGTTCAATAGGATTAAATTTTTTTGTGAATAATACTTTTTGGATTTTATTTTCCACTCGTAAAATTAAATATGGAAATTAAATGTAAAAATGATATTATATCTACCCTAACATGTGTCCTAATTCTATTGGATAAGTTTATTTCCAAAAAATAAAAATTATGAATAAAATATTATATTATATTATCCACATGGATTAGATTATGAAATTTATTATTATTTTATTTGAATAATATTTAAAAGTTTTTAATAACTAATATTTTTAATAAAAGGTTATACATAAGATAAATACAACTATAAGTATTCATTAGAATGATATCAAAATTTCATACATAATGGTATTTGATTTATTATTTTTATACATTAAATATTTAAATTTATTTATGACACAATCATGATGTAGTAATTACCATATTAATTAATGCTTAAAATAATTTATATCTTATATATCCAAATAAATGTATATTGAGACTTTCGAGGCATTACTCTAAATTTATAAGTTAATATGACCTGTTAAAGTTTATATAACAATTTTTTTTGAAGTGATAATGATTCTTTAACTTACAAAAAACAAAAAACAAAATAGTGTCAAAATGAAATATAATGAATTTTTAAAGAAAATATTAAAATATTAAATGATATAGTATTCTTAAAGATATATGGTTCAGAAAAACGACATATAAAATGATATATAGGTCATTAATGAACACCTTTAAGGTCATCTCATCATTTTATAGTATTTTTATTAACTATTTTATATAAAAATACACGAAGACATTGTAAAATTTAAACTATTTAACTATGAGTCAAATCTAAAAGATTAGATTAAAATGATTACTGAAACATGTATAAAACCTATTTTTGAGATTATTTTGACCCATTCCCATCTTATCCTATAAATAAATCCATTTTTATTAATTTGAAACAAAATATTATTTTATAATAATATAATATTTCATGCATCTCATAAATTGCCCCTCACATCTCTTATAAAAGGGTATATACCCTTTTCTTAATTAATCACATCCAAAAACATTTAGAACAAGAAAACCAACTTCAATATCTTCCAAACTACTCCCAATTCATCTTAGAGGCTTTATATTGATCATAATTCCGGCATAAAGAGCCCTTTTGATCAAAACAATATGAATAACACCATGAAAAGGTAATAATTTCATCACCTCTTTCAAAGATCTTTTCTTCTTCCACATACACATTATTTTTTTCCTTACTAAAATAATAACTCCAGTATCACTTACATACGTTGATGTTATTATAAATATGGTAAATCCATATTCATTATTCTATTAATCCTATGGATGAAAAATTCACCATATGTGTGTATGTACAGCTTACCGTCTCCACGTTGTGGTGTAGTTTGTCATTCAACACTTCATTATTTGGATGGGCATAAAAATGATTATAGTTGATATCAATAATAAATATTAAATTTTAATGATTCTAGATATAAATGATATAATATATTTTTAAATAAAATTTCATCATCAATATAATGATATTGTTGCTCGGGCATATGTACAGATTATCATCTCCACGAACGTGATGAGCCTCACTGCACATCATAACCATTGATGAATAATTATAATTTTATGATTAAAAATAATGTTTATGAACATAATATATTTTTTGATATGAATAAAATACATCCTATCCAACGTGAACATGAAATATGTTACAAAACATATAAAGGAAAACAAATCATTTACACCCGAACAAATGATATAACTGAAATATTATTAAAAAATAAATATTATATGATCAAATGTGATATCATATTTATTTATGTGGTTCTAGTATAATTTAATAAAAATAATTTGACTAATATAAATGAATTTAACTTACCATGGACCAAGGAAAATTACAAGGTAATGGTTAATTTTACAATCTCTTTATTATCCATGGTTGTAAATTTGAAAGTATTTTATAATACTTCTTTAACATCCACATACATGTTTAATAAAAATGTATTTCCAAAAGTTGTACTATTTCCAATAATATGTGATAACGTCATTAATTCACTTCTAGAATTTTTTTAAAATGTTTTGAAATTAATCGTTTTTTCATTTTCCAAACAAGGTACATTACGAACTTTTGGAAAAATTAAGGTACGAATGTTTTCATTTAGCTTATATGGCAGGTGAAACTATTTCACACCGTTATAACACCATCAAAGCTTCCCATAAAAGCTTATTTGAATATTTTAAAAACAGATATCTTATATTATAATTATTTAACTTTTAAACAATTTTAAAATAGAAAGAGATATATCTCCCAAATTGTTTTCATTTCATCTATGTAAACATTCTTTGATAGATTTTACACTTGTTTGAAATTTATTTTTTATGATACAATCATCGATATTGTATTGAAGGTTTTGTGAGATGATTAACTATAGATTTTCTATTTTTATACCATTTTTGGTATAGGGTTGATGTATTAACATTTCATATGCTAGTTTTAATACATTTATTTATGATATGTTTCAGCCTATTCATATGAGGAATGAATTGGAATTAGTAAGTGACATGTGTAACCCGCTATAACTCCTCGATGCATCGGTATGTCCCATGAGGGAAACTAGTGCCATTGCACAAGGGCATGACAATTGTCTTATTTAATGTCTTGGAATGAGGTATTGGATACATGGTTTGATGTCTATCATTATTAATTGAATCATTATGAAATTAGTTATTATTATTAGATGTGATTATTCAACTTATAGAATATCTATGTGAATATGTAAATGTAATTATTTATTTTATCGTTGCAATATTATGCTAATTTTTTGTTTAAAAAGATTTTGTTTTAGTCTAATACATTGCCTTAAATGTTTATGATTATTTATGATAGTTTCCTCTATATTTGTATCCATAATTAGAATATCATCTCACACCTATCTTTTTATTTTTTTCCCAGGATTTTAAGAAGTATATTATGATAAACCTGCTTAGATAGGCAAATGATATTAATGTATTAAAAAGGGAAACAATGTGGTTTTTTTATTTCATGATATAATGTAAAACATATGTATATATCTAGAACATTCAATTCTACTTAACTAATAAGCCTTTTGAGACTTTATCTTTTGGGATCATGCATGTTATGTAATAATGAACCAACTATAGGTAACTAGGTCGTGGTGTTACAATGGGTAAGATGAAACCCTCTTCTAGTAACTCATCCTCCTACTTCTTGAGCTCATTCAACTCTGGAGTAGCCATTACATATAGAGTAGTGGAAAATTATGTCTCTCATAGGAGAAGGGAAATATAAAATTCTACCTCTCACTCTGGAGGTAAACATGAAAAGTCATCTTGAAAACATTCCAAAATCTATACACCACCGGTGGAAAGTCAGTCTCTGAAGTCCCATAGTCACATAGATATAAACTAGCAATTTGGATGGAAATTCCTCCTAACCCTTGATGCTCAGGTCCATCTCTTCTCACCTGGAGAACCCATTCACCCTTCTGTAGAAATTTTCTTCCCTATGGGTATGTAAAATTCACCCTACGACGATAGCATTCAACTGAGGCCTGAATAACTACCAACCAGTCCATTCCGGGAATGCCATCAATGCTTGTAATCTCTAAGACCCATATTTCCCAAATGAAGTGACACCCACCAATCTTAAGAGGTCACTCCATGAACTAATGTATAGTAGCTATCATAATCCATAATGTAGTTTCTAGCATCATAACTTCCTCAGATGTGAGGATAGAGAGACCAAGTCTCTACACAATAAAAAAATTAAAAAAACAATGGAAATATCTAGTATCAAAATAGAAGAATATAAATTGGAGGCAAATATAATCATACCTCTAACAGTAGAGTTTCAGGTTCATTCTCATGAATTGTTTTCTCTCAACCCATGGTCTGACCTATTCCACAACCTAACGAACCTGCATGACTACCCAATGTTGATCCACCCTACAATCATAGAAAATCTATCGAATGGCTTCCACCAACAAGACCACCTCATGTCCTGAATGGTCGGACAAACTCTAATTAACTTACTGATGAGAAACTAGTGGTCTTGACCTTGAAAATGGATTCATAGAATAACCCATATCACTAGGAGATGACCAGAAGAAATTAAAAAAATGCTGAAGACGAACCATCTTGCTACATATAGTCACTTGACGGGGTCCTTTGGTCAATATGGTCTCATGTTACCACTCTTCATTCACAAGTATCATACCATCTGGATACTTGAAGAAACATACATTCTACTTGAATCCCCACATATTGGATACTTGTTTGTGTTCTATTATCAAACGATGGACTCCTAACCTTTGATGTTGAACCATAGTAGCTCAAAGCACCTAACTCCCTTGGATTACGCTTGGTAATCAGTGCCTGATTCACTATAACAGTCACAAAAGTCAGCATGAAGACATTCACCTATGATTGTATATTATAAATGATACCACAATCAAATATTTTTGAAAATTATCACTCATCACCTACTATAACGGTGCGAACCACTGATTCTCACAAAGCGGGATATGTAGTCCATCACAAAAAGTGTTACCTACTCAAAATTTATGAACTATCGGGATTGATCAAATATCAACATCTCAGGATATAAATAGTCATAAATGATCCTCCAAAACTCATCCCAAACCATATCTCAATAATTTTCTTCTTATGATTTAAGATCACATCGTCTCTTGGATGAATCACATAGATTGTATATAGAAATCCTCTACCTCATCTCCAGAGGTGTCAGTAGATGATAAAAGATAGAAATCATGGCCTCCAACAAAGACTCTACCGCATGGGGTTCTTTATCCCCATAAAATGTGGGATGATTATACACTTTTAACAACCTCATAAACACTACCAATGTTGGGGATGGTTGTGGTTCTCCAAAAATAGTATGCATAAAACTCATAAATCTATCAAGTAATTGGGCATCATCACTTGGTTCCAGAATAACTGTTGGTGCCATGATGGGCATGACAAGAGTATCTTTTTGTAGTCCCTAATATATCATTTCTAATGAATGGTCATAATCATACAAATGGCATACAACAGGAGGAAATCGTGGTAGAATAACTTTGTAGAGACAAGCACAAAACTTAGTTCATGATCATCAAGGATAAAAAAAATAGAAGTTCAAGAAGGAATAGGAGAAGGATTAAATTCAAAAATTACAAAACATGTCTACAAGGTGTGTATAATTAACACATTGAATGTCCCCATTAAGACTTATATGGGAATTTATCTGAATATTTAACTCTATTTTAATCACTAATATGCAGCTAAACCACACGGTTCTCTCCTGGGATTCACTACACGACATATTCACCCTATAAACAGTGTGTACTAGTTATGTCCCATAAATCCATGTTGTTGGTCACACTATTTGAGACAATGTCGACTCTATATATCAAGTAATACCAGGACACAGAGTATGCAGCCTATTTTTATTCAACCCATTTCGTTAGTCACATGGTCGGACCAGTGGTACTTCCAGTATAGAATGTACACCAAGTATAAAACATGTTCTACCAATGATTTCCTAACCCTGAGTCTTTTCTCATACAGTATGTAACACGGTCGGAGAATAAAAGGTGTGTAAATATAATACACATTGTGTACCTAATAAATATTTTTTCATCCACTTCAAAAGAACACATGGCATGTGTTCATAACACCACACGATGTGTTGTTTGTGTTTCTGAATAGTAAGCATATAAAACTTCTCTAGAAACCATGAAAAATTATGATTTTGTCCATGGAATGGAAAATTCCAACCTGTAAGAGATCATACTCTACTGAATCAGTTTTTTTAATCCTTTTACACATCGTAACATTACACATTCAATTAATGTTCAAAATCATCCTCAATATTCTGATCCAAGAGGGCCCATAAAACCATAGGGACCAAAGCGTGGCATCCATATGAATGAAACATTGAATATTTCAATATCCAATCAAAATATCATGTATTCTATCATGGAATATATAAAAACATTATTCATATATAGAACAACATCAATCAAAACAACATAAAATCAGTAATGTATCATAAACTGCATGGCATGAATGCATGACATGTGATCAAAAACAAGTTCCTATATGATGCATGAGATGGAATACCCTCGTATCATCAAGATGAAATAGAAATGAAACATCAATAATATCAATGATAAAAACCCAAAACAATTGAATCACCCAACAATGAAATCAAATCAATTGTAACAATTGAAAAACCATAAAAATCACAATATTCAAGGTAACATGGATTTCCCCTATGCAATGGTTTTCTTCTTCCAAAAATAACTTTTAACCAACTACATTTTCCTTCCTATCTCGGGATATATGCTGAAATAGTAAGATAGAGAAATAAATAATCCCTATGATATGAATTTCTAATGTATTTGTTACATGTTCCTTCCAAAGGTAACAAAAAAAATAGTAAATAGCAGTGGAAGCAGTAATACCATAAAAAATTGTAAATAGTAGAATACCGGAAGTATAAAAAACTACATCAGATACATATATAAATAATTATTATTATCACAATTATATAGGAATTCATCCAAACAAGTAAAAATTCATGAAATGAATTAATAAAAAAATGTACATCAATGTAGAAAACTCCATCTACATCGCAAGCCTCATCTTGGTCCCATGATCTCTAACTACAATATAAATCAAGTACCTGATGAAGAAGGGAACATTCCTTTTTTTATACTTGAAACCATATAATATGTTTGGGACCATAATCATAAACCAAATAGGGTGTGATATGAATCCTAGTAGGCATCTCCCAAAATATTTGTGTCGAACATTCCATGAATATATATATAATGTAATAAGTATAATGTTTAAATAGTCATTGAAGTAATCACAAGTAAAAAATGAAACTATTTACAATTATATTGTATAAAATTATTAATAACTATTTTATTTGAATAATATAATCATGGGACATATCATATGTTATGTACCCCCTATGAAATATCAAAATAGATGTCTCAAAAGATCATCAATCAAGAAAGTAAGAATAAGACCATGATTTTTATATGGGATATAGGAGTCATAAAAATCATTCAAACATTCAAAATAAACCCTTTGGAAATTTTTACATAGTACAAACCCTCTAGTTCAACATATCATCAAATTGAAAAACAATACCCTTTAAGAAATCCTACATAGTATAACACCTTTTATTCCACATAGCATGAATAAAATAAAAACTATCTCTTGGATAAACCCCATGGTTAATAACCCCTTAGTCTGTATAGAAGAAGTATAAATTATAATCACTCTCTATCATATATCACAGTCAATGACCTATGGTCCAATGTTCATTTAATAATGACCTTTTGGAAGCCCTCACATTCAACGCCATGTGGCCCAATTTTCCATTAATAATTACCCATTGGGATGTTCTCATGGTCTAAATCCTCTAGTCTATGAACACATTGATGCTCCCACATTTAATTTCTTATGTCCCAACATTATTTTAAAAATTACCATAGGGGTAGCACAATAGTCTAACCACTCTAGTCTTTGACCAACCGATAGCTCTCATAATCAATTCCCTATAGGTCAGTTGAATAGCAATTATACATGAATGACCCAATCATAGGAATATCTCATAGTCGATTCCCCTTGTACATAATTTCAAAATGTAAAACACATGCATCGCCAATAAATAGAAACTCCGTCCTAACAACACTAGGGATGGCAAAAAAGAAATCCTTATATCCTTCCAATAAATATCTTCCAAAATAAAAAAACATGGAAAATACATAATCAAGGTATAAAACATTAGGGATAAAAAAATAAACCTACTACAATCAAACACACAATTACAGGTCGAAAACAGTGATAAATTCCAAAACACAGAATACCAATAAATGGGTATTCGACACTTAACCATATATAATCCAATGACAGACCAAAAATACAAAAACCTCCTACATCAATGACTTACTATGAAAAATTTGAACATTGTCCCTTGAATCAGCCTAGAATGACATAGATCTAAAAAAGGTGAAAATAATTCAACCTTCAATAACTCATGAGAGGGCGAAATTTGGTAGAGAGACTCTATGGAAAGAGAGAACTCGTAGGTGGAAATCCAATACACCGGGCCATGTTTCAATCGGTGATCGATCGTAGGAACTATACTGTTTCTATGTTTTCATTTGTCTTGTCGTTGTACTAGTATTTGACATAGGAAGAAGAAGATTATTTTGGAGATTAGATTCGACCTCTAAATGATTAATCGAATAAATTAGAAATTAAAAGGCATGTTCATTTAATGTGTATGACATGTTTAATCCTAAAATGGTCTATATATTAGGTGGTAATATAGGTCACCACACATCCATTTACTCATTTGTTACACAAATAGTACAAGGATACACGATACAACTGAGTACACACCGTGTACTCAAGAGTACACGCTGTGTATATATAAAATTTCCAAACATTATTTTTTCCTTAAAACATCTTGAAATAAAGTCCCATACATGAAATGATTATCCGACTTCTTAAAGCTATAATGCCTTATATGGGGATACACACTGAATAAGGGGATACATGTTAGAAAAAATGCATATAAATGGGGCATAAAAATAGTAGTAATAGTGAACATGAACACCAAGGAATGAAATACCATGATAGTCATGAAGACGACTTCAAAAATGTGGAAACAACATAAAACACTACATCAAAATCATAGGTCAAGAAAAAACCTACCACAAAATCATGATAAAAATTCACCATAATATAATCTAGATTAATCCCTATCACAACAAGATGTACCATGATAAAAAATATTAGCCTATTCATTAGAGCTCTATCTGAGTGAACCCATCATATATATTTCATGCCTAAGTTTTCCATTTAAATCATATAACACCGGTTAAATCATTACTATAATTTATTCCAAAATCAAATACTGTGTAAGAAATACAAGTATTTCCCAATATATAATTATATTTTCACAATGGTGGAGAACCATGAAAGGTGATGTGTATTATATTGACTTCACAATTGTTTTGGCATCGAGATTTGCTGTAAAATTTGGGATGCATAACGACATCACATAATGATTCATAAAAATCAGTTGATGAGAGTGAAATAGGTATGTCATCACATATACATAAAATTTGAAATAATATGGATATGGGAACGAATATACCGTCATTATAAAAAAGTTATATATAAGCCATATGGTAATAAAGAGACATGAACAATGAAATGAATCCTAACTGTATTTCGACATGCAAATAGGTGATCATATAAAATCATAGGAGGATTTATGGGAGTGGAAGGGGGATATAATCATTTTTGATTCTAATGGATAGTAATATGGATATGAAAAAACATATCCCAACACAATGAATTTGAATTTAAGATACATAAGATAATATAACAACATTAATGGTAATGACAAGATAGAAATATCTTATTGAAATTTAGGTATGGTAACAAGTGTAAAAATAGTTCAAGGTCTAAACTAAGGAGAGTGAATGAGAAATCACATTATATAAAAACCAAATGGAATGTAATGAAAATATTAATAAAAAAAATTCAAACATAAGAAAAATTACATTTAGAGACATAGAAAAAGAAGATCATGATAAAAAGCGGAGAGTGGACGATACCATACTTGAGTGTGTGACCCCAAGAGTATGGGAGGGGATTATTGAAAACATGATGCTTCCTTGGGAGGACACTATAGTGTGGAGGGAAAATAACAGATGTTCTAAAAGAATTTTTATTGATGAAAAATTAGAGCATGGTTGGTTTTATAAAAGAAAAGAGAGGGAATTTATTATTATTTAGGTTCTGGACATTCCCTAACAAATTTTAAAATACCAGAAACCACCCATTAGTTATTCACAAGGATACATAAATATGGGAGTGGTATTATTAATTTTATAATGAAAAATGCTGAAAATGTTAATATAATACCCGGGGTTATGTGTTTATGAGTCACACTTGTAAGGAAATGATTTGAAAACCATAAAATATACTATATGCTTTATTAGATTCATATTGGAATTGGAAACTGTATAAATTAAAAAAGGAATTGATTATTTTAAAGGGGAATCACTTTTTTCGTTTATAACATTTATATTATGTTTTAAATCACTATTCATCCATTATAAATTCATAAAACAAAAAATAATATTTATATGATATTTAATTATTTACAAAAAAATCGTTTGTCCCTAAAAAATATGAAAAAATCATCATTGGATAATTTTGAAATTTTTATTCAAAAAATAAAATTCCATTTTTTAAATAATTATAATATATATTAATTTTATCTTTTAGAATAATAACTAATATTTATTGAAAATGTTGGTTTTTCTCATAAAAACATTTTTCCAACCATTATAAAATTTAAATTGCACTTCATCGAAATTATATAATTATTTATATTAATAAAAATATCAATAATAATATTTTATTTAAATATTATTTATTATCAAAATTTATTAATTCATTAAAATAGAACAATTAATTGAATTTACATAATAGCTGAAAAATAATATTCATATTTTATTGAATCCAAATAAAAATCATTTATAAGGTAAATATAATAGTATTAACATATATTCATTATTCTATATGAAATTATTTAAATACATATTTTTAAATAGTATAGATACATATCCCATTACTAAAGTAGTAAACTCCCTATGGGAGAGGTTTGTGATGGTGGGGTTGCTGGGGTGGTTTGGCGAACATGGTTGGTGACGTGATATATCTATGCTTAACTTCAACTATAGATGGTTTTTATTATGCCTATGTTGTTGGATATCATCTTTTGAGTCTATAATGAAAAAGGGAAGTAATTAAAATTACCTCATATGCTCTGATAAATGGGCATTATAGGGTATTATCGTAGTGGTTGAGGCTATCAAATTCTTTGTTTATGTCAATTAGATTTGTGAAATCCTTGTATTTAAACTAATAATGCCAACACTCTAAAGGGGATATCATATAAATTACAATGATACATATCAATGAATAAATCCAATTGGATATAATGATATGAAATTGCATTTGTTTTCTATAACCATATTATAGTATATAACATTTAATAAAAAAATAATATGAATTTTTTTATAAAATATTAGGCCATTACAAAGGGTGATGTTTAAAAAAGATGATTAATTGTTTTCATGGATTACTAAATGTGGTTTATAGTGGGTGATTATGTTGAAATTTATAGAATATTTCATTATGAAATGAGGTAATTATGTGTTCTTCCAGATTCACTATAACGATAAACAGTTATGGTTTATGGGTATTTATTTGATCCAATATCTACTTTTTAGGATGTATGGTTATCAGGAAAATAATTTTTTAACATTTATTAGTATGAATAAAAGTTTATATTTTAATCACCATATCCAAGATCTTGGATTCATTAATATTATATAATCATTGTTGTGTTTTCCCAAAATATCAATATTTGTTCATTTCAATATCATATTCACCATGTTGTACTGAGCATAAATGAACACATAAATATCAAAATTTAAATTATATAGATACAACCAATACATTATATTTATTGGAATTAAAAAGTATTTAAATATTATAAAATATATATATTATTGCGTCATAATAAGTATTTATTGATTTATTCTTTGGAGGTAATATCTCATTTATTTAATGAGGTTATTTTATACTGCAAAAATGATATTTTATAAAAATCTAATTTATATTGCTGAGAAAATTTGTAATTTCGTTATAAAATTTTTTAAAATTTTTTATATATATTTTATATCATTTATAAATAAAAAATAATAAAATTATCAAAGTGGGATGTTTTATAATTACCATAGAAAAAATAATTTTCTAATAAATAGTGAAATATATCAGGTATTGTAAAACTATTAGATGATTTCATTAAATGAAGTCAAATGAAAATGTATTTTCATATTATCGTAACATATATATATATATTTATATATAATTTAATTAGTTATATAAGTATCATCAATTTTCCTAATATTTGTACATGATAATGTTAGGTCATTAAAATTCAACGTTCGAAAAAATGTTTTCCACAGTGTTTTTTAATTTTAATATTAATTTATCATCTAGAACATATAAAACATATTTATTTAAAAAAATTTATATATTATTAATTAAGAGTTATTATTTTTCAAAATATTCCTTTTTATCATTATTATTTTTAATCGTCTTATATATATTTTATCTTAATAATGGAAAAACCATTACTAAATTATAAAAAAAATTTAGGAAAGAATGAAAATATCCATAATATATTCCATTAATTACTTTGACATGTGTGGTTAAAAATAAGTCTTCCAGAAATTTAATTTATAAAAATATGATGTATTTTTTATTGATTGTGACATATATATTATTTTATGTAAATATATTATATAAAATTCAACTCTAATGATTTTAATATAAATTATATATTCAAGTGTTTGTAAAATTAATCTTATATTCATTGTAAAATTTATACATTATAGATAAAAAAAATTTCATTAAAATATATTTCTAAATTGTAGTGATTAATGAAATATGACAATTTCTTATGCAACACTGACAAAGTGCTTTTCCAAGAAGTATGCAAATTAATTAATTAATTTATATAGAAAAAAAAATTTCTGGAGATATATAGTTTATCAATATATATATATATATATGCTTGTATTTGATAAATATTTTTATTAAAATAAAAAAAATCATGATTTAATGAATGATAAATTAAAATAAAAAATTTAAAACTGAATTTATTGATTTTTTGTTGAATAACATTTTATTTTTTTATATAAAATTCATAAAAATTATAGAAGTAAGATGAGGATCTAAAAAGGCCTAATGTTTCATCATTATACATTTATGTTCCTATTGTCAAATTATATGAATAAATATAACACATTAATAATTTAAAATTTATTACCATGGTTAAACTGAAACATCGTTAAATAAATAATTAAAATAAATTATTTGTTTTAAAATAATATCAAAACACATAAAAATGTTTACTGTATAAATAAATTAAGGACATATCTTACTTTTTTCGATTCCAGAAAAATTGTGAATAATTTGAAATCAATTAAAGACTTATTTTATATAACGACTCAATTATTTTAAAAAATAAATTTAATGGTATATTTAATAATGAATACTTTTTAAAATAATTTAATATTAATAAATATAATATATTAATAAATATAATGTAATAAATATTAAAATGTCAAATTTGATCTATTTATATGTCAAATTTTATCATATAGTACAATCGATGACCCCTGTGTATTTAAAATCATTAATATCACTATAGTGGTGAAAAGGGTTAATTGGATATTGTTATAATGATATAAGGATTATATTGTATCCTTAAATTGTCAATATTTTATTTAATGAGAGTATTTTTATTCAAACTCATCCCAGAATACAATTTATCAATTTTAAAAACATGAACATGAAAATTTGTTTATAAAAATATACTATCATAAGTAAATCTTGAAGTGAACCTCCAATTTAAAACGTAATATCATATCATATCTTCCTCAAAACTACTTATTATTCAATTTTAGACACTACCTACAAAATAATTCCTAAAATTATTTATAATGTTATATATTTATGATTTCTTATACAACACCATACTTAGGGAGCTTAAGATGTGATTGAAAATAGTTTTTCCAAATAAGAAAATCTTTATCTATTAAAGAGTTACAATTTCATTTCATCTTCATCGAAATTAAAATTTTATAAAAAATTATAAATAAAAAAATGCATCTTATATATCATTATCCTTTGATTGAATTATTATATCGTCATTCTTGCATGCATGTGGAGTACCACCTCCATTAATCAATTATGATTCTTATTATACAACCAATTCACAATTATACTATATAAATGTTTATATATTAAATAATACATGAAATTAATGATATAACAACAATTGTATAATAATTATATAACAATTATCTTCCATGAAACATGTCTGTTGTAAAATTTAAATATTACACATAAACTAATGATCAACCATCTCCATGAATGTGTTATAGTTCATATTATTTAACAATCCTTCTTGTTTGGATACAAATATATATTTTATGAATAAAAAATTAAACTATTTTCATGTTTTTTTGGATAACATAAAATCATTACCACTTCCGTTTATATTAAATCATTACGTAAGAATATTGATATATGAGTTGAATAACATCAAATCAACTGATATAAACATAATTGATTAAGTAATTGATTATAATATTTTATTAAAAAAATTAAAATGAATAATGAAATATGAAATGTTCATTTCATATTAAATATATATTTTATTTTTATTATTCTTAATATATGGAATGTATGTTATAAGATGTACTCAAGGTAGGGGACTCTTTGTGTTAAAACATAATTTTTTAAAATATTTCAAATATATATATTATAAATTCATTCCTTGTATGTGTATATCATTGATATTATTTTATTGATGTAGTTATGATGAAATAAAACAATTTTAATGAAAAATGTATATTAATTTTTACATTGATAATTTTTTTAGAAAGATTAATATTAATATTTCATTCATAATGTTTTCACTGAATTTCAAAATATAAAAAATAATTATTCTATTTTTATTTATAATATGTTAATTAATTTTTAATGTATAGTATGAATTATTTTACTTTTTCACCATTTAAAATATATCATGTTTTCATCATTTAAATTTACCACTTCCATTTGTTTTTATTATTTTTTGTAATAATTGGTTTCTAAAAGAAAATTTCATTTCATTATCCAAATATCTTTTTCATATAAGTCAAAATAGTTTTCCAAATGATCAATAAATAAAATTAAAATAACAAATTGTATTAATTCTAAAATGGTACGTGGTAAATATTGGTTACTATGGGTGATAAAGATGCATCAAATCAAATAGTGATCTCAATATAAATTATAAAATTTATTTTCCCAATACAACATTTACGAATAGTTCATGTATACCATTTATACATTGGGTGAGATTGAAATATCTATCATATTCATTTTGAAATGATCCTTGAATTCAAGATAACTAATTATTGTTCGAACCATGGTTGTTTCTCAAATGGATTTAATTATATTCTAATTATTTTTATATGAATTATGAATGTATTTCTCTATGATTATTAATAATATTATTTTGTATTTTAAATGTTTTACATTTTTAGAAAGACTATTTTCTAATAATTTTTGGAGTTATTTGATAATATTGTTAAATATTTTTATATATGATAAAATATAGTGGGATTTCTTTTCCACTAGATTTATGGATTTATTACCTATATTTTACTTATTGATATTTTAGTTTCAACATATATTTTTAAATGAATTTATCATGGTTGTGTGTGATTACCTAATAAATTAATATTCCTTATGAAAATATAGAATTGAAAATTTGAATTTATTATTAATTATACTATTAAAAGAACTAAAATGGTCAGATGTGTCCACATTAGAATGATTCACCATAATATATAAAACAATATAAAATATGGTCATATTGTATGTAAATTTTTTAATATATATTTTTATATTATAGGAATTATATATTTCACATATTTTAGAAATTATTTTGGTCAGAACAATATATATAAATATTATGTTTTTAGCATTGCATCGGGGAGTATGAGACTATGGATATCATAGTTTGTAATAGATAGGGTTTAATAAAATTAAATTTTTTTATTTTTTTCATAGAGGTGATTTTTAAGAGTTATGGATTACATTGTAGTTATTTAGGTTTAATAAGTATCATATATTTATTATATTAGATTCCTTTTTTCATGTTTTTTATGATGGAATTGGATCAATATTTAAGAACATTTGGTATATAGTTTGTTTGATAATGTATATGTAATAATTAGTGTTAACATGAAGTATAATTTTCGAAGGATTTCCCTTACATTTTTAAGACATAATCCTGAATGTATGGATAAAATTTTTGGTTCATATAAAATTAAATATTGAAGAAATTATAGGTTATTTAAATTTGTTGAAATATATTTTACCACATAGATTAAGATAGGATGAAAATATAATTTGATAACGTTATATGATAATGGATGGTTTTAATATTTAAAAATAAAGAGATTGTTTTTTATGGAATATAGGTTGAAATATGTTTTGATTCATATTTTATTTTAATATGTTATTGTAGTGGATTAGGTTATTTATAGAAATATTTAACATATAAGGGATAATAAATGAAAAGTAAATAAATATATTTCGTGTATGATTTGATAATTTATTATTTATCTTTGGAGAAAAATATCAAAACAATCAAAAAATGAGAGAATGTTTTTATTTTTTATCCCTAACCTTGGCCATGAATATTTATATGATTATTAGTGTTTTTTTCTTTAAATTTGTTGGCTGATCATTGGGTGTCATTTTTGAGGTTTTGGATATTAATTTTTTATTTATTCATTACATGTTTTATTCATTTGGGGAATTATTTTATTTTATAATAAATGTTTCATTTTATGCTAGTGTGTACACATATGAAGAATGAATTTTCATTTATCTCTGAAATATTTTATCCATTTTACGTTTATTTAAGTGTTTTATGAATGAAATATTAATCTTCATTACAAATCATTTATAAAAAAATATGATATTATTTTGGATATTTTTAATTTATGAAATTAAACATAAAAAGAATGTATGTTTTCTTATTTTTCATAGACTATATTGTAATAAAATTCCATTATTTTAAAAAATTGATATTAAAAAAAACTATACATTATTAGTTGTATTTATGATGATATTTGTTATTTTTTGAAATCTCATATATTTATTTTTTATGGACTTTTAATTTCTCATTATAATTCAAATTCTCTTTATCATTGTTCTAAGATACTCTACATTATTATTTGAAATTCTATTATGGCCTCTATTGATATATTTTCATGTCCCAATAATATTCTCCCATTTTGAAACTAGGTTATGAGTTATTTTAATTTAACATTATACATCTCATTCCCGCGATTCAAATGTATGTTTTTACCCTTTTTAATATGTTGTAATTCAACAATGCAATTTTCAAATATCAAACCATTGTTTAATGATCCTAATATAGAGAGATTTTAATTTATTAATGGTGGATAAAATATATTTATTTTGTGGAATATTTATATGAATGATAGTGTATACAAAATGCAATTCCAAGGTTAAAAAATTATGATATATTATTATATAAATGTTATTTCCATAGCATAGAAATTTAATTTCTTGTAATTAATAGTATTAACATGAAAAATAAAATATATATAATGTTTAATTAATCATAATTTTATATAATTACTTAGGGTAAATAATATTTTTTTATATTTTCATTTATATTACAAAAATTAATAATTTAAAAAATGGGTGTAAGTTTTTAAAATTTGATATTCAATTTCAAAATGAATTTAATATTACATTTGACTGAAATGATATTATTTGTTTATTCCTCGTGTAGAAATATCATTGAGTGAATTTTTTATATTTCCAAAATGAATATATTTTATTAAATAGAAAACAATTACAATTCTTGTAAAACTATAATTTTTTTCATTGGATAATGTTATGATAAAATAATATTTTATTATACAGTATCATAAATATCAATTAATTATAAATATTATAATTATTTTCATATAGATTATAATTAAACATGATATTGTGTGAATTCATATTTGGGTAAAAAATCATTCTTATAAATCTTATTTATCATTTAATTTTTCACTTTAATCATGAAATAAGTTTCTAGACATAAATTATTCAATAATGATAATCTAATTCCACACCTACAATAATGAGGTCCATATTTGTAAAATTTTACTATTTTATTTTTTATAATTATGAATAATAATTATAGTAATTATTTATCACCATAGTAATTGTAAATCATGTAAATATGATGATAAATATTTTTCTAAAGACAAAAAATAAAATTAATGAATTTAATCTATTGAATTTGGGTGGTTAAACTATAATCATCCAATAATCTAATTTTTGGAATAAAATAAAATTTTATTTTAAATATACTTATCAATTATTTTCCAAAAATATAATCTAAAAAATTTAACTCTCATTGTGTTAATATCTATAATATTTTCTAAGATGTGTAAATATAAATTACGATAATTTATAAATCGATATTTTTAATAATAATGATATTCCTAATTTATTTATTTGAATTTTATAGTGATGAATCATTTACCATCAATACATATGAAATTCTAAATTACGGCATGTATATATAGAATAGAAATTAAGTTAATGATATTAAAAAAACTACAGGATTGTTTTTAGTTTGATTTATAATTTCCTATATAATTATATATATATTTATATCATAATAAAGATTTTATTAATTTTTTTTTGTTTTATTTTATTTATTTTCATGTTTTTTGAATATTAAAATTTATTAAAGGGTATAGAAAGTAGGGATTATTATGAAAATTATAAATTAAATTAGAACCCTTTAATATTTACTTCCATAACCATGGTTAAAGTTAATATTTCAAACCAAGGGCATTAAATAAATTAAAGGTTTCAGAATTATATATTGACCTATAAAAAATATTTAAGAAGATTATAAAAATAATATACTCCATATATTATATTTCATATAATTTTTGATTCATTTTTCATGCTGTAGACATAAATAAAATTACAATAATGCATGTTTTTCAAGAAACAACAATATTGTTATATAAAATTAAACATTATTTTAAAAAATGAATAAAATTTCATAACAAAACAATATAGTAAAAATTTACTGTGATATGATTTAAAATATATACAATGGTCCATTTATTGGTCCTTGCAACATTCCTGGAATCTACAATGACGAGTAAATAATAAAAAAAATTCAGATATTTTTATTATTACAGGAGAAGATAACGATGTTTTAAAATATAGTATGGTAGAGAAAAAACAACACAATAAAGATTTTGAAATTATAAAAGTGATTATTCAGTCTCATACTAAAATTATATAATAATAATTTCCATTTGGAATTGAACATGAATATAAATTTATCAAATAGAGTTATTTCCAAAGAGCTCCTTACCTAACATTATAATAGATCATATTATACAATATTAATCATTCATTTTTAGAAATATATTTCCCCAAAATAAATTCCATGATAAATTCCTAACATCCCTCTTAAATTTATACATTATTTATTTTTTTATGTATATTTCCCAGTGGATTTGAAACGTACTAAAAACCAATTTTTCCAATGAAGTGTTATATATTTTGTTTAACTGTTATTATTTTATTTTTTATTCTAACTCTTATTAATATAATTCAGCCAATATAAAATAATTACTCTAATATCTTCAATATATACATATGTAAATATGATAATTTTATTATTTATATTCATCTCGTTCATTAATAAAATTTCAAATGAAACCATAAATTGAGTATGAATTGAACCTCTGTCTCCGGAACAAATATAATTCATTTTGCATCACCCCTATAATGTATTATTATAATTATTCATACTATATATGCATTTTTTTATTACGAATTAAAAATATAATTATTTACCGAAAATTTGGTTTTCATTTTATTAGATTTCATTCTACATAAAAATGATAATGTTGTTCGTGCATATTTATGGAATTCCACCTCCACAAAAACATTGTGACTCGTTTTTCATAACTTTCCGCATGAACTAAATACATAAGTTTATTAAGAATATTATATAATATATACAATATAATCTTCATTATGGATAGGTAAAATAATATTTATCCCCATTCCATTATTTGTGTTGAAAAATGGAAACATTACTATTGTCTATGTACAACCATCCATCACCATGATTGTCACAATATTCATTTTTTGTAACCCTGATACATTGTTTTCCTAAAAATTATAATTATATTATTGAAATTATAAGTATTTTATGATTATTCTTATAGGAATTATGGAATAAAAAACTATAATACCCATGATAACATACTATTGTCCCATTAGATATATGATTCACAAATAATTTAACCATTTTATGTAAATTTAATTATATTGTAAAATAAATATAACATGTTAAAAAATAAAATAATATAATTGTAAATTGGATAGTGGTTTTAAAGTGGTTAAATAATTAATATATGTATATGATTTGTATATGTATAGAATTTATGAGATGATTTTGACTCAATTTAAGGGATGATTAATTAACAACATAATTTGTAAATATATTGACTGTTTGTTTCTATATATTTTTATTCTATGTACACATTTTGAAATATAATTTATATATGTATTTATATTGAAATTATGGAATTAATATTGAAATTTTACATCAATTTTAAATTTATTTAATAACTTATAAAATGAATTCTTTTTACGTATTTTATGCAACATCTGTTCACATTCTTTTTAAAAAAGAAAAATGAAAATTATATATATAACGTATATGACATCAATAAAAACTATGGATGGCATAATTAAAATATTATTATTTTATTCCATTATATCATTTATTTGTTATTTAAAATTAAAAATATCATCAATTTTTTTCGAAGTATATTATTTTTTAGTATTGGGTTATAAAAGTTTATTTTATATTAATATGAAATAAATATATGCATATTTTTTCAAAATGATTTTAAATGGTTGTATAATACAGTGGTGAAATAATATAATTTTATAATCATGATACATAACATGAGAATCATAAATAATTATGGGTGATTAGGATTCTTCGTATATAATGGTTAAGAATATTATATCTCCATAATGTATTGGGTAATGTTATAATTTATTCAATTGAACTATATTAGTAGTTTACTTGTGTGTTTTCTACTACTGATATCACTAGGATAATTATATTTCAAATATATTTCCAAAAAAAAATTCCCTATGTTTATTAAAATGGATTTTAATTTATTACAACATGTTTTAAATTTATTCTTTATTTTATTTCCATATTAATATGATTTAGTTTATACACTCAAGGAATATTTTGATAATTTTAAATTTTGTGTTGTGTTATAATTTTTACTTGAATAATTTATATCATTATCTTTTTGTTCCTAAAAATTCATTAATTAACCTATTAATATTTGAAAAAATCATCTTGTTTTGTATGTGTATGAAAAGGAAATAAGACATAATGAATATATGAATAGTTTTTCATAAAATATAAATATGATCAATTTTAATTTATAATAATATTTGACAAATATATACATAGTGGATTTTTCCATTTTTAAATTTATTATCCTAGTTTTATAAAAAACTCAAATGAAATTTTCCATGGGTATATAATTGATATAATATTTAATTTAGTGAATAATTTTTTATTAATGAAATGAGATCACAATTGTTGTTATTAAATATATAAATATAATTATTATGCTCATAAAACCATATCCAAGAGAATGGGATTGAGACTATCACAGATGGTGTTAGTTTTGAATTATGAGGAATACGATATAAGGATATTACCATGATTAATTCATTGTAATTTTATTTTGTAAATTTTGATATAGTGAATGATTCTGGTTGCGCCCAAATTTAGGTCCCATATAGATTTTATTTTCATTATGTTATTGATGGGAACTAAATTATAAATCCCTCAAATATATTCGGTAATTCTATGTATATCACGTGAAAATAAAAATTAAAAAATAGTATGAAATAATATAATTTAATGATTCTTTATATTATTATTTTATTGGGAGTGACCCTCAACTAGGCATATGAATGAACTGGGGGTGAACCAAAACCAGTGTGGTCATCTTAATGGTGAACCATTCCTATTAAAATTACTAAGTATAGATTTAACCAAATCCAATATGACGGTATTGGGAGTAAACATTTACTATGAACATGATTTAATTTAGAGTGATCCCCATTAACATTGATATTCTTGGAAGAAATCATAGATTGATGAAATTTTATTATATGATATATTTTAAGAAATAAAAGTATATCATATTTTAATGTTTTTACATATGGATCATGGTATTTAATATTTTAGGATTCAAATATTATGAAATTATATGATTTATTCTATGACTCAAAATTGCTATAATTGATATTTATAGAATGGTTTAAAAATAAGAAACCTAGGCTCTCATTCCTATTTAATAAAATTATGTTTAACGGATTATTTTTATCTCCAAGATTTTCCTTTATATAGAATCTGAATTCACCATTTCCATTGTCCCCCTTCCCCTTATTATGAATATATGTTTTAATAATGATATTTTTATGAAGGGGGTGATCTATAATAGACTTAGTATGGGATAATAAAACACTCTTATGAACACATTATAAATGTGTGTAAGATTCTATACACATTGAATATTAATAATAGTGGAATTGATGATAATGTTAGGTATACCATATCCATATAATAATATTTCATACTAATTTTTTGAATTATTGGGTCACGATTATATTCCTATAAATAATTACTCTAACCCAAAAATATATATAAACCCTAAATTGATACTAACTGTTATGAAAAAGGATAAAAAATATCTTTTATATGATTTCAATGGATTAATCATTATATCTTAATAAATAATCTCAGAATAAAATACCATAAGGATTGATATCTTTTTGTACTACCTACATATGAAATATGTTTTAAATTACATTTTGATATTTCTATAAATACATTGTAATAATAAAAAAAGGGGTGATTGAAAAAATACTATAAGTGTAGAAAAAATAGATTAAAATAAATGGTAAAAATTGAAAATTAACATGAAAAAATTACATAACATTAATTAAATATAAAATTACCAAAACCATATAATATATCAAGAATAAATTAAAATTAATATTTATAATAAAATACTACATATTGAAAATGTTAGATAATATAATATCAGGTAATTATTAGAGAATTATGAAATAACCATAAGTATATGTATCATTACATTCATGATCTACACAATATATTCCGAAAAATACAATATGAAAAAATGAACTCTAAAAAAATATTATGAGATATAAACATTTAATGATTTCATTTTAATGTGATACCACATTACAAAAATTATTTTTCAATATATTTAAGTTCCAGAATACATCAATCATTCATAATAATAGAAAGATCCCCTTGAATTAATATGGAATTAGTATAATTTTAAAAAAAAATCACATAAGTATATGATTAATATGTTTATCAATAATTATTATAACACCAACCAATATTAATTATATAGGTAAATCAATATATTCAACAACATTTAATGTCTAAACAATTCAATTAAAAGTAATGAGTCATATATATTTTAAAATGTTTATAATATATGTATATGGTTTTTCAAAAATATTATTTAGTCCATTGATGCATGGAATCAAAGTGAACACATTAAATAAAATAAATGTAAATTGGGGTACTCACAAATGAAGATTTTTTGGATTAAAAGTTATTTAAGTTAAAATTACTTTATTATTCAATATAAATGAATCCATTTTTGAGGTCTTTAATGAAATAAATATTTAATATTCCACCCACAAAATAATGTGGGTTGAAACATTCATAAGTCATCATCTTTCATGTACATGATGTGTGAAAGGATAGTAAATTATATAAAATCCATTTTTTATGTTATTGAATAAAATAACATTGAAAATTATATTTATAATTTATAATTAGTTATAAACTAATTTATAATAATAATATAACTATACTAAAAATAATTTATTTCATCAACAAGGAAAATAATTAACATAAGATTTTTTTTCAAATCTCAGTAAAATGATATGATCACATAGAAACACTACAATGTAATTTTTTTATCTATATTGTAAATTTAAAGTAAATATTATTTTAGAAAGATTCTAATTGATTACATGAATGTTGAAAATTTCGTTTTTCAAAATTTCTTAATATAAATAAGGATATACAAATTGAGTGCTCTTTATTGTAAAAATTGAGTAATAGTTTTTTGCATTTTCAGTGGATCTATATATCTTTTTTGGAATACAAAAGTGTAATATTTTATTGAATATCAAATATATAATAAGATATTATGATAAAAAAATATCACCAAGAAAAAACAATGAAGAATAAAATTATTATTATATGGACTGAATTTCTATAAAAATACCCAATATGAGTTATCATATTTTTTTATTTTTTTAAAATAAAATGATATTTTAAAAATAAAACATACATGTTGATTAATACATAAAAAAATATTAAAATAAAAATAATATAAAAATTCAATTATCATATCATGATAAAATTATATATCGTAATAGAAAATAACTAATATGTTATATATAATCCATATAAAATAAATTAATTAATAAACATATGGTTGTTCCATGTAAATATATATATAGTCCCTAACATTATTACATGTAACAAAATCATAAAGGTAATACTTATTAGATAATGAGGTTATAAGAAATATCATTCGATACCTAATTTTATCATTATGTAGAATAAATCAATCACTGAAAAATATATTTGAATTTTTATTGAAACACAATTAAATAAATGTGAATCTGATAAAACCCTTAAAATTATCATAACATTTTTGTTAAAACACCATTATAGATACTAAATTAAAAATAAATATATTATATCATGAAATATAATAGATCAATGATATAATATTTCCATAGATATGTTATTACTCTTTGAGAACGAAAACATGGTGTAACATATAGAAATGTCTCTTTGATATCATGTTTAAAAATATGAATGTAACGACCCAATGTTTTATCAATGGAATTAACTTCTTATAAGTATGAAGTATAGTATAATCACAAATGTTATAATAATGAAATATAATGATGATAAATACTATGTGACCATTAAACATAATTTTCCCTCTTCAATGATTAAAATTTCTAAAATCTAACATACAATGTTGCAGTCAAATTGATTTTTGGAGTTCAATAGGACAAACTAAATTTTTGGTGAATACTAACCAAGCCTTATTAATAGTAGCATACCATTATGAATTGTAATATGATTCTTATGACTATTTAATCATCCATATAACCTTATCCTTAGACATTAATTCTTAAATAAAATTTAGGGATCATAGAAGTGATTATATGACCTCACTAAAAGAATTGGTTTTATATTGATGTAATAAAAAATAATTATATTTAATTATTTAATTTAAAATAATATTTATTTTCTTACAATTTATTCTTAAATTAACAATTCTTTGTCTTTTGGGTTTATATATAATTTAATAAGACCCCTATATTTTTTGAAAGTATTATAAAATTAATTTTAATTTTAAAAAAAGGTTTTTTACATCTAAATTATGATTTCGTTTAAAAATTAAATAAATTATATTTTCAAAATATTTTCGGAAATTGGAATTTAGATTTTGATTCTATGCATCAAAAAATATTTGAGTTGAATTTCTGTGATTTTACTAAAATACTTGAATTATTTGTGAATAGTATAAAATATTAATTTACCACATAATTGCATTATAATTTATATCCACTATTCCTAAAATCACAAGTGATCTAAGAACCCAAATCAAGAACTCTAATGCACTCATTAAAATTAAGGAACATAGAATCATCACCATTTCTTATGTTTTTTTTAAATTAAAAAACTAATGATAAAAATAATAAGGAATCACATCTCCCCTCCACAATAAATACCACCCTTCACACTCTTATTTTCACAATAAATCTAAAACTTCAATCCTTGTCTCAATATAACCCACAAATATACCCTAACCCCTCCCCCACTTCCATGAGCCATTGGATTCATCAAAATCCCAAGCATGTGTTCTTTCATGAGGATCTCAATAGTAGGATTCAAGTGGAAATTCCCCCTCTCTCTTTCTTTTATTTTCATTTCTATTTCATGATCTTTTATTCATATAACCCCAACAATACTCGCCCTCAAGGAATTATAACCCTATTATTTTAGTTATAATATAATGATATGTTGTTAATGGTACAATATATCATCCAACCCCCTTCCCCTCTTATTTTTATTTTTGAAAGGAAGACAAATGTTCGGGAGTTATTAATTTACCACCTTCATAAACGTTGTGTTTTATTTTCTCCATTACCTCCGTATGTTCCGGTCATGATATGATTTTTAGGGTTGAAACATATTATATTATAAGTATTATATTCTATTTAATGTTTTGTGACCAACTTATGTAAATATTACTAAATGATTAGACAAATCAAGTTTGTTGTGGTCAAAACCCCACCATAAATAACACCAAACTATCATCATTAAATTATTATCTAAAGATTAATTATCATGATATTTAGAATAATTACTTATCATATAATTTCGAGGAATTTACCATCCTAAATAACTTATAATTACAATTTTTTATGTTTATCCGTGTTTTAAATGAACTTTCATTCTTGAATAGGAGTGAACCATTCCAGAAAACAATAAAAATGAACATTCTTGAGCAATGAATTTATGATTTAAAACTCATCAAAAGGCCCATGAAAGAAAACAATGAAATAATATTATAAAATATTCATGTATAAAAGGCTATATTATTTCTAATTACTGAATATAATGTCATAATAATGGACATTAATGTGAAGAAAGAATTCAGATTAATGGAAATGGGAAATTTTCGAACCCAACATTCTTTCTTTGGGTTCTCCCTCATTCATAATTTTTTTAATATGGTTACTAAATTAAAATATTTTTTTCTTCATATTAATACATTCTCTTGGATATACATGTTTTCCAGTGAAGATTATTTCAAACAAAATGTTTTCCCAAAGAGCTCTTCTTTCAAGAACACACCTATTACTTCTCACATAAGGTTGAGAGCTATTGAATCAAGTATGGTATTCCCTCTGTCTTTTTGAAACCCAATGTTTATGAATGTGTTATTATTTGTTGAATCCAATTCCTTTATATTGTTATTTATATTCATGATTTTTATACGTTCTATGTGGCATGAATGATAATTAAAATGTTATCATGTTACGGGTGTCCTCGGAATTATACAGCGCTCCCAGGCATCGGATAATTGATGTATCTCATGAGTTAACGTGAAATTAAGTGTGTACATGATGCTATATTTTTTCCCAACTATGTGTGATTATTGACCACTAATAAATGATGATTAATATTTATGCATTACAACATTATATTCCATTATCTCATTCTTTATATAATGTTTTTTGATGATGATGTTATGATTAGGATAACCCCAGGATATAATGTTATTATATATTGTCTTACTAGGATTTTAGATCACACCTTTTTGATGTATATCATCAAGTGATTATGTTTACTATGGTTTTCTGAAGGGACAATATGAATCTGGAAAATAATTAATTATATTAATGTTAACCTTTTATTTTTTAATTGTTATTTTTGGTACTAGTTTTGGAATGACATGAATCCTCTAGATACTCATGTTGTAATACTCCAATGTTTTTTATCATTATAATTATTTTATAGTAATTTAATAAAATTTATGGTAACTGTTTATTGGTATCAATGGAGTAATTTAGTTAATTTTTGAATTTAGTTTTGTGAACCCTAAAGAAAACTTTTAATAAGATACTAAGTACAAATATGCACACAGGAAGCTTTATATAAGAATCCCATAAGATATTATTTTACTGTAAATAGTAAAAATTAATAAGTTATTAATTACTTTTTGAATTATTTTCTTCATAACCAGTTATATTTTAGAAAATGGTGGGAACATGAAGAATCCAGGCCAACAACCCATGCGAGGTCCAATGTAATGATTGGCCGACTTATATCACATATTCATTGGGAGTTGGATTACAAAACATATTGGTGATTATTACACAACTGTCTCAGGTTATGAAAAATAACCATTATAATGGGGAACAAAAATCTACACCAATGATGGAGTAACTGGATATTGAGTGTTTTCTATAGTAATGACCACCGACATTTAGTTGGACTTCTGATCCTGTAGTTGTAGAATAGAGAGTCAACTCCATGTAAAAGAACTTTTATGTGCATCACTATTCTTAGATGGTGAAGGTGACACTGGATGAATATCATCTAGTTTCATAGGCTGTTTAGTGGTGTGATTTGATTAATAACACCATGCCAGGTGACCGAAATAAAGATATGGAATTTGAGGACTTTATGGTCATGTTTCTTAACATGTATTTCCCATGAAATATTTGTACAAAGACAGAGGCATAATTTTTAGAGCCATTAAAAAGGATAGAGAATTGATCATCAACTACGAATTGAATTTCACTATGCATGTATGGTACAAATCAGGGTTTTTTATTAATAATAAGAGAGAAATTGATATATTCTTTGGTGGGATAAAACCATGCATTAAAAAGTATCTTGCAATTAGAGAATTTGGGAGATTGGAAAATATTTTTCGAGGATCTCTCAATGTGGATATGGGGTTCATAGAATGGTCCCTTGGCTATGTTGATAAGAAACTATTGATGGTGTTCCATGTTAGGGGATCTAATGATAAATGTAAAATGAAATGTCAAAAACCCACATGTAAATAATTTAGGAACATGCATAATTACAACTGTCTCAATCGGATGACAAATGGATTCATGTATAGATACAAAGGACACCATGCTCAAGAGTGTCGAAAAGACCTCATAAGGATGGATAATGTAGCATAAAAAAAGGGATACCCACCAATGGTCAAATTCTACTGCTGTATAGAGAAATGAAACTATGAAAGCGGGGGAACTAAACCTCAAGTCCTCAAGGGTAATATGTGTCTGCAGCCACCTAATCCATGGAAACAAAGGGAGGATTATGAAATAACTTCTGCAGTAGTAAATATTGATAATGAATTTGTACAACGTACACTTTCTATTCTATCTAGAAAGAAAATTTTCTTATTGGTGTCTTGTTCTACGGACTACTTTATATCTGGAAGTTTTCTATAAATGAAGAATTGAATCCTTGAAACCTTGATGTAGAGATATTTCTAAAAACAAAATGTGGTGAAATTGTTTAAGCTCAAATGTTTGACTCTTCTCCTGTTGTCATATGATGGAGGATTAATCTAATTAATCTCGTAATAGTTCCCTTGGTTGAATTCTACAATGTAATGGTAATGGATTGGATCTCATTACATAGAGAACATATCAACTATCATGTAAAATAAATATTTTTTCAAATTCAAACCCATTCCCCGATCATCAAAAAATTAATGGATGATCATGTATCTCATTTGAAAACTACTTCAATTATGTGTGGGTTGAATACCTATATAGAATCATACCTCACCCTAATGGATGATTCAAAGGAAAGTTCCATCCTAGAAAAAATTCCCATCGTGATGGAATAAGTTAATGTAATTCATGAAGAGTTACCCGACCATCCCCAATACTGTGACATAGAGTCCTCAATGGAACACATACCTGGTGATACACCAATCATAATGTGAACCCATAGGATCGATCCTATAAAATTAGGGGAGTTAATGAAGTAGTTGTAAGACCATTTGGGCAATGTGTTCATATTCCGTAGTGCATCAAATTAGGGTGCACCGGTTCTCCTTGTGAAAAAGAAGTATTGAACAATGTGTATGTATATCTATTATATGGAACATAACATTATCACCATAAAGAAAAATTATCATTTTCCAAGGATATAAGACTTGTTCGATAAGATAAGAGGAGATTTATACTTCTCAATTGTAGATCTTCATTCTGGATATCATCAACTAAAGGTGAATATATAAGATACCCACAAGACATCAATTATTACATGGTATAGACACGATGAGTTTTTAGTAATTCCATTCAGACTTACTAATTTTCGTGCAATATACATGGATTTTATGAATAGATTATTTAGACATAACTTAAAAAAAAATTGGTAGTGTTTATGGATGATACAATCATAGACTCCAAGAGAATGGAGGAATATAAAAAACATATAAGACTTGTGTCAGAGAAATTGATAATGGAGAAGTTGTACACTAAGTTCATAAAGTGTTTCTTTTCGATGTATCACTGCATGTTCATGCTGCATGTGTTCACAAGAGTGGTAATTTCTATAGACCCCTTAAAAAGGCGATTGTAGAATATACCAGACCATTTAGTGTCAGAGAAATATTTTGTTTTCATGGATTAACTGGGTACTTCCTACATTTTCTTATAAATTTATCATGATAGTAAATACCACTAATGATGTTTACATGGATATGGGTAAATTATGTTTAGACAGAAGAATGTTAGGAAAAAATTAAGGAGATAATGAGAAGGTTGATCACTTATGATGTACTCACACTACTAAAAAGTTGAGAATATTTTGTGATATATAATGATGATTCAAATTAATTCATAGGTTGTGTACTCACAAAAATTGATAATGTGATAGACTATTATTGATGACAGTGAAAGATCCTTGTGTAGAACTACCTAACTTATGATCTAGAGATAGAAACCATGCTTTTTTCCTTTAAAATATGGTGAAAATACTTTTATGGTTAGAAGTGTGAAATATACATCGACCAAAAGAGCCTAAAGTATATATTAACACAAAATGTGATTCAAATTCATCCAATGATATTGTTAGAGCTAATCATTTATTATGATTTCTCAGTTCACTATCATCCTGGGAAAGCAAACAAGGTAGTTGATTCACCAGGAATAAAATAACATGATATGTCCAATTTATGGAATTATAAATACCTTATCTTCATGGATATGAAATGGTTGGATTTGGAAATCATTAGGGCATGGTATACATCCTTCCTTTTCCCAATGATTATGCAATAATCAATCCAGGAGATGAATAAGGAGGCACAAAGGGATTATTCGGAGTAACAAATGAAGTTGAATGTAGTAAAATAAGGGATGTTGTAATAGTTTCATATCGACCATGATGGTGTGATTCAGTCTGGAACATGACATTGAGTTTCTTCATCACCCATGATAAAAAGGATCTCTTGGATAATGTACATTTCTCATGTTTCTCTATACATCATAGTGCACCATGATGTACCGAGATCCCCAAAAACACTTCTGGTGGGATAACATGAATAAGTAGATTAAACGATGCATCTCAGAGTGGTTGGTGTGTCAGCAAGTTAATGCATGGAAACAAAATTACAAAGGAATGATGAAACCATATGGAAATGGGATAAATTCACTATGGATAATGTCATGGGACACCTGAACTCGTCTATGGGAAAGAAGGAAATATGGGTTGTGGTTAACCAACTCACAAAGGCTGCTCATTTTATTTCAATTAGATAAGATAACTCTCTTGAAAAACATAAAATGATATATATATGAAGGATTTGGTGAGACTGCATGGTGATCTAATATTGATTGTCTCTGACCGTGATCCATGTTTCCCATCTAAATTCTTGATATTTTTTCAACATTATTTGAGTAATGAATTAAATTTCAGAACGACCTATAACACCCCGACTGATGGATAATACGAAAATGCAATTCCTATTCTTGATGATATTGTACGATTTTGATCTTTATAATTAAATTTGGGATGGTATCAACATCTCCCACTTATTGAGTTATCATACAACATTATATTTCAGTTTTGTATTAAGATGGCCCTATATAAATCTTTTTATGGAAAGCGATGTAGAAATTTTACCCGTTGGGATGAAGATGGGGGAACATATAATTGGAATCGATCTTGTGGAATAGATGATTGAGATGGTTCATTTCATCCAGAAACATATCAAAGCATCTCAGATTTGGTAGAACAGCTATGTTGAAAACCATTGAAGGGACTTGGTGTTCTACGTTTGAGATAAAGTCTTCATTTGAATTTCACCATAGAATATAGTCATGCAGTTTAAAAAGAAAGGGATAATATGCCCAAGGTACATTTTCCCCAATGAGATCCTTGACCGCATTGGATTCATGGACTATTATCATGCACATCCACCAAATATGGCTCTAGTTTATGTGGTTTTTCAAGTATCACTCCTAAGGAAATACATTCTAAACCCCTAACATGTATTGAACCCAGAAGTTGTACAACTGGAAGATTATATATCTTATGTGGTGGATACAATGGAGATTTTAGACTAGAGAGATATGCTTATATGAAATAATATACACCACCTTGTAAATGTTTAGTATATGCACCAAAATTTTGAAGAATAATCATCGGAACTGGAAGAGGTGATGAAGTATAAATACCCTCACTTGTTTGTGAAAAATGAAATTTTGAGGGTAAAATTTCATAAGGGGAGATGAATGTAAAAACTCAAAGCTTTTACCAATGTAATTACATTATTATAATTACTTCTTATAGTATAATAACAATAGTAAAAAAAATGGAATATAATTATACTACATATGTTGTGACCATTACACATAATATTTTTCCACTTCAACATTTTGAATTTAAAAAATATCACATACATAGTTGTGATTAGCATAATGTTTTGATTTTGATAGAACATACATAATTTTTATTGAATTATAAAATATTATTATGATTATTAATATTAATTTTATGAATATAAAATCATCCATAATAATAGTAACATTACCGAGGAAAAATTAAATAATATTTAGGCATTATAGAAATTAAAATTTGACCTAAGTAAAAGTAATAGTTTTTTATGTCATAAATAATTAATTTTAATTTATATACTCATTTAAAATAAAATTTAATTTCCAATATATTTTTCATAAATTAATAATTTTATGTATTTTGGGGTTTCAAGTAATTTTATAAGATCTTATGTGATTTTATAATGCATTATAAAAGTTGTTTTTATATTAAAAACAGTGTTCCTCATGTGAAATATAATTTTAATTGAAAAATGAATTAATAAAATATACAAAATTAATTTTACATAATGGACTATATTATTGGATTCTATACATCAAATAATGTTTATGGTGAATTTTTTTAATTTTTATGAAATACTATATTTTTGTGGTGAATAGCGCAATACATTAATTTGATACATAAATACATAATAATTTAAATCAAATAATCCTGAAATCACTAGAATTTTATGAACCAAGATATCTAAAACACATGCCAAATTAAATAATCTTGGTCATTTAATCATCAATATTCCTTATCATGGTGGAAATTCATAAAATAATGATTAAAATATTAAGAAAACCCAGCTCCCCTCCACTATACATACCACACATCACACCCTAATTTACTCACACATATCAAGACTCAAGACATGTCAAAACACTGACCAAAAGACATCCATTCCCACTCAAAAACATCCCTAAGCTTCTTGGTTTTATCAAATTACTATTCTTATGTTCGTTAATGAGGATCTCAAGATGAGGATTTAAGATGTAATTCCCCTCTCTCTCTTTCCATTATTTTTTTCAATTCCATGTCCTTTATTTAATATATCGCCAAATATCCTCAAAAACATGGTATAGTAAGTCTGATATCTCACATATAATTTAATGTTATGAAACTAATGGAACAATGTATCATCCAACCCCCTTCACCTATTCTTTTTATTTTTTAATTTAAAATGTTTTTTGTGAGGTATTAATTTACCAGCTTCGAGAACAACCTCTATTCTTTTTTCTTTTAACACATTAATATATAGTCATGAATACATTTTTATTGTTGAGACATATTATTTTATATTTAGAATATCTTATTAAATTTTTTATAACAAACTTATTTACATAATAATAAATTATTAAACACAAGATGTTCATTGTGGTTGAAAAAAACTGCCTGAATTAACCCCAAATTATCATCATTAAATTCTTATTTACTAATTAATTTTCATGGTATTTAAAAATTTATTTATAATATAATATCATGATCTATAACATCATCAATAACATATAATTTCAATTATATAGGGTTTTCCATATTTTAAATGAAATTTCATTCATGAATTCATGTCGAGTGTTCAAGAAAACTGTAAAAACGAATATTCCCAAACTATGAATGTAGGCATTATAACTCATAAAAAGGATCATAAACAAACTTAATGAAACCAATATAAACCATATTCATGTATAAAATGTTTATTAATTTTTAATTAATGAATATAACATAATTATACTGGACATTAAATTGAATAACGTGTTCAGATACAATGTAAAGATAAATTCTCTAACAGAACATTAATTTTTTGGGTTCTCCCTCTTTCCGTCCATTTGTGAAATGATGACTCCTTAAAAATAACTTTTTTTATAATATTATTTACTATATTGTGATATAAATGTTTTCAACTATATATTATTTCAATCAAAATGTTTTCCAAATGAAAACATATTTCAAGAACACATCATTTACTTCTCACTCAAGGTTGATAGTTCTTGTATCTAGTATGTTATTCCCTCTTTATTTTGGGAACCCATAGTTAATGAATAAATTCATATTTTTTGAAACCAATTTATTTACATGTTAATTTATATTAATTATTAAATCATGTTTTATAGGGAATTCATGATAATGAATATGTTATGATTTGATGGGTGTGCCTGAAATTATATAGTACTCCAATGAATTTGGGTAATGTGATGAATCTCATGAGTTAAAGTAAAATTATTTGTGAAAATGATGAATGGTTTGTTCAAAAAAATGTGTTAAATATGAACACTAATACATGATGTTTAATTTTTATGAATTTTTACATCTCATTCTAGTATCTAATCATCCTCTCATTATTTTGGAATATTGTGTTATTATTATTCTCACTGCATGTTATATTGTTCTTATATATTAACTTTTTTGGGATGTTAGCTCACCATTTATTTATGTATATCCCCGTGTGATTATGTGTAAAAAATGGATCTCATGGGACACTACGAATATGGGGAAAATTAATTAAATGAATGTTTATATTTGATGTGGTAATTTCTAATTTTTATTATTGTTTTCCCAAGAAACTAAACCCTTGGATCCTCCTTGTGTAATGCTATTATGTTGATTATTATTATAATGATGTAATAATAATGTAAGAAATGGTTGGGTTTCTATAATAAATAATTAACTAATTTTCAATCATCCACCACTGTTATTTAATATCCTATATTAATATCAATAATTTCTATAATAACAAATTTCAGATCATTTTATAAATCTATAACCATTTTTCTAATTACTCACTATTAACAACAAGTGATTTAGTTATTTTTTTTAAAAACTCCTCATCTTTATCTTATGATCTCAAATGTTTTGAACTTTTTTTATAATAGCAAATTTATAATTAATTATTATGGTAAATATCATCATTTTTAAATTATTAATGAAATGTTAAATCATTATATTATATAATTTATAATTTTATAATTTATTTATATGTTAATCTTTGTGTAAGAACTCGATTTGCATATTGGTATGGATCATTTAAATTTTGGTTTCCATCATCAATTTGGACCAAATATGGACACCTATGAAATTATGAAAGGTTTAAGGGGTGTTCGGGGAACGTTCAAAACACATAACACATCTTTTTTAACAAAACAATCTTTTCGTATGGTTTATAGTAACCCGTTCATAAATTCATGATGCTTTGGAAAACCATGCGGAATATGTCTTTTTGGATAGAGCCACCTCCCTTGGTTGGATAAGGTTAGTGTGGAATAATCATGTTAGTTCCCCTTTTTTCCTAGGTACATATGCATGGTTTTCACGTGTTTTGTCAAACTGTGACGACAACAAGTGAATAGTGTAAATTTTGAGTCAAATTCTAGTTTCCCCTTTTTAATATTATTAATCCCCCTCGTCTTTCCCTAATGATTGATTATTTGAGATTAAACTATTTATCTCAATGTTATGGTTTCTTTGATGATCTAAACCTGGAATCAAGAGATCTCCATCATTTGAGAACTGATCGGGTTTCTGTTTGTCACATTTGATGCACAATGGTATGTACAAAAGTTCTCTTGAGTAATTCTCCATATATTTTTCCTCTTGATGGATATATCATAGTATGCCTATTTTAATTTAATTATTATATCTATGTCAATATGAGGAAAATAAAGGGTTGATACTGGAGGGGATAGTAAAACAACGATATGGTTTCTGGTATATAACTCTTCTCTAATGTTCTTTTATTTTGGATTTTTTGTTTTGGGATCACTGATTTCATTGGGTGCCATTTATAAAATTTATATTTCATGTTTATAATCATTAGAAAATCATGTCCATATCTATCTAGAAATGTGATTAATTATTTGTGGTTATGACCAGAATTCCTTCTTTTCCAGGCCGATGGTTATTTCATAATTATGGTTAAGTGTTTGTGCATGTTTGCAGAACCATTCATGTGTGACATGGCTTGTCTACTATAAGGGTGTGATTTTAAATATTAAATGGCTTGATTTATATTGTGAATAACCTAATGGAATGTACAATTTATTCATTCCATTTGAACTTCCTAATGTATTTTCTCCAAACTGACAATTAAATGAGAATGGTTATTAGGGTGTGTATACGTAGAACCCCTTAACACATTAATGGATGATCATTGAATGAAACATAAATTACAAATTATTCCATAGACGGATTAAATTAATTGTTTCATGCCTGTAGGAATTGTCAAACTATTCAAAGTAAATGCATGAAAATAATAAATTGATAAAATGTTTGGATTCTACATGACCTTATCACACTAATGAATGGAAAGAATTAAATCGAATTAAAAATTACATGACTCAAAATCAAATTAGAGTGTCCTAACTCAAGCTCTCCCAGGATGCGGATCATAGAATGCCATGATCACTAGGGAACCCACTCTGTTTCTAGGATATGACATGCTTTGATGAGAACCATGTAGATCATGTTCCTTGTCTTCTCTAGGATGATAAATATGATTCTATAGGATCCCTAATGAAGGACTACATGATTAAAGGGATACACTACCTAGATCCCATCAATAACATTACAGGATGCCTTAGAAAAACTCCTTGGATCCAACATTGAAAAGTTTGTTTCATGGTGAAATCCCATTGGGCCCCAAAATAAAACATACATGCTGATTAATACATAAATAAAATTTTAAAATAAAAATCTTACAGAAATTTAATTAACATATCATGATCAAATTATAAATCGTAATATAAAATAACTATTAGGTTATATATAATCCATATAAAATAAATTAACTAATAAACATATGGTTGTTCCATGTAAATATATATACAGTCCATAAAATTATTACATATAACAAAATCATAAAGGTAATACTTATTAGATAATGAGGTTATAAGAAATATTATTCAATACCTAATTTTATCATTATGTAGAATAAAGCAATCACTGAAAAATATATTTGAATTTTTATTGAAACACAATTAAATAAATGTGAATCTGATAAAACTCTTAAAATTATCATAACATTTTTGTTAAAACACCATTATACATAGTAAATTAAAAATAAATATATTATATCATTAAATATAATAGATCAATGATATAATATTTCCATAGATATGTTATTAATCTTTGAGAACGAAAACATGGTGTAACATATAGAAATGTCTCTTTGATATCATGTTTAAAAATATGAATGTAATGACCCAATGTTTTATCAATGGAATTAACTTCTTATAAGAATGAATTATAGTATACTCACAAATGGTATAATAATGACATATAATGATTCTAAATAATATGTGACTGTTAAACATATTTATCCCACTTCAATGTTTATAATTTCTAAAGTCTAACATACAATGTTGCGATCAAGTTTATTTTTGGAGTTCAATAGGCCAAACTAAATTTTTGGTGAATTGTAACCAAGACTTATTAATAGTAACATACCATTATGAATTTTAATATGATGCTTATGACTATTTAATCTCCCAAATAACATTATCCTTAGACATGAATGATTAAATAAAATTTAGGGATCAGAGAAGTGATTATTTGACCTTAGTAAAAGAATTGGTATTATTTTAATGTCATAAAAAACAAATTATAATTAATTATTTAATTTAAAATAATATTTATTTTCATAAAATTTATTCTTAAATTAACAATTCATTGTCTTTTGGTTTTATATATAATTTTATAAGACCCCTATTTTTTTTGAAAGTATTATAAAATGAATTTTAATTTTAAAAAATATGTTTTACATCTAAATTATGATTTCATTTAAAAATTAAATAAATTATATTTTCAAAATATTTTCTGAAATTGTAATCTAGATTTTGATTCTATGCCTCAAAAAATAGTTTGGTTGGATTTCTGTGATGTTACTTAAATACTTGAATTAATTGTGAATAGTATAAAATATTAATTTACCACATAATTGCATTATAATTTATATCCACTATTCCTAAAATCACAAGTGATCTAAGAACCCAAATCTCGAACTCTAATGAACTAATTAAAATTTTGGACATAGAATAATCACCATTTATTATGTTTTTTTAATTTATAAACTAATGATAAAAATAATAAGGAATCACATGTCCCCTCCACAATAAATACAACCCTTCACACTCTCATTTTCACAAAAAATCTAAAACTTAAATCCTTGTCTAAATATTACCCACAAATATTCCCTATCCCCTCCCCCACATCCAAGAGCCATTGGATTCATCAAAATATCAGACATTTGTTCTTTAATGAAGAACTCAATAGTAGGATTCAAGAGGAAATACCCACTCTCTCATTCCTTTATTTTCCTTTCAATTTCATGATCTTTTATTCATATAACCCCATCAATACTCATCCTAATAGAATTATAACTCTATTATATTAGTTATAATATAATGATATATTGATAATGGTACAATATATCATCCAACCCCCTTCCCCTCTTTTTTTATTTTTGAAAGGAAAACAATGTTCGGGAGTTATTAATTTACCCCTTCATAAACGACATGATTTATTTTCTCCATTACCTCTATATGTTCTGGTCATGATACGATTTTTATGGTTGAAAAATATTATATTATAAGTATTATATTATATTTAATGTTTTGTGACCATCTTATGTAAATATTACTAAATGATTAAACAAATCGAGTTTGTTGTGGTCAAAAACCCACCAGAAATAACACCAAACAATCATCATTAAATTATTATCTAAATATTAATTATCATGATATTTAAAATAATTATTTATCATATAATTTCAAGGAATTTACCATCCTAAATATCTTATAATTAAAATTTTTTATTGTAATCCATGTTTTAAATGAACTTTCATTCATGAATAGGAGTGAACCATTCCAGAAAACTATAAAATGAACATTCTTGTGCAATGAATTTATGATTTAAAACCCATAAAAAGGCCCATGAAAGAAAATAATGAAATAATATTAAGCCATATTCATGTATAAAAGGCTATATTATTTCTAATTATGGAATATAATGTCATAATAATGGACATTAATGTGAAGAAAGCATTCAGATTCATGGTAAGGGGAAATTTTCCAATCCAATGTTCTTTCTTTGGGTTCTCCCTCATTCACAACTTTTTTTTGATATGGTTACTACATAAAAATTATTTTTTCAGCATTTTAATCCATTCTCTTGGATATACATGTTTTCCACTGAAGATTATTTAAAACAAAATGGTTTCCCAAAGATATTTTCTTTAAAGAACACACCTATTACTTCTCACATAAGGTTGAGAGATATTGAATCAAGTATGGTATTCCCTCTTTCTTATTGAAACCCAAAGTTAATGAATGTGTTATTATTTGTTGAATCCAATTACATTAGATTTTTATTTATATTCGTTATTTTTATATGTTCTATGTGGCATGAATGGTAATTAAAATGTTATTATGTTACGGGTGTCCCCGAAATTATACAGCGCTCCCAAGCATTGGATAATTGATGAATCTCTTGAGTTAACGTGAAATTAATTGTGGACATGATGCTATATTTTTCCCCAACTATGTCTGATATATGACCACTAATAAATGATGATTAATACTTATGCATTACAACATTATATGCCATTATATAATGCTTTAAAACATGTTTTTTGATGATGATGTTATGATTATGATAACCCCAGGATATAATGTTATTATATATTGTCTTACTAGGATTGTAGATCACACCTTATCGATGTATATAATCTGGTGATTATTTTTACTATGGTTTTTTCAAGGGACAATATGAGTCTGGAAAAGGATTAATTAAATTAATGTTATACTTTTATTTTTTAAATGTTATTTTTGGTACTAGTTTTGGAATGACATGAGTCCTCTGGATACTCATGTTTTAATACTATAATGTTTTTTATCATTATAATTATTTAATAGTAATTTAATAAAATTTATGGTAACTGTTTTTTGGTATCAATGGAGTAATTTAGTTAATTTTTGAATTTAGGTTTGTGAACCCTAAAGAAAATCTTTTAATAAGATACTAAGTACAAATATGCACACAATAATCTTTACATAAGAATCCCATAAGATATAATTTTAGTGTAAACATTAAAAATTAATAAGTTATTCATGAATTTTTGAATTATATTTTTTATAACCAGTTATATTTTAGAAAATTGTGGGAACATGAATAATCCAGGCGAAGAACCCGTGCAAGGTCCAATGAAATGATTGACCGAATTATATAACATATTCATTGGGAGTTGGAGTACAAAACATATTGGTGATTATTACCCAACTGTCTCAGGTTAAGAAAAATATACATTATAACTGGGACTTACATCTACACCAATGATGGAGTAACTGGATATTGAGTGTTTTCTATTGCAATGACCATCGACATTTAGTGGGACTTCTGATCATGTAGTTGTAGAATAGAGAGTCAACTCCATGAAAAAGATATTTTCTGTGATACAATATTATTAGATGGTGAAGGTGACACTAGATGAATATCATCTAGTTTCATAGGCCGATTAGTGGTGTGATTTGATTAATAACACCATGACAGGTGACCGAAATGAAGATATGGAATGTGAGGACTTTATGATCATGTTTCTTAACAAGTATTTCACATGAAATATTCGGAAAAAGACAGAGACAAAATTTTAAGAGCTCATTAAAAAGTATTGAGAATCGATCATCAACTACGAAGTGAATTTCACTATGCGTGTATGGTACAAATCAGGGTTTTTATCAATAATAAGAGATAAATTGATATATTATTTAGTGGGATAAAACCATGCATTAAAAAGTCTCTTGAAATTAGAGAATTTGGGATATAGGATATTTTTTTTCGAGGAGCTCTCAATGTGGATATGGGGTTCATAGAATGATCCCATGGCTATGTTGATAAGAAACTATTGATGGTGTTCCATGTTAGGGGATCTAATGATAAATGTAAAATGAAATTTCAACAACCCACATGGAATTAATTTAGGAACTTGCATCATTACAACTGTCTCAATGGGATGGAAAATGGGTTCATGTATTGATACGAAGGACACCATGCTCAAGAGTGTCGAAAAGACCTCATAAGGATGGATAATGTAGTGTAAAAAAGGGATACCCACCAATGGTCCAATTCTACAGCTGTAGAGAGAAATGACACTATGCAAGTGAGGGCACTAAACCTCGAGTCCTCAAGGGTAATATGTGTCTGCAACCACCTATACCAAGGAAACAATGGAAGTATTACAAAATAACTTCTACAGTAGTAGATAACGATAATTAATTTGTACAAAGTACAATTTATATTCTATCTAGAATGAAAATTTTCTTATTGGTGTCTTGTTCTGTGCACTACTTTATATCTTGGAAGTTTTCTATAAATGTAGAATTGAATCCTTGAAACCTTGATGTAGAGATATCTATAAAAACACAATGTGGTGAAATTGTCGAAGATCAAATGTTTGACTCTTCTTCTGTTGTCATATGATATAGGATTAATCTAATGAATCTCATAATAGTTCCCTTGGTGGAATTCTACAATATAATGGTAATGGATTGGATCTCATTTTATAGAGAACATATAAACTATCATGTAAAATATATATTTTTTCAAATTCAAACACATTACATGATCATCAAAAAATTAAAGGATGATCATGTATCTCATTTGAAAACTACTTCAATTATGTGTGTGTTGAATACCTATATAGAATCATACCTCACCATAATGGATGATTCAAAGGAAATTTCCATCATGGAAAGAATTCCCATCGTGATGGAATAGGTTAATGTAATTCATGAAGAGTTACCTGAACATCCCCAATACCGTGACATAGAGTCCTCAATGGGACTCATACCTGGTGATACACCAATCTTAATGCAAACCCATAGGATCGATCCTATCAAATTAGGGGAGTTAATGAAGTAGTTGTAAGACCATTTGGGCAATGTGTTCATATTCCGTAGTGCATCAACTTAGGGTGCACCGGTTCTCCTTCTGAAAAAGAAGTATTGAACAATGTGTATGTATATCGATTATAGGGAACATAACATGAGCACCATAAAGAAAAATTATCATTTTCCAAGGATATAAGACTTTTTCGATAAGACAAGAGGAGATTTACACTTCTCAATTGTAGATCTTCATTTTTGATATCATCAACTAAAGGTGAAGATATAAGATACTCACAAGACTTCAATTCTTAAATGGTATAGAGACAATGAGTTTTTAGTAATTCCATTAAGACTTACTAATTTCTGTGCAATATACATTGATTTTATTAATTGATTATTTAGACATAACTTCAAAAAAAAATTGGTAGTGTTTATGGATGATAAAATCATAGACTCCAAGAGAATGGAGGAATATAAAGAACATCTAAGACTTGTGTCAGAGAAATTGATAATGGAGAAGTTGTGCACCATGTTCATAAAGTGTTTATTTTCGATGTATCATTGCATGTTCATGCTGAATATGTTCACAAGAGTGGTAATTTCTACTGACCCATTAAAAAAAGGCAATTGTCGAATATACCAGACCATTTAGTGTTAGAGAAATATATTGTTTTCATGGTTTAGCTGGGTACTACCTACATTTTCTTATAAATTTATCAGGACAGTAAATACCACTAATGATGTTTACATGGAAATGGGTAAATTATGTTTGGACAGAAGAATTTGTGGAACAAATTAATGAGATAATGAGAAGGTTGATCACTTCTGATGTACTCACACTACTAAAAAGTTGAGAAAATTTTGTGATATATAATGATGATTCAAATTAAATCATGGGTTGTGTACTCACGAAAATTGATAATGTGATAGACTATTCTTGATGACAGTGAGAGATCCTTGTGTAGAACTACCTGACGTATGATCTAGTGATAGAAACCATGATTTTTTCCTTTAAAATATGGTAAACATACTTTTATGGTTAGAAGTGTGAAATATACATCAACCAAAAGAGCCTAAAGTATATATTAACACAAAATATGATTCAAATTATTCCTAGGATATTGTTAAATCTAATCATTTATTATGATTTCTCAGTTCACTATCATCCTGGAAAAGCAATCAAGGTAGTAGATTCACTAGGAATAAAATAACATGTTATATCCAATTTACGGAATGATAAATACCTTATCTTCATGGATATGAAAAGGTTGGATTTGGAAATCATTAGGGCATGGTAAACATCATACCTTTTCCCAATGATTATGAAGCAATCAATCCAGGAGACGATTAAGGAGGCACATAGGGATTATTCGGAATAACAAATGAAGGTGAATGTAGTAAAATAAGGGATGTTGTAATAGTTTCATATCGACCATGATGGTGTGATTCAGTCTGGAACATGACGTTGAGTTCCTTCATCACCCATTATAAAAAGGATCTATTGGATAATGTTCATAGCTCATGATTCTCTATACATCCTAGTGCACCATGATGTACCAAGATCTCCAAAAACACTTCTGGTGGGATAACATGAAGAAGTAGATTACAGAATGATTCTCAAAGTGGATGGTGTGTCAGAAAGTTAATGCATGGAAAAAAAAGTACAAAGGGATGATGAAACCATATTTAAATGGGATAAATTCACTATGGATAATGTCACGAGACACCTGAACACGTCCATGGGAAGGAAGAAAATGTGGGTTGTGGTTAACCAACTCACAAATGCTGCTCATTTTATTTCAATTAGATAAGTTATCTCTCTTGAAAAACATACAACGATATATATGAAGGATTTGGTGACACTGCATGGTGATCTAATATCGATTGTCTTTGGCCGTGATCAATGGATCCCATCTAAATTATTGATATTTTTTAAAATTTTTTGAGTATTGAATTAAATTTCAGAACGGCTTATAACACCAAAACTGATGGACAATATGAAATTTCAATTTATAAACTTGATGATATTTTATGATTTTGATCTTTCTAATTAAAATTTGGATGGTATCAACATCTCCCACTTGATGAGTTATCATACAACATTATATTTTAGTTTTGTATTAAGATGGCCCTATATAAATCTTTTTATGGAAAACGATGTAGAAATTTAACCCGTTGGGATGAATATGGGGAAAATATAATTGGAATCAATCTTATGGAATAGATGATTGAGATGGTTCATTTCATCCAGAATCATATCAAAGCTTCTCAGATTTGGTAGAAGATCTATGTTGACAACCATTGAAGGGACTTGATGATCAACATTTGAGATAAAGTCTTCTTTTGAATTTCACCATATAATATAGTCATGCAGTTTAAAAAGAAAGGGATAATATGCCCAAGGTACATTTTCCCCACTGAGATCCTTGACCGCATTGGATTCATGGCCTATTATCATGCACATCCACCAAATATGGCTCTAGTTTATGTGGATTTTCAAGTATCACTCCTAAGGAAATACATTCTAAACCCCTGACATGTATTGACCCAAGAAGTTATACAACCGGAAGATGATATATCTTATGTGGTTGATCCAATGAAGATTTTAGACTAGAGAGATAAGGTTATATGAAATAATATACACCACCTTCTCAATGATTAGTATATGCACAATAATTTTGAAGAAGAAACATGGGAACTAGAAGAGGTGATGAAGTATAAATACCCTCACTTGTTTGTGAAAAATGAAATTTTGAGGGTGAAATTTTATAAGGGGAGATGAATGTAAAAACACAATGTTTTTACCAATGGAATTCCATTATTATAATTATTTCTTATATTATAGTAACAATATTAATAAAAATAGAATATAATGATACTAAATATTTTGTGACCATTAAACATAATATTTTTCCACATCTACATTTTGAATTTAAAAAATATGACATACATAGTTGTGATCAGCATAATATTTGGATTTTGATAGAACATAAATAATTTTTATTGAATATTAAACTATAATTATGATTATTAATATTAATGTTATGAATATTAAATCATCCAAAATAATAGTAACATTACCTAGGATTAATTAAATAATGTTTAGGCATTATAGAAATGAAAATTTGACCTAAGAAAATGTATTAGTTTTTTATTTCATAAATAATTAATTATAATTTATATACTCATTTAAAATAAAATTTAATTTCCAATATATTTTTCATAAATTAATATTTTTATGTATTTTGGGGTTTCCAATAATTCTATACGATCTTATGTGATTTTATAATGCATTATAAAATCTGTTTTTATATTAAAAACAGTGTTCCTCATGTGAAAAAAAAATTAGTTGAAAATTAAATAAAAAAAATATAAAAAATTAATTTTACATAATGGACTATATTTTTTGATTCTACATATCAAAAAATGTTTTTGTTGAATTTTTTGAATTTTTCTGAAATACTATATTTTTTTGGTGAATAGCACAATACATTAATTTTATACATAAATACATAATAATTTAAATCAAATAATCCTGAAATCACTAGAATTTTATGAACCAAAATATCTAAAACACTTTCCAAATTTAATATTCTTGGTCATTTAATCATGAATTTTCATTATCATGGTGTAAATTAATAAACTAATGATTAAAATATTAATAAAACCCTGCTCCCCTCCACTATACATACCACCCATCACACCCTAATTTACTCACACATATCAAGACTAAAGACATGTCAAAACACTGACCAAATGTCATCCCTACCCACTCAACAACATCCCTAAGCTTCTAGTTTTATCAAATGACTATTCTTATGGTCATTATTGAGGTTCTCAAGATGAGGATTCCAGATGTAATTCCCCTCTATCTCTTTATTTTATTTTTTTAGTTCCATGTTATTTATTTAATATATCCCGAACTATCCTCAAAAACAAGATATAGTATGTCTGGTATCTCACAAATAATTTAATGTTATGACACTAATGGAACAATGTATCATCCAACCCCTTCACCTATTCTTTTTATTTTTTAACGGAAAATGTTTTTCGTGAGGTATTAATTTACCAGCTTCGAGAAGAACCTGTATTCTTTTTTATTTTAACACATTCATATATATTCATGAATCTATTTTTATTATTGAGACATATTATATTATATTTAGTATATCTTATTAAATTTTTTGTAACAAACTTATTTACATAGTAATAAATTATTAAACAAACGATGTTCATTGTGGTTGAAAAAAACTGCCTGAATTAACCCCAAATGATCATCATTAAATTATTATTTACTAATTAATTATCATGGTATTTAAAAATTTATTTATAATATAATATCATGATATATAACATCATCAATAACATATAATTTAAATTATATAGGTTTTTCCAAATTTTAAATGAACTTTCGTTCATGAATTCATGTGGAGTGTTCAAGAAAACTGTAAGAACAAACATTCCCAAACTATGAATTTAGGAATTATAACTCATAAAAAGGCTCATAAACGAACTTAATGAAACCACTGTAAACCATATTCATGTATAAAATGTTCATTAATTTTTAATTAATGAATATAACATAATTATACTGGACATTAAATTGAATAATGTGTTCAGATACAATGTAAATTGAAATTCTCGAACACAACATTAATTTTTTGGGTTCATCCTCTTTCCATCCATTTTTGAAATGATGAATCCTTAAAAATAAATTTTTTATCATAGTATTTACTATATTGTGATATACATGATTTCAACTATATATTATTTCAATCAAAATGTTTTCCAAATGAACACTTATTTCAAGAACACACCTTTTACTTCTCACTCAAGGTTGATAGTTCTTGTATCTAGTATGTTTTTTCCTCTTTCTTTTGGGATCCCATAGTTAATGAATGAAGTCATATTATTTGAAACCAATTAATTTACATGTTAATTTATATTAATTATTAAATCATGTTTTATATGTCATGCATGATAATGAAAATGTTATGATTTTATGGGTGTTCCTGAAATAATATAGTACTCCAATGAATTTGGGTAATGTGATGAATCTCATGAGTTAAAGTAAAATAGTTTGTGAAAATGATGACTGGTTTGTTCAAAAAAATGTGTGGAATATGAACACTAATATATGATGTTTAATTTTAATGAATTTTTACATTTCATTCCAGTATCTAATCATCCTCTCATTATTTTGGAAGATTGTGTTATGATTATTCTCACTGCATGTTATATTGTTCTTATATATCCACTTTTTTGGGATGTTAGCTCACCATTTTTCAATGTATATCCCCGTGTGATTATGTATAAAAAAGGGTTCTCATGTGACAATACGAATATGGAGAAAATTAATTAATTGAATGTTTATATTTGATGTGGAAATTGATAATTTTTGTTATAGTTTTCCCAAGAAACTAAACCCTTGGATCCTCCTGGTGTAATTCTATTATGTTGATTATTATTATAATGATGTAATAATAATGTAAGAAATGGTTGGGTTTCTATAATAAACAATTAACTAATTTTCAATCATCTACAACTATTATTTAATATCCTATATTAATATAAATAATCTCTATAATAACATATTTCAGATCATTTTATAAATCTATAACCATTTTTCTAATTAATTACTATTAACTACAAGTGAATTAGTTAATTTTTTAAAAAATTCAATATCTTTATTTTATGATCTCAAATGTTTTGAACTTGTTTTATAATAGAAAAATTATAATGAATTATTATTGTAAATATCATCCTTTTTAAATTATTAATGAAATGTTAAATCATTATATTATATAATTTATAATTTTTTAATTTATTTATATGTTAATCTTTGTGTAAGAACTAGATTTTCACTATGGTATGGATGATTTAAATTTTGGTTTCCATCATCACATTGGAACAAATATGGACACCTATGAAATTATGAAAGGTCTGAGGGGGGTTCAGGTATAGTTCAAAACACATAACTCATCTTTTTCAACAAAATAATCTTTTCGTATGGTTTAGAGTATCCCATGCATAAATTCAAGACACTTTAGAAAGCCATGCAGATTATGTTTTTTTGGATTGTGCCACCTCCCATGGTTGGATAAAGTTAGTGTGGAATAATCATGTTAGTTACCCTTTTTTACTAGGTACATATGCATGGTTTTCACGTGGTTTTTCGAACCTTTACGACAACAAGTGAATAGTTTAAATTTTGATTCAAATTCTAGTTTCCCCTTAATAATATTATTAAGCCCCCTCGTCTTTCCATAATGATTGATTAAGTGAGATTAAACTATTTATCTCATTGTTATGGTTTCTTTGATGATCTAAACCTGGAATCAAGAGATCTCCATCATTTGGAAACTGATCGGGTTTCTGTTTGTCAGATCTGATGCACAATGGTATGTACATAAGTTCTCTTGAGTTATTCTGTATATCTTTTTCCTCTTGATGGATATATCATAGTATGCCTATTTTTATTTAATTATTATATCTATGTCAATATGAGGTAGATAAAGGATTGATACTATAGGGGATAGTAAAACAACGATATGGTTTCTGGTCTATAACTCTTCCCTAATGTTCATTTATTTTGGATATATTGTTTTGGGACCACCTATTTCATTGGGTGACATTTATAAAATATATATTTCATGTTTATAATCATTATAAAATCAAGGCCATATCTATCCAAAAAAGTGATTAATTATTTGTGGTTATGACCACAATTCCTTCCTTTCCAGGCCGATGGTTATTCAATAATAATGGTTAAGTGTTTGTGCATTTTTGCAGAACCATTCAGGTGTGACATGGCTTCTCTACTATAAGGGTAAGATTTTAAATATTAAATGGATTGATTTATATTGTGAATAACCTAATGGAATGTTCCATTTATTCATACAATTTGACCCTCCTAATGTATAATCTCCAAACTGACAATTAAATTAGAATGATTATTAGGGTGCATATACGTAGAACCCCTTAACACATTAATGGATTATCATTGAATGAAACATAAATTAAAAATTATTCTATAGACGGATTAAATTAATTGTTTCATGCCAGTAGGAATTGTCAAACTACTCAAAGGAAATGCATGAAAATAATAAATTTATAAATTGTTTTGATTCTACATGACCTTATCACACTAATGAATGGAAATAATGGGACCGAATAAAAAATTACATGACTCAAAATCAAATTAGAGTGGCCTAACTCAAGCTCTCCCAAGATGCGGATCTTAGAATGCCATGATCACTAGGGAACCCACTCTGTTTCTAGGATATGACATGCTTTGATGAGAAACATGTAGATCATGTTCCTTGTCTTCTCCTGGATGATCATTATGATTCCATAGGATCCCTCATCAAGTACTACATGATTCAAGGGATACACTAACTAGATACCATCAATAACATTACAGGATGCCTTAGAAAAACTCCTTGGATCCAGCATTGACAAGTTTGTTCCATGGTTAAATCCCATTGGGCCCCAAAATTTCCTAGACCCGTTTTACCTTAGTAGAAACTGGGACACCTCAGAGGTACACACCTTATGTTAGACCAAACCGGGTTTCCGACCTCGGAGCAGGCCAGTGACCTCGAGTGGGGTTGCTTCCCCTGAGCTTGGTCACCACCCTCGCACTAGGATTCCACCCCAAGACTCACCCACCCCCCTCGGAGCAGGTTGCCGCCCTCGAAGCGGGCCGCCGCCCAGCAGGCTGCTGCCCCGGACCGGGTCGCCGCCCTAGTGGGCAGCCTCCCCATGGGTCATGCCACCATTTTCTAGCCTCCCTATTCTGGTCAGGCCACCTTTACGTGCCACCCACCACGTGGGCTGCCCCCTTGCGGGCTGCCCTATTCTGGCTGGGCCACCATTTTTCCGCAACCCCTTTTGCAGGCCAGACCAAACATTGGCCCTGTGGACCGAGTCCTCCCTGCCAAGCATCCCAAATCCTCCCCGGCCTATCCAAGACCATGTCGGGCGAGGTGGGTCCGACCAGGTCCGACCTGACCCAAAAAAACATAAAGGGGCATATAATGAGAACCCGACCATTGTTTGAAAAACTATCTACAAGGATTGGATCATTATATCGAGACAGAACTTTTTGTATACTTCACATGAATTTTGGAGAAATTTAGAGAAAGTCTGGGTAAGATCGACCCTGAATCCAACCGGGTCCCCAGAGCTAATACACATATAACTCACAGACTGGGCTTCTGATTGACACACTGTCAGTCCCTTTGAAAACCTTATTACATGGCGGTCTTTGGGTTACTTCTTTTTGGAACTTATAAGATGTAGAGGTATTACCGATATCTAGAGGGGTATATTCTATAGAACTCTAGTACATTAGATGTGTGGAAACATGTGGCAGACTGAAACGTGATGAAAGAACATCAATACTCTGTGGGTCATCATCTATCTATCCTGTGTGGGTCAACTCCTATGTTGTTTAGTACTTTTCAATCCTTTTTGGGTCTGTGCATACCGATCATGTGTGGGATAGATCTTGGGTGGGTTGGTTTGTTTTAGTTACCTATCGATCTTGTGTGGGTCAGTGGGGGTTAGTTACTTTTTGATCATGTGTTGGTTTGAAGTAGTGATTCTTAACATAATAAGATGATCTAGATTATGACTAATCATATGTACTTATATACTTAAGTTATACTTAGTTGTGATCTTATTCTATTACATGGGTGGTACATCAATCATTGTGGGGTTACCTATGTGGTACTTCTATGTTATTAGTGTTACCTTTGTGATAGTTCTATCATCATGGTGTTACATGTGTGGTACTTCTTACTTCATGGTGATAACTATGTGGTACTTCTACCTTTTTTATCATTTCTGTGGTGTTACCATTGTTGTAATTCAAATTTCATTGTGTTATTTTGTGGTACTTATATCTTCATAATGTTACATGTGTGGTACTTCTGAATTTGGGGTATTGTCTTCATGGTGGTACTTGTATGGCAATTCTATCTTTTGTGGTGTTAAATGTGTGGTACTTATACCTTAATACATTTACCTTCGTGGAGTTATCTTCGTGGTGTTACATGATTGTTACTTCTACCTTCGTGGTGTTCATTATGTGGTTTATTTACCACGTTAATGAGATGAGTATATATTGATGACATAGGTATATGTATGGGCATATACCAAAGTAGAGATGATGTCTTGCTTTGTGGTTTTTTCTTTGAGGAAATCATGGAGTCCTAGGAGGTTCTTTGGGTCTCTACTATGTATTGTTATACTCACACATACATGGTCATCACCCGCACCATGTTGTGTCTAGTGAAGATGGAATAAAGGGTTGATGGAGGCTTATAGTGCAAGGACTAGACGGAGCACAAATGTGGACCATTCAGCGTGACGTGACACGGAGGAGACTGACAGACATGAAGTGCTAAGGTGTCTATAAGTACATACACATCAGGTAGGAACCTTGCAGGACATCCTAGTAGTTGATTCCCATATTATTTAGTTGTATTGAACTTACATTCGTACTTGACATTTATTGATGGGCTTGTATTTCGGGCCTCTTCTACTTTCAGATCTATTTTACAACAATAGTTTATATTTTTGTCGCATCTTATTGTGTTCTAATATATTTGGTTGATTCTTTTTGTGGTATTAAAATGTGTGTCTATATAGGTTAAATAGGAAATTACATTCTTTTTAAGGGATATTCCTTTCCGGTGCTAGTCGACAGCCCTTGGTCCGTGGATGGCAGACTTGGGTGAATCACCGCACGGTCCCTAATGGACAGGACATGAAAAATTGGTATCAGTGGATTTAGGTTCTACAAAAGAACTAGAACTCTGATATTTTATGTGAAGATATAATTTTAAGTGTTATGAGTGTGTTTTTTAGTTCGGGGAGTCCAGTGACGGTGTGACGGCCGACGTATCTATACACCAGGACCTTGAATTCTGATTTCCAACTCAGTGCATGAAAACACTGATTGTGTGATTTTTTGAAATGTTTTTCTTTTGATATCATGGGAGTCAGCTAACTAGGTATAAATTAATCACCATGGATCACTTTTTTCTTATCATAATGTCACCACAAAATCAACTTCCCAGGTTTCTCGAGAGGGTACCTGATGACAGCACACCGAGTGATGAGGCTGTAGTGTAGGGCCCTCTTACTATGTTGTCACCTTAGTGTGGTGTACCAGTAGATCCACTACATATTGGGCTGCATTTAAAACCCACAATACTAGTAGATGAATCATTTATTCTTAGTTCCTTACACAAGTTTTATCATCAGATACCCATCAGGTTCTGAGGTGAGCTCGACTCATAGGCAACTATGGAATGGCTTGAGAAGGTGACTGAGAGTTCTCTAGGTTCTACAGCTTTGGCTGGATGACATGTCAATAGCTGAGTATTCATCAAGGCATACTGACCATTCCTCGTACATGATGTATACAATACAATATGTGATTCAGGGCTCATAAATCTGAGCATGGTGTGTTTAAGGACGTCTGATCCCACAATATTCCTCTATTCATTTCTACCACTGTTAGGGTGCTCGAGGGAATCATTGTGGTTGAATGTTATTTGGCTGAGAGGATGCAAAACAATATCGTTAGTAGAGGGAATGTAGGAAACGGGCCCCAGTCTTCAAGACTTGGGCATGTAAAAATGTTTCATGAAGAAGAATTTTTAGGGATAGATGAATCTCTAAGGATGCAGACGTGGAAGCAGAGAAAGGAGAGTAGCATGAGGTGGTGTAAATTTCGACATATTACATCCAACCCCTTTGTGGTCCCCACTAGGCTTAGGGAGATGAGGGACAAGTGAAAGTAGTAGGTACATACTATCAAAGAGTTTAACCCATGGGATCTATAAATTATTCAATGAATGTTCAGTGTCTACTACTAGCTGCCATATTAATTGAAATACAAACAAATAATTCCATCCATCCAAAAATCTTTTCCAATAACTAGAGTTTCTAGTTAAGACATTAACTTGACCCTCATTTCTGGAGATTACTTTTGGTGGAGACTTGATAATCACATTTATGTCAATGGTGGGATATGTCCCTTAATGTGAGAGTTTCAGTTGGAACCTCTTGGTGGAAGCGTCGAGGCATACAAAATTAGATTGGGTATGGACTTAACATCGACATTTCAAACTCAGATTTACTATATTAGGATAAAAGGATGTGTTTACCTACAAACATGGAATGGGATTTTCCCTTGTCGGTGAGAAAGAAAACCTTGGCAGCACATGATAAACTCATGCAAAGGACAGTGTATCTGATCACACTTGATTAGGAAATCCCTACCCACATTGAAGTGGGAGTGTTGAGTTTTCAGTTCCCAATAGAACTAGTAATGTGTGTGGGACATCCTTAAAAAATATGATTCCATATTTACCTCCCTGATGGGCGATGGACTTCAAATTTGGCTGGGTACTACCATAGTTTTGGACCAGACTTCTCCAGGGTCGCGACACCCATGTCAGTTTTGACGAACAAGGAGGATCTCTTCCTATGGATGGAGAAGTGTATACATAGATTTTAGGAGCTGATGCAGATACTGATGAGTTGAACTATGCTACCCATGTCTTGGAGGTAGCAGTCGTGATCATTGATCTAAAGATGTGGAGGTACTACTTGATTGGAGAATGTGTTACAGTCTACTCTAATCACAAGAGTCTACGGTATATATTCTCTCAGAAATAACTAAACCTGAGACAACAGTGATGGATATACTTCCTCCAGGACTATTTCATAGAGATATTTTATACTCCTGGTAAGGGTAACACGGTAGAATATGTACTCATCCAAAGGTCTGATCTGCAGATTCTGAGTAGGTGACAACGCATCAAACCATGTTTCAGATATCCTTTTTTCATATATATGGACTAGTATACCTCTAGTATATGGAAGTCAGTCCCCTACTTCATTATCATGTTCTGGAGGTATTGCTTGTGAAACTGACTAAGAGGCTTGATGTGCTCAGATATTTACCGGACAACCACCAGATGGATTTTGTGATGGTGGGGAGCACATCATCCTCTTCAGAAGATGTACTATGGAACCAGTGGTGCTATATGAGGAATTGTTGAGAGAGTTAAATGTGATCCCTCTAGTCATACATCCAGGAGTAGCGATGATGTACCAAGACATTCAACATCATAACTGGTGGATGGGGATGAATAAAGTAGTGGTTGGGTTTGTATCATGATGTCCCAATTTTCAGTATGTGAAGACTGTACAGAGCTATCAGAAGTCTTATGCTAACAAGAGATGGAGACATTTGTAGTTCCAGGAAGGTTGACCACATTTTCTTGTGAGTCTTCCCTCGATGGGGACTACATAATTTTGGAAGAGGAGATAAGTTATCAATGTGGTTTATCAGACCATTTCTGATACATTAGAGGATTGGAGAGGTGGCATGCCTCTTGGAACAATAACTACAGTTGGAGTGGGTGCACGACATCTTCCACAAATCCCAGCTGAGGAGATACATGCATGACTATTCTAAAGTCATCGACCATGGCATGATGAAAATACATGATAGGGTGATGTTTATAGAGGTTATATTAGAGGTTGAGGATTGAAAATAGAGGGTCCTACTTGGGTGGTTGATACTTCTAGTCCGCATTCACGGGCAGCACGAGAACCTTTAGAAGAGCACATTGGAGCAGGAGGCTCAGATCCGTTCTCAGTAACCCCATTTGTGTTCATAGTCTATATTGTGGCTATTGGGAATGTAACTCCCAAAGGTGTGGAGAATGTAATGTCCCAAAAATTCTGAATAATTTTATATTAAATTATATATAATTATTTTGATACCGCGAAATCTAATGGCCCGCGATTCTATGTCCGAGAGGTAACGTAACGATGAGTTGAAATTTTGTTAATGTTAAATTAATGGGTGTAAGAATCTTTCCGAAAAATGTAAAATAACTATAAATTTGTCACTCGGATTAGAAATATGAGGTCACCCTTGCACTCAGGATGGAAATTTTACCTTAGGTGTGACTTATGTGTAGATGGAAAGGTTCTCCTTTGAGAAAACCCAAAAATTTCATAACCATAAATAAAATAATTAAATGAAATTATTTTATTTTTAAAATGCTAATAAAACATGAATGGTACTCAGATAAAAAATCTGTTATCACCGCTGTACTCAAGAGAGCCTTCTCTTTTTAGGCAGATAATAACATTTGCCGCCGCGGGCCAATAGTGAAAACTAATTTTTGGCTGTAAAAATAATAATTAAGTTACTATTATTTTATTATAAAATCCATAACATTTAAATTGATTATCTAATTGAAAATATGAGTGTATCGTTGGGTTTTTTTTGGTGCATGATTCTCTTAAGAAGAGCCAATCCTGGACCGGTACTAGTTAGAGATGACTATTAATAATTTTCCGGTCATTTTTTCGGGTGCATTCTGTAAACGCATGATCAATATTTTATTACTTTTAAACATTTCTCGGAATAAATATATGAGGGCACCGTTGAATCTATGGTGTCGAGATTTTCATAACTGAGGCATAACATCGACCACAATAGGTCGGGTGAGAATGTTATTTTTTGTACTATTGAATGATTAATAAAAAAACACATTTTGTTATTGTATTTACTTTCTTTCCTAGAAAGGACGAACGATGATAGAGGGACCAAAGGCATGTCAAGCCAATAAATGTCTTGACTCCTTCTTTACTGTAGCAGAACAGTTGGGATTTCTAAAGATTCATTAGTTAAATGAACCTCATTAATTCCCCAAGCATTGAGAACTTCTTCTCCACTCCTATTTATATGGAGCTCATGGAGGGGTGTTGGCACAAATTCACCATGATACGAAGCCCTTTCACTATACCACATCACTAACCATGTGGAAGACGATACTGGTTCCATAGAGCAGTGACAAGTGCCACCAAGTCAAGAAAATATGACAACGATAATGGAGGATTATTCGACTGTCGTTAGTGGACGTCTTTTCTAGGTAGTGGGTTTAATTCATGTATGCATTACAATTATTTTACTCTTATACATTCTTGAATAACACAAAGAATTTAGGTCAACAGAATAATGGGTTTACCCACAATTCATTAATCTTTGCAAGAGGTTAATTTATGGAATCATGTGGGGTTAATATTGTGTTCAATATAACTCTTTATTGAACTCCTTTAATAGAATCCTTATTTTGATCTTACTTGGATGGTGTGTGCCTAACAAACCATACCAATCCTTTCTACTATATTTATTTCCTTGAGCCACCTTGGAAGAACGCAAGCACGTCGACACACACTGTAAGAGGACGACCACAACTCGTCAGCCCGGGAGAACAGAGTAGGCGGCCGACACGACAGTGGGCTACGGGGAGGATGTTGACCTGATGGCTGCACTGCCGATGAACTGAAGTCGCGACCAAAGCCACAGAGAAGTCTTAACACACCACTGGCAGGTCCTCTACACTGATGAGGTGCCACCGCCGTTCCATGAGAATAGCCTCTGGGCCATTCTGAAATCCAAGTGATAGGGGATTTTCACCCCCAGGTCGGACCGAACCGGTTCTCCGCCCTCGGAGTGGGCCACAGCCCTCATGCCAAATGCCTCCCTCATGTTGTGCCACCTCCCTTGAGTCGTTCCACTACCATCACACTAGGACACTGCCCTCAACGTGGGCCGCCGCCTCCAGACCGTGCCACTACCCATGCAGGCCGCTGCCCAGCGGTTTTCAACCCTAGTGGGCCGTCGCCCTGGAATGGGCTGCCACCTGAGCGGGCGGCCACCCAAGTGGGACCCCGCCCAGGAACGGGCCGCCGCCCTAGCGGTACCCCTTCCTATGTGGTTCAGGTCATCCCCATGTTGGCCACCCTATTCTGGCCGGGTTTCCCTCCGTTGCGGACCGCTCATGCATGTCACCCTATGGCAGGCCGGACCAGAGATCAGTCCGGTAGGCTAAGTTCACCGCTGCCCAGAATGATGGAATAAATATTGACCCAGCTGCGCGAGTCCTCACTGGTCCTGCCCCGACCGATTTGGGATGGGTCGGTCCGACGGGGTCTTACCGTACCCGGGCCCCACCTGACCCATAAACATTCAAAAGGTAATATCTTCAGAACCAGACATTTTTTGATAAACATTATACAATGATGGGATCCTTGGATCAAGATGGTCCCTTTAGTAAACTCCATGTGAATTTTGGTGAATGTTGGAGTACAGCCAGGTTGGATCGAACCTGAATCTAACTGGGTCATCAGAGCTAAAACAATTATAACTCGTAGACCAGGCGTCTGATTGATATGTCCTTTGTTGTGTTGTAACCCTTACGACATGGAGGTCCTTTGGGATACCCCTGTGTGGAGATTAGTGGCAGAAAAATTTTGACCGATATCTCAAGGGGAATATTCTACGTAAGTCAAATGCACCGTGAGAGATGAATCATGTGGCAGGATTCAACGTGAAGAAATAACATTGATCCTATGTGGGTTAGCATCTACCGATCCTATGTGATTCCAATCTTTTTTGCGTCATCGCATAGAAATTTTGTGTGGGTCAGTGCATACTGATCCTGGGTGGGTCAGATCCTATGAGGTATAGAATGGGTTAATTATCTATCGATCATGTGTGGGTTAACAAGGGGTAGTTACCTCTAGATCCTATGTGGGTCAGTTGGGGTTAGTTACCTACCAATATTGTGTGGTTCAATATTAGTGCTTAATAGACTAAGATGATCTATTTTACAACTAATCGTCTTTACATATTTACATAAGTTATAACTTGTTGTGAGCTGAGTCTTTTACCTATGTGGTAAATCAATCTTTGTGATGTTACCTATGTAGAACATCAACTTTTGCATTGATACATGCGTGTTACATTAATCATTAAGGTGTTACTTGTGTGGTACTTCTAGTATAGGGGTGTTACTGGTGTGGTACATCTACCTTTTTGGTATCATCTTCATGGTGCTACCTATGCAGTACTTCTATCTTCATGGTGTTACCTGTGTGGTACTTCTATCTTCATGGTGTTACCTTTGTGGTACTTTTTCTGTTGTGGTATTGTCTTCGGGGTGTTACCTATGTGATACTTCTATCTTTGTGGTGTTACCAGTGGGGTACATCTACCTTCCTGGAGTTACCTTTGTGGTGTTGTCTTCGTGGTGTTACCTGTGTGGTACTTCTACCTTAACGGTGTTACAAATATTGTGTCCTTACCTCATGTATCAGATGAGTATATCATGATATCATAGGTATATGTATGGACATATAACTAAGTAGAGATGATGTCTTGATTTGTGGTTCATCCATTGTGGATCTCTAGGAGACCTACAAGGGTCATGGGGTCCCTACTGAGTATTCTTATACATGCCTCTGCATGGGCTTCACCGAAACACATTGTGTTTGGTGAAGATGATGTAAATCATTGATCGAGGCTGAGGGACCTATGAATTGACATTGCACAAAGGTGGACCATTTATCATGATGTGAACCAGAGGAGACTGATAGATGTGGAGTGTTGACGAGGTGGTCTTTACCTAGCCTTCCGGTAGGAACCCCAGAGTATGACCCAGTAGTTGTTCCTCTTTATCGTTCAGTTGTATTGTACTTCCATTCATACTTGTACTATTTTAGATGGGCTTTTATTCGGACCCCTTTTTAATTTTAACTCTCTTTTACTATAGCATGTTTCTTTCGTGTGGCATCTTATTACATTCTAGTTGAAGTGGATACTTCTTGTTGTGTTCTTGGAATGTGTGTCTATATAGGTTAAAAAGAAAATGTCTTCTCATTTAAGGGATATGCCTTTCCAGAGATATTTGGCTTTCCCATGGCCTGTGGAAGGCAGGTTTGGGGTAGTCATGTCAAGGGCCACGAGGGATGAGTCATAAAAAATATTGAAAAAATATTTAGGAAATTATTTTTGATATTAAGTTTTCGAACAATATGAGTTCTTGTCCGAAATGTAAATTATTGTTTTTTTTAAATTACATATTGAGTTAAAAAATAAAAAAATTGAAGAGAAAAAATTCACTATAATAAAATTAACATTTAAAATTAATATATTGGAGTTTCATGATACATAAATTATAATATTTTATTACTGGAAGAATAATAAAAACAATCTCAATAAACATTGAGTTAGAGACATAAAACACAAACCTCTTTGGAAGAATTGAATTATAATCCCAACTAAAGAATAAAAATTAAATAATAATATAATATCATGAAAATAACTAAATTCAGGATATTAATATTCAATGGTTGTTTATATACTCCTCAGTAATTAATAATGTGGAATAGAATTGCATATGTAGTGATAAAAGAAAATTTAGAAAACAATATCCTAACATAAGTCGCGTCTTCATTCATACACATTCATATTTCTATTATTATAAATATAATTATGTTATAAATATATTAATAAGAAATTATTACTTTTACAATACCATATATGTTATAATGATGTCCTTTTATTAATTAGTTATTATCAATTCCATGTTAATATCATGTTTTGGGTAATAACTGGCTTGTTTTTTGAGTATGTCTAAATGATTTTTTGATCCTATTTACTTGATCATGTTTCCACAATATAAAAAATATTAAGAATTATTTAAATAAAAATATATATAAATTATATTCATTATGTGTAATCATGTAAGTTTTGATATATAAAATGAAATAAATATCTCATGGAAATGGTATGCCATATGCATGAATATAAAATGATACCCTAAATGAAATAGAATAAATAATATCTTAATATTACATAATAATATTAATGTTATATATATAATATTTTTATTAAATAAATAGTTATTTCCTTCCCTTTAATTACAGATTGAATAAAATTGTTTTGGGTTGCGGTAGTCTACCATACAAATAAGAAACATTTTTATATTCCAACATAAGGGAATGTAAGGAAATTAATATGATATAATAGATAATAAATATAATAATATATTATACATATATATAAATTATAATTACTCATTATATCTAGTCAATAGAGTTGTTAAAGGAAAAAAATAAAGTAAATTTGTAAGGTTGAAGAGCACCATAAAAGAGAATGTTGAATCTATATATTTTTTAAGGATATATAAAAGGTATTATGTAGGATAATATAATTTTAACAAATCAATATAAATAAAATATCTTGTTTATTATATCATATTGTTTTAATATTAATTAATGGAGGTTTAGAAAAAACATAAAAAATGCACTATTAGGTATCTTACCACTTTATCTGTTTTCTTATTTCAACAATAGCCTTCATAGGAGGTATTTATGATAAAAATAATCTTATATATTGATAGAATGAATAAATAGAGATATTTTTAATTGATATTGTCTTATCAAAATAGATTTATTACTATATAACAGACAGGATAATGTATGGCCATTTATAGGTTAGATGAGTGCCACACCATTGCTATTTTGAAAATAAAATTTTATGTCCAAATTTATTGCATTTTGAAAGGATAAAAAATTGACCATTATCAATCATTAAGAATTATATTTTCTAATTATGTCGATGAAATAGGTTTTTGGAGTTTTTTGATATATTATTAATGCATATCATTTTAGTTAAATCCCCTGTTAATCACATTTTTAACTAAATGAAAATAAATAATTTTTCTTATTTATACTATTAAATATGGTTAAAATCTTAATTTTACCATAATTGAATTTATAAAAGTTTGTAATTATAAATAAAAAATTATTTTCATAAAATTCAACTCTTAATAGTGTAACATTTTAATTCAAATTTAAATCCATAGTCATGAGGAGAATGTTGTTTTCCATTGTAAATATGATTTAATATTTTTTAATATATATTTATTAAATTTATAAATGTAAATAATTCAAATAAATTAAATTTATGAATATATATATATATATAATTAAAAATTAGATACGTATAAAACCAGTTTAAAACATCTTGGAAGATTATAAATTATTTAAATGAAATGTAATTTTTTAATAAAAATGGATATTATTCACTATTAAAAGAGAAATTACACTTTAAAAAATTCCCAAAGCATCACCCTAAGATAATTTTTATACGATGATTTCAAAAATTATATTTTCGCAAATTAGTTATATATTTTATAAAAATTTATTTTTTAAAAAAAATATATTTTTTCAAAATGCACAATTAGAAAAATGACAATATTACAATAGATTAGTTTTTTTCAATGTTTTTGATTTACATAAAACATTATATAATATATTTTAAAAAAATAAATTAATTACATCATCATTAATTAATATGTTATGATAGAAATTTTTATACAATAATATTATTATTTTGATATTGTTCGTTAAAACTAGATGTTTTGTGTGGTGCTTAATCAAAATGAAATTTATTTTATCAAAATAATTACATAAAATATTCTGGTGTTATATTATGAACCACTTAAATTGAATTCCTCCTTATTAATTATACCACTCAGATAATAAATTATGTTGATATATCAGCATCATCATGTCAGGATGTTCCCATGCAACTTTATTATAATTATGGTTTCACATCAAATTATTATCCATGTGGGTGGTTATTTTTCATTGAAATTTCTCAATTTAATCAATAATATAGAATTGTTGTTCCTCTTCATATTGATATTTTCTAGGGGAAAAGACCAAGGGTATTAGTATATGTGATGTTTACGGTATTTTCTCTATCAGTTGATATAAATAGAACCCACAATGGTCTTGACAGATGTATGATAGTTGTAGAAACTAATGGGACTCCAAAAAAAATCATGAATTTAAAAGGGATCCATTTATTGAGGAGATAATTTTAAAGTACTTCTGAATAACATTACCTTATTCCATGGATATATTCATAGAAATTCCCTATATCCAAATTCAATTTATATACCATGGTGCTTATTTTCATCATAACATTTACAATGACTCTGGGAAAACATGATATTTTGGGGGAGGGGGTTTATCATTCTTATCCATTTAATTATTTGTCTCAGTACCCAAAATCATTATGTATATATATTCAATATAGAGAATTGTAAATCTAAATTTCAGTTTGTAGGGGGATTCAAAATTATACATCATAGTTCATGAGTAAATGTTACAGTTATAAGAATAATTAACTAGAGTAATGTGTTGATCCTTACAACAATTGAAATATAGAGAACATAATCTCAACACATCATGTTGGGATTAAATATTTCTCTATAAAAATACATTTTTCTAAGGATGATACACAATGATGATATTCAACTCTATATAAATAAAACATTGATGAATCCAATAGAACATTAAGTAAGTCCTCTTATCCTGATTTTATATAATTGAATTTTGTACTCCATGATACTTTAGATCTCCCTTCATGTATATCAAATAGAGCTGATTTATAGAGAATTAATCCCTAACAATGAAGATCTATTATGACATTATATGGAGATAGACTACATCCCATAACATATTATTACATTTAGCTCTTTTGGATAGTCAAATGTGAAAATACATGATTAAGTTTTCAACTAACCATTCCTGTATGAGTAATGGATAAAACATACCCATTGAATTTTTCCTCTTAATCATAAATTTTTGTAATAGAAACCACCATGATAAAAATTATATGCTATTAAAATACCCTTTTACAATATATATGGTATGTTATAATCCATGATTTTGAATTCCTTTTTTTTATAGCATATTATCGACCATGAAATTAGGAGGATAACTATATTGGTGATGATAGGGATTTTTTTTCTCATATAAAATATTCTTATTCTACTATTAATTGGGAATTACCATGATTTGTACATGTACTAAATGATTTGTAATTCCCCAAAAAACACATCCCTTTAAATGAATAAACATCATCAGAATTGTACACATCGTGTAGTGGTTGCACATAGTGAAATATGAGTATTCATATTAAAATTTAAATGTGTTCCCTTTTCTAGTGTAATAAGAATCGAATAATTACAGGACATGTAATATAATATAGGTCATTTCATTCCCTGATTTTTTTTAGGTGAAATACTATTTTTTAAGGATTCATTATCTGATTCAGCCTCATCATATCAGACATATATCTTATGCTAGTATGATTTGCGTTACTCATTTCTCTCCGGAATGATATATTCAACACTTGATCAATTTAGATAGGTCATTGGCCTCTTTTATATTAATATATTACAATTTATTCATTATTTTTTGTTGAGGAACCATTTTCTTTAGGGAAGTGTAATTTGATCATATTTTCTTTCAATTCTTTTTATTCACATTTATTACATATTAATCTAAATGCTATTTTTGTGGTTTTCAATCCCTCTTAAAAAATAATGTTATGTATTCTACATCATTGATATATGTATATTTATTTATGTAATCTATTTTCATGATTTTTTTATTCTTATTTACTCTTAGATTCCTAAAAAGGAATTAAATATTATAATTTAAATATTAGCATGAGTTCTTATTGAAAATAATATTTTATTTGAATAATTAAATTCCATTTACATTAAAACAAATATTTTTGAAACATGATATACATTGGATATGCGTTGAAATTGTTTTAAAAAAAATCATGATATTTAAAATAATGATTTACAAACAATGCATAACATTATATTTTGATATGTTAGAAAAAAAGTCAATGGTAACCATAGTTTGTGTGAACCCACTATGAGGTAACCTCATATATATAGATTGAATTTGGAAGGACTCAATTTAATTTGGAACTCATTGTATTTCATTTTTCCTTGAGAGTGTCTAGTACTTGTTTTTTAATATGATAAATCCCCATTGAAAGTTAATTTTATTTTCTAGTGGTTTCAATTTTAATTTTTTTAATATTGTTGGATCATTTATAAAATTATATATTTTTTATTTTTTTCTGAATTTTTTGATGACAGGACTGTTTCATGATATAGTAAACATGGTAGAAAATTCTGAAAATATAAGTGATAATTTGAGAAATTTATTTGAATTTCATTATTTCTATAAATTCTTGTTAAAATAATTTTTTAAAGACAATACTTTTGGATTAAAAATATTATAAAACATATTTGGTATCCTACAAGGTTTTATTAGTTTCATCCTACTTCAACCATTGGGGAACTATAAGATTTATTTTTCGGACACATGGAAATGAAGATAATTTTATAAAAATTTGTTTTCTATTTATGTCAATGTTTCAGTTTGGTTTGTTTTGTAGAGGTGGTGGTTATCCAAAAAGAGAATTTTTTGTCTACAAATTTAGTTCATCATGGTTTATCCCATTGGAAAAAGATATATATACCTTTTTTATTATTTTTTACAATGATTGTATGCGTCTTTATGATTTTATCAAATACTTGTTTTTTATCTTTATTTCACCTCAACTCATAGTGGGATTACTTGGGTGGGTGGTCTGGTCGACTTCGGTTGGTGTGCTAAAATAGTGTATTAAACATGATATGTATCATAATGCTTTTAGTCATGAACTATGTTTGTTCTATGTCTTAGTTTTATAGGAGTAGGATAACTAGATTTTAGATATAAAGAGTGGATGATCTCTTCTCCAACTCACTTGTGAGCCTAAATCCATGTTTCAATTAGTGGTATAAGAATATTTACTACGTATGAGACCAACAATTTTTTTATTTGAATTAATTGGATGGGAATATTATCCATATTATCGTATCAATTATTATTAGGAACTTGGTATGAGTAAGGTCATATTAATATACTAATAGGGGAGTTTAATTAGATGGAACAATACATTTAAATGTAGTTTCCTTTTTTGTTGAGATCATTCTTTCATTAAATCTGTCATAATATTTAATTATATTATTTAAATTATAGAATTTGGTTCAATGGTTCTCTAGTTTTCTCATATATTATTGGTTATTAAATATGTTTAATAAAAAATTACTCATAGTATAGATAATCGATATATTATATGGGAATTCGTGAGGTAGGTTCTATAGGGGGGTCCTCCAGTGTAACCTTATTTGGTTGAAGCAATTACATGTACCTTTAAACATTTCATCTAAGGTGAAAATGGGAACAAACAATAAGATGATTCATTTTAAAATAGTTAAAGGATCCTCTACTTTTTTTTATACACATGATGTTTCTCAGGGGGGGGGGTTTATGAATATTCTCAAGTTATAAACAATGAAGATGAACAACATAGTGAAATATAATTTTCATAAAGGTCATACCCATGATTATTTCATTTATGAACGCAACAAAATATATTATTCTAAGTACATAATTGATACATGGACCTAAGAGTTTCTAACCCTGGTGTAGGTGGAGAGTACCATTATAGACCACTCCACCCATTTTGTTGAGTTAATAGATTTGGTGCCAGAGCTCATCATTAATGACTACCTAAAGACTCAAAGGATCATGATTGAGTTTATGAAAAATATTCATTCGAAGCTAGTTATTTCTTTCTATATGACCTTTACAGATGTGGGTGATAATTTAGATTTCGTTCGGGTAGATATATTGTGAAAACCCATTTTGGGAGGAGCTTTAATTGATGAAGTGGTTATACATTGGGATTCTTGTGGTTTGAAAAGGATGAAAAAGAGATGTCATTTTTCTTCGGGACCGATATTAGGGGTACTTCATGTCAAAAATCTAATATATTTTTCTAGTTTTGGATATTTGGCCATATCTAGACATATTTGATTGATTTTCGTATGAATTTTGATCAATATTGATGATCTATTCAAAAAAACTTTTTATAGGAGATGATGTACTAATGTATTAAAGATAGATACACATTAACCAAGGGATCACAGGATCATGTCGATTCTTTTATGGGTGGTGGGTCTCAGTCTCATGCTACGAGTGCATTCCAAAATATATGTTTTGAAGTATTTATGTGATAGAGTGTGTTTTTAGTGTATCAAAATTAGTGTTAACTAATGATAGATGAACAATTTTTATTTCATCTTCACTACTGCTACATTTGATTGTTACATTCATTATTTATTTTTTATATCATCATACATATTTTCTAGATTTTCATTTGTATGTTATTCCATTTTTTATCTTTCCATGAATTATTTAATGAGATTCAAACAATAATTCCAGATAATCATGTTTTAGGGTCTGATAAATGACATTGATGTGGTTCGGTACTTCTTAGTGCTTCATCGTGACTCATACAACTTGTTTTTTCCACATGGATTAGAAGATCAACCTTAATTCCCAAATAAAATTTTATAATTTTTGGGTATTTTTATGATCTATCAATGGGGACACTATATTTTCCAACATGTGTTGGACACTAGTTTTAAACAGGAAGTGCATTTGATCTTTTTGAAGATATAATCTTATTAATGTTTTCAATATTATTATTTTATATATCTGACACTTGATTCATTGTATAGATAAAAACTATTGAGTCTATTTAACCTTCTTTATTTCTAGTTCCATATTTTTCGTTTAATAATTTTTATAGTGTTTGAGTTTACAATTTACAAGATTCATTTAATAATTCCCACAACTATGAAACCATATGCAATGGACACTACTATGTTGGGGGAACTACAATTAAATCATTAATACCTATAAGTGAAAGGATATATTAAACATAAAATTTTCCTACGATTTTAAATTTTAAATTTTAATGAGAATACAAACAAATGTATCAGGATTGGTATTGACTATTGATAGTTTAATTGGTTCGCGGTTTAGAAAAAATATTATACCCATATTTGAGAACATCTTTCATTGGATTAGAGGGGATTCTTGGTTATCCAATGATGAGATGTGGCAAGGGATTCACAAGTTGATTATAATAGAAGACTAAATTTCGAATATAGTATTTTAGAGTTGATATAGGCATTCAATGTTCTTGGTAGTTTCATTCAGACCTAGTATCACTAAAATGGTAGTAAGAGAATTGATTACCAGATCATCCATAGGATATTAGACTGTATATATGTTTAGTTCATATATGATATCATTTTTTACTCTATGTATGTGGAGGATCGTGTGTACTATTTGAATTTAATTACTCAAACCTTGAAAGAACATTATCCTTGTGAAAAATTCCAAGAATTATTTTCTATCAAATTTGATATTTTTTTGGTGTATGTGACATCATAGAAAGGATTCTTAGTGGATCCTCAAAATTTAAGATATGTAATGTCTTGGAGAAATATAAAAATATTTTAGATGAAAATAATGTTATGGATATATGATTCAATCAATAGTTTTATTTATGGATTAAATAATATTTCTTTTCTGATGAAACCTTTGAACTATAAGGGTGTAAACTTTTGGTGGGTTAAAAATTGTAATAGATATTGTGAGCTGATGAATGTGAGGATGACTTTGGGACCAATATAGAATCTCTCTAATCTTATTTAGGTTATGATGTTTTTTCCCATTATTTTTTCATGGGTTTGAGATGTGTCTTGATGTAAGGGACACATGTGGTGGTATATGGTACAATATATTTAAACCTTCCCGATATGAAATAACATATTCATGATCTTCATTTGGAAGCAGGTATGCACACACTCAAGAAGAATAGTCACTATATTTTTGGTGGTAGATTACAAATATATTCTAATAAAAAACCAGTATGTTTTTTTCCATTAAATTAATTATAAACATGACATAGATTCTATGTGTAATGTATATACATCCCATTGATCTTGATATCATATATACCTTTGGGAATTGAATCTTGGTTGCTTATTTGAAGATTATAATGACACCAATCCAAAGAGAAACATAATTCATTGAAAATTGGTATATGGTGAGATTGTTTTTCGAGATGATAATGGGATTAAAAGAATGTTGGTGGAAAGTTTTTCATAGATTTCATGATGGTTAACACTTCATTTAATGATCAATTTTGACATGAGGAGACAACAGACACCGAGAGCCAGTTTATAGGAGAAATCCTAAATATGGGGGAGAACGCATGTGTGTTCTCTCAATCTACCAATAGAGAATTGTGATTTTATATCATTTTGGTTTTAGTTTATTTCTATGATTGGTGTTCATACACTGAGGTCGTTAGTTATGCTATTTCATATACCTTTGTGGAAAAAATATGTTCCACAAATTGACTCATCATTATTGGTGGTTGGGGAAGGGCTAGTTCATTATACTTTCTATTATGGTGTCTGAATTATTAGAGAGTTAATGCCGAACACTAGAGATATAATGTTTTTTTGGCAACCGTTAGCCATTCCAATATGGAAGTGTTATTGAAATTCAATTGATTACATCATTTTTTTACCAAAGATTCCTAGTTGAAATAATGTGATTTGGGTTATCATTGAAAACTCACCATATCATATAATATTAACCAATAATGGAAATGATTAATGTTGAATCTTTTGGGGCCTTGCATAGAAGAGTGATTATGAAACATCATGGGTTCCCATTGAGGTTTTTACTTATAGGAAAAATGGTTCACATCCATATTAAAAAATTGAGAGTATGATCAAATGGTTTCCCAAATAAAATTTATCATGTCTATTAATATATATATGAAATAAAATACATGTTTGGCTATCCAAATTCATGAGGATATTATATGTGATTTTCTTGTTGATTTTGGTTGATATTGAGAAATGAATTTTTCATTTCTTCATGTTTCCCTATGGAAATATTTATGCGGAATCAATCAACTTGTCACACATTGATGCTTTCTATGGGAAGCGAAGTTGATCTTCCTTGTGATGGGAATAAATGGGTATGTGGTGTTTATTTTGGGTGAGTCAAGTTTATGAGATGGAACATATGTGGTAGGGGATCACCTGTCATTTTTTAGGACATAGGGTCCTCAGAAATCATATACATGCCAACTTTGTCATCAGTTGGAGTTTTTTATTAGTGATCGAGTTTTTTTTCAATGTTTCGTCACACATGAATATTCATCTATTGAGTTTGGTATTCTATCACCAATGATTTTATTCCCCATTATTGTGATTTATGTACTAGGTAGTGTAGCCTACCAGTTGGTATTTCCTTATTGTTTGAATTATATACATCATTTGTTTTGTGTATCAATGTTGAGGATGTTTATATCAGAACCTCCCCTTATGACTAAGTGGGAGGATTTAGATTTTGAAATTGATACCACATTGGTAGAGTCTTAAGTTTAGAATAGATATTTCATGGATAATGTACTAAGTAGTAAAACACTCCCCCCATGTACATGTAATATATTTGTAGAGATATTATCACCATGTGGTATGTGTGTCCGATTAATTGATGTGATATGAGTTGCATAATCTTTTTTGGATATAGGATAATGAGAATATTCTGGGGACATAATTCATTTATATGGGGAATATTCTAAAGCCCGATTATACACCAGTATTTTATATTATAATACTTGATTTTTTATACATTTTTCATTGAATAAGTATTTCTGAAAATGTAATTGACAGGATAAATGTAATGGTGATGTTGGGGATTTTATGGTTTTTTCATATAAAACCATCTTCTTTTATTATTCTTTGTAATGTTACATGATTTGAAATTATATTACAGGACTTGTAATGACCATAATATATATCCCATGAAATGAAAACATAGTTTAATAATTTTACACATCATGTAAGGGATACAGATCATGTATTGTACGAAATGAGTTTTTAATTAAAATAGAATATGTTTTAATACATAAAATAAAAATTCAAATTTTCACGATGTGTAATGTATTAAATGTCATATAATTTTAGTTGTTTCTACTTTTGGGGAACCGTATGTTTTTTAGATTCATTTGATTTTTCTTCCACCTATTCTAAGCTAGATATCTTACCATTGGAGATATTGTGTGACTTATTTCCCAATGTATTTCCCTTTTCATTGGTTCATTATTAGATTTAGGGATTTCATCACTTTGGTTAAATATTATTTTCATTTTCTTCAACATTTTTGGTATTGGAACCAATTTTTATAGGTACTAGTGATTATATAATGTTTTATATTTACACATTTTATTCTCTTTTAATTATTTGTTTTCCTATGGTGGATTTTAATGGTATCCAATCCCTATTGAAAATGGAAGTCACATTTATAATCATTGAGGTATGTGTACTTATCCATGCATTATAATTTAATTAATTTTTATATAAATATTATTATTTCTATGAAATTTGAAATTAAATTTCATTTGATAAAATATTAATGTGTATGTTTTCATGTTTAAGGGGGAATATTCATTAAAAATGGATATTTTTTATTGTGAAAAAATGGACTTTTAAACCCTGAAGATGATTCACAAGAAATTGAAATAGTTTTATAAAATATATGAGTTTGGTTTTTATAAAGTATAATGAATGAAATTCATTTTGGTAACCTTAGGTACATAAAAACAAAACATGGATGAACACAATGTGTATGACAGTACAAGGAGGTAAACTCTAGTATACCTTTTGAATGTGGATACACACGATAGTATTTGGATCTATACTAAATCATTTCTGGGAACATTAGTTTCTAGTATGTAATGTCTCATATTATAAATCCTATATAGTAGTCAAAAATTTTTATTGGTTTTTATTTAATGATATATTGTTTTATAGATGTTTGAGAACATGTGTATATATATGATAGTATGTCTTCCAAATTGTAATATTATCGGATTGTTATAGGATTTTTTAAAAATAATGTATAAAATATGTTACCAAAAATTATTATTCTATAAAGAATTTCAGTTTTTTTATTTATAATTATTATTATAAATTTTTTTATATTTAAATTTTTTTATTATATTAAAAATTTTGGTGATTCCATGGGGTTTCCTATGGGGATAAGATTTTCATACCCTACTTTTACTACTGGAAGGTTTTTGACCATATTTTGAAGGACCTAGGAAATGTAACAGAATTATATTTCATGATGGGTTCACATTTTCCCATCATATCTATTTGGGTGGAATTATTGAAGTGATAGTTGGTAATATGGAGTCCTATAATTCTATGATTATTTTCATCATAGTTTAAAGCATTTTTCATTGAGAAGTATCCATTTATTCCACCTATTAATATTGTTTATTAAATTATTTATCATTTATCAAATACATTTTGGGTTATTTTTTATTACCTCAACCAATTATGGGATATCTTGTGTGGTTTTTATTATCGACTTGGTTTGAAATATTTTAGATACTTCTATTCATTCCATCTTAGAAGGGGTGCTCTTTCAAATATCATTACATCTGCATACATTTAGACGGACTACTTTCATAATAAGTATTAGATTACTCCAGAAAATATTTCATAAATTGTTGTATAGATAAAAAATACATAGTTCCTGATCCTTATCCATACATCATGATCATACGTAATCTTAGGAACAAATATAATATTATTTGTCATCTCTATATTTTACATCGGTATCACTAAAATATTTACATGGATAGATAGTTGAAAATTTCAATTGATGATGATAATATTTATATGCTTCCCTTTCTACATTCAAATCCCAACATCGTAAATCATGGATGTATTAGGTATTTTCAAATCCTACTCATGGATAAGAGAGTATGATACCTTTGGATTAAAAAATAAATTACCTTTTTTGAAATGGAAGGTTAGTAATGTATTGAGAATTAATATTCATTAATAATATATTACAAAAAACATTAGTTCTCTTGAACAGTTTCTATGTGATATATACATTATTCATTTTTGAATAGTACTTTTATCACTAATTATTAAATAATGATAAATACCCAAAACATAAATAAAAAATAACCATCATAATCTCCCAATTATTATTTGGATAATTTAATAAATAAGTATTATTTATTACAATCCATAATGAAGAACTATGTTATTATGAATATGAAATCACCCAAACCATTTTATGGATTAAACAGTATATATTTTAAATAATTATTCAACGAAGAGTAATGTCATAACATGTGTGGAAAATTATATTCCCTTTAGTTCCTGGATTATTTCTTCACCCTCGTCTATATATGGGAAAATACATCCATTGTGAGTGAAATTACTGAGTGGATTTCAAGTTCAATTGAAATTCTATAAAAATTATAGATAGTATCGAAGAAAATATGAAAAATACATTGAATATTTACTGTGAGATGCCAGTTCCAATATTAAATAGAAATCTTCATTGATGGATCTATAGATATACCATTGTATGAGATTAAATAACAAAATAAATAAAGTTATTGTAGAAAATTTGCATTTTAATTTTTTTATAGATTCAAAAAATATAGACTTTAATGAGAATCTCAAATGATTTTCAAGATCTTAATGTCTCATAAAAATATATGACTGTCATCCATAATTTCTACCATGAACTGATTTTTGTAATCTATAAAACACTATTCATTAAATCATTGTTTATAAATGGAGAATTTTTAATAAAGAATAGAATAACTATATATTCATAGTGTTTCTACCTTATATGGATTTATGAATAGGTTATATCCTTCAACTTGACACCTAGTTGGTGATATTCAGAATGGTGGTAAATTTTGGAAAATCATTATGCTTTTTAAAATTGATCAAATGCGACACAAATATGGTGTAGGGGATAAATATTCAGGATTGTGAACCTGTATAACTATAGATAATCAATGAATAGTCACTTTTATCAACCATTAAATTGTTAAAAAAATAATAGTTGAACCCCATAGTGACATATATGGATGAATAAATCCATTTTAATGTTTTTCCTTGAGTTTTTTTTCAAATATAATTACTCTTTAAGGGATATTCTATATGGAGAATATGAAATAGGATTGGAACATGTAATGGTTCCTATTAAGAAAAAAACAAAAAATATTTTAGTATGTTTTTCATGTCTTATGGGAAGACATAAATAATGACCCACTCAATATGCATATAAATGATGTCATGTTTCCACCCAGCCATCATAGAAAGACACTATTGCTGAATAGAATTTAAACTCCATACAATTTGTGTCATTTACATTGGATGTCCATATTTATCATTATACTAATATATAATAATAATTTTGTATTTATTAACAAATGTGACTTGGATTTTAGGAAAATTAATGTGTAATTAATGTAGATAATTTCAATTCATTACAATGACAACATAAAAATCATCTAGAATAATAATTAAAACAATTAGGAAACAAGTTCTTAGAAACATCAACTAAAGAGAAATAAAATACATGATTTGTGATCACATATAATAAAGGTTTTAGGTTTATAAAATAACATCCAATCATTTCTATAGCATCTTGATACCCATAAAAAATTCTTCAGATATGAAATAATTATGTGATAAATAGTCAAATAAGTTATTACAAATTTCAGTGTTGATAATATCTTTACATTCACATAGTAATTATCATAACCTAATAAAAAATGATCTCATGATATTTGGATTTCTTTATCATCTTAATAAGTTTCTAATGTTGATCCTCATAATAATCCTATAAATTTGGACTGAAGTTATCATAATCTGAAAACACTTTACTCATTAAAAAATTTCATGTGATGGTTTGTTATATTGATATTTCTTTATATTTATATATTTTAATATCATCATCTAATCATTTTGGAATTTTATTTCCTAATGTCCTTCCCTTCCCGACTTACAAATATTAATAGTCCTCATATGAATAAGTCATCTATAAATACTCTATATATAATGGAAAAATTTTAATTTTGGGAATTCTGTAAGAAACTCTAATAGATTCATGATCATTTTTTCATTCAGACATGGGATTCACGATGAAGAAAACCAAAATAATTTTAAAATAAATATGTATCAACATGGGTATTCATTAAATATTGGGAACATAAAATCATAATCATCATGACTAAGTAACCATTTCCATTATTGAGTATTTGGTTGGTCAATTAAGATGACCTCAATATTTTTCAATTATTGATCAATGATTCTCATAATTATAGATGAGGGTCAAATTTGAGTTATTATTCAATATTTAATTTTATTTTAATTATTGAAAAATTAATTTATATTACTTCTATTCATGTATACTAACTCTCTTGTTATATTCATGGATTTAATTAATATAATCTATGTATTTTATGATTAATAATTTTCATAGTTGTTATAGATGATATAATTATATATTATTCAATTATTGATGACAAGGAAGATAAATAATTGATAGTATATATAAACCTAGATTACAATAATTTATATGTGAAATTTATGAAGTGTGAATTTTTGAATCAAAAATTTATGTTTTGGGTTATATAATATCATGAGGGGATATATTGGTAGATCCGTCGAAGAAAGAAGTTATTGATCATATTCCAGGACAAAATTATTTTTAATGAAATACATTTTATTATTGGGGTTTTATGGATATTATCATGTACTATTTATGGATTTATCTTGGTATCTAGTCCACTCAAAATAATAACTCAGATGTGAGTTTTGTTCCCTTATACTAATTAGTGTGAAGAAAATTTGATTGAACTGAACAGAAGATTTTTCAGTGATCCTATTATCAAACTTCCCTACATTAGATATTATTTTATGATTTAATGGAATGTATAAAAAAATTTAGGGAGGTCTACTCATCAATAATGATATAGTGATCTCTTATGTATCGTTATAATGGTTGGTTGATGAAAAAATAATCTGATATATTTTTTAGAGTGAAGTCCTATAATTTTATAAGAAAATATATGATGGAATAATCTTTACAGATAAATGTGATAAACAAATAAAGAGTATAATTATTTAAAAAATATATTTACCCATAAAAAGTTAAATATTTACAAAAGAATTTGGTTGGTGCTTAATAATTATACTGACAAAAATACCCCATTACATTGATATATATTTATTTTTAAGTAAATATAATCTATTTGATATCTTATGACTCATGAAACCAGGATTATAAATGAATAATAATAGAAACTTCATTAAATACGGTGGTTTGATTACTAATAAATAAATTATTTAAACTAATTTTTAAAAAATATATATATATAAATCCATTTTTTATGAAATTATAATAAATAAAATAATATTTATAAAATAAAATAATTATTTTTTTTAAAAAAAAATTATGCATGAAATGTATTTAATTGTCAAAAAGAAATCAATCACCATTGAAAAACAATTTTAATGAAATTATTATTTTTAATATTTAATGTTTTGTAATTCATCATATATTTTCCTCAATCATGGGATATGAATAAATCCAAATCTATTAAAAAATAATATATTTTTTAAAAAATTCTTTTGTAACCTTTTAATTACTAATTTTAAAAACATATTTTACCACCATTAAACATTTATCTTTGATAAGTAATAATTATTTTGAAATAAAATTTTATGAATTTCTATATAATTATGTTTTTATAATTTTCTGATGATATTAAATTTTCCATGAATAAAGTAAATTGTTAATTTATATTGAATTTTATTATTTAAATAATTTACAAAAATCCATTTTTAAATATGGGTTTAAATAAAATTTATTCCAATTAAATTATTACTCATAAAATTTCGATAATATTAATAAATTTATGAAACATTTTCATATAAAAACCTCATATATTTATTATAACCTTTTATTTAGAAACTCGTATTTTCATGTCATGTAGAGGTATAATTTTGCATTAAATTTAGGTACGTATTTGAATTGATTGTGGTAAAATGGATTCAATTTTGGGAATAATATTAATTAATATATTATTATACCAAAAATATATTTTTTGGTTATAATCAATTGTTATGAATACTTAATTATAGTACTTATGGTTAAATTGAGCGTTTGCATGTTACAAGTGCTTGTGTAAAAACTAATTTTCCACATACACGATATTTTCATTTAATGAATTTTATTTTATAATTTTATTTTGAAAAATTATATAAATAAGGTTAGTCTATTTTAAGGATTAATTAATAAAGTACTAATGTAGAAAACTTTTGTTATCTTGGTGAAAACTAAATTGGTAAAATTGAGTAACCAGATAGTTTAATAGAATGACATATTCTAACCATTTTTATTTAGTTGGAGGTGTGTAAACACCATATGCTTCATTTAATATAGTATCAATGATATTTTTAGGAACATATACAAATAGTACCATCTAATTATTGAATATTTTTTGTTTACATAAAAAATTCATGCCATATAAATTATAAAAGTGCACACCCTCCCCTAACATATTAAAACCTGTTAATAATTTTTTCTCCTACAACACTAAAAATATGACTCTCACAAATCAGTATACATATAAAAAAATTATTTTAATCACAAAATTCAATCCATTGAGTCTTCAATAAAAAAATTAACGGGCATTTTTTAATAAAAGGTAATTTTTTCAATAATCTCTTTTATTTTACTTCTTCTCTAATGAGCATAATCAATGTGTTAATAATTCTATTGTTATATAAAAAGAATAAAAAAAGTTTTTCAATTTTATTATTATTATTTTATAATTTTTATCCATTTACAATTCTATCAAATATGAAATTAAACTATTCATCTGGTGAATAGCTAAAAATCTCTTTCGAAACTGATGTAATTCATTTTCAATCACCACATATGAAAATTAGTTATAATCATACATTTAATGTATATATTTTATATTTATGAAAAATTTATAATTATGTAATTATAATATTAAATAAACTTAATTAACATCTAATTTGATAGTAAATGATTATGTCTCTCTTGTATACATTATGACTTTCGCATACACGACAAAATTTAATTTTTCTTTTATGATTTACTTAGATGGTTATAATTATTTATTTTAGTAAAAAATAATATATATATATGATAAAATATTGATTTATGTTAGGTGAATTTTTATTTATCATTATTGTATCTCTTTATTAAAAAAATTAAAAGGGATTATCATCCATATGTAACGCACACCATCTTTATGAATGATGAAACTCGTTTTTTAATATATAAAAAATTTCAATCCCGATAAATTTTTATATATTGAATAAATACGAAGTTAATATTTTTTTATAAAGCTAATATATTATGTAAAATTAACAAATCTAAATCTACTAAAACAACCAAAATAAAACATTGATGAAAAATGAAACATTTTTTTAACCAAATGTGTGATTATATGTAAGAAATATGAATAAATATTTGACATAATAATATATTTAAATAAAACATGGTTTGATATATAAAATTGTATGATTATTGGATATATTTATGATAAATATATATTAATTATTCAATATTTTTTAGCACATAATACAGATATCTGAGCTATTGTGAGGTATTAATTCACATTAACATCATTATAATGATATCATATGTTTATATCATTATAGTGGAACTTATTTTATATTTCATTCATAAATACTATATATCTTCAAATCCATTTTTTTATAAATAAAATATTTTAAATTACACTAATCTCCATTTATATACAATATGTCAAGAAAAGATTCTTAGGGACACCCTACCATTATTTTCTACTCGGTCAGGAATCAGTATTTTAAGTGTCTGTATATTCTAAAAAATCCAAAAAGATTATTTTAAAATTATATAATGAATTTTTATATAAAAATTAAATATTTTTTTAATTGTTAAAAATGGTTTATTTTTATAATTTTTATTTTATGTATATTTTAATTTTTACCCTTTGATAGAAATATTAAATGACTGTAGTTTTATATTATACATAATTTATTAAATTACACTATAAAAAGACAAATGATTTTATTGATTTTTATTTTGAATGTGTAAATATTAATTTTCACAAAATAATTTACATTATAATTTTTTTTGATGAATTTGATACATCAAATAAGAAACATCAAAGTGAATACGGTATATATTTGATGAAATTTTTCCATGGTCAATTTAATGTGTATGCTTCTACCCTACATTCAATAGTGGGAATTATGATTTAATAAGTATTTAATATTTTGAACCACTCTCTATACTACACTGGATGTCTTATGATTATGTTTTTTAATTTGGAAATATCTAAATCACTATATTTTATCTTTTCAATAATAATTTATAAATTGATTATGTTTCAAAAAATTTATATGAGGAATGTTGTTGACATAATAATGGGTGGATGGGGCCTACATTATCCCCTGATGATCCATCTCGTCTAATGATATCTTTTACTTTTGTATTTGGTCATTCTCTTACCATATTTGGTATGATTATTTGGAAGATGAGCTTGAATATATGTTTATGTTTTCCAGAAATATTTACTTACCGAAATGTGATTTGTTATTGATGTATTTGTAATTATTTTATTAGTTATTATTTCTATTGTTATGTCCAATGATATTTTGATTATTTATATGAATGTAATTGATAAAAATTTATTCATTATACAATATTATTGAAGATATTGATATTGTTTAAATGAAAAATGTTTTTATAAATTTAACTTTCTATTTAGTTTTTTCCTTTTTTTATTGTATATAGTTTCTATTTAATGTATGCCCTTATAGATCATATGATATCACCCCTTTCATATGATATCATTCTTAATGATTTCATGATGTGTATTTTGATTTATATGCATAAATATGATAATGTGAATATTTCTCATTTTGAAGAAATACTATGTCAAATTTTATATTTCCAAATACAATGTAAAATTAATGTATTATTTAGTTTTCCAATTCATCATGATTATTCAATCCATTATGTTGAAATAACCATTATATATTAAAAATGTATCATTTTTAAAACCAACTATAGGGAATATGGGTTTGGGTAATTATTATTTGTATTAGAGAAATATTATTAGAGACTATGAGAACATGATTTAGGATAACATTGTTTATATAATATAGCCAGATGATTGAATATGATGATATATATAAAAATAATATAATGTTCCAAATTTCTTTAAGGTTTAAATTATGTGGCCTTACTTATAATACATCTATTCTTTGAAACTAAACAATGATATAGTGTTTTTATGGTTTTACCTTGGGGTAATAACCATGAAATGAGAGTTTTGGGCTTATATATGATCATCACATGCTGTAGAAAAAAACATCATACAAATAAGGGGTTTTACTATTACAGGATATGTTTGGGTCAATTAAAATTTTATTTAAAAACACTTATGATGGATATTAAAATATTTGTATTACCTGATCATGTTTCCATAGAATCCATTTTTTTATTTCTTGATTAGAAATTGAAATCTTTTTATATATAATTTTTGTGTATCACATCTTAGTTATTCATTGTTACTTACTCAACATGTATATCCATTATGGATTAGAAGAACAACATGAATTTCCAAATTAAATGTTATAATTTTTGGGTATTTTTATTATCTATCTATGTGGACACTCTATTTACCAACATGATTGGGACTCTAGTTTGGAAATGGATGTGCATTTGTTTCTTTTGAAGATATAATCTCATGAATGTTTTCAATATTATTGGTTGATGCAGTAGACACATGGTCTGTTTTTTAAAGAGATAATTTTTAGTATATTTAACCTTATGTATTTCCAGTTAAATATTTTTGGTTTACATATCTATATAGTTGTTGAGAATACAATTTACCAGCACCCTAGAATGATTCCCCCAACTATGAAACCATATGAAATAGAACCTACTGATTTGAGGAAAATATAATTAAATCATTAATACCTATACATGAAAGGATATATTCAACATAGAATTTCCCTATGATGTTTAATTTTATTTTTTAGTGAGAATTTGTATGGGTGTATTAGGATTGTTATCGACTATTGATGGTTTAATTGGTTCACGATTTAGAAAAAAATTATACCCGTATTTGATAACCTATTTCATTGGATTAGTGGGGATGCTCGGTTATCCAATGTTGAGATGGGGTGATGGATTCACAAGTTGATTATACTAAAAGACTATGTATTGGATAGAGTACTTTAGAGTTGATACATCCATTCAATGTTCTTGGTAATTTCATTCAGACCTATTAACACTGCAATGGGAGTTATAGATTTGATGACAATATCTTCCATAATATATTAGATTATATTTTTGTATAGTTTGTTGATGATAACATTTATGACTCTATGTATGTGGATGATCATATATACTATTTGGATTTAATTACTCAAAACTTGAAAGAATATTAAATTTATTAAAAAATTCCAATAATGATTTTTTTATTAATGTTGTTATTTTTTAGGTGAATGTGATATCATAGAAAATTTCATAGTGGATCCTCAAATGGTAAGGTATGTAATTTCTTGAGAAAATAAAAAAAATATTTTAGATTAGTAGATTGTTATGGATATATGATTCAGTCAATAGTTTTATTTATGAACTCAATATTATTTCATCTCTGATGAAACCTATGAACTGTAAGGGGGTAAATTTTGTGTGGGATGAAAAATGTAATAGATATTGTGAGGTGATAATAGTGAGGATGACTTTGGCACCAATATTGAATCTCCCAAATTCTATTTAGGTTATGATGTTTTTTCCATTATTTTTGTATGGGTTAGATATGTTTCTTGATATAAGGGATCCATGTTGTGGTATATGGTACACTATATTTAATCCTTCCTGAAATAAATTAACTTATGAATGATCTTGATTTGGAAGTAGGTATGCACACACTCAAGAGGAATTGTCAGTATCTTTTTTGAGACAGATTTCAAATGCATTATAATAAAAAACCATGACGTATTTTATCATTCATAGAATAATAAAAACGACATAGATTGCATGTGTAATGTATATACATCACATTGATCTTGATATCATATATACATATGTGAAATAAATATTTGTTTCTGATGTGATGAGAAAAAGGGAACCAATCCAAATAGCGACATAATTCATTGAAGACAAGTATATGGTGAGATTGTTTTTCAAGATGATAACGGTATTAAAGGAGGTTAGTGGATAGATTTTCATATATTTTACGACGTTTCAAACATCATTTAATGATTAATTTTCACATGAGGAGACAAGATACATCGATAGACAGTTCATAGGAGAAATCCTAAATATATGGTAGACAGTCTGTAGGTTTTCTCAATCTACCAATGGAGATTTGTGATTTTATATCATGTTGGTTGTAATTTATATATATGTTAGGTGTTCATACTCTAAAGTCATTTTTTATGCAGCTAATGCGACATGGTCTAAAAAATATTTACCACAAATTGAGTCATCATTATTGGTGGATGGGGATGGGCTGGTCTATCATACTTTTTATTATAGTGTCTCAATTATTGGAGAGTTAATGTGTAACACTAGAGATATGTAGTTTTTTTTTTGAATCCATTACCCATTCTGGTATGGAAGTGGTATAAAATTTCAATTGATTTCATCATTGTTTTACCAATGATTCCAAGTTGGAATATTGTTATTTGGGTTATCATTGAAAACACACCATCTCATCTAATTTTTACCAATAATGTAAATGTTTAATTTTTAAAATTTATGGGACCTTGTATAGAAGAGTGATTATGAAAAACTATGGGTCCCCTCTAAGGTTTTTTCTTAAAGGGACAATGGTTCACATACATATTAAAAAAGTGAGAGTATGATGAAATGGTTTCCAAAATAAAAGTCATCCTGGATATTCATCTATAGATGAAAAAATACGTGTTAGGCTATCCAATTTCATGAGGATATTCTACGAGATTTTTTTTAATTTGGATGATATTGATAAATGAATTTTCATTTCATAATATTTCTCTATGACAATAGTTATGATGAATCAATCAACATGTCACCCATTTATGATTTGTAAGGACTGCCAAGTTGATATTATTTGTGATGTGAATAAATGGGAATGTTGTCCATATTTTGTGTGAGAAAAGTATAAGAGATGGAAAATATGTGGTAGGGGATCCCCACTCATTTTTTAGGACATAGAGTCCTCAAAAATCATATTCATACCTTCTTTGTCTGATGTTGTAGTTTTTTATTTCTGATCGTGTTTTTTTCATTGTTTGTTCCCACATTAAAATTCATATATTGAGTTTGGTATTCTATCACCAATGATATTATGCCCCTTTAATGTGATTTTTGGACTAGGGAGTATGACCTACCTGTTTGAATTTCCTTATTGTTTTAATTATATCCATCATTTGTTTTATGTATTGATGTTGGGGATGTTTATACCAGAACCACCACTTGTGACTATGTGGAAGGATTTGGATTTTGAAATCGATACCACTATGGTAGAGTCATAATTTTAGAATAGGTATTTCTTTGATAATGTAAAAATCAGTAAAAACAACCACCTAATATAGGTAATATATTTGTAGATATATAATCACCATGTGGTATGGGTGTACGATTCCTTGATGAGTTATGAGTTGCATCCTCTTTTTTTTGGATATATGATAATGAAATAATTCTAGGGAAATAATTCAGTTATATGGGTGATATTTTAATGACCTATTATACACCAGTATGTTATATTTGACTAATTGATTTTTTATACCATCTTCATTCAATATGTATTTCAGAAAATGTAATTGATATGATAGCTATAACGGTGATGTTGGGGATTTGTTGGTTTTTTTCATAGAAAACCATCTACTTGTACTATTCTCTGGTTTGTTATATGATTTGAAATTGTATTACGGGATGTGCAATGACCATAATATTGATCCATTAAAATGAAAACATTGTTTAAAAATTTTTCACATCATGTAAGAGTTACAGATCATGTACTGTATGAAATAATTTTTAATTTAAAAAAGGACGTGCTTTCTTACATAAAATAAAAATGAAAATTTTCTTGATGTGTAATTTATTACAATTCATCTAATTTTCATTATTTCTACTTTTGGGGAACCATATGTTTTTCTAGGTTCATTTTATTTTTATTCCTCCTATTCTAAGATAGATATCTTACCATGGGAGATATTGGGTTACTTATTTCCTTATGTATTTCTCTTTTCATTGGTTGATCAATGGATATCGGCATTTCATCACTTTGGGTAAAGATTAATTTCATTTTCATCATCATTATTTGTATTGGAACCAATTTGTATAGGTATTAGTGATTATATCATGTTTTATATTGACACATTTTATTATCCTATAATTATAAGATTTCCTATGGTGGATTTTTATGGTTTCCAGTCCCTGTTGAAAATGGAAGTCATTTTTTTAAATGATTAAGGTATGTGTACTTATACATGTGTAATAATTTAATTAATTTTATACAATTATTATTATTTCTATTATATTTGGAAATAAATTTCATTTGTTAAAATATTAATGGGTATGTTTTCAGTTTTTATGGGGGAATAATCTTTGAAAATGGATACTCTTGATTGGGGAAATAATGTATTCTTGAACCATGAAAAAGATTCACTGGTAATTGAAATAGTTTTATATAATATATTCGTATGGATTTTAAAATGGATAATGAAAAAAATTCATAATGGTAACCTTCATTATATCAAAACAAAACATGGATAAACATAATTTGTGTGGAGGTACAAGGAGGTAACCTCTAGTATATTGATTGAATCTAGATAGACATGATAGTATTTGGATCTATAATAAATAATTTTTGGGATAATTAGTGTCTAGTATGTATTGCAACATATTGTAGATCCTATATAGAAGTCACAATTTTGTTATTGAATTTTTATTTAATGATATATTTTTTCATGGATGTTGGAGCACAAGTGTATATATATGATAGTATTTTTTCCAAATTCTTATATTATTTGATTGTTACATAATTTCGTAAAAATAATATGTAAAATTTGTTACGAAAAATGATTATTTGAGAAATAATTTCAGTTTTGTTTATATATATTTATTATTATAAAAAATATATTTCAAATATTTAACTTTTTTAATTATATTAAAAATTTTGGTGATATATTTGGGGTTCGTATTGGGATATGATTTTCATACCATACTCCTTCCACTGGAAGGTTATTGACCATGTTTTTAAGGACCTAGGTAATGTAATAGAATTATATTGCATGATTGGTTCACATTTTCCCTTCACATCTATTTGGGTTGAATTGTTTAGGGGATAGTTCATTATATGGAGTTCTATAATTCTATGTTTATTTTCTTCCAAGTTTACCCCATTTTTCATTGTGAAGTATCCCTTTAATCCAAAAATTAATAATTTTTAATTTTTTTTTTATCATTTATCAAATACATTTTTAGTTTTAGTTTATTACCACAACCAATTATTGGCTATCTTGAGTGGTTTTTGTTGTCGACCAGGTTTTCAATATTTTAGATACATATATTAATTCCTTCATAGAAGGGATACTCTTTCAAACATAATTACATCCACATACATTTAGATGGACTATTTACTTAATAAGTATTAGATTCTTCAAAAAATCCCTTCATAAATTGTTCTATAGATAAAAAATACATAGTTCTCGATCCTTATCCATAAATCCTGATCATATTTAATGTTAGTAAAAATTATAATATTATTTTTCATCTACACATTTTACATCTGTATGACGAAAATATTTTCATTGATATATTGTTGAAAAATTCATTTGATGATGATAATATTTATATGCTTCTGTTTCTACATTCAAATCCAAACATTATAAATCATGGATGTATTAGATAATTTATAATCCTCCTCATGGATAAGATAGTATGATACCTTGGGATAAAAAATAAATAAACTTTTTTGCAATGGAAGGGTGGTATGTATTTCTAAGTAATAATCATTAATAATATATAAAAAACATTGGTTCTATTCAACACCATCTATGTAATATATATATATTAATAATTTTTGAAAAGTAAATACATCACTCATAATTTACAAAGATAAATCCCCAAAATATGACTAATAATATAACCATAATAATCTCTGAATTATTATTTGTATAATTTAATGATTAAAAATTATTTATTGAAAACCATAATGAAGAACCATCTTATTCTGCATATAAAATCACCCAATCCCCATCTTGGATTAAACACTATATATATTAAATAATTATCCACTGTAGGGTAATTTCAGAACATGTGTGGAAAATAATATTCCCTTTAGTTCTATGATGATTTTTTCACCCTCATCTATATAGGGGAAAATAACTATATTGTGAGTTAAATTGTTGAGTGGATTTCAAGATCAACTGAAATTTTATAAAAAAAATATATACTATATAAGAAACTATATAAAATACATTGAATATTTATTGTGTGGTGCCAGTTCCTATATTAAATAGAAATCTTCATTTATTTTTCTATAGATACACGCTTATATAATGCTATATGACTAAATAGATAACACTGAATAAGAAAATTTAAATTTAAAATTTTTATAGATTCATGAAATATAGAATTAAATGAAAATATCAAATGAATTTCAGGATCATAGTGTCTCATAAAAATATATGACTATCATCTATAATGTCTACCATGAACTGATTATTCAAATCTCTAAAAACATTATTCATTAAATCATTGTTGATAAATGGAGATTTATTAATAAAGAATGGAATAACTATATATTCGGAGTATTTATACATTATATGGAATTCTGAATAGGTTATATCCTAAAAATTAACCCCTAGTTGATTATATTCAAAATGATGGTAAATTTTGTAAAAGACTTATTCTTTTTAAAATTGATCTAATTTGACATAAATATGGGGTAAGGGATAATTATTAACGATCATGATATTGTATATCTCTAGATAATCAATAAATATTAACTACTATCCACTATTAAATTGTAAAAAAAAAGGTGAACCCTATAGTGACATACATGGCTGAAAAAATATATTTTTAAGATTTCCGTTGAGTTTTTTTAAAATTTTATTACTAAATAAGGTCCATTATATAGAGTACATTTTTAAAATAGTAGTGGAACTTATAATGGTTATTATTGAAAAATAAACTAAAAATATGTGTGTAAGTGTATTCATGTGTTATGGGAAGTCATAAATAATGAACCACTCAATAGGCATGTCATCGATGGCATGTTTCTACCCAACCATCATAGACAGACACTGTCATTGAATAGAATTAAAACTCTATACATTTTATTTTATTTTAATTGGATGTACATATTTATCATTAAACTAATATATAATCCTAATTTTGTTTTGAATATAAAATGTGACTTGTCTTGTAGGGAAATTAATGTGTTATTTATGTAGAGAATTTCAATTCATTACAATTGTAACATCAAAATCATCTAGAAGACGAATTAAAAAAATTAGGAAACACATTCTCAAAAACATCAACAAAATGAAATATTATATATGATTTGTGATTACATATCATAAGGTTTTTAAGTTGATAAAAAACATATAATCATTTTTTGTCATCTTGACACCCATAAAAAATTATTTAGATATGAAATAATTAGGAGTTACATAGTCAAATATGTAATTAAAAATTTCAGTGTTGATAATATGTGCCCATTCACATAGTAATTATCATAACCTAATCAAAAAATGAACTTATGATATTTTTATTTCTCTATCATCTTAATAATTTTCTAATGTTGATCATCATTATTATCCTTTTAAAATGGATATAAGTTATCATAATCCAAAAACACGTTAATAATTAATAAATTTTGTGTTGTGGTTTGATATATTGATATCTCACTATATTTATATATATTAATAACATCTTCTAATCATTTTGGAATTCTATTCCATAATTTACTTCCATTCCCCACATAAAAAATTTAATAGTCCCCATACGAATAATCCATCATTAAATACTCAATATATAATGGAAAAAAATTAATTTCAGGAATTTTAAAAGAAACACTAGGAGAATCATCATTATTTTTTAATTCATACATGTGAATCACCATGGGGATAACCTATATAATTTTAAAATAAATATTTATCAACATGGGTTTTCATTATATATTGGGAATATAAAAGTATAATCATCAATACAAAGTATCCATTTCCAATATTGAGTATTTGGTTGATCAATTACGATGACCTCAATTTTTTTCAATAATTGATCATTGATCCTCCAAATTATAGATGAGGGTCAAATATGAAGTATTATTCAATATTTATTTTTATTTAAATAATAATCACAATTAATATATATTAATAGTATTATAGATTACTAATTCTCTAGTTATATTTATATATTTAATGAATATAATCAATGGATTTTACCATGAATAGATTTTTTAGTTTTTATATATGATATAATTTTATTGTTGGTCGGAGTGGATACTCAAGAGGGGGGTCAATTGAGTACCAATTAAAATTTATGTTTTAAAACATCGTCTTAAAAACCCCCAAATAAAATACTGAATTAAACTATATTGAATTTATATCAAAGTAATGGATCTGTTGGGTTCTCAAGGGATTGATTATTTCGCAGTTAATCAAAACAGAAATCTTTATTAACATTTGAAACCAACATACTGATTTACAACTAATAGAAACACTTGCGAATTTAATTATCAAAGTGACTTTAAAACAGTTTTTTTAAAGTAATTAGCAGCAGAATAAAAGAATAACTTTAAAAGATATATAACATTAGATATAACCAAGAGGTTCAGTCTCAAGCTGAGACTTAGTCCTCTCAAAAATTTGTATAAATATGATCCACACCCTGGATCGGGGTTCACAACAGTTTACAACTGTCGAGGTCCAAGACCTCTACCACTGTAATTCATGGGAAACAGAACAACAGAAACCAGCTGTCCAGGTCACACGCGACCTCTACCAATATCTCAGTGGGAAATTAAAAATGTACGAGTTTGAGTGAGGATTTACAGATCCTCCAGTTAATGTATAGGAGACAATGTGTGTGTTAAATGCAGGAGACAACACACACTGCTCGAAATGTGAAATAATGAATCAGAGAGCAGTGATGTAGAGTTTAGAAATGGCTCTAGTGATTGTAGTGAAGCTTTGGACTCCTAGAGTTTGATCAGAGATGATTCTGAGTCCTCTTCTGGTTTTTGTCTGAAAAACAGAGTTTCTTCTGCTAGGCATCCAGATTTAGAGATAGTGAGAAATGTAGTGGATGAAGTTCTTCAATGTCCTCGTGAATTTAAAGAACTCTTCTTGAGTACGCTTGAGTTTGTATGAGGTTTTGTGTGTTCTAAAACTATCTCATACACCACTCTTTGCACTCATATATGTCTCATCGTTGTCACACCAGTGTGTTTTTTCACCAGCAGGGAGTTCTTGTATTTATGGCACGAGCTCTAGTAAAAGTAATGATTTCTTTTTTCAGGTACGAGGTACGGTTCCCTGACATCCAACAACCTTCATTTAATAAATGACAGAGCATTAAAATATTCCTAATATGACCGTTGGTAGGATTAAATAAATATAAATAAATTCAAACATCTGTTTATGACTATCGGTGAGTCAAGTGATCAGTAGGTCATCAGCATCAGCATCGGTGAGACATCTTCGGTGACTCAGATGTTTAGCATCAGTGTGTCATCATCAGTGACTCATTTGATCTTCATTAGTGTGTCATCTTCTGTGACTCATTTGATCAGAATCGGTGAGTCATCTCCAGTGACTCAGATGATCAGCATCGGTGTGTCATCTTTGGTGACTCATTTGATTAGCATCGGTGTGTCATCTTCAGTGACTCATTTGATCAGCATCGGTGAGACATCTTCAGTGACTCAGATGATCATCATCGGTGGGTCATCTTCAGTGACTCATTTGATCAGCATCGGTGTGTCATCTTCGGTGACTCATTTGATCAGCATTGGTGTCTCGTCTTCAGTATGGATCGGTGCGACCGTTGTCCTTTGATATGGATCGGTGAGACTGTTGTCCTTCGATATGGATCGGTGAGACCGTTGTCCTTCAATATGGATCGGTGAGACCGTTGTCCTTCGATATGGATAGGTGAGACCGTTTTCCTTTGATATGGATCGGTGAGACCATTGTCTGTTTGATCCAGAGGACTTCCAGAATACTTTTAAATCAATAACACAGAGATAAAAACATGATCCAACCAATATACACAGATTCACTAAGAGTTTGTGATTATGTATATGATAAATCCAACCGGATTAAGTAATCGATGATTTGTGATTATTAAAACAGCAATCATAGGAATAATTCAACAATCTTCCAGAGGGCTCAACAGTCTCCCTCTTTTTGATAATCACAAATCTTATCCATAATCAAAAATAATATATCATCAATAATAAGGCATAATAAGAATAAAATCATACAATAAGAATAAAAACATAATGAGATATAAATCTCCCCTGAATTTATGCCGTTAAATACTTATGCAAGAATTGTCGTAGAAATGTTCTACCCCCTGGATAAATAAAAAAAATCTCCCCCTTTGGAGATGCTTCTCCCCCATATCCCCCATAGATCCATAGATGTACTGATTTCTCCCCCTTTGGGATAATCAAAAAGGAGGGAAAAAGATAAAGATAGATTAAAAGATGGCATTAGAGGGAATAAAAAGAAAATAAAATAAAGTTTAAAATGCATCTTAGTACAATCACAATAGGGTTCACCCTATCAACAACAACACACAACTATTTCCGGGGATGTAACGGGGCTTTGCCTTTGTCAGAAGGTTAAATGGTTGGTATGTTGGAAGTCTTGGAGGAGAGGATGCCACTGGGATTTTATGTGGAGCTGTAGGAGCTGGTTGAGAAGATTGCTGAGAAACTGGTCGGAGTTGAGATAGAGATTGAGCAACAGAGATTTGATTTGGAGCAACATCAGAGGCACTGAGAGGCTCAGCAGTAGGAAGCACAATCGCGATGGATTGTGCATTTAGATAAGGCGTCAAAAGATTTATGAAATTCTGAATAACATATGCACCATACTGCATAGCCTTCTCAAAATCATCCTTATTCTCCATGAATCGTTCCAAGGATGGAGTAAAATCTTGCAACTGTCGAACTTGAGTCTTGAAAGCCAAAGTGACTGGAGGTAGTCTCAGATTGTCAGCTAACACATTGATATCCGCGGTCATCTCATGCTTGGTATAGATTTTTGAAAAGTAGTGATCAACCTTTTCATTGATCTCTCTATGAGCTTTAGTGGCATCTGCTGAATATACTATTACCATCTTATGAATATGATCATTTTTCACCATTATCTTCCTCAACGAGTCCAAATCAAGAACTTGTCTAATGGCGTCCAATTCATCATGCACAATCTGCCTTAGAGCCTCTAGCTCAAGAGTAGTGATCTTGGTTACTTTGGTTGTACTGGCTTGAGCAACTATCTGAGTTATCTCAGCTTTCATCTTTCTCAGATCAGACATCTTATGATGTTCAATCAGATTCCTCAACACTTCCATCATACCAGAGATGGTGGATCTAAATTCGTTGGATAATGAAACTATGCCAGATTGTAGACCCTTCAGAATCTGATTTAGAGAGGATATGTGACTGCCAATTAACTCACCAGTATTGGCCAGGTCTGGTTTAATAGCATTTGAAATTTCTTCTCTGACTGTATCTCTCATAGTAGTAAGGAACTCGCTTTTGAACTTATCAAAATCAATCTCAGAGAAAGCAGAACTAGGTAGATGAGCATCTGTAGCATCAATAGATTGAGCAGACCTTGCCTCAACTGGTTTTATTTCCATCATAACCACAGTAGATTATGATTCTTCATCTTCTTCTTCAAAATACATTAAACACAAAATATTAAAACCATGGTAATCGTCCCATACAACAGTACACAAAGTATATTTTGGTTTATCATAACTTGCTTTTCCACTGATTTAAATAGAATCTCTCTTTCCATTAGCATTTGTTTCTGGTACAGTTTGATGTGTTTCTATTGGAGGTACATTAAGACAATCCACTGGTCAGTTATCACCATCATCATCATTACCATCATCATCATCATCTCCCTTCCCATTTCCATTCTTCATAGAAACGTCACTGTCAGATACTTCAGTGTCAATAGCTTCTTCATCACCAAGAACTGGTTCTGATCCAGGTAAGGGTAAAGGTGGACTAGCAGATCCAAAGTCTATTATTCTCTTAGGGCTCACAGTATCAGGATCACTCCTATCATCAGGAGGTGACATACTTCCTTCTTCTGTTTCAGCTTCTTCCATACCTTGTTTACCAGACTCTTCGGTGTCTTTATTCCTTTCAACATCTTATTCTTCATCATCATCAAAATAAGTTAGCTCCTCATCTGACTTCAAACCAGGGTCTGTCAAACCCTTCTGCCTCTTTCCATGATTAATGGGATTATTAGATCCATACAACTTGTCCTCATCTGCAACCCATCAGTTCTTCCATGGGTTCCAGTTTATTTCCATCCATTTACAAATTTCTTTGTTAACACAAGAAGAACTATCAGATTCGGCTATCTCATCAGCTTCATCAACACATTCCAGATTCTTTAACACATCAGAGATCATTTTGGAATAGAACAAGACAATGGCTTTCATAGAAGGTTTCACCATTCCAGCAATGTGCACCATTAGATATCTACAAAAATTTATCTTCTCATGGGTATTTATTAAAAACAATAGTAAAACATCCTGGTATCTTATAGCAGCAAAATATCCTTTCCTGGGGAAAATTTGGTGCTGAATAAACTTATAGAGAAGTCTACATTCACCATCCAGCTCTTAGGCTGTGATTCTCCTTGACTCTCTGTTTCCAGTCAAAAGCTATAAAGCTACCTCATAAGAGAAGTATTCAGTGGTTAGAGGAATGTTTTCAGCATAATCCTCATACCGACCTTCATGGGGTACATTCAAATATTCAGCCCATTGTGTACACGAAAAAGATATTTTCTTTCCTTTCACTATAGAAGACATTCTGGCAGCCTCAACACCATCTAAAGTAACTTTCAGATTTATATAAAACTCATGCACTAGCTTTGGGATGTATACACAAGCTTTATCTGAGAACCAGGCCTTCCATCCTTTCGAATCTAAAACTTGTAACAACATCGACTTACTTGTCAAAAGCCAAGCGGAGCTGAATTCCTTTTCTACAGCAACAATCTGAGTTTCCAGGTTCAGATTTACTGATCTTTGAGTGGTACTACTCGACTCTCCTCGAGCACGCTTTGAAGGTACAGGACGTTCTGATCCTTTGCTTGGTCTCTTCTGCATAGCAATTAGATGATTCTGGGGAATGCAGGAGTTCGAAGGTTCGAAGTAGAGGAGAAGAGAGGAAATAAGGTTTGCCGTGAAAGAAATGAAAGGTCGACGGTTTGGGGAATAGAAATAGTCGTGTATCATTTATTTCATCATTTAGGGTTCCCATAATAAAGATAAAAGTAGTTAATTAATCAGAAAAAAATAAAAAGTAATATAAAGAATGATCTCTTTCACATATCGGATTCACAGATCAGTTTCACAGATCGGTTTCGCAGATCAGTTTCACAGATCGGTTTCACAGATCAGTTTCATAGATCGGTTTCACATATCAGTTTTCATAGATCAGTTTCACAGATCAGTTTCACAGATCAGTTTTACAGATCGGTTTCACATATCAGTTTCACAGATCGGTTTCACAGATCGGTTTCACAGATTAGTTTCACATATCTCTCATACACAATTCTTCTTTAATAAAATTATTTCTTTCTTAACATAAAGGCTTTGTAAAAATATCATCTAATTGATGTTCAGAACTAATAAATTCTAGAGAAATATCACCTTTATGATAATGATCTCTTAGAAAGTGATGTCTTATATCAATGTGCATAGTCCTAGAGTGAGACATAGGGTTCTTAGATATGTTGATCGCACTAGTATTGTCACAGTTAATTGAAACCTGTTTAAAATCAAATTCATAGTCCAATAAAGTGTGTTTCATCCATAGAATCTGTGCACAGCAACTACCAGCAGCAATATATTCTACTTCAGCAGTAGACAATATAACTGAGTTCTGTTTCTTACTACACCATGATACTAGGGACTTTCCAAGTAAATGACATGTTCCAGATGTGATTTTCCTATCTAAATTACATCCAACAAAGTCAGCATCTGAATTACTAGTTAGGTCAAATGATGTTCCTTTTGGATAAAACAAACATAAATTCACAGTATACATAAGATATTTAAAAAACCTTTTAACAGCCAGTAAGTGTGATTCTTTAGGATTAGCTTGAAATCTTGCACACATACACACACTAAACATAATATCCAGTTGATTATCAGTAAGATAAAGTAAACTCCCAATCATGGCTCTGTAATAGTTTTGATCAACTGGTTTCCCAGTTTCATCAACATCCAATTTACAACTAGTACTCATTGGTATAGCACTTTCCTTAATACTATCTAAACCAAAACGTTTTAATAAATCCTTAGTATATTTACTTTGATTTAGAATAATCCATCTTTAGTTTGAATGATTCGAAATCCAATAAAAAACTTAATCTCTCCCATTAAGCTCATTTCAAACTCATTTTGCATAACCATTGAAAATTCAGTACATAAAGAATTTTTAGAAGATCCAAAAATAATATCATCAACATAGATTTGTACTATTAACACATCTTTGGAAATCCTTTTTACAAAAAGACTGGGATTAACTATTCCTTTTGTAAATCCTTTTGAAATAAGAAAGTTTGAAATTATTTCATACCAAGCTCTTGGAGCTTGTTTTAAACCATATAATGCTTTAGAATGTTTAAAAACATGCTTTTGAAAATGAGGATTTCAGAAACCAGGTGGTTGTTCTACAAAAACATCTTCAATAATAAAACCATTTAAAAAAGCACTTTTCACATCCATTTGATATAACTTGAAATTCAGATGTGATGCATAGGAATGTAAGATCCTAATAGCCTCTAATCTAGCTACAGGTGCAATGGTTTCCTCATAGTCAATTCCTTCTTCTTGATATTAACCTTGTTCAACTATCCTAGCTTTGTTTCTAATGATGTTTCCTGATTCATCAACTTTGTTTCTAAACACCCATTTTGTGCCTATGGTTATAGTGTCCTTAGGTATTTCTACTAATTTCCAGACTTTGTTCCTTTCAAATTGATTTAATTCCTCTTGCATATCCATTACCCAAAATTCATCATTGATAGCATCATTGATATTTTTAGGTTCAAACTATGAATGAAAAGCTTGATGTTCAACCTGATTTCTTAGAGAAGCTCTAGTCTGAGTTCCTCTATCTAAATTTCCTACAACAGCATCTAACAGATGGTTATTTAGAATCCTAGTTGGTCTAGAAAAGGTAGGACTCAAGATTTCATGTTCATCTACAGGTTCAGGTTCAACAGAAGAAGGTTCTGGATAATTTCCAAAAATGGATGTTTTATCTATAGGTCCACTGTCTTTATCATTAAGTTTCAAACCAGAGAGATCATCTTCAATATTTTCAAGAGAGGACTTAGGTTTATGTGGATCAGTTTCATCAAATTTGATGTGAACAGATTCTTCCAAACATTTAGTTCTTTTATTGACAACTCTATAGGCTTTACTATATGAAGATTAACTTAAGAAAATTCCTTCATCACTCTTGGATACAAATTTGTTGAGACTATCTATAGTATTAAGAATAAAGACTTTGCGTCCAAAAACATTGAAGTAGTAAACCTTAGGTTTCCTATGGTTCCACGACTCATAAGGTGTAATGGCCCGGACCTCTCTGGTCCATTACATTGTGAAATGTTGGTGTTGGAGGTGTTCCGGGAGGTCAAGGGGACTTATCCCCAACACTTTCCCAATTTTCTAGTTCTGTGAACAGTGTTTCCAGTTTTATGAACAGTAACAGATCAGTGAGACAGATCAGTTTCACAGAACGGTGAGACATATCAGTTTCACAGATCGGTGAGACAGATCAGTTTCACAGATCGGTGAGACAGATCAGTTTCACAGATCGGTGAGACAGATCAGTTTCACAGATCGGTGAGACAGATCAGTTTCACAGATCGGTGAGACAGATCAGTTTCACAGATCGGTGAGACAGATCAGTTTCACAGATCGGTGAGACAGACCAGTTTCACAGATCGGTGAGACAGACCAGTTTCACAGATCGGTGAGAGAGATCAGTTTTACAGATCGGTGAGACAGATCCGTGTCACAGATCGGTGAGACAGATCGGTTTCACAGATCGGTGTGACAGATCAGTTTCACAGATCGGTGTGACAGATCCGTTTCACAGATCAGTTTCACAGATCGGTGTGACAGATCAGTGTCACAGATCGGTTTCACAGATCGGTGTGACAGATCAGTTTCACAGATCAGTTTCACAGATCGGTGAGACAGATCGCTGAGACAGATCGGTGAGACAGATTGGTTTCACATATCGGTGAGACAGATCGGTGAGACAGATCGGTGAGACAGATCGGTGAGACATATCGGTGTGACAGATCGGTGAGACAGATCGGTGAGACAGATCGGTGAGACAGATCGGTGAGACAGATCGGTGTGACAGATCGGTGAGAAAGATCGGTGAGACAGATCGGTGTGACAGATCAATTTCAAAGATCAGTTTCACATATCAGTGTGACAGATCAGTTTCACAGATCAGTTTCACAGATCGGTGTGACAGATCAGTTTCATGTACAGTAACGGTGGGTGAACAGTGTTTCCAGACTCCTACAGTTTTGCCCCTTTTGACGTTTCCTTTGACGTAAAATACATTTAAAGCCTTATTTTAAGGTCTCTTAAGGCCGATTCAAATGCCATAAATCCTATATTAATTATTCCTAAGGCTTGGAATGTTTTACTTGGTCAAACCACGTGGTTAATGCGATCCGTTTTTAATGGTGAATTAACCGGATCTTAAACTGTCACCCCATTAAATCTTAAAAAGGGATGAGATATCATTATTCCTTGTTCTTTCCCTTTGTTCTCGACTAAGAGGCCCTAGAACCTTTCAATCCTTTCCCTAGGAGTTGCACAAACAACCCTTACTCCTAGGATCAGTCCCGCTCTGTTGGATGCAACCAAGCTTTGTCGATCATTCTTCCACATAAGTTATCGCGAGAGGAGGATCGTGACCTGCTGTGTGGATAAAGGACGTCAAGAACTCTTCGAGGTAGGGGATTCATGGCTTCTCTAATTATATATGTGCAATCGTAGAATTAGCATGACTTATTCCTTTGGATCACAATGAAATTGACCTAATTAAATACTTGAACCGGATTAAAAGAATTGGTTGATCGCATACTGTTGCTTTATACCGTGATAACGGTTTGCCTCATGTTTTCCTAGATATAGTGATATCTATGCTTTCTTTGATTTATTTTTCGTTCATGATAGAAATTGATAATGAACGTAAATCCAGAATTAATTGTTATTTAATTGGCTAAAGATAAAGAGTCATGTAAATTAATCCGGTTATTGTCGTTGTTGTAGTTGTTCTAATTTGAGGATAATCAAATTAGGGAAGTAATCTTGGTTATTTAATTGTGATAGCTTACTGATTAGGTATCCATGATTGGAGCCTACGAATAACAAATCTGTTAATTCAATATGGATTAGAGAACAGATTATGTGGGAATTTCAAAAAGGGTTCTGAGTTACCCTCTTGTTTGTTAAAGGGCCGAGATCCCACTTTTTGATGTTTGTTTTCCTGCTTCTTGTGCTGTGATGTGAGCCTGGATGGCTGTTGTGATGTGTGGAGGCTTGGAGACTTGTGGTTGTGGCAGCGGATGACGCCTAGTGTGGCGAGATGCATCGGTTTATGCATATGGGTGTCGGGGAGGACACCAAGGGTGATGGTATGAGATGAATGTGATGGTTTGATGTTGGTGGTTTGGTCTGGTTGCTTATCTGCTTTACTTTTCCCCACTGCTCAAGGCAGCTGGTCTTGCTTACCCTCTTTCCGAAGGAGGCGAAGACACACGGGGTATGCCACGTGCTTTCCGTGTTTAGCCTCTCAATGGAGGATGGGTCTATACTCTTTCTATAGGCGTCAAATACTCGACGGGTAGTATATCTACTCACCGTGTTGAGCCTCCTTTGTGTTTAGAAGCATAGGATGTTTTTCTAGAATGCCTGGGAATGTGGAAAAGTATTTCTGTAATGAATGTTTGATTTAATGGTGAAAATCCACGGGGATGGAGATGCTGGAATTTAAAGGTGATGTCAATCTTAAAAAGGATCAGTTTTTTCTGAAAGTGATGCCTTTTCAGTTAAATGTGGAATTTTTTTCAATCTTAATTAATGTTTAAAGAATTAATTAATGTACAGTGGAACTGATAAATGAGAATGGAGTAATCTAATAAAGCTCTTCAATTGGTTGTGTGCTTATAGGATACCTAGTCTTAGAAGTAGCTGCCTGGAGTCTGAGAGACGTTAGCTGCAGTTGTATCTAAGACTAGGTAATGCCCATAGTGTGGATATGAGTTACTTATATATTCTGTAATTTTTGTGTTTCTATACGCTACTCCACCCTGTCGGTAAGGGCAACTGACACCCCGGGGATTCTGAGCCCTGGGGGGTGTTTTCCCCAACATTCTGGTGGGAGGTTGAATGGCTGACTACCCCCTTTGGCCCCGCTCTCTTCTCTTAGTAGATCTTAGTGCTGGTAGGCACAATGGTTAGTTTACCCATATATGTGTGTAGAGGGCTATAATGGCTTGTGGTTATTTCACACACATATATTCTGGATATAGTATCCTATGTACTACTATAGGTGTAACGTGTATAGGCTGTGATGGCTTGAGGATCCTTACTCGGTGTATGGGCTATAATGGCTTGAGGTATAATACCCGACGTATGATACACGTTATGCGAGCTGTGGTGGCTCCCGGAAACTACCTGGTTACTTTTGGTTGTGAGGATTGTGTGGAGCTTAGCCTAGGTGTCTGCGGGCAAGCCTTTGTGGTGCACGAGGTGCAGATTGGGGAGCTTGACCCATGTTGATACGGGAAAGCCTTTGGAGAGAGATGCACATGACGTATGTCGTTGGGGAAAAGCGGCAAACCAGTGGGGAAGTAGTAGAGGGGTACCCTTTTTATTCTTTACTACATGCTATATTCTTGTATGCGTTACTTGGTGAGAGTAGCCTTGGTGAGGTTGGGAACATAGTATACCTGTTTAGGTGACGAGTTAGTTTCACTTGTTGTTCACTGGGCTTTAGCATGCTTCTTTACTTTTGCACGAGAGTCTTGGGGAGGATCCTACTGAGTATACTGTTATACTCACCCTATGTATATATAAACTGTTTTTCAGGTCACTTGGAGCAGGTTGGAGATCAAGCTGGTTACTACTAGCATGCGGTTGGAGGAGGAGCTGTTCGGGCTTGTGGTCGCTGCCGTTTTACTTTCTTTTGGGTACTTTTAGTTTTCCCTTTCAGTTGTAGTACTTTTGCATGACATTTCATATATGTACTTGGTTTCCTTTTATATTTCAGTTCTGAGTTGGAGTTGATTGGAGTCTATTATATCTCTCTCTTCTGCTTGTGTTCTCTTAGAGGGTAATGCCTCACATTTGTACGTTATTATACCCTCGGTGCTAGTCGCCAACCCGGGGCCTACTGGAGGCGGGACTCGGGGGTCATTATCTCCCTTTTCACATTGCCGACCCAGGAGGGGTACACTTTGTGGGGAGGGGGTCGTGACAGAGTGGTATCAGAGGCTGGTCGAGGGATAGGATGGAGTTTGGAGTTAGGCACAGGTGAGGATGCATGGGATGGTAGGGCAACGGTGTCATTCATGTTTAGCAAGTGTGGTCAAAACTGAAGACCGACAGAGACATAGGAGTTCAGGGCCCCCTATGATCTGTTGCACGGACCTTTAAGTTTACGATGGCTACTAAACAAAGTGATACTGGTTGCAGGGTAGAGACCTAGGAAAGGATCATGCATCATTATTCCTTGCGCCTGTGTTTGAATGGGTAGACCTTGGGATAGGTAACCTAAAATTAATAAAACAAAATAATTAATTAATTAATTTTGAGTCCTCCATATTCCAGGCCTAGGAGCTCTAACGATTGTTATTTTACAGGTATGGCTCCAGGTCGGCGTCCCCGTCAGGTTTACGCAGAAGGTGCCCAGCAGGCTGTTCCAGCAGATTGCCGCCGGGTAGAGGTTGACGACGATGACACTTGGAGGAAGACACTCCGAGAGTTTCAGCGCCAGAGTCTACAGAAGTACGAGGGCTCCGTTTCAGATGCAGTCACAGAAGACTGGTTGGAGGAGGTCGAGATAGGCTTCAGTTCGATTCGTGCTCGGAAGGAACACTGGGTGTCCATGGTTGTGACGATGTTGCGTAGAGCAGCGAGACAGTGGTGGTTCTTGTTCCTCGGGGATCGTGTGGAGTCAGCGATCTCATGGGAGGAGTTTCGAGACAGGTTTAGAGTCGAGTTTCTTTCATCAACTGCGAAGGCATCCAGTCGCCAGGAGATTCTTACCCTTGGACAGGGGAGCTCCAGTGTTCGGGAGTTTGGGATCCGTTTCAGTAACCTTCTACGATATGCTTCAGACCTGTTACCAGATGATGAGGCCAGGGCGAGGCATTTCGAGGAGGCTTTGCGTCCAGAGATCCAGCGCCAGGTCACCCCATTTATGCTGAAGACATATCTTGAGGTGCTGGCGAGGGCAGAGGTTGTTGAGAGGACTTTGACCAGGACCGGATCGTCACGAGAGGGGAATCATCATGATTCCTCATGAAGCAGAGCTGTGGTCTGGGGTTCCCGGTTTTCAGGGCAGAAGAGTTTCCGTTCACCTGGGGGTAGGTCCCAGCCCTTCCCATCTCGTTTCTCCAGAGGTAGCAACTCTCAGACCTATGCCAAGGGATCCGGCGCTTGTTTTTCTTGTGGTGGATGTGGTCATCAGCAGCGGGAGTGCCCAACTTTTCAGAGCAGTCATCGTGCACCAGGTGCTCCACTCCAGGTTCCTTCGTTGAGGTAGTTCCAGCCGAGGCAGCAGCAGCAGGTTGCAGCAGCTTTAGATCACCAGAGGGTAGATGGAGCAGGCAGAGGACAGCCCCATGACACTCCCCGTCCTTAGAGAGCAGAGCACGGCCGTGGTGGTGGTCGTCATCAGGGTCAGAGAGGCCGTGGAGGTGGTCGTGGTCAGCTTCATGCTCTAGCGTTGCCAGCTCCAGGCGAGCCAGACTTCGTCCGAGGTACCCTTTGCTTGTTTTCTACCTTGGTGTATGCCTTGTTTGATTCAGGAGCGGCACACTCCTTTATATCCCCTACCCTTGTCCACGCTTTGGGACTTGAGGTAGAGAGGCTTCCAGTGCCCTTGGCGTTGACTACGCCAGTTGGAGGTCGAGCTAGCTTGTTTGAAGTATGTAGAGACTGTGAGCTAGTGTTGGGGCAGCACCGCTCTTGGGGAGATTTCCTATGTTTACGAATACAACCATATGATGTCATCCTCGACATGGATTGGTTGTATTCGGTGCAGGCTATTGTGGATTGCTACAGGAAGAAGGTCGTTTTCATTGATGAAGACGGAGAGGAAGTAGTGTTTGTTGGTGAGAGAGATCCTCGGATGAGTCATAGACGAGTTTCATCCTTATCATCCATGATGGCTGGGATGATGCTGAGTTCTTCAGAGGTTCAACAGTTGGCGTTTCCTAGGGTCATAGAGGAGTACCCTGATGTCTTTCCAGAAGAGGTTCTATCCTTACCCCCTCGACGAGAGATCGAGTTTGGGATCGAGCTATAGCCATGAGCGTCTCCTATCTCTATGTCTCCGTACAGGATGGCCCCTTCTGAGTTACGAGAGCTACGTATTCAGCTCGATGGTCTTTTGCAGTGTGGTTTTGTTCGGCCAAGTGTGTCACCGTGGGGTGCACCAGTTTTGTTTGTGAAAAAGGCTGATGGCAGTTTGCAGTTGTGCGTCGATTATCGTCGCTTAAACAAAGTGACAATAAAGAACCGCTATCCTCTCCCGCGGATTGATGACCTATTCGATCAACTGAAGGGTGGAAGTTGGTTTTCAAAGATCGACTTGCGGTCAGGATATCATCAGATGCGTGTAAAGGATGAGGATATCCCGAAGACTGCTTTCCGCTGTCGTCATGGGCATTATAAGTTTGTTGTAATGCCATTCGGCGTGACGAATGCTCCAGCTGTTTTCATGGGGTTGATGAATGCTGTGTTCCGTGAATTCTTGGACATGTTTTTTGTGGTTTTCATTGACGACATCCTTGTGTAGTCCACATCTGAAGAAGAGCATGCAGAACATCTACGAGCTGTTTTGGGAGTTCTTCGCCAACATCGGTTGTTTGGGAAGTTGTCCAAGTGTGAGTTCTGGGCTCGAGAAGTTCGTTTCTTGGGACATGTTGTGTCCCAACAGGGAGTAGCTGTGGATCCTTCGAAGATAGAAGCAGTGGTGTCTTGGCCAGCTCCCAAGACCGTGTCAGAGGTACGAAGTTTCCTTGGTCTCACAGGCTATTATAGGAGGTTTGTGGCTAATTTCTCCCGAGTTGCGACTCCTCTGACAGCTTTGACCAGGAAGGATCAAGCGTTCATATGGACTGATCAGTGTCAGACAGCTTTCGAGTATCTAAAGGAGAAGTTGGTAAGTGCTCCAGTCCTTTGTCTTCTAACAGAGGGAGTCCAGTTTGATGTTTTCTGTGATGCTTCACATCTGGGGCTAGGCTGTGTTCTCATGCAGCAGAGGTCAGTTGTTTCTTATGGGTCTCGGCAGTTGCGTCCCCATGAACGCAACTATGCCACCCATGATCTTGAGTTGGCAGTCGTGGTGTTTGCGCTGAAGTTGTGGAGACATTACCTCATTGGCGAGCGCTTTGTGGTTTTCACTGATCATAAGAGTTTGAGGTATGTTTTCTCTCAGCGGGATTTGAACTTGCGGCAGCGTCGGTGGATGGAGTTCTTGCAGGAATACGACTTCGAAATATCGTATACACCTGGGAAGGGAAATGTTGTTGCTGATGCACTGAGCCGAAAGTCACTAATGATGTTGTGCGTGAATCTGGTGATTCCTGGAGAGGGATGGAAGAGCAAGAAGCTTTGCATCTTGATATGGGAGAAGTTGGAGGAAGAGGTTGTCTTTTCTAGATGACGGTGCAGTCATCCCTGATGCAAATGGTGGAAGAGTCTCAGTTGGGTGATCTAGAGTTGGATGTTTTGAGAGACAGAGTTGTTTGTGGGGAGGCCCCTGATGGTTGGTCGGAGGATGAACAACACCGAGTGTTGTATCATGATAGGCTTTTTGTTCCCTTGGCGATGCGCGAGACGGTTCTCCGAGAGTTCCATAGCTCGCCCTTAGCTGTACATCCTGGTGTGACAAAGATGTATCGATCCTTGAGGAGTCAGTTTTGGTGGCCTGGGCTGAAGCGTTCAGTTGCAGAATGTGTGTCTCGATGTTTAGTCTGCCAGAAGGTGAAGGCCGAACACCGTGTTCCTGGTGGTCTTCTCCAACACTTAGAGATTCTTCAGTGGAAGTGGGAGGACATCTCAATGGACTTTGTTACAGGTTTACCTCGAGCTCCGAGAGGACATGATGCTATATGGGTGGTAGTGGATCATTTAACTAAATCGGCCCACTTCATAGCAATCAAGGAGTCGAGCTCAGTGGAGGTTTTGTCGAGGCAGTATCTGGAGGAGGTGGTGAGGCTTCACGGAGTTCCTAAGACGATCATTTCTGATCGAGACCCTCCTTTTACCTCTAGGGTGTGGAGAGGTCTCCAGCATGCTTTTGGCTCTCAACTATGCCTTAGCACTGCTTTTCATCCTCAAACGGATGGTCAGACAGAGCGAACCATCCAAACTCTTGAAGACATGTTGCGCTCTTGTGTTCTTGATTTTGGAGGTTCATGGGTGAAGCACTTACCTTTGGTAGAGTTCTCTTACAATAATAGTTTTCACTCTACCATCGGCATGGTGCCGTTTGAAGCCTTGTATGGCCAGCCATGCCGTTCTCCGTTGTGCTGGACTGGGGTCGGAGAGTCAGCAATTCTCGGACCAGAACTACTGCAGAATACGACAGAGATGGTTCAAGTGATTCGTGAGAGGATGAAGACAGCACAAGATCGTCAGAAATCTTATGTTGATCAAAGAAGGAGACCCTTAGAGTTTAATGTTGGGGATCATGTGTTTCTGAAGGTGACTCCCCATCGTGGGCAGCGAAGGTTTGGTCGCGGAATTAAGCTTTCTCCCCGTTTTGTTGGGCCTTTCGAGGTGTTAGCTCATGTTGGAGCTGTGGCATATCGAGTTGCACTTCCCCCTCGGATGAGTCAGATACATGATGTTTTTCATGTATCGCAGCTCCGTCATTATCTTCATGATGAATCTCATGTTATCGATTGGGGAGAGATCGATATTGATGATGATGCAACCTTCGAGGAGCGACCTGTGGAGATCCAAGACCACAAGGAGAAGGTGTTGCGTGGGCGTTCTATTCCTTTAGTTCGTGTCTTGTGGCGACACAGTGGCATGGAGGAGAGTACCTGGGAGCGTGAGTCACAGATACGTGCTCAGTACCCAGAGTTGTTTAATGATTAACTCCTTTCATGTAATGATGTTTTCTCTGTGGTTGGACCTTTCATGTTTTATTTATGTACCTTTGATGTGATGTGGTGAATGAATTGTTTGGGTATGGATTTTTTGTTCCTGGATGTCATAGTTTTGTTCCAGCTTTCGAACAACTCATGGTGGTTTTCCCCTGAGAGGTATCTTATGGGGTGGTTGTTCGGACCCCTCTTTTCTTCTGGGTTGGTTTTTAATTCTCGAGGACGAGAATGTTTTGAGAGGTATCTAATGTAATGGCTCGGACCTCTCTGGTCCATTAATTTGTGAAATGTTGGTGTTGGAGGTGTTCCGGGAGGTCAAGGGGACTTATCCCCAACACTTTGCCAATTTTCTAGTTCTATGAACAGTGTTTCCAGTTTTATGAACAGTAACAGATCGGTGAGACAGATCAGTTTCACAGATCGGTGAGACAGATCAGTTTCACAGATCGGTGAGACAGATCAGTTTCACAGAACGGTGAGATAGATCAGTTTCACAGATCGGTGAGACAGATCAGTTTCACAGATCGGTGAGACAGATCAGTTTCAGAGATCGGTGAGACAGATCAGTTTCACAGATCGGTGAGACAGATCAGTTTCACAGATCGGTGAGACAGATCAGTGTCACAGATCGGTGAGACAGATCGGTTTCACAGATCGGTGTGACAGATCCGTTTCACAGATCGGTGTGACATATCAGTTTCACAGATCAGTTTCACAGATCGGTGTGACAGATCAGTTTCACAGATCAGTTTCACAGATCGGTGTGACAGATCAGTTTCACAGATCAGTTTCACAGATCGGTGAGACAGATCGGTGAGACAGATCGGTGAGACATATCGGTGTCACAGATCGGTGAGACAGATCAGTTTCACAGATCAGTTTCACAGATCGGTGAGACAGATCGGTGAGACAGATCGGTGAGACAGATCGGTGAGACAGATCGGTGTGACAGATCGGTGAGACAGATCGGTGAGACAGATCGGTGAGAGAGATCGGTGAGACAGATCGGTGTGACAGATCGGTGAGACAGATCGGTGAGACAGATCGGTGTGACAGATCAGTTTCATAGATCAGTTTCACATATCAGTGTGACAGATCAGTTTCACAGATGAGTTTCACAGATCGGTGTGACAGATCAGTTTCATGTAAAGTAACGGTGGGTGAACAGTGCTTCCAGACTCCTACAGTTTTGCCCCGTTTGACGTTTCCATTGACGTAAAATACATTTAAAGCCTTATTTTAAGGGCTCTTAAGGCCGATTCAAATGCCATAAATCCTATATTAATTATTCCTAAGGCTTGGAATGTTTTACTTGGTCAAACCCAGTGGTTAATGCGATCCGTTTTTAATGGAGAATTAACCGGATCTTAAACTGTCACCCCATTAAATCTTAAAAAGCGACGAGATATCATTATTCCTTGTTCTTTCCCTTTGTTCTCGACTAAGAGGCGCTAGAACCTTTCAATCCTTTCCCTAGGAGTTGCACAAACAACCCTTACTCCTAGGATCAGTCCCGCTCTGTTGGATGCAACCAAGCTGTGTCGATCATTCTTCCACATAAGTTGTCGCGAGGGGAGGATCGTGACCTACTGTGTGGATAAAGGACATCAAGAACTTTTCGAGGTAGGGGATTCATGGCTTCTCTAATTATATATGTGAAATCGTAGAATTAGCATGATTTATTCCTTTGGATCACAATGAAATTGAACTAATTAAATACTTGAACCGGATTAAAAGAATTGGTTGATCACATACTGTTGCATTATACCATGATAACGGTTTGCCTCATGTTTTCCTAGATATAGTGATATCTATGCTTTCTTTGATTTATTGTTCGTTCATGATAGAAATTGATAATGAACGTAAAGCCGGAATTAATTGTTAATTAATTGGATAAAGATAAAGAGGCATGTAAATTAATCCGGTTATTGTCGTTGTTGTAGTTGTTCTAATTTGAGGATAATAAAATTAGGGAAGTAAGCTTGGTTATTTAATTTTGATAGCTTACTGATTAGGTATCCATGATTGGAGCCTACGAATAACAAATCTGTTAATTCAATATGGATTAGAGAACAGATTATGTGGGAATTTCAAAAAGGGTTCTGAGTTACCCTCTTGTTTGTTAAAGGGTCGAGAGACCACTTTGTGATGTTTGTTTTCCTGCTGCTTGTGCTGTGATGTGAGCCTGGATGGCTGTTGTGATATGTGGAGGCTTGGAGACTTGTGGTTGTGGCAGCGGATGACGCCTAGTGTGGCGAGATGCATCGGTTTGTGCATATGGGTGTCGGGGAGGACACCAAGGGTGATGGTATGAGATGAATGTGATGGTTTGATGTTGGTGGTTTGGTCTGGTTGCTTATCTGCTTTACTTTTCCCCACTGCTCAAGGCAGCTGGTCTTGCTTACCCTCTTTCCGAAGGAGGCGAAGACACGCGGGGTATGCCATGTGCTTTCCGTGTTTAGCCTCTCGATGGAGGATGGGTCTATGCTCTTTCTATAGGCGGCAAAGACTCGACGGGTAGTATATCTACTCACCGTGTTGAGCCTCCTTTGTGTTTAGAAGCATAGGATGTTTTTCTAGAATTCCTGGGAATGTGGAAAAGTATTTCTGTAATGAATGTTTGATTTAATGGTGAAAATCCACGGGGATGGAGATGCTGGAATTTAAAGGTGATGTGAATCTTAAAAAGGAGCAGTTGTTTCTGAAAGTGATTCCTTTTCAGTTAAATGTGGAATTTTTTTCAATCTTAATTAATGTTTAAAGAATTAATTAATGTACAGTGGAACTGATAAATGAGAATGGAGTAATCTAATAAAGCTCTTCAATTGGTTGTGTGCTTATAGGATACATAGTCTTAGAAGTAGCAGCCTGGAGTCTGAGAGACGTTAGCTGCAGTTGTATCTATGACTAGGTAATGCCCATAGTGTGGATGTGAGTTACTTATATATTCTGTACTTTTTGTGTTTCTATACGCTACTCCACCCTGTCGGTAAGGGAAACTGACACCCCGGGGATTCTGAGCCCTGGGGGGGTGTTTTTCCCAACATTCTGATGGGAGGTTGAATGGCTGACTACCCCCTTTTGCCCCGCTCTCTTCTCTTGGTAGATCTTAGTGCTGGTAGGCACAGTGGTTAGATTACCCATATATGTGTGTAGAGGGCTGTAATGGCTTGTGGTTATTTCACACACATATATTCTGGATATAGTATCCTATGGACTACTATAGGTGTAACGTGTATAGGCTGTGATGGCTTGAGGATCCTTACTCGGTGTATGGGCTGTAATGGCTTGAGGTATAATACCTGACGTATGATACACGTTATGCGAGCTGTGGTGGCTCCCGGAAACTACCTGGTTACTTTTGGTTGTGAGGATTGTGTGGAGCTTAGCCTAGGAGTCTGCGGGAAAGCCTTTTTGGTGCACGAGGTGCAGATTGGGGAGCTTGACCCATGTTGATACGGGAAAGCCTTTGGAGAGAGATGCACAGGACGTATGTCGTTGGGGCAAAACGGCAAACCAGTGGGGAAGTAGTAGTGGGGTACCCTTGTTATTCTTTACTACATGCTATATTCTTGTATGAGTTACTTGGTGAGAGTAGCCTTGGTGAGGTTGGGAACATAGTATACCTGTTTAGGTGACAAGTTAGTTTCACTTGTTGTTCACTGGGCTTTAGCATGCTTATTTACTTTTTCACGAGAGTCTTGGGGAGGATCCTACTGAGTATACTGTTATACTCACCCTATGTATATATAAACTGTTTTTCAGGTCGCTTGGAGCAGGTTGGAGATCAAGCTGGTTACTACTAGCTTTCGGTTGGAGGAGGAGCTGTTCGGGCTTGTGGTCGCTGTCGTTTTACTTTCTTTTTGGTACTTTTAGTTTTCCCTTTCAGTTGTAGTACTTTTTCATGACATTTCATATATGTACTTGGTTTCCTTTTATATTTCAGTTCTGAGTTAGAGTTGATTGGAGTCTATTCTATCTCTCTCTTCTGCTTGTGTTCTCTTAGAGGGTAATGCCTCCCATTTGTACGTTATTATACCCTCGGTGCTAGTCGCCAACCCGGGGCCTACTGGAGGCGGGACTCGGGGGTCATTATCTCCCTTTTCACATTGCCGGCCCAGGAGGGGTACACTTTGTGGGGAGGGGGTCGTGACATAAGGGGTCCTCTTAAGAATAGGTCTGATGAAGACTATATTGATAACATAACAAGATGTATTTACAGCTTCAGCCCAAAAATAAACAGGTAGGTCATAATCATTGAGCATAGTCTTAGAAATTTCTTGTGGGGTTCTATTCATCCTTTCTACTACACCATTCTGTTGAGGTGTCCTAGGGGTAGAGAAATTATGACTGTAGCCACTATGTGAGAATTAAGATTCAAACTCATGATTTTCAAACTCACGACGATGATCACTTCTCAGAGTTTTAATCTTAATTCCACTATGGTTTTATATAGAATTGCAGTATTTAACAATGTATGAACAAGATTCACTATTGTGAGCTAGAAAATATACCCAAGTATATCTAGAAAAGTCATCTACAAGAACATAGACATAATTCTTCCCATTTAAACTAGTAACTCTAGAATGTCCAAATAAATCCATGTGAACCAACTCGAGAGGTTGAGAAGTTGAAACTTCTTTCTTTGATTTAAAAGAAACTTTATGTTGCTTTCCCTTTTGACATGGATTACAAAATTTGTCTACTGGAAATTCAGGTTTCGGTAGGTCTCTAACTAAATTCTTCCTAGAAAGTTTTCTAAGTGAATGCACATTGTAGTGTCCTAATATTCTTTTCCAAAGCCAAGAATCTTTATGAAAAACATTTAAACAAGTAATATTTTGGATAGATAAAGAATTTAAATCAAAAGAAAAAACATTTTAATTTTTTAAAGCTGAAAACACTAATGAATTTTTAGAATTAAAAACATTGCAAGAATCATTTTCAAATTTAACATAAAAACCATCATCACATAACGGATAAATACTTAACAAATTGTATTTAACTCCATCAACAAATAAAACCTTAGAAATTAATACAGAGTCAGTGTTACCAATCTGGCCTAAGCCGATGATTTTTTCTTTTGAGTAATCACCAAAGGTGAAAACGCCTCCATCAATCCTGACTATGCTTTTAAAGCATGAGAAGTCTCCAGACATATCTCATGAACATCCACTGTCCAAATACCAAGGATTTTTATAGGAGCTCATTAAGCAGGTTCCCTTTAAAACAGATTTAGATATGAAATGATTTTGGTACCCAGATCTTCTTGGGTCCAGACCGGTTAACAATCAAATCTTTTGGTACCCAAATTTTTCTTATGGGTCTCATGAAAGTTTTATAATCAACAGACTTTGGGAGATAAACATTATTCGATCCATAACTATGAATATAACTAGTTGAAGCATATGAAGTTTCAGAAGTAGCTACATTCTGTCCAGATTAAGGAATGAATTTAGTTTTGGTAGTTTTCTATTGTCCCGGTTGGTATCCTATACCCGTAGTGTATCTAGGTTATATTTTCTTAACTAACATCTGAGTAAGAGTATATTTACAATTTCTAAATTTCTCTAAGTCTTTCTTGAGTTTCTCATTAGATAATTTCAGTTCAGTGTTTTCTTTAATAAACTGAGCATTCCTTTCCATTTCAATATCAAGATCAGATATATGTTTAACAGTTAAAGCATATTGTTTCTTTAATCTTTTGTATTTGTCTTTCAGCTCATTACAGGTTTCTTCTAACATATCACAATATTCAAATAGTTCATATTTTGACATGTTTTTTGAGCCAGAATCATCTTCGGAATAATATGAATTTGAAGCCAGAGTTTCAGATGTTACCTCAGAGGTGTTTGTCATAAAAAACATGTCTGCTTTATTTCTAAGTTCACTTTCAGAAACATCAGATTCAGTGGAGCTATCCTCAGAAGAACTCCAAGTAGCCTTCATGGCTTTCTTAAACCTATTGTCCTTGTATTCATACCTCTTCATGTATTTAAACTTTGGACATTCTGCTTTTATGTGTCCCTTTCTTTTTCACTCATAGTAGAAAACTTCATCTGATTTGTAAGATTTCATCCAATTCTTTTTCCAATGTTCCTTGCTATCATACATGCCTTTATAATTTGATTTTCTGAAAAACATCTTCTTCTTATAAAACTTTTTAAACCTTCTAGAAATGTGAGCCATCTCAGCATCACTATCAGAACCACTTTCACTGTCTTCACATCTTGAACTCTCATTTAAAGCATAAAGCTTCTCCTTGTCCTTGTTCATTGAAGTTGATGTCTTGAAAGCAACTGACTTCCTTCTAGGTTCATCTTCTTCTTCTTTTTTAACCTTGAGTTCCTCTTCATACATCATCAACTTTCCAATTAGTTCCTTGACTGGTAGTTCACCAATATCACATGATTCTCTAATTGAGACAGATGTTCCACTCCATCTTTCAGGTAGACATCTCAGAATTCTCATAATTTATTTCTTTCATGGATCATCCTTTCCCAGAGAAGTCATTGTGTTGACAATTTCATTAAACCTGAGATACCTGTCAAACATGGGTTCTTCAGGCTTCATCATAAAATTATCATACATAATAGTATAAGTGTTCAATCTCATTTCCTTAACATTAGTTGTTCCTTCATGAGAAACATCTAAGGTATCCCTAATTTCATAAGCAGTTTTACAAGCAAATATTCTATTAAATTCCTCATCTCCTAAAGCACAGTACAAGGAATTCATAGCTTTGCAATTATTATTGTAGTCAGGCTTAGTAGATTCATTCCAAGTAGTTCTAACAGTACTAGGAATTTTAGATTATGATTCTATAGCAGTCCAAATATCAAAACCCATGCTTTCTAAATGAATTTTCATCTTGATTTTCCACTGAGCATAGTTAGTGCCATTGAAAAATGGTGGTCTATTGGTAGAAACACATTCAAGACTATTATCCATGATACCTTACTTAAATCAAATATTTTAAAGAGATAAAAATTTAGAAATAACAGACATTTTAAGAACTTTAAAATACAACTAAAATCACAGTTGAAAAACATAGTACATTAGAAAATATTTAAGCAACCTCTGATACCAATTGTTGGTCGGAGTGGATACTCAAGAGGGCGGTGAATTGAGTTCCAATTAAAATGTCTGTTTTAAAACTTTGTCTTAAAAACCCCCAAATAAAATACTGAATTAAACTGTAGTGAATTTATATCAAAGTAAAGGTTCTGTTGGGTTCTCAATGGATTGATTATTTCCCAGTTAATTAAAACAGAAAGGTTGATTAACTTTTGAAACCATCTTACTGATTTACAACTAATATAAACACCTGCTAATTTAATTATCAAAGTGACTTTAAAACAGTTTGGGTTTTAAAGTAATTAGCAGCAGAATAAAAGAATAACATTGAAAGATACAGCACAACAGATATAACCAAGAGGATCAGTCTCAATCCGATACTTAGTCCTGTCAACAATTTGTATAAATTTGATCCACACCCTGGATCGGGGTTCACAATAGTTTACAACTATCCAGGTCCAAGACCTCTACCACTGTTATTCGTGGGAAATAGAACAACAGCAACCAGCTGTCCAGGTCACACACGACCTCTACCACTATCTCATTGGGAAATAAAAGATGTAAGAGTTTCAGTGAGGATTTAAATATCCTCCAGTTAAAGTAGAGGAGACAGTGTGTGTGTTAAATGCAGGAGATAACACACACTGCTCGAAATGTGAAATAATGAATCACAGGGGAGAGATGTAGAGTTTAGAAATGGCTCTAGTGATTTCAGTGAAGCTTCAGAATCCTTGAGTTTGATCAGAGATGATTCTGAGTCCTCTTCTGGTTTTTGTCTGAAAAACAGAGTGTCGTCTGCTTGGCATCCAGATTTAGAGATAGTGAGAAATGTAGTGGATGAAGTTCATCAATTTCTTTGTGAATGTACATAACTCTTCTTGAGTAAGCTTGTGTTTGTATGAGGTTCTGTGTCTTCTAAAAATATCTCATACCCCACTCTTTGCATCATATATGTCCCATCGTTGCCACACCAGTGTGTTTTTGCACAAGTAGGGACTTCTTGTATTTATGACACGAGCTCCAGTAAAAGAAATGATTTCTTTTTGCAGGTATGAGGTACGGTTACCTGACATCAATCAACCTTCATTAAATAAATGATAGAGAATTAAAATATTCCTAATATGACCGTTGGTTAGATTAAATAAATATAAATAAATTCAAATAGATGTTTATGACTATCGATGAGTCAAGTGATCGGTAGGTCATCAACATCAACATCGGCGGGACATCGTCGGTGACTCAGATTATCAGCATCGGTGTGTCATCTTCGGTGACTCATTTGATCATCATTGGTGTGTCATCTTCGGTGACTCATTTGATCAGTATCGGTGAGTCATCTTCGGTGACTCAGATGATCATCATCGGTGTGTCATCATCAGTGACTCCTTTGATCCGCATCAGTGTGTCATCTTCGGTGACTCATTTGATCAGCATCGGTGAGACATCTTCGGTGACTCAGATGATCAACATCATTGTGTCATCTTCAGTGACTCATTTGATCAACATCGGTGTGTCATCTTCGGTGACTCATTTGATCAGCATCGGTGTGTCATCTTCGGTATGGATCAGTGCGACCATTGTCGTTTGATATGGATCGGTGAGACCATTGTCCTTCGATATGGATCGGTGAGACCGTTGTCCTTCGATATGGATCAGTGAGACCGTTGTCCTTTGATATGGGTCGGTGAGACCGTTGTCCTTCGATATGGATCGGTGAGACTATTGTCTGTTTGATCCAGAGGACTTCCAAAATACATGTAAATCAATAACAAAGAGATAAAAACAAGATCCAACCAATATAAAAAGATTCACTAAGAGTATGTGATTATGTATATGAGAAATCCAACCAGATTAAGTAATCGATGATTTGTGATTATTAAAACAGCAATCATAGGAAGAAATCAACAATCTTCTAGAGGGCTCAACATATATATTATACAATTATTAATGAAAAGGTTGATCAATAATGTATAGTATATATATAACTAGATTATATTCATTTAAATGCGAAATTTATGAAGTGTGATTTTTTGAATCAAAAAGATAAATTTTTGGGTTATATAATATCATAAGAGGATATATTGGTAGATCCATCAGAGAAAGAAGTTATTGATCGTATTATGAGCCAAAATTATTTTTAATGAGATACATTTTTTCTTATTGGTGTTTTATGGATATTATCATGTTCTATTTATGGATTTAACTTGGTATATAGTCGACTCTCAATGTTTACTCAGATGTGAGTTATGTACCCTTGTACTAATTAGTATGAAAATTTATTAGTTAACTGATGATATGATTTTTTAGTGATCCTATTATAACACTTTCCTATATAAGATATTATTTTATGATTTAATGGGATGAATAAAAGAATTTTTAGGAATTTTTAATCATCAATAATGATACGGTGATCGCTTATGTCTCATTATAATTGATGGTTTATGAAAAAATTTCCCGATATATTATTTGTAGTGAAGTCCAATAATTTTATAAGTAAATATATGATAAAATAATCTTTATAGAAAAATGTGATAAACATATAATGATTATCATTGTTTAAAAAATATATTTACAAATAAAAAGTAAAATATTTAAAAAATAATATTATTGGTGTTTAATAATTATACTGATTAAAAAAACCCATTACATTGATATATATTTATTTTAAAGTAAATATAATCTATTTGATATCTTATGACACATAAAACCATGATTATAAATTAATAATAATACAAATTTCATTAAATTGGGTTGTTTTATTAATAATAAATAAATTATAAAAACTTTTTTTAAAAAAAAATTTATATATAAATCCATTTTTTATTGAATTATATTAATTAAAAAATAATTCTAAAATGAAATAATTATTTTTAAGTTAAAAAATTTATGCACGAAATGTGTTTATATCTCAAAAAGAAATAAATCACCATTCAAGAATAATTTTAATGAAATTATTATTTTTAATATTTTGTGTTCCATAATACATCATATATTTTCCTCAGTCAGGGGACAATAATAAATCCAATTCTAATAGAAAACATGATTTTTATAAAAAAATGCCTTTGTAAGCTATTAATTACTAATTTCAAAAACAATTTCAACCACCATTAAACATTTATCTTTAATAAGTAATAATTATTTTGAAATATAATCTTATGAATTTTTATATAATTATTTTTTGTTAATTTCTCGATGACATAAAATTTTCCATGAATATTGTACAATGTTAATTAATATTGAAATTTTTTATTTAAATAATATACCATGATCCATTTTTTAAAATGATTTTAAATAATATTTATTCCATTGATATTTTTACTAGTAAAATTGTTATAATATTAATAAATTAATGAAAAATTTTGATATAAAAGCATAATATATTAATTATAAATTTATATTTAGAAACTCATTTTTTCATGTCACATAGAGGTATTATTTTACGTTAAATTTTGGTACATATTTGAATTTATTTTGGTAAAATAAATTCTATTTTGGGAATAATAGAAATTAATATATTATAATATAGTCAATTTACTTTTTGGTTATAATTAATTGTTATAAATATTTTACTATATTTCAAATGCTTAAAATGAGGGTTTTCATGTTACATATTCTTAAGCAAAAACTAATTTTCCACATATATGGTATTTTTATTGATAAATTTTTTTTAATTCATATATTTTTTAGATAAAATTAGATAAATAACGTTATTCTATTTTAAGGATTAATTTTTAAGGTACTATTGTAGAAAAAAGTTTTTGTCATGGTGAAAACTAAATTGGTAAAATTGAGTAACCAAACAGGTTAATGGAATGACATATTTTAACTATTTTTATTTAGATGGAGTTGTGTACAAACCATATGATACATCCAATACATTATCAATCCAATTATTAGGAACCTATACTGATATTGACATCTAATTATTGAAAATATTTTATTCAATTAAAAATAGAACCCCACATTATTTATAAAAGCACACACCCTCCCCTAACATATTAAAACCCATTAATAAATTTTTATCCTCCGACACACAATATATGATTCTCAAAAATCAGTATACATATAAAACATTATTTTCATATACAACTACAAACCATAGAGTCTTTAATAAAAAAATTAAAGGGAATTTTTTTTAACAAAAGGTTATTTTCATCAATAATCGCTTTCATTTTGCTTCTTCTCTAACAAGAATAATTAGTGTGTTAACAATTATAATGTAATATATAAATTATAAAAAAAAGTTTTTCTAGTTTATTATAATTATTTAATAAATTTTATCCATTTACACTTCTAACATATATGAAATTAAACTAATCAACCTGTGAATAGCTAACAATCTCTATTGGAACTGATGTAATTCATTTTCCATCACCACCTATGAAAATTAGGTATATTTACACATTTAATGTATATATTTTATATTTATGATGAAATTATAATTATGTAATTATACTATTAAACAATCATAATTAACATCTATTTTGATAGTAAATGATAATTTCTCTCATGCATACAACTTGACTACCACCTACATGATGAAATTTAATTTTTTTCTTTTATTATTTACATAAATTGTTGTAATTATTTATTTTATTAAAAAATAAGATATATATGATATAATATTGATTTAGGTTTGGTGAATGTTTATTTATCCTTATTTTAGATTTTTATAAAAATATTAAAATGGATTATCATGTATACATAAGGTATACCATCATTATGAATGATTTAACTCGTTTTTATATATATAAAATTTTTCAATCCCTGTAAATTTTTTTATATTGATTAAATATTAAGTTAATATTTTTTATAAAGTTAATATATTATTTAAAAATAAAAAATATAAATGTACAAAAACTAGCTAAACGAAACATTGATGAAAAATGACACATTTATTAACCAAATGTGTGATTATAAGTAAGAAATCTAAATAAATTTTTGACAAATTATTATATTTAAATAATACATTGTTGGATATAGAAAATATTATGTTTTTTGGATATATTTATAACAAATATATATTAATTAATCAATATTTTGTAACACATATTAAGAATATATGATCTATTGTGAGGTTTTAATTCACAATAACATCATTATAAGGATTTTATATGTTTATATCATTATACGGGAACATATATTATATTTCATTCATAATTATTGGATATGTTCAAATCCATTTTTTTATAAATAATATATTTTAAATTAAAATAATCTCTTTTTATATACAATATGTCAAGAGAATATTATTAGGAACACACTACCTTAATTTTCAACATAGCCAAGAATCAATAATTTACGTGTCTTTATATTCTAAAATAAATCCAAAAAGATTATTTTAAAATTACATAATGAATTTCTATATACAATTTAAATATTTTATAATTGTTAAAAATGGTTAATTTTTATATTTTTATTTTATATAAAGTTGTAATTTTGACCCTTTCTTTGATATATGAAATTAATGTATTTTATATTATACATAATGTATTAAATTACCATATAAAAAGAAAAATCATTTTATATATGTTTAATTTGAATGTGTAAAAGTTCATTTTCACAAAAATGTTTAGATTAAAATTATTTTTGATGAATTATAGACATCAAATAAGAGACATAAAAGTTAATAAGGAATATATTAGATGAAATTTCTCCACGTTCAATTTAATGTGTATGCTTATAAACTACATTCATTGGCATGTTTTATGATTTACTAGGTATAGAATATTTTGAACCACTATCTATGTTACATTGGATGTCTTATGAATATGTTTTTTAATTTGGTAATATTTAAATCACTATATTGTATCATTTCATTAATAATGTATAAATTTGTTAGGTTTCAAACCATTTTTATGAGGAATTTTGTTGACATAATAAGTGATAATTAGGGCCTACTATAACCCCTTATGATTCATCTCATCTAATGATGGATTTTACTTTGGAATTTGGTCATCGTCTTACCATATTCGATATGATTTTTTGCAAGATTACATAGAATATATGTTTATTTTTTCTAGAAATATTTACATACCCAGGCCAAATCAATTTTTTTATTTCAATAAAACCCACTTTTAGGATATAGTGGGAATTGCATTACACAAATTCAGAATTCATAATCTAGGTCCGAATTCAAAATTCAAAAGTGTAATGGCACCGCCGCAAGAGCTAATTCCCGCAAATCGCGCACTGCTAGAAAACTCGTTGACGCCATCATCAACACAACACAGTAGGAATCATCACGTCATCGTTATACCTACCAAAATTTTATCCTATCGTCATAATGCCATCCTATCAACAGCGTCTTCACTAACACTACACCTGTCGCCAGAGAGCATCATTGCCTTTGAAAACTAGAACACTGTCCATATTCTACACCATTTAAATGCCACACCAGAATGCCGGAGACAGACGACCATCGTCCCCCAAAACACCCAAACACCAGTAAAGAACAAGCTCACCATATCAGAATGCTCAACATGGTTCCGTCAATGAGAAAAAAAAATTAAATATTTTAATTTGATGAATATTAGTAGAAACTATGAGAACATGATTAAGGATAACATTGTTTATGGAATATATCCACATGACTGAATTTGATGATTTATATAAAAATAATAAAATTTCCCAAATTTTTTTTAATGTTGAAATTGTGTGGTTTTACTTATAATTCATCTCTTATGAGAAACTAAACAATGATTTGTATTTTTTATGTTTTTACCTTGGGGTAATAACCATGAAATGAGATATTTGGGATTTAATTTGACCATCACATCCTGTAGAAACAAAACATGATACAAATATGGATTTTTACTATTACATGATAAGTTGGGGGTCAATTTAATTTTTATTTACAAACAGTTATGATGTATATTAAAATATTTTTATTACATGATCATGTTTCCAATGAATCCATTTTTTTATTTCTTGATTAGCTATTGAAATCTTTTTCTACATAATTTATGTGTATCACTTATTTAAAAATATAATATATGATAAAAAATTTATTCTCTATTATAGTTTATTCCATTCATTATAAATATAATCTAGAATAATAAAGGTAAATCGTACCAATTTATATAATTCTTGTAGTTATTTCCCTGCTACGAAAGATTATGAAGTTGGATATGGTGTTGCAGCTAGGGATAAAAATTTATAAATATATTTTGGAATATCACTAAGGTAATTAAAATAAAAATACATATATAAATATTTATACTGATATGGAATGTGCTTTAATAATAATTTAACAGTTCATGCGTCTTCATCCTCCATCATTGGACAGGACAAAACACCATTGTTAGTGAAAAAATGAACCATATATTTTTAAAATAAGTTTATTTCGTTGGTATGTAACAACTGAGAGAATTTATTCATATAATTATATTATCTAATTCAATTTTTAGATCTAAATTGGTTATTTATTCAAAACACAATGAATAAGGAGTCAAAAAATAAATTAATGTAATTATTTTATGGAAATTTTCATGAAAAATACAACATTGAAGAACAAAAACGGTATAAAGATAAAAACAAATGGATTTGGAGGAAACAGGAGGATATAAAATTACTATTTATAAAGATTTATTTACAAGGACAAAAAATTATTTATGACTATGTATGCAATATAAGGGAAATAATTTTTCTTGTGGGTATAAGATAATCATTTGAGGAGAATAAGTAACCAAGAAATTCTCATCATATGATGACAACATATAATGTTCTATCCATATTGATATGTCATATTAGTTAAATTGATATTTATATAATAAAAAGGAATATCATAAAAGTTAAAAAATAGTTACTATAAAAAGAAAAAAGTAAAGGATGGAATTTCAATAATTTAATATGTTCTAATTAAAACACCATTGAACATTCTTGAAGAGAATAGGATTTTAATTCATGATTATATAAAAAGGGCACTAATATATTTATTTAAAAGGAATGAGGGAAGATTAAATATATATATATTAATATTTAATGATATGGGGAGCTATGAAATGATTATTCGATGTGTTATGTAAATTTTCCCTTGTAAATTATAATTGATCAAGGTAATGATTAGGTTTTCAAAATAGTTGAAAATGATATTTCTAATCATGTTGTGGAAGGATCATTAATTATTTACTCGTTTTTAATAATGATTTATTTGATTATACATCTTACTACTATATATTTTTACCCATGTTACCCAAGAAAATAAGTTTTTTCCCTAGCATTAATAATGAGATATTTTAGTCACGACAAATAAAAGAAGTATATCTCAAAAAATGATGCGTCTCGAATTTCACATTATGAAATATAAATTTTTCCTATTTTGTAACACCATTATCACAAATATAATTGACTTTTATATATACAATTTTGAAGAACATATTTCAAAATAAAATGAAAAAAAAATTATATGGATGTAAATTAAAATTCATAATAAAATTTTGTAACTTCTTTTAATTATATGAGATAATTTAACATATATTTCATTCATTTATCCACAATAAATATCCATTATAAATGATATTTTTTGGGATGAGGATGTAAACTCTCTATATATGGAATAATTAATCTTATCATTGGTTATATGAATTATATATAATAAAAACTTGAACTATTTCATGATGAATTACCTATATATACACAATATAAATACAATTATATTTACTTTTAATTATTCATTTATTAAAAGTCTATTTCAAAAAACAATATGAAAATAATTATGTAGTTTTATTTGAGTTAATGAATCAATGAGTGGATTAGTGATATGATTGATTTATATTCATTGGGTTTTCAACATGTGGAGCCAATATTAATTTAATTAAAAAAGAAACGTGAGTCAAGGATGTTCTATCATTATTGTAGGTATATATAAAATATAAAAGTATTGGTGGCCCTAGATATTCACTCAAGGATCTAATGATGAAATATTCAAATTTACATTTTGTATATGACTGTCATATTTATCACCAAAATATTTCAATCAAAACCATAGAATATATAAAGGAAATAAGTTATTTCTAATAATATAATCAATATTTTACGTTTAGATATTTAGATATTTATGACAATAAACTAAAAAACATTCACATTTCATTAAATGAACAATTTAGCGATGTAACCACACTTTTCCAATTAAACATTTTTATCCAAATAATAATTTTTAAATCATTTATAGAAATTAAAATTTTATCATCACTCATTAAAACATAATGAAATTGATATATCTGATTATTGATCTCAATTCCCAATAAGGGTAAACAGAATAATTTGAAATTGATTATCATTAATGAGAATAGTAATTCAATAATGATATGATGAAATAATCTCAGTGTAAAAATATAAAATATATTTATTCTTACCCATGAATATATAGATCACTAAACAATTAAAATGTAATTTGTCATTATTAACTGATAATGTCATAATTAGTAATAATAATATTTTATGGGATATCGATTTTGATCAAATGAAACATCATAAACCAATAAAACATTTAGTTATTACAAATTGGTATCATAAAACATGATATCATAGAACCTCTCTAGGACCATTATATAAAAAATATATATTCGAATAACTATAAAGATGAATTAGAATGTAATTATATATATAAATATATATTTACCCAATGTATTGGATTGATATATGGGGACACACAATTCTATAACATGTAATCTCTTGAGATATAATGGAAATGAAACTTTTGTAAATAATTTACACAATAAAAATAATGAATAAATAAAATATTGATTTCATTTTATTACAACTCGTTAAAACAAAATTAATTATTTTCAGAACACTATTAACATTATGAAAGGAAATGAGATTTATGAAAATATCTGTGAATCCTTATTATCTAATGGTAATGAAACATCTTTTATAACTTTCTATTTGAAACAATCATAACACATTCAAATAAAAAAATAGTATGGAATAATTTTAGAATATCTTCATAGGTGACTATGAAAAACAAATATTTTTGACATAAAATAATGGAAACTCCAGTAAAATATAACAAAATTAATTAAGAGGGAAACAAATGTTGAATTTTCTAAATATATGTTTATAACATAAAACAATTATATTATCTCTATTTATTAAAAATTATATTGAAAAACGATAATGTAATATTAAAAAAAACTAAAAATTATGTTGATGAAGATTTCATTTTGGCTTTGAAAATTTATTTTTAAGTGTTTCAACAAATAATTTGAAAATATTTTTTAAGTATAAAATGTATATTTGACTGAGAATATTCCTTTTCATAAAAACATTTTTTTTAATTTTTTCAGTATATAAGAGGATAAATTGAAATGAAAAATGATTTTTAATGAAAAAAATAGATATAATGGAATTTAATGAAATCTCATTAGAAGTATATCATATGATATCAACATTAAAGACTCAATCATAAACAATCTTGATAATCAATGAGAATGTAAAATCAAACTCTTACCACTATAGTTACATTTATTCATAATAACAGTGATATTTTTTAAAATAAACAAAATTTACTATATGAATAAATAAATCCATGATATTTCATTGAAATGTGTATGAATATAGAGCTCATGATGAATAAATTTTCACAATGTAACATTATCTCGAAAGAGGGAAATTTGTAAAAAACAAATCTTTTCTAGCATTGGTATCATTAAATCTATAAACCCAAGTAAGAGAGATACTAAAACAGAAATGTAAATCAACAAAAAAATTAAGGAAATTAATTATAAAATATTTTAATCTATATTATATACACTACAAAAAATTTGGTGAAATGGAATATATCTCAGAGAAGAAAAAACTGACCTGATAAAAACCATTACCACAGGTTTGGCATGTCACATGTGTCTAAAACATCTTGAATAATAATGATATTATAAAAATTTACATTAATTCTAATGTATTGCATTTTATTATTCCATTTATATCACATATAACCATGTCATAACAATTACTTAATTATTTAATTTTATGTCGTCTGTTTTTATGTTATTCTATACATGAGTCTAAAATGACATTGTTATGATGTTCATAGAGAAATTAGTCATTATTGTATCAAATTTAGAAAATAAATGATGACATATTTATTACTTTTAATATTATATTATACTTTAATGGAAATCTTATAAATAAATATATGAATAATATTATATATTTTAATCATTGAGCGGGTCTTCCATACATACTCACACCTAACATATCCATTTTCAAATGATCATTATGGAAATAAGGAACGAATCATTTTATAATTTGATAAAGTTCATAATATAGTTAATAAAAAATATATTATTTTTCAATAATTATATTTATAATCCATGTGATTTGGTGATGAATAACTAATCACTTCTTTCCATAGAAGTGATTATTCAAACATATGCAAGAACAATGTAATAATTTTTCTATGTAGGGAAAGGTAAGAATTTAAATTATAAATTATATTTTCCAAATTAATAAAATTTAATAAATACCAAATATTAATTATCATTAAATTATTATTACCAATCATGTGATATGGTGACATAACAATAATTATAATGGTTCATGAGGTTGTGGTTTTTGTTACATGCAAATGATTATTTCAATTGGCATTTGGTGGAAAATGAGATAGATAAGGGTCAAGAAAAATTATTTTATATATAGAACGAGAATTAAAACATTATATAATATTTAATTAGATGGATAGTATACATTGAGAATTATTCTAGGTTTAGAGTTTTATTGAATTAATCCATATCTATTACCATAGATCTCAAATAACAAAATGTTTACAATTCTACACAGGTTCCATTTTTTCATAAAATAAAAACACTTAAAAAATTTTCATGTATAGTTCCATGTTTTAGACAACATGATTTTTCCTTTATCACATCATTTACCATATTCATCATTATGTGTTGTGAAAAAACATTTCAAAACATGTTACGAGCAAACAAAATCACAATAAGGGATTTAATATAAAGAAAGAAAAAATTATTTCCTAAATACATACATAACATAATATAATTTTTATAACTCATGAAATTATAAGATTTATCAATAACAGATAAAAATCATAAATCATAAAGATAACTTTTGGAATCCATAACATACTTACGTTGTTGCTTTCACAGCTATAATAGGTGTTACATTTGGAATAAAAATCATAGTATATTCCCTAAATCTCTTAGGAGAAACATTCACGTTTAACTCTGTCATGTAACCCAATTCAGTGGAGAGCTATCTCGGGATCACCCACCATATGATTATCATGGAACCACCCATATACGTAAATGATTCCCATGAAACATGACTTATTCATAACACATAAAACAAAATAAAGAAAAGGTAATAATTTCACATTTCAATAAAAATATATCATTTAAATATATTGACATAAATAATCCATAATAAAAAAAATTAAATACAATGATACATAAAAGAGTATATGGTATTTATTTTATTTTAAAAACATTACGGGTTACTAAAGAAGACAATGATCATATAATACACGCGGCTGTAGAAAAGGTCGTTGACACTGTTAACGTTAAAAATATTCATTCCTTTTATGTCATTTAGTAAAACAATTGATTGAAAAAGATAACATTTTAATGAAATTATATGTAAAAATTTTTTATACATCATATAATTCAATGTCGTATATAAAAGAAAATATACCTCAATGAATGAATATTGAGACGAAGTCCCTTACATTGTGTCTAACATGACTCGTTCATTATTTAAACACTAGAATAATAAACTAAAGACACTTTATAATTTCATAAGAACCATTTTCATGTTTATTATTCCTTTTATATCTTTTATTACCATGTTATCAACATCATTCAATCATATGAGTTAATAATGGTCATTTTGAAGATATTTTGTTCTTGAGTCAAAAATGACCTTCTAATAATTACCAGTTGTTCATGTGGTAAAAAAATCCATTATCTCCAGAATGATATTCATGATTTATTTTTCATATATATATTATATATATAATATATATATGTATTAGTTATAGTACATACATTTTGAGATAAGAAATGAAATGCACCATTCATGGAGATGGTAAGTCGTATGTACACATACACACCGCTTTCATTTCTAATACATATTCAATGGAATTAAAACATAATGATACATAGTTATTTTATAATTACATTATAATATAATATATTATTTTATTAACTCTATCCTTTATATGTTCTGTATATGGCATTAATGAGTCATATCACTTTGAAGGGACGGTAGTTCGTATGTCCTCAAATTAAATTATCGTATTTCTACACAATGGAAACACTAAAATTTTTACATAAATGAAAAATATAGAATCCAATGAAGAGTATAAATATAATATATATCACATATAAATGTAGTTCTATATTAATGTCCACCATAAGAGGTGTTAAGAAATGATTGAACAATCATCATTTTGTGAGGCAATAGTTCGTTGTCCACACAAAAAATAATGTTATTACACATTAGATGGAGGTGTGTGTAAGTGTAGTTAGAAAATTTAACATATAATAGACCTTTTATATTGAGAATACTGGTGTTATTATAAAATAATATAATAAAAAGTGTTTAGGATGATGGATAAGTAAAATAAAAGAAAATAACATCAAAGAAGACGTTACCTTTAAATCAGGTATCTCTCTTTGGATTGAACTAAAAGGATTAATTGAATTTACTTATGTTAATGGGATGGATTCTTATAGGAAGAGAAAGATGTATGAATCTTATTTAAGAAGAGTTTTGATGAAACAAGGGGCTTCAGAGGTGTGAGTAATGGGTTAGAGATTAGGGATTTTTATTAGGGGAGGATGGGATCTTTAAGAAATTTTAGAACTATTGTTTTATTATATAACGATTCTTGAGTTTTAAAGGTACAAAACACATTAAAGTAAAATATATGATGAATATTGTTCAAATAAAGTGGACTTATAATAATTTTACTCTTTTTGGATTTCTTTAAAATTTTAAAATTTTATTTATTTAAATCACTAATTAACGAGGTAAATACTGCATCATTACTGTGTCATAATTTATATTATTTATATGATATATATAAATTATTAAAAAAAATACCTTAATGTAATAATACTTTTCATATTTCAAATTAATATTTATAATCGAATAGATAACTTATATAACCCTATGTAAAATTTTATTTACTACAATATATATGTTTATATGATTTTTTTCATTAATTTAAATTGATAAATATAAGCTATAATTATCCCTCCCATGTGGCTCCATGGTGTCCCAAAATATACCCATGGATACCCAATGTCAATCATGTATCAAAAAATAGTATTATGTCACAAGTTAGGATAATTAATTATTATTATAATACTTTTTTACCCTTATTTACCATATTTAACCTTTAACCATGGTAAATAAAATATTTTCTAATGAAAATATTCATATTGTATAAAAATAAAATTTAACTATTAACTCAATTTGTACCTCCTAATTCTAAATATGTAATAATTTTTTCCGAATTCAAAACATAGAAGTGTAATAAATTAATTTTAAATTAATTTTTGTTGTCAAAATAAAAAACGGGTTTTTAAGAAATAATAAATATAAAACAATTGACATTTTTATGCCCAATTTCAATGTGAAATTATTTTAAATGAACAAAATTAGATTAAATAGTAACTAAATAATATAATTACACTGTAAAGGAAATCAAAAATATAATCTATCATTAATAATAAATTATAAAAAATGATGATTTGAATTAAAATATAGTAGTTTCACTATTCATTTAAAAATGCACATTATTAGAAAAATTCCAAAATTTCATCCTAAGTACATTTTGATGCCCAAATATTAAGGATTAGTATTATTTTGTCACATATATCATATAAATGTGACAAAGTCTTGAATAAAAATTGGTTCTCCATCAAAAGATGATAAATTGTCCTTTTAATGAATATTATAGCATTTATGCTAAAAATAAAATACATTCACATTTAATCCCACAAAAATCTTTTGGATAACTATTAAAACAATTAAAAAACATGTATAATCATATTTTATTTAGTTATGTTCATTCACATCATTACATAAAGTTATAGTTAACTATCATTTCAAATAATATTATATTATTATTTTTTAGTATAACTCAGTACTTTGTGAAACATAAGTTTTCAAAGAAACTAGTTATTGTGTATCTGGTATTCCAACTAACATAGTATTCCAAATAAACTAAAATTATTATTTAAATCACAAATATTAATAAATATGAAAATATCACATTCTTTATTTACCTAAGATGTTACATATGTCCCCCCTTTTGGGAATTGTGTCCCCGCAATTCTACACACTTTTTAATTAATTAGGGGTATTTATCCATAATAGATTTTTTTTATTTTCGTGGTTCCTCTTCAACCGTATGATTTTCCACAAAACCTTTACCTAATGAATTATCTTATTTCACAAAACACTCTCTCTTCGATTAAGAATATGGATAGGTTCTTTCTCATAAGAGTGGTTCTCTTCTAACTGAACTACCTCTAGACTCAAAACATGAGGTGGATCCGAAATATACATTCTCATCATTAAACCATGAAAAACATTGTGTTCATGGGATTAACTTATAGGTAAATCCACTATGTATTCAACTAATCACTACAACAAATATGGCCTTTATCAACTCCATAAATTTCGATTAAAAGCACTAAAATAGTGTTGTTAATCTAGGAGAAGATAAAAGGGGGGTCCCTTTATTAGAACTTAGAAAAGCACTGTTAATGGATCTATTTATCAGTTAATTTATTACCATTGATGAAATGCCTCTTTTACCATCACTTTTAAAAAGCGATAATAATCATTGAAAAAATATTTAACAAAATAAGAAAATTGTTTTTCTGAATTCTCGGGGGCTTCAACAGCACATAAAGCCCCCTTAAAAAGCACCCACTGTCATTGGTATCCCATGCACGCCCAAGCCAACTCCACCCAGACCCACCCCCCTTTAACAGTGCTAGTTAAATCCACACACCAGTGTGCGCGACCTATCTCCCCCAGGATTCAAACTCGAGACCTCTTGCATGCACGCCTAAGCATTTAGCACTCCACCATATTACTTTCTCTTCAATTATTAGTATACCTATTTATTTATATATATATATATACATATATTTACACAATTATTAATATATATATATATATATATATTAGGTTATATTAATATTTATATTGGTATATTAATATATATATATATATATAAATTTACATATATATTTTTATATTAATATACATATAGTCATATTAATATATACATATATATTTAGTCATAATAATCTATGCATATATTTAATTATATTAATATATATTTATATAAATATAGTAATATATATTTATATCAATTTATATATATATAGTTATAGATTTATATTCGTATATTTATTTTTATATTAATATATATTACTATAAATTTATATGATTACTTTTAAATAAATTTATAAAATATGTTTTCTAATGTATGCTTTTATAAATAATTAAATTCATACATGCATACATACATATATACAACACACACCCACACATAGATATATATTATATGTATATATGTAGATATAATTATACATATTTACATATATTTACAAATATTATATATTAATTTGTATATACAAAAGTGCTGGAAATGGGGTCTTGAAAATCCTAACAAATCATAGAGTCATAGGAAACAACCTACCTTTTTCTCCGGGTGTTTGTTTCGGATATTTGAATAGTAATACTGATTCTTAGGGAACTAACTATGATAAAATAGGAGGAAGAGGCCGAACATAGACACACATCAGATGTTATGACAGTTTAAAGAAATTTTGGACAGGGGTTCGGACACAAAAATTGAGTTTTTGATTACTTATAGAGGTTCATTGATGTTTTTAGATCTTAGACACAATTGAGGCTATGTCTCCATTAATCCGCATCATATATCTCTTCGCTTCATTGGATTTGATATGTGGTAGAGCCCTAACCGACACCCGGATCAAAAGTTATAACCATTTGAAGTTGGACATTTTTTTGTAGTGTTATATCTGACATATATTTCGTTTCTCTGATCTTATAATGGTTTTGACTAAACTTGGTCATTGCTCATTTCACGAGCTTCGATTTTACTGGTCGCGATGCTCAAATGACAACTGTATCAAATTTTATTCTCATATTATTGTGTTGTTGGTTTCATAGGATTTTTGAAGATATGAGTGTTTCAAAATTACAAATGACAATAACTTCTTCTCCTAGTGTCCATTTTCAATCTTCCACATATCAAATATAATCATGTGAAAATTTTACACACTCTGGTGATCACAGAAACCCTTTCTTATGTCCTTTGATGTTCAAAAAAGACCAAAAACCTTCCGAACATTCGTATGTTTGTCTCTGAGGGTTCATTTTGTCATAACATTTTCTCTAGGTGTCGGTTTTGCCTCAACCATATATCAAATCATACATTACGACCAGACCAACACTGCTAGGACCATTGTAACACATTCTAATATTTTTCAAAGTACAAAAATGTCTTTAATCCCTACAATCTACCATAATTTATTCTATGGGGTGTTCATTTTGGGGATACGAGATATCAAATCGATATAAAACATATATTAAAACATATTTATTATATTTATATCAATATAAATACACATATATATCAGTATATTATTAGTTTTTCTTTTTCTTAAATTTACACATTTATCAGTGCAAGAAAAATTCACACTGATAAAACACCTCATTTATCATCACTACTAAAAAAGAATTGATAAAGGGGGCACCTTTATCAGTGATAAAAAATAGATGATAAAGGGGTGAACGTTAACAGCACTTTTTTAGCACAAATAAAGGGTGGCACTGTGGAAACCGTATTTAGTGCTAGTGAATCCAACATTCTCTTGGACTTCAGATGGTCCATTGAACATCAGACTCAACTTTTCCTTCATTCCAAACAACAACACACTTTTCCATGGGGAAACATTTAGAAATACATGATCACCTACCTCCAATGTAAAATCCTTCCTCTGGTTATTTTTATTACATTTCTTCCTGTTTTGAGCTGTTATCATGCACTTCTGGATTAGATGATCTTTTTCTGCCATCACTTCTACCTATTCTGGTCCCATCAACACCCTTTCACCTAATTCATCCATAGACGATGGAGTTCAACACCGCTTTCCAAATAAAACCTCAAATGGAGCCATATTTATACTATAGTGAATAATATTATTATAAGAAATTTAATCCAAGAATTATGTAGGTACCAAAATCCCTAGAAATCAAGTGAACAAGCACATAGGATATATTCTATGGTCTTAATTATTCGTTTGGACTTCCCATCAGATTGTGGATGAAAAGATGTACTAAAATTTAATTTAGATCCCTATAACATCCCGAATCTAGAAGCTTCTAAACGGGTGCCCCAAACCCGGTTGGTCACATTACCTAAAGCACATTTCTCCAAACGCCATTGGCTTCCAACTAGTAGTGAGGGCCCAGGAATGATAGTGGGGGAACTATTCCTTCATTTGTCAAAGTGTAGCGCATCAGAATACACGCTAAAACATAAAACAACATCGGAATCAATAAACCATACATATTCAATATAAACAACTACAGTAATAGATAACCAACCAGTTATATAGATATGATGCCACATGTCTCAAGTTCTAGGAAAATAGCCAGAACATGTTACACATCAATTCAGTACAGTACAATACAGAGTACATCAAAACAATACAAAACAGTTGGTCGCATCACGAGCCTAAGCCCGGTCCCATGCTCCCCTACTCCTCACCAGAAATCAAGTACATGTATAGGGACCCTTTCCTTTATCTACACCTATAGAAATGTAATATTTTGTTCTGATGACATGACCCAAACAAGGTGTGATAAATTAATCCTTGTAGGCACCCACCAATGGCCAGTGCCCAATGTGTGAAAATATGCAACAATAGTGTGCAGTAGTAAAATCCAATAAACTACGATGTACTCAAAAGTTACTAACATTACTAGGAATATTTCAATTTAAATATTCTTAAAGAAGTTATATTTAATAACATTAAATGTTCCTCACAACTAAGCCCTCGGGCTAATCAGAACCTTGCCCTCATTCTAATATAACCATTCCCTGAGGATAATATAACTACGCTCTCAGGCTTACCCTCGGGTAATAAGAATCTGGTCGTCCGGAATTTCCCATAGGCACAGCAAATATTTCCCTCAGGCGTACGAAGTGTCGCCCTCAGGCACAGAAGTCACTGCCCTTAGGCATATGAAAAGTTCCCCTCAGGCGAAATAGGATGTTGCCCTCAGGCTTAGCAGTACCTTGCCCTCAGGCAAAACAAACAATTCCCTCAGGCTAAAAATAACATTGCCCTCAGGTGTGAGTAACTGGGCCATGCCACACATGTGAAAAAGCAATTCACATTCAATTCCTCTCAAGGAAATTTAACAAATATTATTACAATAGCATACACTCGGGTATCCTGGCCAAACATCTAAACAAAGGAACGCACCCCTGGGGTGGTCCTGGATCCAAGAAGTTATACCAAACATCAGTTAATTATCACATTTATTTAGATATACAATTCTATGTATTTAATCAGCGAAGGCCTCAGCCACACGACACCCCAACATGGGTTCGTAGCACAAAAATACACACAAATGTACAACAATTGGAAATTAAACACCATGCCACCTACCTTAAACGCCCCTGAACGATATACGCGAATGACGATCCTAAAATCTTCCATGAACGTCATAGATATGAGTTTTCAAAAAACCCATGTTCAAACTAAAATAACATCCCTTAGAGGAAGAATATGCAAGAATGACTTAAGGATAGTGGAGGGCTTACCCTTATGGTTCCAACGAGACCGTTAGAGGAGAAAAAGGATTATTGACGCTCGATCTGGAGATCCTCAATGGTCCGGACTCCTTTCCCGACTCCTTTCTCTGGTTCTAAGCCAATCCTCCGTACAGGATTGGCTACTACCCATTTTAATTAAAAAAATTAAACTACACGGTGTGTAATTCTCAAGTACATGGTGTGTACTTTTTATTTTTTTAACGGTTCCTTCTATGGCTTCTCGCCAGTATGGGACTGTTCATCTTTCGACATGTGTACACGACATGTGAAACTTGAGTACATGGAATGTACTACCACACAGCTGGCGGCTGCTTCCACCGCCTTACTATTTTCCTTCCGACTGACTGTCCGAATAGTAAATATCCACTACACGGCATGTAGTCGGTTTTTACACCCTGCGTCACCGACATGGCTACACACAATGTGTACTCATCCCACACACCCAAAGTGAATGACATGTGGAAATGTACATGGCGTGTAGTCCCAAAATTTAGGATTTTCCCCATATTCATTATTTTCTCAAAAACACTTACGGAAAATAGAAAAGAAGAAACTCGTACCTCAAAACTAAGAACCATGTTCTTACAAAAATCTCCCCTTAACGAAATGCATCCCCAAATTGCCCTTCCAAGGGTAGAAAAGATAAAGTTCAGAACAGATCAGGCCACTGAGCACGTACATCGGTCTCCCGCTCCCTAGTTTTTTCCTGCACTCGGCCATGCTGCCATAGCAACCATACGAGTGGAACTGACCGGCCTCAGAGAACATTCGCGCTCATATCCACGATACGAATCAGATTCTCTTAAAAGGATGCATCTAGCTAAAGCTCAACCTCCTCGGGCTGAAAGACGTGAGACAGGTCTAAAATATAGCGGTGCAATTGAGATACATGAAAGACATCATGCATGGCTTGGTACCTCAATGGTAACTGCAACCGATAGGCAACAAGCCTGACTCTCTCCAGAATCTCAAATGGCCTGACATACCTTGCATGAAGTTTACCCTATCTAATGATCCGTCTGTGTCCCAACCTTGGAGAAACATGCATGAAGCCCTAATACCCGACCATGAACTCCAAGGGCTATCTGCGTTGATCGACATAAGATTTATGACAAGACAGTGAGGTATCCATATGCCTTTGAATCAACTGGACGTGCTGAGTAGTCTCCTGCACGAGACATGGTCCCAGTAAAGCTACCCCATTTGCCTCTAACCAGCATAAGGGTGATCGGCATGGCCTACCATATAAAGCCTCATAAGGTTCCATCTCAATAGTTGCCTAATAACTATTATTGTAGGAAAAATTAACTATGGGTATATGCTAATCCCAGGAGCCCCCGAAGTCTAGGACGCATGCACGCAAAATGTCCTCTAGCACCTGTATCTTATGCTCTGACTGACCATCGGTCTGAGGGTGGTAAGATGTGCTTAGAAGCACTTGTGTACATAGTGCCCTCTAATAACTCATCCTGAAATAAGATATAAAACAGGAATCCCTATCTGAAACGATAGAACAAGGGAGCCCATGAAGACGTAAGACCTCTTGGATATAAAAAATTCTGAGCTCGTCAACACCGAAGGACTCCTTGATCAGAAATAAGTGAGATACCTTCGTGAGTATGTCCACAACAACCCACACAACATCATTTCCTAGAGGTTACCTCGACAACCTAGTAATTAGTCTATCGCGACATCATCCCTTTTCCTCTCCGAGATGGGTGACTGCTATAACAGTCCGGCTAGCCTCTGATGCTCCGCCTTCACCAACCGACACGTGGAACACCTCGTAACAAAACTATCCACATCTCTTTTCATACCCGGCCAACAGTACTGACGTCTCAAGTCACGGTACATCTTGGTAACTCTAGAATGAACTGTCCATGCTAAATCATGAAACTCCCATATCAACTCCTCACGTATATCCCCTAGAACCAATACTCGTCCACGGAAAAGCCTAATTTCATCATCGCATATTGTCCAACCATGAGGAGGGTCCTAATTTTCCACTGACTTCCATAGAACTTGGCCTTCCGAATAAGATATCTATATCATCCTCACTATATCTAAGAGGTTAGAAGTCATAACTAAAGATGAAAGATATGTCTTCCCCTGTCTATCGTGAACCTACAGATGCATCTCAGAGAACAAATCCATAAGCTTCCATTCACCACTGGCCTCCTGCACTGCATTTTTTTGAGTCTTCCTGCTTAGTACATCAGCTACTGCATTACCATTAACAGGTGTATAGGCAAGCTCAATGTCAATAGACTGATGGTATTCGACCCACCTTCACTGTATCAGATTAAAGTCACACCGATTAAAGATATACTTGATACTTTTGTGTTATGTGAATACCACAAAAATATCTCCCAAGAGATAATGTCTCCAACAGCGTAACAAATGAACAAATGCAGCCAACTCGAGGTCTTGCGTCAATTAATTCCTCTCATGTGGCCTCAACTACTGAGACCCATACGGAACAACTCGATCACATTGCTTCAACAAAGCTCCCAGTCCAACACATCATGCATCACAGTAAACTGTATAGCTCTTCCCTAGCTCTGGAAGGATCTGGACTCATGAGGATGTCAACATTCCCTTCAGATCTTGAAATGCTTTCTCACAATCTTCCGACCAAACGACCTTCGTAAACATCTTATTCAAACCCGTCAACGGCGTTGCTAAGAGGGATAAGTCCTGGATGAAGTATATATAGTAACCATCCAGCCCTAAGAAACTCCATATATTAAACATGTTCCTAGGATTCTCCGAAGAAACTACTACTATCACCTTTTATGGGTCTACAGAAACTCCTGCCTTTGAGATGATATGACCCAGGAAGTGAATTTGTTCCATCTAGAAGTTGAACTTTGAGAGAATAGCATATATCTTATACTATCTCAGTGTACTCAATACGATCTCCAGATGGGTGGCATGACCGTGTCGAGTGTGAGGTTACACCAAGATATTATCCATGAATACTACCACGAAAGAATCCAAATAAGGATGGAACACACAATTCATCAGAGACATGAAAACTGATGGTGCATTCGTGAGTCCGAACAGAAAAACCAAGTACTTGTGTAGTTCATACCAACTCCCAAAGGTTGTGAGAGGTATATCATATGGTCTAACGCGTGACTGATGATATCCAGATCTCAATTCAATCTTCGAGAACCTTCATTTTAGACGATGTTGATCAAACAGATCATTAATCCTCAGTAGGGGATATCCGTTCTTGACCGTCATCTCGTTCAGTTTTCGATAATCCACACAGATTCTGAGGGTATCATCTGCCTTCTTTGCAAAAAGGACTGGAGAACCCCAAGGAGAAGTACTGGGTCGAATAAAACCATTTGACTGTAACTCCTATAACTTTCTCTTGATCTCTTGAAACATATGTGTATCCATCCTATAAAAAGGAATGGATACCAGTGCTGCTCCTTTCACTAGCTCAATAGAGAAAACCACCTCATGATCCTGAGGTAGACCTGAAAAGTCCTTTGGGAAGACATCCATGAAACGATCATCCACTGGAGGGAAATCTGTCTGACAGGACCCCTGATCGTCCATATATAATCTCACAATCTGGGTCGTGAATCTACCTCTCCCATGATGTTATAGTACCTCTGACTGTAGAAGGTATGCGATGCTGCTCCTTCTAGTTCGGTTGCACTGCATATGTCTTCCCAATGCCGCGACCCTAAGACACAGCTTGGCTACCCTAAGGTGTCATGCCCTACTCACTCTGAGTTCCAGGTGTATAGCTACCATGACCATGGCCACCATCCCTACCTGAACGCGCTGACGAATTTTAGTTCACCGACTAGTATGAAGCTGTTGTTCCATCTCCCACACACGAAGGCTGCATGGAACCCCTCTCACTAGCCACTGGTAGAAACGCCCTGCAAAAGCGCTGTTGATGACCCATGTTGTCACATGCTCGATACTCCAATGGGTGTCGTGGGAACTGAGGTCTCTTGTGCCACTCATTAACACACTTGTACATATGACCGGGCCACCTGAAGTAATCGCCTAACTAGTACTTCCTCTGTGAGAGAAAATTATCTTTCACTTCCTCTTCCTGGTAGACAAATTACCAGAAACTGTTGTCGAACCGCCCTGGCCTGCACCACAAGCTTCTGAAAGGTTCCTCTCTATAATCAGTTCTTGGTTCACAATAGCATGTGTAGCAGGATACCTGAAAACATTCACCAGTGCTCAGATGTCATACCAAAGACCATCCTCAAATCCTATGACTCTCAATGCCTCATCACCCACCAGAACGGGTGCAAAACATTGAAGCTTGCTGAAATGAGCAGAATAATCCATCACTTATATAGCGCCCTACTGGAGGTTCATGAAATCTCAAGCTCTATCTACTCTCCGCATATCTGGAAAGAACAAGTCATAGTAGATGGACTTAAAATCTTCCCATGCCATGTCTTTGTGTTGCTCTGACAGGGTGGTAACATCCCACCACCTCTTGGTGGAATCATGCAGCATATAAGACGTGATCTTGACCCTCTTCCCTAGAGGCTTCTGTAGATGCTGGAAGATATTATGCATAGACCCTAGCCACGACTCTAGAGTATGTGGTCCTCCATCCCCTGAAAACGTAGGTGGATGCTACTGCAGGAATATACGAGTCAACTCAGCCATAGATGTTGCAGCTGGCAGTGCTCCCCGAAAGGTCTGCCTGATCATCATAAATCCTTCACGGAACTGTTCATTTGCGCCAATGTCTGGTATAATGGATGGAACAGCATCTGGCTCTATTGGAGGATCCACCGGTACCCATGGCCCACCATCTCTAGAGTTTAATCGTTTCCAATCTCTTGGCGAACAACGCATGGTAGTCTCGGCAGCATGACTCTACAATGTCAAACACACACCTTCTATCAAGATTATCAAAGTCTGAGAAGAAGGGACTAAAAGGGGAACAAGGGGAAGAAGACATTTCAATATTTTCAAAAAAAACAACATGATGTGTATACTGATTACATGGCATGTACCTGGCTTCTCTTCCCCTGCACGGGTCCTTCTACACAGAAATGTCACATGGATCCCGTTGAACAAGACTACACGACGTGTATATACTCTACACGATGTTTATGGTTTAATTTCCACCTTCTCATGTCATTTGTGACACGGTCGAATACTCGGACAAAACTATACGGCGTGTTACACCCACACACGACGTGTACACCACTACATCTTCCAAGAAACACGGTCATGTCCACATGGTATATCCTCGGTTAAGACTATATGGCATGTCCCTCGGGCACACGACATGTACAGGACGAGCTTCGCCGACCCGTGTTGTTATTTATAGGGAAAGATACACGGCTCACACTACACAACCTGTTCCATAGTGGACACGATGTGTATTTCATAAGGCCTTCTCTGTTTGTGTTGTTAGTTACATGGGTGGACTCCAAGTCAACACTACACGGTGTGTACATCTGGTACAAGACGTGTTTTCCTCCAAGAATTTCCCTTCCCCGTGTCACTGCCCACACAGTATATTACATGGAAAGAGACCACACAGCATGTACAGAGGGTACACAGAGTGTACTCAAAAAGTTTTCTTTTCTTCCATAATAGAAGAACACACTGCGTGTGTCCGAGGAACTACACGACGTGTATCTTGTTTTTTAGGTACAGTAATCCTTAAATACTACTCTGGAACCCAAAAAAACGACTGAAACAACTACTAAGTTCCAAATTCTGACCTGTGAGGGCCCATTCTCCCCACGAATCAATGGTAGGAATCTTATTTGAGTTATAAATATGGTAAACATCTGATGATCTACAAAATTATGGTCAATGAGGGCCCACACTCCTTAGAAACCAAATTTTGGCATTCATTCTTCCAAATCATCACACAAACATACCCTATCACATAGTAGGTATTTATCATAGTAGCTATCACAACAACATGCTTTTTCTAGCACAAGAACTATCACAACAACATGCAATTTCTAATGCACCTATATGGCCGGGAACTATGCATGGAATGTGATTTCTAGAATCTGCCTAAATGATGCATGAGTTGGAATACCCTCATAACATCAGGTTGCAACTAAATAGAACCCATTGATAATTTATAAACATCAAAATCACAAGCGAGTCACCCAACGGTGAAATCAGATCAACTGTAAAATTTGAAAAACCCAATTGCAATTACGGAGGTAGACTGACTTTTCCCTGTGCATGGGTTAGCTATGCCTAGGAACATCTTATATCCAACTACTGTTTCGTTCCTATCTCGGACTAAGGTTCCAAACAGTAAGTCAAATAAAAGACCTCCTCTGATACCATATTGTAATGTACCGAATCTGGATGCTACTCAACGGGTGCCCTGAACCCGAATGGTCACATGACCTTAAGCGCATTTCCCCAGATGTCAGAGGCTGCCGACTAGCAGTGAGGGATCAGGTCTAATAGTGGGAAAAATATGCCCTTATTGGTAAGAGTGTAGCGCAACAGAATACAAGATAAGACATACAAAAACAACAGAAGCAATATACCATAAATATTTAATATAAAAAACTGCATAAAATGATAACCAACCAGTGTTATAGATATGATTCCAGATGTCTCAAGTTCTAGTAAATTAGCCAGAACATGTTACGCTTCATTACAGTACAGTTCAATACAATGTACATCAAAAAAAAATTGTCGGTAGCATTGTGAGCATAAGCCCGTTCCTATGCTCCCCTACTCCTCAGCAGCATGAAAGTACCTGTATAGGGACTCTTGCTCTTATCCACACCTGCATAAATGAAATATTTTTGGGCCGAAGACATGACCCAAACAGGGTGTGAGAAATAAATCCCAGTAGGAACCCACAAAAGGCTCCAGCCCAATTGGGTGAAAATATGCAACAATAGTGTGCAGTAGTAAAATGAAATAAACTAAGTAGTACTCAAAAGTATCTAACTTTACTAGAATTATTACCATTAAAATATTCTTTTAGTAGTTAAATATAATAACAATCAATGTTCCTCATAACTAAGCCCTCAGGCTAATGAGAACCTTTCTCTCAGGATAATATAACCACGCCCTCAGGAATACCCTCAGGTAATCAGAATCTTTCCCTCAGGCATTTCCCTCAGGCATAACAGAAATTTCCCTCAGGTGTACGATGTGTCTCCCTCATGCACAGAAGTCACTTCCCTCAGGCATACGAAATGATTCCCTCAGGCAATATAGAACATTTCCCTCAGGCTAAGCAGTACCTTGCCCTCAGGCTAAAAATAACACTACCCTTAGGAGAAAGTTACCTGGCCATGCCTCAAATGTAAATAAGCAATTCACATTCAATTCATCTCAAGGAAATTTAACAAATATTATTACAATGGAATATGCTCGTGTACCCTGGCCAAATAGGTAAAGAGACGAACGCACCCCCGGGGTGGTCGTGGATCCAAGAATCAATCCCAAACAACAATTTATTATCACATTTAATTTCTTATAAAATTATAAGTATTTAATCAGCCATGGCCTCATCCACACGACACCGCAACATGGGTTCATTTCACAAAAATACACACAAATTCACAACAGTTGAAAATTAAACACCAAGCCACCTACATTAAAATCCCCTGAACGGTATACGTGAATGATGATCCTCGAATCATCCAAGAACGACGTAGATATGAGGTTGAAGAAATCCTCGTTAAAACTCAAATAACTTCCCTTAGAGGATGAATTGGAAAGAATGACATAATGAGCATCGAGGGCTTACCTGTGTTGTTCCAACGAGAACGTCAGAGGTGAAAATAGATTCCCGACGCTCGATCTAGAGATCCGAGATGGTCTGGTCTCCTCTCTCGACTACTTCCTCTGGTTTTAAGCCAATCCTATGAACAGGGTTGGCTACTGACCATTTTAATAGAAAAAAACAAACTACACATCTTGTACTTCTCAAGTACACGACATGTATGTTTTCAAATATTTACTCTTCCTTCGGCGGCTTCTCGCAAGCGTGGGACTGTTCATCTGTCAACATGAGTACATGTTGTGTGAAACCATATTACACGGTGTATAATGCCACTCGGATGGCAGATTCTTCCACCGCCTTACTATTTGCCTACCGACTGTCTACACGTCATGTAAATATCCACTACACGGCATGTAGTCAGTTTTTACACCCTACATCACCGACATGGCTACACACCCCATGTACTCATCCCACACGGTCAAAGTACACAACATGTGGAAAAGTACACGGTGTGTAGTCCCAAAATTTATGATTTTTTCCCATTTTTCTTATTTTCTAAAAAACACATAAGGAAAAGAGAAAAGAAGAAACTCATACCTCAAAACTAAGAACCAGGCTCTTACAATCCCAATAACTTTTACAGGCCTTTCCAAAAGTTAGAAATAAACCAGGGATAACGATCAAATACAATGGTGAGAGGAACTCTATGAAACCTCACTATCTCATTAACATACAACTGGGAAAGTTGATCTAGAGACAAATTACCGTGAATAGGATGGAAATGATCATATTAATTCAATCAATTAACAATAACCTAGATATCATTTTTACCACAAGAGACTTTGTTAATCCCATAATTATGACTATGGATATATTTTCCCATTTCCACTCTAGCACCAACAAATATTGAAGAATCAATTTCAATAGATTTCCCTCTACCTTTACCTACTGACAAGTCAAACACTTCATAGTAATGTCAGTAACAGCTCTTTCCATTCCATCCCACCAGTAATACTCCTAGAGATCATTGTACATCTTAGTACTGCATAGATGAACATTAAATAGATAACTATGAGTTTTACCTAAAAAATAACTCTTCAACTATGAACCATAAGGCACATATACACCTTCCAAACACTGATACACAATAATTATCATTGATAAAATCATGGAACATACCCATCTGAACCAACACTACCTTTTTCTATAACACACTATCTTATTTATGTGGTTACATATTTCTGTCTGATAGAGTTGATTTCACTGACACCTGAAACAAAATAGAGGAATTTCCTATACCAAAAACTTCAATTCCAAATTTCATAATGTCTTTAATCAAAGGATCAGTTTCCAAATATAACATGGTTAATGAAGCATTAATTTTTCCGCTCAATGCATCAACCAACTTATTTCCCTTTCATGTATAATATTGAATTGGGAAATAATATTCATTGATTAATTTCTTCCATCTATTTTGTCTCATGTACATTTTTTTAAAAGTGAATATGTATTTAAAACTTTTGTGATCAATATATATTTCACACTTTACTCCAAAAATTGTTGGCTCTATATTTGTAATGAACAAAACAACAAGAGCTGACTCCAAATAATGTGGATGGTAATTTAACTCATGAGGATTCAACTGACGTAAAGCATATGAAATTACCTAATCATTCTTCACAAGGACACAACTGATTCCTTTCAACAAAGCATCATTGTAGATAACAAACTCACCTTTTCTAGAAGGTAATGCCAAAAAAGGAGCATTCACTAATATATTTTTCAATTGTTGAAAACAATCGTAACCTTCATTTGTCTATATGAACATAAACACTTTTTGATTTAACATAATCAATGGTCTAGATAATGGTGAAAACTTTTCAAGAAACATCTAGTAATAACCCGCTAATCCATGGAAATTACGTACTGTAGTTATATTTGTGGTTTATGGACATTCTTCAACAACATTTGTTTTAGTATGATCAATAGTTATGAAATTTTTTGAAACAATTTTACAATGGAATGAATTTATTGTGACCAAAACTCACACTTGTTGAATTTACCAATCAATTTCATTTCATTTAAGGTTTGGAAAAACAACCCTTAAATGAATTTCTTGCTTCACTTTACTTTTTCAATAAACTAAAATATCATCAATTAACACAACAATAAAATTATCCAAGTACTTATGGAAAATTATATTCATATGATCCATGAATATAGAATGTGCATTGGTTAACCCAAAAGGCATAACTACAAATCAATAATGGCCATATCTAGTATAAAACGTTGTCTTATGAATGTCTGATTCCATTATTTTCAATTGATGGTACCCCGACCTCAAATCAATCTTCGAAAAATAAAGAGCACCCTGGTGTTTATCCAAATAATCATCGATATGAGGAAAGGGATACTTGTTCTTAACAGTGATGTTATTCCATGCTCAATAATCAATGAAATGTCTCATTGAACCATCATTATTTTCAACAAACTGGACAAGAGAACCCCATGGTGATGTAATAGGTCGAATGAAACCCCTATCTAATAACTCCTTCAGTTGATTCATAAACCATAAAAGTTCAATATGAGAAATTAGATAAGGGGTCTCTGAAATTGGATTAGTATCAAGAACTAAGTCAATAGTAAATTAATCTTCCCGATCAGCTGTAATACCAGGAAAATCACCACAAAAAACATCATGGTACACATTTACCTCTGGAACATCATTATTTTTATATGTTACTTTATTTTAAACAATATATTCAAGGTAACATTAATTTCCATCATTTAAAAATTTATCAACTTCATTAAATGTAATCAAAAGTAAGGGTTCATTGTTGTACATAAAATGAAAATATTTCTAAAAAGAAACCACTATTGAATTTCATTCATTCATAGAATGATAGATGGAAAGACAACCCATATCAAAAATAACATCATACTCTAACAGAGGCAAAACAATATGATTTGTAGGTAGATTCATTCCACAAACAAGGATAAAATGGTTATCATTATATATTTTTGTCTCAACATTGCACCAATGTGTATTCCCATAAGATCATGATTCATATATTTAGATTGAAGACCCATTTTAAAATAAATAACCTCATAAATGGATGTCTGTGTAGACCCTGAATCAAACAACACATTGACATATTCCGATAAAACAAACAGTATACCTTCTACTACTTCATTTGATGGCCCAAAATCTTATGATCTATTTGGAATGAATTTTACCACACTTTCTTATTGTAGTATGGCTGCTTTCATTCATTTGAGTTCCTTGTTGGACACTCATTTGCATAATGACCCATTTTATTGCACTTAAACATTTTATGGACATTAAATATGATTTTTCCTAACGATTAACCAGATAATTTTTAGTGTAATTATGAGTCTTATGTCCCATTTTTTCATATATTTAGAAAATACTAGAAATAAAAATTAATTTTTCAGCATGTTTTTACCAAAATTTTAACGAACTGTAAACATATGTTTCTTACCATATGATTTTTTTTGAATAGTTCTTCCCTTTCTAATTATACCTCCACCTCTTATTCTATTTTTTGGAAAGCGCACCTGATCATCTGAAAACTCCATTTACACATTCTACATACATAGAACAAGTTTTTCATAACTTTTTAACTCACAAGATGCTAAATTACATTGATAATTTGGATATAATCCTGAGTAAAAATGGTTTATTTTACTATCAAGATATTTTACAAGAATTGGATCATACCTCACCAGTCGAGTGAATTTTTCTTCATAAGAATCCCCTAAGTCATCTTACTACCTCAATCCATGGAATTGTTTTTTCATCATAAGTCAAACCACCTTGGGAAAATATTTCTCCTGAAACAAACATTTGAATTCATCTCAATCAAGACAATGATTCTCCCCACTATCCCTGATATTTTTTACCATGGATCACCATTGATCGGTTTCACCATCAAAATGGTAAACAAAAAGACTATAATTTTGATCTTATGAACACCCCATGTCATCAATGATATTTTCTAGTACATTAATCCACCCATCATCTAGCAAAGGGTCAGATGATCCTCTGAATGATAGGGCATGTTGGATAATGAAATGTTCCATTACTGACATGTTCCTCTGAGGTTAATATTACTAATCTCATGGTGGATACCACCATTATTTATAGCCTGATTCAACTGTGCCATCACAAGAACAAACTGTTCAGTTCCAATTCTAACCATCTCAGAATACTGATTTTGAAGTTCATTTCCCTCTGTATGTCATCAAAGAATAGATACTCTGTTTCCAAATCAAAAAACCTTTTTGAAAGAACATATATTTGAAGAAACAAAAAGGTAATCAGTAAATGCTATATATTTTCAATGTTATCACAAATAAATTTATGGATATTAATTTTACAATATTCTAACTCCTAATATTTTCTATACTAACCTATGATACCAACTATAAGGACTCAACCTTAAAAAAATGCATAATCATAAATTAAATTGATTATTTACATTGAGGATACTTTTAGATTTACAGTTTTATAGAATTATTCCATAACTATTACATTGCAAAAAAATATTAAAAAATAGACACTTATACTTAGTTTTCATTTTTTTATAAAATAAAAAATCGTGAAAAAAAGTAGTCATGACTAGTTCCGGGTTTTACAAAGCAATACTTTTCCTTGATCACATCCTTGACCCTATTCATCTTTATGTCCTGTGAAAATTTTTTCAAAACATGGGTTAGTATAAAATGTTTAGTAAGGTTATAAATAAAAGAAATAAAACATTATTTCATCAATACATACATAATATAAAATCTTTATCATTCCTTAAAAAATAATAATATTTATTAATAACACATAGAAATCATAAATCATAAAGGTAACATGTGGAGTCCACAACATACTTACGTTGTATCTTTCACATCTACGTAGAGAGTTTCATTTTGGATACCGATCACAATATATTCCCTAAATCACTTATAAGAATCATTAAAATTTACTACTGTCACATTACCCAATGCATTGGTGATCTGTCTCGGTCTCACCCGCCATAGGATTATCACGAAACCACCTGTATATGTAAACAATGCCCAAGAACTATAACATATTCATAACACATAAAACAAACATAAAAGAATGATAAAATTTTCACATTTATTTAATTATATATACCATTTAAATATATTAACATAACCATTATATTAACAAAACTATTTTCAATAATAATATATGAAAAATATTATATGGTATTTCTTTTCCTTTTTAAAACATTACGGCTTGTTAAGGATACCAAGGATCAAATAATAATCGTTGTGGAAAAAAAATTTATTTCCACCGCTTACATTGAAAAGAAACATTCATTTTTTGTCATTTATTAAAGAACTTCTTATAAAATTAATCCATTTTAATGAAATGAAAATTTAATGGTGTTTATACACCATATAAAAAATGTCATATATGAAACAAAATATGATTTAATGAATTGAGATTCAGACGAAGTCCCTTACATTGTGTCCGAAATGACCCATTCGTTCTTTAATCTCATAAATAATAAACTAAAGCCATTTTATACTTGCTTAATAAACATTCTCCTATTTATTATTTCTCTTATATCATTTTTTTCCTTGTTATAAACATTATGAAATCATTTGTGTTAATAATGGTCGTTCTGTCGATATTTATTACTAGAGTCAAAAAGGAAATTAATATTATTACATGTTGTTCTTGGTGTCAAATTTCAATTATCTCCATACTGATATTCAGGATTTAGGTACAATATATCATAATATATCTAGTATATATATGTATTTATAATAGTACATAACAGTTGGACATAAGAAATTAAATGCATCGTTCATGTAGATGATAAGCCTTATGCACGTATGAATGCTAAATTATTTTATATTTCATATTTAATTTAATGAATACATAATGATACACTGGTAAATTATCATTAATTTATAATATAATATATAATTTTATAAAATACATCATTTATACGGTCCATGTCTGGCATGAAGAAGTCATATAACTTCGAGAGGGTTGTAGTCCTCACATCCTCAAATGAAATTATCATAATTAACCACTATGGAAACAATTAAGGAATTCTATAAATGATTAACAAACATAAATGGAAAGAACATAAATATAATCTATTTTTCATATAAATACAGTGTTATATTAATTCCCACCATAATAGGTTGTAGAAGAAGATTGAACAATTATTGTTTCGTGAGATGGTAGTTTTTCGTCCACATAAACAGTATGTTCATTACCCATTAGTTGGAGGTTTGTGTATGTTTAGTTAGAATACCTCACATTAAAACAACATAGTATATTTATGATACTTGTTTTTATATATAATAATGACATAAAAAGAGTTTAGGGGGTTGGAGATGTAAAATAAATGAAATGAACTTAAGAAAAGATATTAGCTTTAAACTGGGAATCTCTCTTTGGTTTAATTCAAAAGGTTTACTTGAATTGCCTTATGCCTTGGGTAAGCCTTCTAGTAGGAAAATTGGGATGTAGGGAGCTTAATAATGATTATTTTAGAAGATAAATGTGGCTTGATATGTGTGAGTAATGGGTTAGTAGTGAGGGATTTTTATAAGGGGCAAAAGGGGCTATTTAGAAATTTTTTAATATTTTATTTTATTATATAATTATTCACGGTTTCTAAAAGTAAAAAACACATTAAAGTGGAAGATAATATGAATCTTGTTCTAAATAAATTTATCCAATATGAATTGGATAAGATTTGGGTATTGTTATAATTATTATAATTTTATTTATCTAAATCAGTCCTTAATGAGATAAACACTATATTATTATTGTTTCATAAATAATTTAATTTTTATGATTTATAAAAATTATAAAATAACCATGATAAATTAAATATATTTTTCATTCAAAATATTTTTAATAGTAAATAAGATAACTTAAATAACCGCTTATAAAAATAGTCTTAGTAAAAATATATGTTTATTTCATTTTGGTCTTTACTATAAATTAATTAATATAAAGTGTCATTGTCACCCCCATGTGGATCCATGGGGTCCCAAAATTGACCCAAGGATACCCATGGTATGATATCTATCAACTAATAGTATTAGTACAAATGTTAGGATTAATTTTATATTATTTTTATTATTTTTTTACCATTATTTTCCAAATTTATCATTTAACCATGATAAAAAATACTTAATTAAATATTCATAATTTCTAAAAATAAAAGTTACCTATTTACACAATTTCTACCCCATTATTCATAATATGGAATATATTTTTCCATATTCAAAACACATATGTTGAAGAAATTAATTTAATCTTAATTTTTTCGGTCATAACTAAAATCATGCATTTATGAAATAATAACTATCAAAAGATTGACAGTTGTTTGTGTCCAATTTCAAGGTGAAAATACTTCCAATGGATAAAATTGTATAAATTTTTTGTATAATAAAATAATAACTCTTTGAAACCAATTAGAACGATAATGTATCCTTATAAATAAATTAAATTAAAAGGATGTTTTGAATTGAAATATAGATTTTTCATTATTCATTAAAAATGAACATTATCAAAAAAAAAATTCATCCAAAGTAAATTTTTATGTCCCAACATTAAATAATATTATTATTTGGCCAAAAATAACATATAAAAATGTCAAAAATAAGATTAAAAAATGGTTCTCTATTAAAAGGCGATAAATCAACTATTTACAGAATATTATATTATTTATGCTTATAATTAGATAAATTTATATTTTAAGGCTATAAATTTTTTTGGATAAATTTAAAAACATTTAACAAAAATTTAAAATAATATTTTAGTAATTTCAGTTCAATCCCTCTATGACAATGACAAGGAATTATCTACCATTTAAAATAATATTATATTATTATTTTTCAGTATGACTCTACATTGTGTGCAACATAATTTTTCAAAGAATCCTACTGTTTTATATCGGGTATGACCTCGAACATAGAATTCCATTTAAATTAAAATTAATATTTAAATCACAAATATTAATAAATATTAAAATATCATATTTGTTATTTACTTGGGTTGTTACATTTTAACACCCTGATATTTTATAAAACATATTATTCTTATCTAAATTAATTTTATTCAATATATATGATTAAATTATAAACTAATTAAAAAATTAAACTAGGGCATACCAAGTTAGGCTTGCGCTACTTGTAACACAGATACAGATTGTGTATCACATAATAATGAGTTTCTACAATAAAAATTTTTATTTTATTAATTATCCAGTCATTGTAATTATAACATTGACATTAGAAATATTATTATGAATAATATATTAAAAAATATTAAATAGTATTTATTATGGTTTTATATTGATAAATCATGATTATAACATGGCATACAATTATTTAGTATTGTCCATCTATAATTGAAAATTCTATTTTTTTAAAAAAAATTTATATCATTCAATAAAAAATTATTTTTAGAACTTTTATAAATTTAGTATTATAAAATATAATGATTTCTGAATTCATAATATAAAAACTATCTAAATGAAATTTTTAGTTACTTTTTGTAGAAGCTAACTTTTGGATAAATATTGAATAATACATAATTTTAATATTAATATTCTTTTTGTAATTAATTAATATACATAAATTATAAATTTACTTTTTTATTGTGTAATTATATTAATTGTACATCAATTAATCCTATTTGTGTATTTTTGACCAATTTCACCATGAAAATTGATATAATAACATCACAAAATTTTAAAATACACTCTTCAAAACATGTTCATATGACATGTTTACATAAATAATATAATATTAATTTCATCCAATTATATGATTTAAATTTGGAAATATGGTTTCCAAATTTATAATCAGAATATTTTATAAATGTATAATATGTTCAACTTAATTATTTAGGAAGGTACCTACTATAATAAATACCATAAGAGGGGGGTGTGAATCAGGGTATGACAGATTAAAGAAATTGTCCCTTCAAACCAAGTTTTATTTTGAAGAAACATTATTATATCTATCACTTTCGAAAAGAATGGCATGGAAATAAAAGAAATAATGCATGATACATATAAATTTTACAAGGTTCACCATCACTGGGAAAAATATAAGGGGTGTATGGCGACAATGTGATGTTTTCCCAAATCCATTGAGGCTGAATACTAAAATACAATTTTTAAGGCATATAATTTATAAAACCAACTTCACTACGTTCAAGTTCATATATTTACATTCCCATGGTTAACTCCCTTACCATCTTTCTATGGAACACTTCCAATACAAATGATCAGCTTCTTCAGCTTCCTTTTATTATTTCTCATGAAATGATCGACATGTATTTTATAGAGTTATAGGTCCCTACATAATCAATAATGAAAATCTAAAATATTGGGTGATGGTTTATTGAATTCTGTTTTTCACATAGTAATTTAAATCTACTTGAAATAGTTCTATTACTTTGTAAAAATTCCATTCAAGTACTATTTTAGACCCTCCATGAACTTCCTATAACTAATAGATTTTTTGTCATTCTCTACAAAATGTATTGAATCCTATATGAATTAATTTATAATATGTAGTATTACTGATTCATAGTCAATTTTTTCATAATGTACTAACATTATTTTTATATGTTCTTTGCTTCATAGGATGCCTTTTTTCATTGAACCATTTTTTTTGTGTCCTATTGAGCCACAAAAACCATTTTGTCAAACTATTCACAAAAGATATCTACATCATAGAGGTGATCTCAGTGAACTAACTCATCTTTCATGGAATCCACCCTCACTGAATACATAACTATTCCAATAATTCTTTCAGTGATGATATTCTCAAATGAAATTATATCTCCCTAATTATTTTATTAGGGTCCAATATATAGGAAAATAAGTCCAAAAACTAGTCTAATAAAAAACTAAAAACACAAATGTGGGGAAACCATCCCCATGAACAACTCAGTAGTCCATATAACACCATAATTCTTTAAAGAGGTTGATTTAATCCACAAACAAACACCCTTTATATCGTTTTAAATTACCATATCAATTCATGAAATAAAGAGCCTCATGTGACCATTTTTCTTGGCCAGTGAACAATAGTTGGTGAACTCCTTGCTTCATGGTTTGTTAAATAATCTACATAATCAATGTACAACCTTATATGAATTCAATTCCTCTTGGCCCATGAACTACAATCCATTAATACCACACATCATCATCTGTGAATTTTCATTAATGGTCTGTGAACCGTTGTCTACAATCTCATTGATCCATAGTTAGCAAACAGCTCTTCATGATCCATGAATTATATTCCTCAAATTCCTTAAATCATTTCCCATGAACTCTATACGTACTGATCCATCCCATTTGATTCATACTCAATGAACTCCGATTCATAGTAATATGGATTTTTTATCCAACACAGTAACCCAAAAAACACCATGATGACACATTAGGTATTTTTTCCCAAAATTCATTCCCTTCAGTTTTGCAGACAACACTTCACTTTTTGATACCAAATTACAGATTATCTCATATTCTATAGAAACTCATTTCTTGTGATTCTAAAATCGATAAATGATTTACACAATATAAAATATAATCACACATGATCCATGTTTTCCATTCTAAAAAAAGTTGCATAAACAATACACAAATGAATCACTACATTCAAAACCACTTCACTGATTTCATATCTAACCCCATCTATGATTATATATATCAATTTATCGATCACCTCTTGGATTTTCCTATTTAAAACATTCCAATATTGGGTCACTCCCTATCATCATCACTTCTATCTTGATTTTGATATTTTTTCTTCATTTCTAGACAATCATTCAACCACATTTTCAATAAACCCAAATGTTACTTTATTAAAGTATCCAATAGTGTAAATATCATATATAGAAACATTATAAAAACAAACCATTACATAGGCATATATGGACAAAATCAAATAATAATCATTTTTTGGGTAGTCAATTGAAATCATATATCCTGTCATTGTATTTCAAACACTTATCTCAGTAATCCATAATTCATAATGTTATCAAATTATTGTTTTCCAAGAACATTTTCCAACATCACATGAACATGATCCACCTTCTCCTTGAAAAATATTAATTGGATATATTTATTTATTTTAATAGAATAGATTTTTTATACAATTTAAATCACTTGAAATGTATAAATGGATTTCAATTGGATATTTCATTTTTAATCCCATATTATTAATCTATTATTTCACCCATACAAAATATATGAATATTTGAGTAGTCTCAATTTGTTCATAATCTCAGGTTATCAAAAAAATTAAATGATTTTTATTTCATATCCTGGATATACTCAATCCTCAATGATAGAATGAACCACCTAATTATTATTTTCATTTATTTACTAATCCATCATAATCTGCATTAGTGTATCCCATTTACTCATGATGAGACTATTCATTTGAAATTAAAAAAAATTAACCATCACCTTTATATATCAAATAAATCTAATTTTTTACCTTAAAGTGGGATTCATTGGGATTTTATTGATATATTGTTCATGTGATTTGGAAAATAATTTCCCTTATCACTATCAAATACAATAGTCTAACGAGGATTTGATTATATTTTATGTCATTTACCACATACCATTCATCATCATGTGAATGTTTCATCCATAAAGCCTTCCCAATCATAATCTCCTTAGAATTATTCATTTGAAATAATAACATAACCTCCTTTGAGAATTTACATTTATAAATGAATTTGTCAATCTAAAATGTTGTAATTTGTAATCCTAGGGAAACATCTATTCACCAATCATTAACATTATGAATTTACTTTTCATGAAATTTATTAATTTTACGCACTATGATTCATCGGATACACCAAATATAATCTCATCAACATATAGCAGAAAAATAAGTATTTGATTATATTCATTATTGATGTAGATATTTTAATCAACTCCACCATGAAAAAAATTATGCTTATTAAAAACTGATCAAGTCTTTAATACAACACTCATAGTTTTTATTTCAGCAGATATAGTTCATTCCTTATCCAAAAAAATATTTTCTCATATTCATTATTCATAAATCATTATGGATCTGAAAAAATGAACTTTTTATTCCAGAACCCCATTTATAATCACATACTTGAAGTCTAACTAGAAATGATTGATTATTGTTTTTATAACTATAGGCATAATAATCTAATTCATTATAGCTGTGAAACAAGTGAAAATGATTCATCAAAATCAACACCCACTGTCTGGTAGTAGCACAAGAAAATTAATTTTGCATTATTTGAAATCACTATTACATATTTAGTGATCTTGTTGTGAAATATCCATTTTTTCCAATGATTTTTTTTATTTTCTAGTGTAACGTCCCAGTTCCGGAAGCTGCCCCGAAGTGCCCCATACCTGGTTCGTCACATGGCCTCATTCACATTTCCCCAAATTCTAGAAGCTACCAACTAGAAACGAGGGACATTGTTGAGATAGAAGAGATCATATGCCTTCATTAGAAAAGTAACGTAATGGAAGGTAAGCAGATAACAACAGTGAAAATGGTAATAATGGAATACAATAGTAAACACCAGAAGAATAAAAGTAATATGCAGTTGAAGCACATGTATAATGATGGATGATACAAATGTCTAGGAAAGCATCCAAACACACTCAAATGCTAAAATATGGTACTAAACCAAAGTAGAAAAGAAAATAGTAAACAAATCCTCAGCATCACAAGCCTAAGGTATGTCCCATGCTCTCTAGCTCCAATATAGTCAAGAACCTGTAGAAGAAGGGAACTTTCCCTTATCTATATGTGAAATAGTATACTCTTTTTGGGCCAAAATGCATTGAACAAATTGGTTGTGAGACTAAATACCAGTAGGCCACCACCAAGAGATATGTGACTAATAGTTAGTGAATATATATGGAATGAACTTAGAAAAAGATGTTGTAAACAAGTAAGTACTCAACTATAAACATTCCTACAGTTTCAAAGCATTCAAACACTACATATCATGTAAGCAGATAAACACATACAGGTACCCCACTAGGATGTTCTCACAACCTAATCCCCTCTGGTCCAACCAAGAAAAAAAACAACCCTCTGGGAAATAAACACAGTCTAACCCCTCTGGTTCAACATTAGCAGAAACTATCTGAGGAAGAACTCATCGTCAATTTCATCTATAGTCTCGTATCTGTAACTAAAAGGTGATATGGGGATCCACTTATGTCTCATTCCCCATGTGGCCCATGTCGAGGAACTACTGACACTCTAATTATTCACTTATCTCCCATCCCTCCTATGGCCCATGTCTGGGAACTACAGAAACACTTAGGAAGCACTTACATCAATTCCCCCTATAGTCTCACATCATAATAGTAAAAACAGACACTCTATAGAATCCCTCATGTCCATTATCCCTATGGTGTATAACACCAGGTTCCCACAGCCCTGTGTAAGTCAAACGAGCAGAACAATACATGGATTCCAAATTAAACCTCAACAACTATTTGTCTAAACAATCTATAGCATAACATCATGTTAGATAAAACACTCCATCATAAAAATACTAGGTATTCAAACAAAGCAGTAGCCTAACATGAAAAACTAGACCAAATGGTACAAACAAGGAAACAATGAAAAAACCTCTATAGAATGGAAAAATAAACCCTATTCACAACATATAACCTCTATCCAAAAAACCAAGTCAATGTAGAAAACATTGTGGCTAAAAACACCAATGCACAATACCATGTTCAAGGGTATTGGGCACTTTTTCACATATAACACAAAGACTAACTAAAAAAATAAAAAAACACCTACATCGGTGTTATAGGATCATTATTAATGAACCTATGGACTACAATTAAACTATAATGAAATATATCTACAAACAAATATAAAAATATCAACCTAGGATATCTCACAAGAGAGCTGGTATCAGAAAAATGTGTTCAAGAAGAAGAGAGAACTCACTGATGTGATTCCAACAGAATTGACTGAGATTTATTTTGAGAACGACACTCAAATGAGTTATCGGTGATGATATGTGTTGTATGGATGCTCTCGGATGAACTAGGTCGAAAAGAGATGTGTTCTATCTATCAGTCACAATCCCAACACATTTAATGAAAAAAATGTACATGGAGTGTACTTTATAAGTACATAGCGTGTTCATACCCTTACTGCACCCCGCATTAGGTGGCCTATGGGATACAACACACGGTTGTGTGCTTAGACACTACATTTCTAGAACATGGATACGTGTGGTAACAGAGTACACAGTGTGTACATATAAGTATATGGCGTGTACATCCAAAATTTTCAGAAACTCCACTTTTCCAAAAAAAACACCAAAAAATGGAAAACAAACCTAAAAAGAAGATCCATGTTCTTACAAAGTTCCACCCTTAATGAAATTTGTCACCCAATTTTACTAGCGAGGTGGTGTTGAAGAAGAAACCTCAAACAACTCTAACCACTACGATTGTACATTGGCCTCCCTCTCTAATGTATCGTCTTATACATGCATTTGCTTCCATAACACTCATACCAAAGGAACATATCAACCATGGATAAATTTTGCAGTTCCATCGTATATCTGGATATGATGCACCTCGAATGAGGTGTCCACCTCTATCTCAACCTCCTCGGGTTGAAAAAAAATGTGATGGGTCTGAGAAGTAATGTTGAAGCTACGAAACGTGGAAGATGTGATGTATATCGAGGTACCTATGAGGTATCTACAATTGATAAGAAACCATACCAACTCTCTCCAACACCACATATGGCCCGATGTGCCTCAGTGAAAGCGTACCATACCACCCAATCCTCATGTGCCCAACCTTAGTGTGATATGTTGGAATACCTGATCTCCGACCTCAAACCCCAGAGGTCGTCTCTGTCAATCATCATAAGACTTCTATCGAGACTGTGCAGTAGCAATCCTCTTCTGAATCAACTATATATGTTTTATTGTCTCCTGGGATAGATGAGGTCCTAACAATGCTGCCTCTCTTACCTCTATCACATATAAGGGTGACCAGCATGGAATACCATACAAATCATCAAAAAGAGTCCATTACAATTGTTTCTTGAAAATTATTATTGTAGGAAAACTCCACAAGAGACAGGTGTTTCTCCAAAAAACCTTCAAAATCTAGGATGAATGCTCAAAGAATGTACTCAAGAAAATGAATTGTATGCTCGGACTGGCCATCTGTCTGGGATGGTAAGCTATACTCAAAAGTACATGTGTACTCAAAGCCTTCTCATGTCCCTTCCAAACATGAGAAGTAAAATGTACAATCATGTCTGAATCAATTTAATGTGGAACCACATGTAGACTTAAAATCTCTCAGATGTACATCCTTCCCAACTCCTCATCATTAAAGGACTCCTTTATCTGAAAGAAGTGATCAAACTTCATGAGTCTGTCAATGACATCCCAAACTGCATCATTAGCTCGAGGCGACCTCAGCATACCCGTCATGAAGACCATTGTGACATCATTTAATTTACACTCGGGAATGGGTAACTACTACAAAAGACTTTTTGGTCACTGATGATCCACCTTCACCTACTCACAGGTGGAACATCTCATGAATAAACCCAACAACATATCTCTTCATACATGGAATCCAAACCTAACAGTGTATATCGCAATACATCTTTGTGACACCAGTATAAACTACCCAAACCGAGGAATAAATGTCCTACATCAGCTCCTCGAATATGACTACTGGAACCCATACACACCCTTGAAAAGTAAATATCTCATCCTCTCTTACTGTTCATCTAGTAATAAGGTCATCCCATGAATCAATCTCCCATAGGACAAGGCCTTTAGAATCTAATTGAAGCCTTTTTCACACTTGATCAACTAGAGTACAAGTAATTGCTATAGAATATAGAAACATCTACCATTTTCTATCATTCACCTCCAAATGAATCTCAGAGAATAGATAATAAGTTTCTACTCACTACTAGCCTCTTGAACTACCTATATCTAAGTCCTCCTACTCGACACATTATCCACAATGTTTCTTTTCCTGGGCATATAGGCAAGCTCAATGTCAATGGACTGAAGTACTCAACCCACCTTCCTTGTCTCAAATTTATGCCTTGATGAGTGATTTTATACATGAGACATTTGGGGTCGGTGAAAACCACAAAATTATCTCCATAAAGATAATATCTCCAATAGCGTAAGGCATGAACAACTACAACCAGCTTGAGATCATGTGTCAATTTGTTCCACTAATGTGGCCTCAACTACCAAAAGCCATATGCAATGACACTTTCTCCTAGAATAACCACCAATCCCATCCCAATACCTGATGCATCAAAGTATACAATGTATCTTTTTTCCAGCTCTATCAATACTAGTATCAGTGCGGATGTCAACCTTCCGTTCATCTCTTGAAAGGAATAATCACATGAATATGACCATAAGAGAATTGTACCCTTCATAGTTAGACCCGTTAAAGGTTCAATTGAATGTGAAAAGTATTGTATGAAATTTACGTAGTATCTATACAGCCATAGGAAACTCCCCACATCAATGATTTTCTTTGACTTACCCCTAGGAAAATACTACTCTCATATTATTTGGGTCTATTTATTGTTCTGTCTCTGAGATAACATAACCCAAGAAGTGGATCTGGTCCATCCAAAAGTTGCATTTTGAGACCATATCGTAAAACTAATTCTCTCTCATTGTTCTCCAAAAGATCTCATGATGTGTGGAATTGTCGTTTCAAGTGTGATAGTACTCCATGATATCATCCACAAAGACTACCACGAAAGAATCCATGTATTGATGGAACACTTGTCTCATTAGTGCCATGAAGACTGCATGTTCTTTCATGAAACCAAACTGTATAACTACATACAGAATAGACCATAACTGATCCAGAAGGATGTAAAATGTATATCAGAAGGTGTAACACAAAACTGAGGGTAACAAGACATCAAGTCGACCATTGTGAACATACAGACTCCTCGAATATGGTGAATGAGATTATCAATCCTTGGGAAGGGATATTGGTTCTTGACCCTCAATTGGTTCAACTTTTGATAATCCACACAATGTATGGGGGTACCATATGCCATCTTTACAAAAAGGATAGACGAATCCCATGGAAAAGTTTTGGGTATGGTAAAAACCTTTGTGTGAAACTCCTCCAACTACTTCATGAGATCCTGTAACTCTGTTATAGCCATCATATAGGGAAGAATGGACATTGATGCTTTTATTGTAAGAAGCTTGATAAAAAATTCCACATCTTGCTCTGAAAGAAAACTTGAATAGTCTGTTGGATGTCATCCCTGAAACGATCCACCATTAGAGGAATTTCCTTCTATGAAGTCTCATGGTCTTCAATATATAGTTTAGAAAATGGGGTTGTAAATCCTCCCAACCCATGATACTCGTTTCCCGCTCTGCTCGCCTCGACATCCCATTCACCCTTATGGAGAAACGATCTACCCTACAGTGACGTGAAAGTCACCCTACGATGATAGAAGTCAAAAACATCTTCAAAGGGAACTAACCAATCCATTCACTACTGGAATCCTGAACATTACCACCTCTTATATAACAACGGTTGTAAAAACCGTTGGTATAGCCCCCCTTTCCAAAGGGTTTGGAAAAAATAGTTGGGAAAGCACACTAATGGTATGGATTTCCCAACGGTTTGGCCAAACCGTTGGGAAAAATCATTTTGTGGCCACTTTTCCCAACGGTTTGTCAAAACCGTTGGGAAAAGTCTCTTCGGTATGGCTTGCCAAATGGTTTGGGTAAAACATTGGGAAATGTACACCACTTTTCCCAACAGTTTGGCCAAACCATTGGGAAAGGTTTGGCACCTATCTTTCCCAATGGTTTTGAGAACCGTTCGGATAGGTTTTATTAGTACATTGGCTGAATATCATCAAATACATCAATATATAAATTACATATACATATATATATATATATATAATTATCCTAATATATTTACAAATTACACTCTACGATAGTGGTAATTTCATTGATTTATAACGTCGAGGTTGTGGGTTCAAACCTCCACAGGAACACATTTTTATATATTTACCTTTCCCAACGGTTGATTCAAACTGTTGGGAAAGACCTAGGGAATTATTTCTCAATGGTTCAAGGAGAACCATTGGTAAAACATATGCCAAAGGTTTTCCATACCGTTGGCATAAGTTAATTTTATTAACCTTTACCAACAGTTCTTTGTAAATCGTTGGGATAACTTTTCCCAACGGATTACTTCCCTACAGTTTGCAAAACCGTTTGTATGACATATACCAACGTTTCTGCATTATTTCCCAATTGTTTAGAACTGTTGGGAATGACTCCATTTCCAGTACTGATTCTGAGAATAACATCATATCCTATCATCTCCAGGACATAGAGGTCCCACATGAAGTGAAACCCACAAATATATAGAGGGAACCCGATGCACTAATGTACAGTAGCTATTATAGTCCACAATGGGTTGTCTAGCGTCAAGATAACACCAGTATAGAGGATACATAAACCAAGCCTCTCCACAATTTCATAGATATGAATCTATAGGGATACCATGTATCGAAAAGAGATGAATATAATATTATAAAAACAAAAATTGTACCTCAAACTGTTGAGGGATTGGGATCCTTCTCTTGTTGGGTCATCTCCACTACAAAAGTCTAGAATGTACTGTGGCCCTTGAACCCTTCCTAACCACTCAGGTCTGATCAACCCTATTGTCACTGAAATCCCACGAACTTCCTAAAATGGTTGTGACCTCCACCTCGGCATGAACAGCTGGAAGAACTCCTGTTCCCAGAATGACGAGAAACTGGCGGCACTGTTATTGTAAAAGGAGAAATTGAAGAACCCCTATTATCAGTTTCCAGTGATAAATAATGAAAGAAACTCTTAAGATAACCCATCTTGCAACAAGATCGGTATTCCATTGGGTATCTCGGGTAATGTGGCCTCGTATGCCCGCTTGTCCCAAACTAGTAGCACACCACCTAGCTACTCAAAAGAGTTTCTTTCCTCCTTGGATCATAGCACGAAGAACCCTTGTGGTTATTATTAATTTTTGTAGGACGGATACTAACTCTGGATGTCAAACCTCCCTAACTCACAACTCCATAATCCCTCAAATTGCGCTATGTGATCAGTGCCTGGATAAAGATATAAGTGATGGATGTCATCCTGAAGATGTTCACCTGAGATCAGATGTCATTCCTGAGACCATTCTCAAACATCCTTGATTGAAATAACTCATCACCTAATGGAATAGGTGTGAAGCACTATAACTCAGTGAAGTGAGAAGAATACTCCATAACAGAAAGATTACCCTACTCGAGACTCAAAAACTATTAGGCTCGATCATCCCTCAATGTCTCTAGATAGAAGTAATCTTATAAAGCATGTTAGAACAAACCCTAGTGCATAATCTGCTGGCAACCCACATATGATATCACATCCCACCATCTCTTAGAAGTGTCTTGAAGCATTCATGTAGCGATCTTGACCCTCCTCTCTGGAGGCTTCTTCAGATCCTCGATGAAATAATACATGGATTCTATCCATGATAGTGCAGCCAGAGGTCCTCCTTTCCCACTGAAAGTGGAATGTTGTTGTTGCTGAATGACATACGTTAACATTGTCGTTGAAGGTATAGGATGTGGTACTCCTTGTAAGGATTTCACAAACCTCATGATACCATCTTATAACTTTTAATAATCCCTTGTGTCCTAAATGACGACTGGTACTAAAATTGGCACTACTGGAGGATCTTCTGGTAGCCTCTGAAAGCCATGTCCATTGTCTGATCATCTTCTTGAAACCGGCATACAACCAGGGGATATCTTGGTTGCATGATTTTGTATGGTTCAGAGCACACAATAGATCATGGTTAACATGGATTGAAACATAGAATTATAAGAAGGGAAAAATAGAAATAATGATTTCATGTTTTTCAAAACATGGATACACGACATGTATAATGCATACACGGCCTGTTACCTTAAGCCTATCACATGGGTGTGTACACCTACCACAACTAGTATTCTAACACCCAAAACACATGGAAATTTTTTCAAAGACATGGCATGTAATTGACTTCCCTTCCACTGCTGAGTTCTTCTACAAAGCTAAGACACAGGGTTCTCTAAGAACAATAATACACGGCATGTTCATTATAAACACAAAATTTACTAGACGATCATAAAAAAAATATTTTCATAGTGAATGGCCGGATACATGGCTCACACTACACGAAGTGTTCCATATGGACACGACATTTACATTGAAGATTTTTCCTACCTTCGTTGTTCGTTACACGACTCGGTATTCGAGTAACACTACACATCATGTTCCATATGGACACATCGTGTTTTATAAAAGACTCAAATGACTCGTGTTGTCAGTGACACATCCGGTTTCACTGTTCTAAAACATGGTGTGTACATCTAGTACACGGAGTGTCCTACCAAATATTCCATACCCCGTTTCCCCGCCCACAGAGTCTGATACGCGGTAAGTGACTAAATGGCTTGTAAATATAGTACACGACATTTACTTAAGAAAAATTGTTTCTTCCAAAACACAAGAACACATGGCATGTATTCATCATTACAGGTGTTTATTATGGTTTTTTCTGGATAGTAAGCCTCAAAAACTACTCTGGAACCTAGAAAATCACTATAAAAATCATTAAATTTCCAAATACTGATCTGTGAGGGCCTATACTCCCTGCAAATAAAATCTTGGAATATTACACCTGTCATAAACAATGATAACAATGCAATGATCCACCAAATTCCTGTCTGTGAGGGCCCTTAAAACCTGAAGAACAAATTATTTTTATTAATTCAACCCAAACATTCAAAATTTAATGCTCTATAAAATGCAGGCATAAATTACGGCTTCTATCACAACAATATTCATACCTAGTACAAGATCTATCAAAACAAAATTCAATTGCTAATACATCCTAAATGTAATGGAATGTTATTTAAAGCATGTTTCTATATGATTCATGAGATGGCATACCCTCATCTCATCGGGTTGCAACTCAAATAGAAACTAAATTATATTAATGATAATAGCAAAAAACATGTGAATCACCTAATGGTGAAATTCAACTCAACTGTAATACTACAAAACCAGAAAAATTTAAATACAAGTTAAAATGGATTTTCAATATACATGATTTATCTACTCCCAATAACAACTTATTACTATGTACATATTACTTTATATCCCTATTTATAGGCTCCAAACTGTAAATCAAGAAGAAAATAATTCCTCAGATTCCACTTTATAATGTCCTGGTTCCAGAAGCTGTCGAGAGGTGCCTCGTACTGGGTTGGTCACATGTCTCCATGTGCGGTTACCATAATGCAATATGATGTCAAATATCAGTGAGGGCCTTGGGTTTGATCATTTGGAATTTATTCCTTCCCTGGATTACTTACAAAATGGAAGAGAAGCAGATAAAAATAGTATAAATAGTAATAATGGCATACAATAGTAAATAGTGGATGACTGAAAGTAATACACATCTGGAGCTCACATATAATGTTGCATGATACATATGTCTAGGAAATCTTCCAAATATGTCACAATGTTGAAATAATGTACTAAACCAATGTATGAAAGAAAATAGCAAACAAGTCCTCAGCATCTCAAGCCTCATCTTTGTCCCATGCTCTCCTGCTCAAAAGTAGTCAAGTACCTGAAGTAGAAGGGTTGTTTCCCTTTACTATACCAGCAAAAATATAATCTATTTGGGCCCAAAAGCATGACCCAAACCGGATGTGAGACTATTTATTATTATTATACCTCCATGTGATTTATTCCTAAAATTATGTGAATATATATGGCAGGAAATATTCAAAAGATGCATTAAACAAGAAAGTACTCAACAGTAAACATTCCTACAGTTTCAAATAATTCAAACACCACATATCTAGTAAGTAGATAATCGAAAACAGGTAACACTATGGGAATTTATCATAGCTTAATCCCTTCTGGTCCTACCTAGAAAAAACAAGCAACCCTCTATGATGTACACACAGTCTAACCCATCTGGTTCATATTTAACAAAGACTCCTTGAGGAAGCACTCACTGTCATTTCCATCTATAGTCAAGTATCGATATCTAAAAGGCTCTCTGTGGAAGAAATTAGATCGCATTCACCCCGTGGAACGTATCGAGGAACTGCAAACACTCTGAGGAAGAACATACATCAATTCCCCTTATGTTCTTGCATCATAAAAGTAAAAACAAACCCCCTAGATAACCCCTCATTTCCATTATCTCAATGGTCTACTACCCCTGGTTCTCATAGACTTGTGTCAGTCAAACAAGAACAAAAATACAAGGTATCCAAATTATTCCTGAATAACTACATGTATAAAAAATAAACAGAAAAATAAAATGTTATATAAAACACTTGATCCTAACAATACTATTTATGGAAACAAAGCAGCTTCCTAACATGAAAAACAAGACCAAACAGTCAAAACCTGAAAACATGATAAAAACATCCACAACATTGCCATGTAAACGTTATTCACAACATATAACCTCTATCCAATCATCCATGGCATAAGATTCTAACATTAGGGCTAAAAACATAAACACGCAATACCTTGTTCAAGAGTATTGAGAAATTTTTCACATATAACCCATAAACTATCTATGGAAAGGCACAAACCACCTACCTTTATGTTGGAAGATTGTTATACGTGAACCTCATGCCTTTAATCATCCTATAACGATGTATATCTACAAAAATGTCTAAAACATTCAACAAAGGATATCTCATACGAGAGAAGGAATCAGAATATGGTGTTATAGTATAAAAGAGAACTCACTGATGTGATTCTAACAGAACCAATGTAGTTAGATTCATAGAACGGTTGCTCGATCGGGGGCATGGTGAAGATCTGTTCCATAAAGATGATCACAAACAAACTAGGTCGAAAAGAGATGTGTTATGTCCATCAGATGTTGTCCATTTATGTGAATTGATAAAATAATACATAGCTTATACATTAGAAGTACATGACATGTACTAGACCTTACTGGGCCCCACTTTAGGCATCCTCCAAGTTACCACAAATGACTGTGTGCTCTGCAGTTACACAGACAAGACATGGATACATGGGGAAACTGAGTACACAACATGTAAATATATGTTCTTGGTGTATACTTAAAAAATTTCATAAATCGCCTATTTTCCTAACAATCATCAGAAAAGGGAAAACATAGCTGAAAAGCTGATCTGGGTTCTTAAAGCTGGTCCCAAAACAAAATCCCATGTCAGATTCTTCCCCATTTGGTTAATCTCTTAATTCATAGACTAGATCTAGTTTTCATCTCTTTATACATCCTCAATGAATTTTGTATATAACTTTAATAAGAATTATTCTTTCAATAGAGACAACATATTTCTTGTCTGTAATGGAACTGTATGACCAGTAAATATGTATTGTCAATAAATTTTTGGAATTCACTTATAACATTTAAAAAATAATAGATTGTAATTATTTTATTTATTATGTGAGTTTTCTTATGAATTATCCTCAATAACTGTGACAACCCCCAATATTCTCATCTCTTCATCAGTATACTATTGACATTGATATTGTTTTGTTAATATTTTTCTAATTATCTATGATAGGTACATAATTTCGTTAAAATACCTTTTTTATATACATTTTAAAGTGATTTTTCACATTTATTTTTTACTATGAAATAAATATCCCTTAATATCAAGGAGATTCATAATTCTTTTGTTTCTTCTTATTGAGAATGAAAAAAAAATCTTTTGAAGACACAAAGGTACATCAATGATTGGTTATTCATATACCATAACACATTTTTTGCCTTTTCTACTTATATACAAAATAATACACTGTTTTGTTTATAATGATTTCATCACTAATAATTTCCAAATAATCACTACATCATCTTTTTGAATGATGATTTTTCCAACCATGTTCATGATAATTTGATTTCTTCTCTCACATAATAAATTTTGCAACAGATTTTCATCATCTGTTTGTATCTTAAGTATTTTTTTAACTATACTATATTACAAAAACTTTTGTTATGTTTTAACACAATAAATATATTAGAGAATGAATAAATCAATAAAATTATACAAAAAAATTCAAATAAGAGATAATAATATCTACTTCCACAATATCACTTGGTGAAATAGGTCTAAACAAAAAAAAAATATAAAACAACTAAATATTTTTTTATCCCTTTATATTTTTCCTTATATGTCTTTAAAATGATCATCCATTGTAGAATAGAATCATGTATAAGGGTATGATCACATAATAAACAAAGGAGGTATTTAGAATCATTACATTTCACTAGATATTATGATGAATTTTGGTTCAAATGACCAAGGAGTTTATTACATACATCGTTTTCTTCATCCTTTGACAATTACCATGTCTCATCATATCCACTTAAAAGGTCAATATTCCCTTTCATATGTTCTCCCTGCAAATTTTTTTTTCCATTTTTCCTTAATGATTAAAAATGTATTTCAAAATATTATATTATGTACTGAGTCACACGATTAATGTGAACTTAATAGAATTTGATAGATACCTTCAATAATGAATACATATTTACTTTTATTGTATTTTACCACAAACATGGATTTTCATGTTCCCTTAATTATGAGTCCAATGGAATAACTAAATCAGAAAATATATTCCAATTTTAATATTATTTCATTCACATGTTCCTTATTTCCCACCATATGATAGGTACATCCATTATCAATGATCTGTATTCCTCTATGATTTGATTCATTGAAAGTTATCTATGAACCACCGCGTGGACATATATTATTATATTGTGCCATGTCATTAATTTATTTTTATAATGATGCATGCATCATTGTGTTTCACATTCTTCATTTATTGATGTAAATAAATTTTTTGTTTTTACTTAATTCAATGATAAATTTATTTTCCTCTTATGAACATAGTAATTTTCCTTTGACAAATCATTTAAGCCTGATGATGAGCTGTATATTTTCAAGCGTATTGTTCCTCCACATATATAACAATGACCATTGAATGATGTTTTATGTAATTGATATCTATTTTCATTCCTCGATTGGCCATGTTCCCTTCATCACCTACTGGTTTTGGAAAAAAAATTTATGATTGTCCCAAAATTCCATAACAAAAAAAATTAATGTGTGGTGCATTCTTATGGGCCATTACATCACCACATGTTTTTTCATGGGTTCTCAAAATTTTTTAGTTATTATTCATATATATGTAAATCTTAAACCATGGAGTCAGAGGTTTTTTTTAACTTCATCCATTAATTTTATTCACTTTCAATCATCTACTATATAATATATATGATTTTGATCAGTTTATTACATTCTAGTTAATCCATTATGAATGTAATTGGTTCTATTAATTGTAATTTTACCATTTCTATTTAATTTGTATCATTTGTTTCTATAATGAATAATTTATGAGGATATTTAAATTTCATTAACTTTTTGAAAACATCATATTTATTTTATTCAGTATATATGATTATATCATTATCATTAATTATCACACTAACAATATCTCATTTATGATCTTCAATTTTGAGTCTATACTCTTATACTATTTTGAGATTTAATGCATAGATGAGTTAAGAATTTCAATTTTTGTCATATAGCCCATTGTTTTCTTCACTCTACTCTTATATATTATGATTTTTTATTAATATTTCTATTATTATATTATTATTAATGGTATCTATCAATAAGTTTCAATATGTTGTTACAATTTATGTGAAAATATTTGATACCATTTATTTACATGTTAAATATGATCTTCACAAATGAGACATCATCGATATATTAATATATCATTTAAATGTGTATAAATGAATGACATAGAGTTGAAATGATGGTGGGAAATTTTTCTGCGATTATCACTAATCATGATGGACCAATAAGGTTTTGGGATTTTAAAAAAAAATAAAAAAAATATAGATTTTATTAATATTCATTTATTATGATTTTAATATATTATTGTGAAAATAATTTTACAATATTTCAATATAAATATCAATTATTTATATGTAATATACAAATTACATATTATTATTAATTATATATGGTTTTGGAGATGGTTAATTTTTTTTTCTAAAAATAGATTTCAATATATAACTGTTTTTCTTAAGCAACGAATTTTTATCATGATATATTAATTGAGTTATAATATATAAGTAGTTTTTATGAAATGTATTCATATAATATTTAGCATATTATTTTTTAAAAAAATGATGGTTTTTACAAAGCATGAAATAAATTCCAAGTATGTTTTACCCTTAAAACCCATTTTTCAACAATGGCATTTAAGTGTGTTTTAGAAATGTTAATTAATAAATATTCAACCACTTATTTGAAATTAATATTTTAAAAATGGTTCAATATTTGAAAATATTATAATTTAAAATATTTATAATGGAATAATAATTTTTATCATCTTGAATATTAAAAACTGAAACAAATTACCATGGTTAATGTTAAATTTTTATAATTGATAGGGGTATATATAAAGATATAAGAGTTGTATTTCCACACAAAACAATATAATTCTTATTAGATTTAGAAATAACATGTCACGACCCTACTTCACCAAAATGAGGGAAGGGTCAGTAGATTACCATGCCCTTCCTTCTTTATGTTGAAGAAGAGATAATGACCCTCGAAACCCGCCTTCAAGATGTCTCGGAGTGGCGAATAGCACTAGGGGTATTGAAATTACATAGAAATGGAAGGCATTAACCTTATTGTTTTATAGGATCGGGAGATGAGAAGATGAAACCCAACAAGACCAAGGTAAAAGAAAAGTAAATACAAAATTAAGCCATTCCCACTTTCATGTTCCAAAAGTAAGAGCCACAAAGTACAAAATGTGACTACAAGGTATGTACCAATGAATGAAAAAAAACAGCAACTGCAACTGCCCCAATGGTCCGAGCTAGTATGGCCCCGGGTGATCCCTGAAGTCCTCCTGGAAACCTGAAAGCTGTTTTATATACGTAGGGTGAGCATATAAGTATACTTAGTAGGGAAAACAAATTACTCTCGTGCACAAGTGGGGGAACGTACTAAAGTCCCGTGAGAAAAGGAGTAAACCAAACACCTATCAAGGTAAACTATCCACCCAACCCTCACTAAGGAACACTCCCCAAATAACGCATGTCAAATAATATATATAATAAGAGAACATCGATGTTTGGGTACCCCACGCCACTTTCCCACTTGTTATTGAGACATCCTACGCATCAAACCAATCCTGCCATTCTGTCACTGCAGTCCCACTGCCTCACCCGCCCGCACACACCTGGGCCACAACCACACGCAGTCCCACTGCCGAATCCCACCCACAATCACCTGGGCCACAACTGTCACACGTGACCATGCCTGCAAACACCTAGGCCAAATGAACTACAACCACGGCCGAAGACAGTTGGGCCCCAACCCAAAGACACATGGGAAACCACCTACCGCACACACCTATCCAACCATTATACTACCCCGCCGGAAGGTTCTCGGCCTAATAATGGACCTCAGGCCATCACAGCCTGCCCAAAGATACTTGGGATATCAGGGAAAGGGAGAAGAAAAGGTGCTAATAACCAGCCACTAGGAATAGTGTTGGAAAAAACACCCTCCCCCATGAAATGGGGGTGTTCGGCAATAGGTGCTTAACTTGGGTGGGGCGCAAATAAGAAACACAAAGCTACATCTATATATATAGGTAACAAGCACTCATCCAAATCTAGGATTTTCTCCAGAAAGCCTACAGATCACAACATCACTCAAGTCCGAGTCACGACTCTCTCCAACAAAACCCATTTGTCCCATTCTTGATTCATGTTAAGTGATAACGTTCAAATAAGTTCATGCTCTACTGGGAAACTAACCCCATAAGCATAACCAAGTATGAGAATCCAGCCAAACCTCAATTTAAACATTCCCAGTCAGTTATCTTGTAATGTTACAACAACAAGGAATAAGTGAGATCCCCTAAAGTACTAGAACTCAAGAGAACCCTGAGACACTGCCCCGTGTCCCCTCCCCAAAATGGTTTTTTATCAATAGAGGATCTCACCACAATTAGTGATATAAACTAGTAACCATCGGGTCATAAAACTCACAACCACTGAATCCATATCAACAGGGGATCCCATCCCCAATTTCATAACCACCGAGAGCATAAAAAGAACAGGGGATCCCATCCCCTCACACATCTCCATGAATCGGCCCGTAAAAGAAAAAAAACCCACTACTACCAACACAAAGCAAGGTCACGCCTGTATTTTCAGATTTATAAGATTTAACACACTACATGATTTCAATTCCATGTGTCTTAACCAAGGGTTAGCACAAAAGGGTCAATCCTGGTGCTTCAAATTTACATAGCCGAATATACGTAATTAACCAATATACTTTTCACAGTAGGAGTTCACAACCATAAAGAAGCCATTTAAAACATCACCAGAGGTTAATTAATGCATAGATAAAGACCACCAATGGTCATGATTTTTTGTAGGCGTAAGCCCGCATAATACAGGAAGAAGGTCATAATATAAAATAGCATCAACGATCATAGCCCCCCTTCTTTATTTATAGAATCCATTCATAATCTTTATTAGGTCCTGTTTATCCAATTCTACAGAATCAAAATCATGTCGACCCCACATGTTACACAAAAGGGAGAGGCGATCAAGAAATTCCCTACTTGTTGGATCAACGATCTTCGTGGAGGCTGGGGGAGGAACTTCACAGATAGTGATGCAGCTCACCTGAACGAAAATCGCTTCGTCTATCAATGCTTAGGCCGGGGCGCGGAACTCTACGCATAACGATGTGGATCATCCGATGCACCAGAAGTTGATCGTGAAAATCCTTGATCAAGGAAAGAAGAAACCATAGCTAACCCTTAGTTTATAAGAGTCGCGGACCGTTAAGATGAGAATGCCAAACTGCATAAGGAGCGGGGGTCGTGGGTTGACCAAGCGGTTGGGCAGTTACACATGGAGGTCTCTCTGGATTTTTAGGAATTGATTATGGGATTTAAACAGAGTAAAAGAATTAATTTACGTCGAAACATATGTTGCGGGAGCGGAAAAGTCAGGTACTGGAAAAAAATGAATGGCTCGACGAGGGGACACGGTGCCACTGTCACGGTGTCACCCTCATGGTGTCAACCTCATGGTGTCACCCTCATGGTGCCACCATCACGATGCCACCCTCACGGTGCCACCGTCACGGTTCCACCGTCACGGAGTCAACTCACATTGGCAATGTAATGGGCCAGGAGGGTCCGGGCCATTACATTACATCATAATGTTATCTTACCTCTGAATAAATGGCCATTTTTAGCCACATTAACATAAAATGATCTCAACTCATTATAATATTTTAAAAAATCCCATATTCATCCTTATCGTTACTATTAAAAGTGATGTCCTTTTTTACATTCTCCGCACCATTTGATCATTATTGATCTAAAAAAACTCCCAAATCATACATATAATCATTAACATCATCATATATATATTTATTATTTCATAATATCAATCCATTTTTTTATAAAGAGTATTCAAAATGATGTCTCTTTGAAAATATTTATTGATCATAACTTTCATAAAAAATCCCTCCTCATTGTCTTGAGGAACGATGAAATTTTTAATTTTTCTCAGGCAATATCCCCAATATTCCAACGGCTTCCAAAATTTTCCAAGGTGTGCATAATAGTTGGGGGATGATATTACCACTAAAAAAAATACAATTATAAATACTATATGAAGAATGATACATATATAATAAAACTAAATGAATTAAAAAACAATATAAACAGTATCATTGTACGAAGAGGAAAACAAAAAAATATAAAAATAAAATAACGAAGGAAAAACTAATTAAAATATAAGAATCAATGGAGCACGTCATATTATCTCCAGACATGCTCCAAGATTCAATGCCACAATCATTTCTAATGTATAATAAAGCATCAATAATGTAATATGATACATTTCCCCACCTATGTTACAATGAGAAATTTTAGAAAATACACTAATGATCCCATGTAGGGGTAGAGTAATGAAAATCAGTAGGATTTACCTAAATGAATTCCCTAAAAAAATAACTACATAAAAATATGATATAATATTTATATTAGAAATTTTATATTAAAAAATTTTAAAAAAATTTATATCAAATATTAAAAAAAATCTTGACCAATAAATTTTTACAATTAAAAAAATTAATTAAAAAAATTCAACAATTTAAATTTTATAATAATTCATTTCATTTCACATTTCCATATATACACACATTCATGCCTAAGTAAATGTTTCATACTCATTAGTGGTCTTACATAGATATACGATTTCATCATAAGTTAACCTTATACATGTGTCCTAGGGGAACACCACCTATCCACAAGGATGCGTGAATGAAAATAAACACATTTCTTCAAAATATTCAAAAACATTGCCAAAATGATTTTGAATAACCATTACAATAAAAAAAATTGTTAAAAACCATTCCACAAATTCCTTTTTTGTAAGAAAATCCATATAACCAATTTTAAAATATGCAACATAAATTCATTCAATATATAATTCTTCACAAAAAAAATCCACAATATAAAAAAGAATTCTAAAGAAGGATTCCACCAAGAAATGCAAAACTATTCAAAATAAATACCAAGAATTAAATAATATAAATATCCCATTATTTATGATTTCATAATATTAGTTTATAGTGATTCCAAATTCCTGAGAATGTATGGTTTAAATGAAGAATGCCATGAATTATTTAACAATACTATGTTGAGAATCCAAAAACCCACCATATTACTCATTACCAACAAAAAAATAATAATAAAATCATGAATATGTGAAAAAATTGACATTGATAAATCCCAAAAGATTTTAACAATGAATCCAATTTATGGAAGATGAAGAGATACAAAAAAATTGATCACGAATTGGTAATTACCAAACAATATGACCCTCAAAGCATAATAATATTCCAAAGTATAAACACTAACTTAAAGGGAAGATTAATGATTAGTATTAGGAAGATTGGAAACCAATTTAGTGTCAAAATGGTGGATAATTTCTAGTTTATAGTAAAATTTGAATAATATCGTTAATTTTGGGTTCTACTTTTTACTCTTACTTGGTTTGGGTGCATAGTTATGAAAACCATGCACTTACATTGTATATGAATCTATCCCTAAATTAATGGCTAATCATAGCTGACCACATTTTCTATCCCAAATATCCTTCTAACAACAGCAATACAATGATTTGACAACCTCATATATCATGTTTTTATGTAGGATTCCTCCAAATTTCACTCACCATGGTCAAACCCACCCAAACATCATGGAAACACTTAACATACATAAAATAAAAAATGAAACTGGTTATGACATGAAATTAGTGGCAGGAAATACTAAATTATATCCACCATTGTACAATACATATAAATATTGTTGAATCCAACTATTTCCTTGGTTGATTTTTCTCATTTTCATGACCATCAATTTTACCTTTCTAAGGTATCATCATGTATTAGACCATGTTTCCACAAAAAATCTCACTCAAAATATTATTTTTCCATTAAATACATTCTACTTCATATCCAAAATATACACCCTCATATGATCTAATGGTGTAGAGAAACAAAGGATAATTGGATCCCATGAAATCATGTGTTTTGGTTCAGTATGATACTTCATCAATGGAGATACATGAAAAACATTGGGCACTATACTGAAATATGGGGGAAATCTCAAAATATGTGCCACCTCACCAAAAAGTTCATGAATCCAAAAGGGAATATGTATTAAGGAGATAACATCCCCTTTTTTCAAATCATTGAATCCCATGACTAGCAGATATTCTTAAGAAAACATGATCTGTCACCATATATGACAATGATCATATATGATTATCATCATATGATTTCTAACCACTCTAAGAAACCTATATTATCTTCATAATAAATTTTATATTCACTTTTCAATTTTGTACAACGATCATTCTATGATGTAATGTATCATCTATTTTTTCTCATCAAATAATTGAATGACAAGGATCCCCACACAATGATTTAAATGTATCCATAGGTATCATTTCTTGAAGAATTTTTTCATATGAGAACTCCACTACTAATACATTGTGCTCTCATGAGACACCAAATTCCATTACCAAATCCAAAAAATGCCATAAGCATTTATTCATCCTTCTATATTTTCAAACCAAATGAATATGACATGTCATACACAAGGTTTATATATATATTTAATAATGACTAATTGATAAATTATTGATTCTGTAGAGATTCAAATAATATGGATCTTATTTATCAACACATTTTAAAATTAGTTTTGATGATGGATTCAATGAGGTATTTGATTCTAGAAATACCATTCATAGCATGGAATAACCTAAATTATCCATTCTAAACATATTATTTGAGGATCCAGAACCTGATCTAGTAAATAATAATGTTTGAAGTAGTATTAAATGGCTCCACAATATTATTTGGGGCTTTATCCATTTATTACTATTGGAGAACATGTTAATTAATAATAACGTAAAATATTTTTAGAATTTTGGCCCCTTATGTACACTTTTAGCCAATGTATTATTCTTTTGAAAATAATATTTGTTTCCCATAATTGGATGGGAATATATATGGGAATGTGAAGACAACGAGACACATATATGATTTTTTGCATTGGAATTATTATGTATCTTATTATACATGTTATATTTTAATCTTATTTACATGTATGATGTTATTTATTCCCATGAATCCATGTTATCTTTTATAATAATGGTATAAACTGTTAAATCTATATAGAATGTATTGGATGCATTTTTTTTGAACCCTGAAGTGGTGGGAAATCATTATATAATAGTCCCTTATAATGGGATTAATCATAAACTAAAATAATGATGATAGTGGAAACAAACATATGGTAAACGCATGATGGTCATCATTCTTGACCTTTGGTTGTGTCATTTAGGGTATGATATCCTTGTCACATGGCCCAATACAAATCTTGGGTATGATTACATTGAGGACCAACCAATGATAGAGGCAAGTCATATTGACCTTGTGGCCCGATGTGACTAGATTCAATGATAATTACTAGAGATATATTAACAATATAATTGGTTAGATCTTTTCCACTATAGAAATACACATAAATATCCTATGAAAATATATTTATAGATTTTATAGATATGTATTTTGTTTCATTATTAATACCACTAGTTCAAGAAATATTATTTATTTTAATTTATTAGGAAGATATAATATCATAGAACACTCCTAACTATAAACATATATTAAATGATCAATGGGGGTGTCCTACTAGGTTTCATTACTCACATAATATATGATTATTACAGAGAAAATAAATGTTTTATTTTTCAAACACCATATAACGGACGATGTCCCTCGCAATATTTTTATGATGGGGGTCATGGATCTATTATAAGCACATGGATTTACAGTATTGTACTTATGCCAATTTTCATTAATTATTTTCCCTTAAATACTAAAACATCATTGTAATTAAATGTTTTATTCCTTGATTATTTTTATATTTGACATGAGAGACATTTTTTCATAAATTAGAATTATTATTCTTCGACATTATACTCTAATTGTTATTATAATTTTTTTGGTGAGTAGATATGATTTTCTAGGGTATAGTATCACAATATGTTGTTTTCAGAACCTGACATATATTATATATCATATGGTGTATGGTGAGTTATTAATTTGGTCTTATGGATCTAAGACACATCCCAGGAGGAACTGGTTTGTAAATTATAATAATCAATTTGGTAAAAATGATGATAAATATATTTGAATGTGAAAATGATTTGTTTTAAATAAAACTAATTTTTAATCGTGTATATATATATATATCATAATAAATTAATCTATTTTGTGTATTAAGGGTTTGGATTAGGGTTATACACCCCAAAATTCTGCATCAATGTTGGGGGTTGAGAACTGATGGGGCATAATAAATACAGGAAAAATATAATGGTATTAGAGCTACACTTTTTTAAAAACTGAACTGTAGTAATCATGGATCAATAGTAGTGGTGGGAATTATATCAGGGACTGTAGTGCGAGATGGACTATAGTGAGTACTACGATAACATGAGTAATATAGGAGAACAATTAAGTAATCGGCCTTTGGGTTAATATTATGGGAATATGGGCCTTGTAATTAGAATTCGTGCCCCCTAGGCCAAAATGCCCTGAGATCGGATTCATACTGAATGCTCCTACATGTCATCTATTGAATAAATAATGGTTGATTAGTGGAATATCACAATTTTTGGGGACTATGGCCTACCATTCTCGCCTACCATTGAGTTGTGTGTTTGTTTAATAGTAATTGTACCTTACACCCACATAATATATATATATATATGTATATATATTATCTGATATAGAATTTAATAACTTTTTTATAATAAATGATATAATTATATATATAATATATTAAATTAATATTATTATTTTTAATTTTTCACTGAATGGAAGAAAAATGAAGATATTTTTGGCATTGAAATGAATTTTTTGGCAATAGATTTTATGCATTTGTGCATGGATACTAGAAAATATTTAATTGTATGTATAAATTTTTAACATAAATATAAATTTTTTTAAACTTTCATATTTATTATATTCTATTCTTTTAAAATATTCATACACAGATTATTTTTGGGAGAACTATAAAAAATTTTCAATTTAAAAATTAATCTCACAACCATAAAATTATCATAATAATAGTTTGTTAATAATATTAATAAAACATGTTTTATAGTGATGAATGTATATTGTGAGAAATATAATAAATTTGAAAATATAATAATATACATCGAAATTTATTTATGATATTTTGAGAATCAATTTAATGTATTTATTAAAATAAATATTTATTTTAATTATTAATTATATATATATAGTGTTAAAAAGTATCTTTTCAGGTTTTTTTTCTATTTATGTGATTTATGTTTCCTTTTGTTTAAAATTATCATTATAATTTTATAGTGTCAATCGATAGAGTTTTTTTTCTTTATATTCAATTTTATTCATAATATTTCATTTTAATAAAAATGATTTTCATTTGTTTTTATGACTCATTTTAAATGTAAAAAAATATTCATATTTTAATTAAATAAATGACATTGGATTCCTTATTTGTAATAAAATTTATTATTAATAATTATTCTGGCCATAAATTTTTTCATAATGATCCATATGCCAAGAATAATTTTATGGCATCGATTAAGAGTAAATGGGTTATAATGTTTCAAAATAAATATATAAACATTAAAAATATTAGATAAAACACTCTAAATATCTTATTTTATTTATATTTAAATATTATTTTTTATATCATATAAAATATGCTAATATAGGTACACTTTAATCAACTAAACTGTATATTTAATAATAATATTTCATCATTTTACATGTCTTCAACCCAGCCCACTTATAAATGGGCATCCCCTACACACAATTATCCACGCATGGGGAGGGACATATCTAACCAATCCTAATTCAAATATCATATAAGTATTATTTTTCATATTATATATGTTATGTTCTTTATACAGGTCCATCTTATGAAGTATATTTATGCAAACCAGATGTGGTTTTTGAAAAATAATGGAGTATAACACTATCTGAGTTATTTTTTATTCTTAAATGAGATTTAATAATTTTTTAAATAATATTATAAATATAATAAATATTTCTAATATACAAAATTGTTATTATGTTTATATAATAGTCCATTTTTAATTAATTTTTCTTCGAATGTGGAAGGAATTCATCGGTCATCTATATGTATGAATTATCACATCCTTTTCCATCATTTTTTCCAACCATTGTGAAAATTAAAACATCATCATTTATGTATTTTGATTTCCACCTCCATGAAAGTTATATTTCCTATTTAAATTACAAATTTTTATTGTTCATTCATAAAAATTATATAACTAATTAATATTTAATTCATGTTATTATTAAAATTATGTAAATAATGGAAACCATCATTACACCTTTAATAATAATAAATATTCATGAATAATGTATAGGTAATTGACAAAACATCATTAATTGGTCATCATAATCTTTATCTATAGAATTTATGGAAGTAAAATGACTATATATGGTACTGGAGAAAAAAAATATTTATGATAAAGGGTCATAAAAATATATTTAATAAATTTCAACCACACCCTCAATCCATTTTTAAATTTTTTTGAGTGTACCCAACTAGTTAAGTGAGAATATTTCATAAATATTTTGGAAATCATATTGATTCCCAACACCCCCTAGAAAAATCCTGAAATTAAAAATTTCAAACAACAAACAAAATCCACCATCAAGGTTATGAGACATGAAAAACCTTGTATTGGGAACCTTGATTTAAATTTTTTATTTTAAACAGAAACCATTATCACTACCATGGAAAATATATCACCATACATCTCTCACTTGAGAACAAATCACACCCATCATCGACACTAGTTCATTGGAGAGAACTGTCTGCCCGAATACATTATTTACACAAAAAAATAACTATATGGTAATTTCATATAACATTCTAACTAAGAATACCATCGTTAAAAGTTGGTCTATAAGCACCCTAAATAATAAGACCAGTTGAGGCCCAAAACCAATATGAGGTCTCTATGAGAGACTCCTCCTATAAAATAATCATCCTTTAAATATTCACACCCCAATCCACATTCAAAATCAGCATGCATATCTATCTTGGAGTAGAGTGGTGGAATCGTGGATCAAGAGATGAGTATGGATATGATTAAGTCCTCAACATCAAGCTATGACCATTTACATGACATTTGAACCCCTCCTTAAAAACCACCAACAACTAATAGATTAAAACATGCATCACCCACTCAAAAATACAAAAACATTTATGTGAAAATAAAATATGAATCATGAATAAAAACTATTAAAAAGTGTAGAAATACAAATAAAAATTTTCCCATATCAATTATACTTTATTGATATGGAATTATATTATACACTTAATTAGTTTTATATTTTCTTTATACAACCACTTAGACATATTATATAAATGCATACTCTTAATTATTGATATATAATGTATAAATTAATGTTTTATCATTTATGTGTTTTTATTTTATTATGATTAATGAAATAATTTTTTATATTACAATCAGGTACGTATTCATATTTATCATGTGTAAAATATATTATAAAAATAATAACTAGATTATAATTTAAATGAAATTTATTATATTCTAGTCAATATATATAAAAATTCACTATTTGTTTTTCAAATTTTTTCCATTCATTGGTAATAAATTGAAAAATAATAAAAAATAAACTAAATATATTTATTTTATTGAATATAGAACTATTATCTTACAAATAAATATAAATCAAATTATTTTATTATAGTAATATTATAATTTTTAAGATTTTGAAACGTAATTTTATAATTAAATTTTCCTTCATTATAATGGAATAAAGTTATATTTTTAAATATTTTCTAAAGAAGATGATTTTGACTATGTAAAAATTATTTGAAAGGATTGATCTTTTTGTTGTATTTAGTGTCTCTATGTTATCCCACCATGATTAACATTATTTTTTTAATTATTTTCTATTACATATTTCTTTGTACATTCATATAAATTGAATATCTATTATTCTAATTTTTTTTTGTTTTATATTAAAATAAAATGAATTATTTGACAAATTATTGAAATAAATTTTTCATATAATTTATATTATATTTTTTACAATAATAAGTTATTATAATTAAGATATTTTCATTAGAAAAATATTTATATACATTTTTTATAATAATTGTTGTATGAAATATTTAATTCAAATATTCATTTCTAAAGATTTGATGGTCTTTTATAATCCTTTATGAATTTATGGGATATAAATTATTTATTTAAAATTCATTTTTTTGGGATAATTTTATCTATCACTTTACACTATTAATAATACATTGTTTTTAACCTTTGTGTCTATATTATTGAGTACCCTTGAAGTATGAACTCAAATTTATATTAATTGGATATTTTGTTAACCATATGCCCTGTCAATATATGTTGGTAGTTAATGGAATCTAAATGAGTTCAATTATTTTTGGATTTGTTGATGTCATTATAATTAATAAGATGAATATGAATTAATTAATTATTCTACCAAACTATTTATTATCAATTTATTCAGGATATTTTACTTTCTATTATCCTATCTACCAAGTATTTAAACTGACCCATTAATTTTATAAAATTTCCCTTGATATTGAGAACACATATTTTTATTCTTTTAATAGATACAATAAATTTTTAAGATATTTTTTTATCCTAATATGTAATATAGATTTCATATATTAAATTTATTTTCATAGAATACTACTAATATTGACCACTCTTATAGAGGTAAATTATTATTTATGATAATATAGATATATAAACATTAGTTTTTCGATACTGGAATTGTGTAATTTATAAATTGTATCAAATGTTGATTATTATGAACATTTATAAATTTATTTTAGTAGAACACACAAAGAATGTATATTTTAATTAACCAATATAATGTTCAATAACTATTATAGAATTTATTAACCATGGATCAATAGTCATGATTATAATGTGATTACTAGGTGTTTTAAACTATTAGTATCAAAATAATCAAAGAAGGATGGGAAATTATATGAACCCCAATGGCCAATATAGTGACTTCCCCTTAGACAAATTTAGTATAAATGGTGTTAGTGGTGAATATATTATAACTATATAAGATTTTTTTTGGTTTATAAAAAATTACCAAGTGGTTATAAAGAAACAATATAGTTATCATCATATAGAAATGATGTTGGATATCATCCAATGAAATAATTATCAATTAATTAATTGAAATATTAATCTATCTGTAGTGACAAATTGATTAAGTCGAATGTATTGTTTTTTGGAATTGGGATGTTATGAAAAGATAATGATTATTATGTTAAAGTATTTTTTTAAAATTATATTCAAATAAAAGATGGTTTTTTATTCTTAATATTAATGATGGAGATGAGAATGAAATAATGGAATTTAAATATTTTGAGGAGATTTAAATTTCTGAAAATGAACCTCAATAAATGAGTTGATAAAGAAATGAAATTCATCATTGTTTTGAATAATGAAATTTGATATATTGTTGAATATTGGTAAAATATTATATAATAAGGACATGATTTATATATTATAAATTGCTTAGAAATGAGTATAATCGTTTCACTGATGGGTGTAATAAAATATATCGGAGGCATTTAGTTTCATAATAAAATTTCATCTTATTATGATATAATACTTCTTAAATTTAAATCTAAATAACAATAAACATATTATAGTCACTATGGAATGAAATAGATGAACCTAATGAAATAGAAATTGGAAAAATATCTACTAAATAATAAGAATAATTTAAAACACGAACTTCAGAAATGTGAAAATTGTTAAATGAAAAAAACCAAAAATTATTTAAAATTAATAATTTTTAGTTAAATGTTTTTAGATAATGATCAAATGGATCATGGATGTAATTGAATTAATGAATCAGAAAATAACTAATGATTCTACAACAAATTGCTGGTGAATTAGTCGAAACAATTCAACCTTGAAGCATGGTTCATTGTGATTATTTTATAATGTTATTTCATGTGTCCATATGTCTTCAATAAAAGGATTACATATAAGAGAATAAAGTTTTATTCTTTTTAAAAATAGGAAAATAAATTTTTTTAAATAAATAAATATTTTGTTAGTTATTTTCTCGATTTTTTTTTCATTTCATGGAAATATTGTATATATGGATGGAATATTTCTTTTGTGATTATATGATATAGCTGACCCTCACCATCTAATGTAACCTTTAGTTTTAGAATGTGTTTTAAATTATGGGAAATATAATAAATTTTTGTGAATACATAATTATTATGCATTAAAATTGTTTAATGATTATTGAAAATAGTTTTATGTTTTACTGATTAATGTTGATCCTTGGTTTTTATGAATTATTTTAAGGAGATATATCTATATCATTTTATGGAGTAATTTAAAGAATATTATTTTTAATGTATGAAAATTTTTAGTTTTATTAAATGTTTAGATACATGATGGATAAAATGATAGAAAATATTTTAGGAAATAATGAAAAATATTATTTAATGGATATGTTGATATGTAAAATGATTGACTGGGTGTTTCTAAAAAGAAAATTTTAATTTTCCACTCATCATTTTATATATGAGAACACTTATTCATTGGGTAATTATTGAAATAAAATTAATGAATGAAATCGTGTATGTATTTTCATTCAATTTATCGAACTGTAATTGTTTATGATAAATTTATAAATATTTTTGGAGTGTTTCACTTATATATCAAGTTTATTTTCATAGAAAATATTAAAATTATTACTTCAAATAATGTTATATAAGTTGTTAAATATATATTTAATTTTTATATAATGGGTTAATATATATAAAAATTATATTTAATATTCTAGATATTAAATATATTTCATGATATACAAATTTTGGTGATAATGTATTATAATTATGAGGATGGATTTTTTAAAGGAAAATATAATAACATATTAGATAATTTTATGATTAGTATATCTTATATAATTCGATACACGAATCATATATCGTAAATTATCCATGATATAATATAGAAATATAATTATCTAAATATGGCCATTTAAATAAACATATTCATTTTTAGGTCTGAATATTTTAAAAAATCATGACATATTGTTTGAATAATTTTTTCATAAAAAAATCAATGATTAAATACTATGAAAATAGTACAAAATATTGGAAAATGATTATAAAAGAACACAGGCATAAGTAAATTTATTTTTCTAAATGGATCATTTTTCTATAAAATATTTTTTTGTTAAATTATATGTAATTCATTAAAAAAAATAATTTTTTTTGAAACAATTTTGAATTAATTTTATAAAAAATTTAATTAATTATTAATATTTTACATAAATATTATTATTTATTTAGTGCTGTTGAAAAAAATAATATTTTTGTGAAAATATATAATCTTTTGAAAAAACCTATAAAGAATGTAATGCATTTTTTCAGAGAAATTGGGTATCTAAAAATAGTTATTTTATTTATTATACTCATTGAAAAAATTAATCAAATTTAATTTTGAGTCATATTAATGTTTTTTTGTGGAATGAAAATTGTTTATATTCAATTTAATATTAGAAAATAGAAATTTCTAAAATATGGGGCTTTACATTAGTTCACTGATAATAGAGTGATATCATTAAAAATTTAGGAAATTTATTTTATTAAAAGAAAATAATCATAATTTACAATAAAAAATAATTATGTTTCATTGAATAATTTCAATTTGTAATTAATAGTTCAATTTTTGTTTAAAAATGAATTAAATAATGATTTTAAAAATAATTTCATCTTTATAACATTATCCTAGAATAGAAATGAAATTAATTATAAAAAATAATTTTTATAGAATAAATATATATTATGTATTAATTTAATGTAATTAAATGTACTAAGGAACTTAAAAATATATATATTTAATTTTGAAAATCCTATTGGGTTTTTTTCTAAATAAAAATAAAATTTATTCCTCACATTTTTTCAAGTATTCGAAACCATAATTTTAGTTAAATAATAATAATAATTCGATGGTAAAATTAATTATTATTCATTTTGGTGTAATTTCATTTAAAATAAAATATGGATTATTTTTAAACAAATGGTTTTCATTGTGTTTTGTGAATATTCGTAATAATTAGTTTCTACCAAATCATGGAATTGATTCCTATAAATTTTATTAAATATTAATTTTTATCCAACTTTATATTACTTGGTATTACTATCACATCATAGGACATAATTAAGACACAAAATCATAAAAAATATACATCATTTCTATATAAAATTTGTTAAATGTTGAAAAAATTATCAGATAAGGATTCACGTAGAAAAAATATACATACATAAATATAAATAGTTTTGTGGAATTAAGCCAGACTAAAATATTCTGAATATTTTTAATATTTGGGGAAACATCATATATTTAATAAATAACTTGTATAAACATGTTTCATGTTTATAAACAATCTATTCCAACAAAAGATATAAAAGGGAACCTGCAGCCCAGAATTATAAACACATTTTATTCCATTTAACTAAAAAACCCCTATCAAAACACTAATTTTTTTTTCATATTATATAGTTTTTCTTCTCCCAAGTAGATTAACTTACGAATTCTTATGGTGTAATCCATTGGATGTTTTCAAAATAAGAACTATAACTCATAACTAATACATTTCTTGTTTATTTAATCATGTACCACCAGATTCCATTTACTAAATATAACTATATAATATTATATTTTCATTCTATAAAATATAATGTTATTATCTTTATGAATTAACTAATATTAATATTTATTTATATCTTATGAGAGTTGAAATCATTTCTCAAGAGTACGTAAATTCTATTATCCCCACAAATAAATATCTATCAATTTTCTACATATACTCATATGGAAATTTATTATTATAGATTTAGTATACATATTTGATGTATATAAAATAATTTCTACGTTATAATGTTAACATATTACATTCTTTCTTATCCTAATATCCATTGGAAAATTATATTCTTAATCACGTGTATGTGTATGTTACCTTATCCATTAACTAATACAAATCATTTTTCATTTCTTCTTTGAATTTTTTTTATTAATATTATATTTAATAAATATGTATTATATTAATTATATAAATATTTTTTTGATGAAAATATATTATATAAATTCATTATTTTTATCAATTAGGTAAGTGAAAATAGTATACTTCATATGTATGGACTACATCCACCTTGAATATTTATTTCATTTTTCTATATCCATGTCTCATTACTGAATATAAAGTTTTAGTAAATTAATAAAATTTATATTAATTTATTTTTAATGTATTTAGATATTGAAATAATCTTATAAACCCTTTAACCCTACATAATATGCATATTTCATTTTTGTAATTCCAACTATAAAATTCTTAAAAAGACAATATATAGATGAACAATATAATAAATGGATCAAAAAATTATAAAGAGAACATTAAAAGTTTAATATAAATAAAATATGTCATTTATGATTTCAATATTCCATATTAATTTATTTTTCAAAAGGATATAATTAATTAAAGCATGATTTAATACAGGGTAAGGGCTTCTCCTCAAAATTCCAACATATCAAAAAAAATTACAATATGAAAAAAATTTATTTTATAGGTACTCCCAATCATCCAGTTTTTTTCAAGACTTTTCACTATCTGACTTTTTCGTTTGAAATTTAATTCAAATGTATTGTTCAGAGACGGAGGTCCTTTGATGGAAAAATTACCTAATGATCTGGGATGTATTCATAGCTAAGCTATTGGTGTCTATATCTATGAGAAATTATGGGTGTACAAGGATCATAGTATGTTTAAGTGATTTAAAGGAGGTTTAGACAGCTAAAGGAATTATATCATGAAAACTCAACTTTCAAAAATTTACACATTGGGTAAGGGGATTACAAGTTGTGTAGTAGATCATGTGATTTAATTAAATAAATAATAGGTGATGAGTTTTTATTTTGAATAACATTAAACCGGATTACATGATGTATAAATAAATTAAATTTCATGTATCTGTCTGACCTAATGTTTTAAACAAGTTTTGTGGATGAACCTCATTTTGTTTCAGTTACCTATCCTCTCCATTTGATCCTGAAGTATACTGCAGTTGATTTTGGGGGGCCATATTTACTTTCAGACATTCTGTTTGTGCCTTCTACCACTGGTATGTGAATTTGTTATGTTTCATCCCTCTACCCATTTGTTCTCAAATATCTTCGTGAAATCAAATTTCAAATTGTATTATTGGTTTTGATATTCATCAGCCTTTTTTGATGAATCTATTTGAAATCTAATTCACTATATTCCTCCTGGTTGATGGCCATTGGATGTGTTTATGGATCATTGAATAAATTTAGGGCTATAAATAGTAACATAATGTTCTGAAAATTGCTATTTTATACAATATTGGGATTGAACCAACATAGTATACACCCAAATTAATTTTATATAATTGAATTAACAAAAGGTTTAATAAAATTTTAGAATACAATGTGACCTAAGGTTATTTATAGTAATATAAACTAAAAATATTGTCTTAATTATTATTAATATATTTTTTAATAAATTTAATTTCCAGTTAAAAAGTGTCATACAAAATAGTAGTTATTATTAACATAATTAACCACTAATATATATGATGTGATATTTTGATATCTATATTGTCTGATTGTAATTTTGTTCAATTATGAGATGATTATATAATGCAATAGGCCCATAAAATTGCATATATATATATATTGTAATGATTTCAGTCAGTGAGCTCTTCTAAGTCCTTTTTATAATTCTTATAGGGTGTGGTCTATGCATCGTCCCATTTTTTATGTTTTTAGGGATTTGAGAATAATTTATTGTACTGACTATAAAATTATTTTATCATTATTTTTTGATATGGTTGTAAGATATGCTCATATATATATTCGAGTATGGGGTAAATTTATGTTATTTGTATTGTTTATATTATTGTGGTAGGCATGGCCATAAAACATGCTCAGAGATATTCCGACATGGATCCAAAGATGGTTGATGTATTTATTTAATTATTGTATTTATTGATGCATAAGATCTCACCGCTTTATTATAAATTAATTTCCTAGGATTCCATGATGTATATTATGACTCATATGTATGGTTATTCAATGAGAATAGTGGATTTATAAAAGGATTATATATGTTTTTATTAGGTTTGAAATTTCAATATAATGGTCATGTTTATAATATATTTTCCATGATTGCTAAAATAATTAGTCTTTCACAATTTGATTATTGTAATCATGCCAGTGTATTAAAATGATGACCTAGCTATAGGATTTTAGGGATGAGGTGTTATAGTTTGTATTAATAAAATGCTAACAACAACCTTGGAATATCAATTAATAAATAAATGATTACAAAATAGAATCATATTAATGAAGATAATGTTTTCTAAGGGATATAATCCTTTACAATTGGTAATGAATAACCTATATTAATGTTATGGGCGTATGGATTGAGAAAAAGTTTATATTATTTAGAGATACTATAAATGATTTTTCATCACTATATAACTATTTTTATTATTTATCCCATTGTTCAATGAGGTTTTTTCAATATATATAATCTGATAGGTTATACAATTAATGGCTATAATTCTAAAAATGATGAGTCTAAAAAAGGTAAATGAGATGTAGGAGGTATAATAGAAATATATGTTTAATTGTAGGTAATTATTTAATTGTGAAGTTGAATGATTACAATTATTATGTTTTTGGAATAAATAATTATTAATTCAATGGTTCCATGGTTATAAAATTCATGAAATATAAAAGTATTGTTTTATAATACTTCATAATTAATGATTTTAAGGAATAATATTTATATATAAGAATTTAATATTTCTCAAATATTTTGTTTGTGATAATTATATCCATATGAAATTTTCTATGGAATCTGATTTTGTGATTTATTTTCAAAATTTAGACCCACTTACAGACATTGAATTTGGATGGATGTATTATGGTAGAGTCTTTAGGTTTGAAGGGAGTAAGATGAAAAATTGATATTATTGATTGAGATTAATGTTTGATATATTGGTTACATTTTCTTTCATTTTTAGTATCCTAAAACATTTAGAGTATGATGAGAAAATATATTGATGAACTACCAACATATTAGATTATTCGTATGACATGAAAAGAAATCAATTAAATGATTGAGTAATAATTATTCCTGGTGAAAAGATCGTGATACAAAATGTAACATCCTAGAACTTTTTCAGATAATTTTTTTTCTATCATAGGTAATATCATATTTAGAGAGTTATGAAAGATATCATATTCATTTTTATGTTGTGTATCCCTCTATATCATATGATTATTGTTATATTTTTCATTCATTTAATGTTTATTATAACAAACCCTTATATGTGTTATCATTGTTGACATTAAATATTCCCTTTATTTATATTAATTTTTTGGTATCATTAATAAAGTTACAATGTGGGATTTCAAAAATGATATTTTGAAATGTCAATCCCATTGTTTTCAATATTTAGTTATAATTACGAGGTTGTGATTTTTTGATGCAGAGGAGAATGTAACATAACAAGACACTATAATGATTTCATTCATAAAAAAAATTTAATTTTATTTCATTATATATTTTTAGAAACATAAAATATATATTTATGCTTCACACAAAAGTGATTTTTATTGTGTTACATGCAAGGCCCAATTTAACTAAACAACAATATCTTAATAAAATATTATTATTTCATATTATATATAACATAGCTGTTAAATTAAAAATTATGAATATTATTAAAAAAAAATTAGAAATTTAAATATTATAAATAATTTTAACATTCATATTATGTATTTTCGGTATATGATATTAGAAAAGATTTCATTTGTCGGATAAAATATGTATTTTTTTTAAAAAAAATATTGTAGTTTTGCCCACTTTTTATGGGACACTTATTTTAAAAACTCATTTTCATTCAAAGAAAAATATTAATTTTAAGTACATTTCTGCAACTTCTGTGTTTCTAATTTTGAAAAATGGATTCCATATTCAGAATAGTGTGTCCCAATTATTTAAATAGGTTAATTATATTTTGGGTTTTATGAATTTTATCTTTAGTAATTTGTTTAAATTATTGCGGTTAAGGGTAAATCATGTAATTAATGGTAAAAATAATGTTTTAATAATATAACACCATTGTATTAGTTGTTATAAAATTATTGGAGTATATATTATCATCCCTGAAAATCCATGGTCTATAATTTTGATCATTGGAAGCTACATGGATTGATTATAACCATTATGATATTTTTATTTAATATAAAGTCTATGATGTCATACTTATGTCTCTCATAATAATAACAATTTTAATAAGGGGTAATATATGTCATATATTCAACTATAAATAGTTTTTTGAAATATAAAATGAATAACTATGTCATTTTTATTAATTTTTAATTTTTAAAAAATAAGTAATTTAATTAAATTTTGACCCAAAGTTGATGTTGTAATTTCATATGTAATTAAGGAATAGAAATAATGAAATTTTAAATATTAAATGAAATATTATTTGATGTGATTTTTTTCATCTATGATTTTTTGGATATATTAGAAATATTGGCGATGAACAAAAATAGTTAGTTTGAACCAATTTCAATATTATGATTCTTTTAAATGTCAAAAAATATATATTGTCAAAATTGAAACTATTGGTATTTTAAAATATTAAATTTTTTATTAAACGTCGTAAAATTCCTAAAAATAAATAATTTATCCAAAATTCTAGCTCAACATCAATGATATAATTGTGATCAATTTGTAAAAATTTAATGGACACTTTTCAATGAAAATGACATAGATATTATCTAAAATAATTAATGTTACAAAATTTCACTATTATTTCTTATAAGGACAATAATGTTAATATAGGAATAACATAGAGATAAATTCAATCATTAATAGTATAAATAAATGTAATGTAATTATATAGATCATAATAATTTATTTATAATTTTTTTATTCTAAATAATTATCATAAATAATGACACGATAGTGAATAAATATTTATTTTAGTAATAAAATCTCTAATAAATTATTTTTAAATTATTAAAATATATATAATTTTACAAAATTGAGGGTATATATGAACATTCAATGTGAATAAGTCATTCTAGGAGTGTATTGAATATTTTCTTTATGTTTTTTAATTTAATATAATGTCAAAGTAATGAATAGTGTCAAAATAAAAACTATTGATATTTTATAACAATAACATATTATTCAATTATGTAAATATCATAAAGATATTTAAAAAACATAATTTATTAATTTTGTGGCCAAAAATCTAATAAAGTGTCCAATTATAGTAAATTGAAACCATATTAGTAAATATTTATAACCATTTAATTCTTATATTATTATAACCATAATGAAAATTAAATTGGATAAATAATTATAAATCAAAATCATAAGGAAAAAAATAAAATAAAAATATGTATTTATTTTATTGTGTTGAACTCTCTCAAAGTTGGTTATTTTAATAATCCCAAATCATTGTTGTATTTATGTCAATTTAGTCTTTTGTTCAAATTGTTCTAAATGTGTTTATATTTGTTTAATTCATGTTTACATATGTTTATCTATGTTAATTTATGTCTTATTGTTGACCTATATGTATTATGGAATCAAACACACACTTTGTGAAAATTCCATGTTTCGTCGCACCGATGATGAACGATCACACCGATGATGAACGGTTGCACCGATGATGATTGGTTGAACCGATGATGAACAGTCACACCAATGATAAATGGTTGCACTGATGACGAATGGTCACACTGATTATAAACAGTCGCACCGATGATGAACGGTTTCACAGATGAAGAGAAAGTCACCGATGAGGAACAATCGCATCGATGAACAACGGTCACACAGATGGAAACGGTCGCACAAATGATCAAGGAGATACCGATGCTGATGCTACTGATACCGATGATCAAGGAGCTACTGATGCTGATGCTACCGATACCGATGCCGATTAAAAATGACTCACTGATCTCATGACTCACCGATAGCCATGAAAACGGTTTGAATTTCTATAAACTCTTATTTAATTTCAACGGTCATGTTTGATGTTTTTAATGCAATTTATGATATTTAATTTTAGTTGTTGGCATGTAAGGGGATCGTACCTCGTACCTATGAAATGTTAATTATTCTCATTGCCGGATCTCGTGGAATAAAAGGAAGATCAAGCTACAGTAAAACGTGTGCTTTAAAAGGCATAGAGATAGACATTTTCCTTGCACATACACGAAAAGAAGAACACACTAGGAACTCGAAGAAGATATGGCAAGATCTTAAAAGAACTCTCATGAATGAAATACAGCACTATTTAAGATCACACGTAGAAAACTGGAAATGAGAGAACATGATCACTTGTGAAGGACACCAAGATGAACCGTGATTCTATATTATTCAACAGAAAAACCAGAGAAAGACTCAAAAGCATTCCTACTGAATCCAACGAGTCCTGAGCTGCACTACTAATCTCTAGATCATTTTAAACAATTATCTAATCTCTCAAAGTGATTTATTTTATTTTTGAGTAGTGTGTGTACTCTGTATACTTTACACACACTATCTCTTTTGTTGAACTGCAGGATACTAAATCCTCATTCCAAACTCCATACATCATATTGTATCCCACTGAGGACAGTGGTAGAGGTCAAGTGTGACCTGGAAGGCCTGTGTGTTGTTGTATTTTTTCCAATGAAGAACCGTGGTAGAGGTCTTAGGATCTGGACAATATTTTATAGTTGTTAACCCCGATCCAGTGTGTGGATCAAATTTATATAAATTGTTTTATAGGACTAAGACTCTTCTTGAGACTGAGCCTCTTGGTTATATCTGTTGTGCTTTTTAGTATAAGTCAAAAACATACTATATATATCTTTTATATTCCACTTCTATTACATTGAAATACAAAACAATTTTAAAGTTACTTTGATAGTTAAATTAGAAAGTGTTTATACTTGTTATGAACCAGTAGGTTATCTTCAAAAGCTAATTTAATCCTGTGATTAAATTGAATGAGATCTTATTAATCATTAAAAATCCAATTGAACATTTACAATCTGTATAAATTCACTACAGTTTAACTTTGTTTTAAATTGGGGGATTTTAATACAAAATATTTTTAATAGAAATTTTAATTTGAACTCAATTAACCCCCCCCCCCTCTTGAGTGTCCAATATGACCAATATTTTGTATCAAAGGGTGTGTTTTGTTTATCAATGTTTTCCTATACTCTTTTTTACAAATGTGATTTTAGTTATATTTTAACGTTCTTAAATTTCTGTTAGTTCTAAATTTTACCTATTTAAATTTATTGGCTAAACTCTAGTTATAGATAATAGACTTGAAGGTGATGCTACCAACATGAAACCTTTTGTTAATGGCATAAAGTATTCCCAGTGGAAAATGAAAATGAAAATTCATTTAAAAAGTATGGTATTTGATATCTGGACTGCTATAGAAATTGTATAAATGATTCCAGCAACTGTTAGAACTAGTTGGGATGAAACTACTAAGACAGCTAACAATAATAATTGTAAAGTTATAAATGCCCTGTATTGTGCTTTAGGAGATGAAGAGTTTAATAGAATATCTTCCTGTAAAACGGTTTATGAAATATTGGATACTTTCAGTTTTTCACATGAAGGAACATATAATGTTAATGAAATGAGATTGAATACATATACTATTAAATATGATAATTTTAAAATGAAGACTAATGAACCTATATCTGAGATGTTTCTCAGGTTCAATGATATTGTCAATAAAATTATCTATCTTGGAAAATATGTTACTACTAATGAAAAATGAAATGAAAATTTAGATGTCTACCAGATCGATGGAGAGGAAAATCTGTTTCAATTAGAGAATCATGTGACATAAGCCAGTTACCAGTCAAGGAGCTCATTGGTAAGCTTGTGATGTATGAGGAAGAACTAAAGGTGAATAAGGAAGATGACGATGAACCTAAAAGGAAGTCTATTGCATTTAAATATACTTCTTTGAAGATCGTGGTCAAACAAAATTTTAATTACAAACTGAAAGTTCAACATGTGATGATTAAGACTATGAAAGTGATGCTGAGATAGCTCAAATAGCCAGGAGATTCAAGTAGTTCTACTGGAACAAGAAATTATTCATAAAATCTAATTACAAAGGAATGTATGACCACAAGGGTCATTGGAAGAAGGATTAAAAAATCTTAACAAGAATGATGAAGTTGACTGCTATGAATGCAAATGGAAAGGTCACATTAAAGAAGATTGTACAAAATTGTTGTTCAGGAAGAAACACGTCTACAAGGACAATATGCATAAGATACCTATGAAATCTACTTGGAGTGCTTCAGAAGACAACACAAGTGAATCTGATTTTTCTGATTGTAAAAATAATCTTCCCAACATGTGCTTCATGAAAAATACATCTAAGGCACCTATTCCCCCTATGTTGAATGATTATTATTCTGGAACTGATTCTGAATCTGAAAACATGTCTCATGATAAACTATTTGAATATTGTAATATTCTAGAAGAAACAAGTAATGAAATTAAGGACAAGTATATAGCCTTATAGAAATAGCATTCTCTCACTGCTACTTTTAAATATTTACTTGATATAGAAAAGGAAATGAATGTTGAACTGTTAAAGGAAAAAACTAAACAAAAGTTGTCTAATGAGCAATTAAGGAAAGACCTAGAAAAATTTACAAATATAAAGGATACGCTAACTCAAATGCTAGGAAAACAAGTGGCACAAAAATATACCACTGGAATAGGCTATTAGCCTATACATAGACAACTTACTATGAATAGATTTATTCCTAAATCTGGAAAAAATTGTGCTACTTCAAATCCTTGTAATTCATATGCCTCAAATAGTTATTCACACAGTTATGGATCAAATACAGTTTATCGTTCAAAATCTGTTGAATCTCTTAAATATATTAGACTAATAAGACAAATTTGGAAACATAAATTTTTAATTGCAAACCTTTCTAGTCCCATGATGATCAGGGTACCATAATCATTTTCCATCTAAATTTGCTTTGTGCGATAAATTTTTGATGATTTATCAAAAGACGATATGGTACATGGGTACTAGATATCCAAGACATACGTCTAGATATTATTCATGCTTCAAGGGAATAATCAAGATTGATGGAGGCCATGTAACCATAGGTGATAATTATAAAGGGAAAATAATCGGCCTAAGCAAGATTGGTAACACTGATTCAGTTTTGATTTCTAAATTGTTATTTGTTGATGGACTTATGTATAACCAGTTAAGTATTTCTCAATTATGTGATGATGGCTTTAATGTGAAATTTGAAAATCAATCCTGTAGTTTTTTTAACTCTAAAAATGATTTAGTATTCTCTTATTTGAGAAATGAAAATGTTTATGCTGTTTATTTAATTTCTTTATCCAAACAAAATGTTACTTGACTAAATACTTTTCATAAATAATCTTGGATATGGAACAGAAGTTTAGGACACTGCAATATAAATTCACTTAGAAAGCTGACTAGGAAGAAATTGGTTCGAGACCTACCCAAACTTGAATTGTCAAAGGACAATGTTTATAATCCATGTCAAAGGGGAAAGAAACATAAATTTTCTTTTAAATCAAAGAAAGAAGTCTCAACTTCTCAACATCTCGAGATGGTTCACATGGACTTGTTTGTACCCTCTAGAGTTTCTAGTTTAAATTGGACGCACTATGTATATGTCATTGTAGATGCCTTTTCTAGATATACTTGGGTATACTTATTATCTCACAAGAGTGAATCTTGTTCTTACATTATTAAATACTCCATGTCTATAGAAAACCTTATTGTACTTAAGATTAAAACCTTGAGAAGTGATCATGGTTGTGAGTTTGATAATCATGAATTTGAATCTTATTGCTCACACAATGGCTATATTCAAAACTTTTCTGCTCCTAGGACACCTTATAATAATGGTGTAGTAGGAAGAAGAAATATAACCCTGCAGGAAATAGCAAGAACTATACTTAATAAACATGGCCTACCTGTTTATTTTTGGGTTAAAGCTGTCAATAGAGCTTGTTATTTCGCAATAGATTTTTGATCAGACCAGTTCTCAAGAATCCCCCTTATGAATTATGGAATAATAGAAAGCCTATAGTTAGTTACGTCAGAGTATTTGGTTGAAAATTTTTCATTGTCAATACTAAGGATGATCTAGAAAAATTTGAATCCAAGAGTGATAAAGGAATTTTTTTAGGATATTCAATCTCTAGAAAAGACTATAGAGTATTTAATAAGAAAACCAAGTGTGTGGAAGAATATGTTCACATCATGTTTGATGAAACTAATCCACATGATCCTAGACCATCTATTGAGAATCTTGATGAAGATTTATCTGTTCTGAACCTTAATGATAAAATCAATAAAGAAGTTTTAAGGAAAACAAGTTCTTGAAATGTTCAAGAATCCACTTCTGCAGAACATGAACCATGAAAAGATCCTAAAATATATAGTCCTACCTTTAATATATCATCTAGGATTCTAAAGAATCATCCTTTAGATTCTGTTGTTGGTAACCTTGATAGAGGGACACAGACTAGAGATTCTCTAAGAAACCAGGTTGAACATCACGGTTTTTTTTCTTAGTTAGTACAAAAAAATATCAATGATGTTATAATTGATGAACTCTTGGTAATGTATATACAATAAGAACTAAATTAATTTGAAAGGAATAATGTCTAGGAATTAGTTGAAAGACCAAAGGACACTTTGACCATAGGCACTAAATGGGTTTTTAGAAATAAAGTTGATGAGTCTGGAAACAAAGTTATAAATAAAGCTATATTAGTTGCACATGGATATAGTCAAGAAGAAGGTATAGACTATGAGGAAACCTTTTCACCTATAGCTATATTATAATCTATCTAGATTCTACATGCCTATGCTGCTAATCTGAATTTCAAGTTATATCAAATGAATGCTAAATGTTCTTTTCTAAATGGTTTTATTGTTGAAGATTTTTTTGTCGAACAACCACCTTAATATACTAATACTCGTTTTCCAAATCCATTTTTTAAACATTCTAAATCATTATATGGTTTAAAACAAACTCCAAGAGCATGGTATGATAGACTTAGTAGTTTTCTTATTTCAAAAGATTTTACTAAAGGGATTGATGATCCAACTCCTTTTATTAAAATAATTTCTAAAGATGTTTTTATAGTAAAAATCTATTTTTATGATCTTATTTTTGGATCTTCTAAAAATGATTTATGTACTGATTTTTCTAAAAGTATGAAAAATGAATTTGAAATGAGTTTAATGGGATATATCAAATATTTTCATGGATTTCATGATTTTCAAAATGAAAATGGTATTATTTTGAATCAATGTAACTATACAAAAGATATTTTAAAATGTTTTGGGATGGATAGTATTAAATAATGTGATACACCTATGAGTACAATTGTTAAATTGGATGCAGATGAAACTGGGAAACCAGTGGATCAAACAAATTATAGAGGTATGATTGGACGCTTACTTTACCTTACTACTAGTCAACTAGATATTATGTTTATAGTGTGTATGTGAGGAAGATTTCAAGCTAATCCTAATGAATCTCATTTTCTTATTGTAAAATAATTTTCAAATAACTTAAATATACTGCAAATTAAGGTTCGTTTTATCCAAAAAGACAATATTTTGACATAATGAGTTATTCAGATGCTGAATTTATTCGTTGCAAGTTAGATATGAAGAGCACATCTGAAACATGTCATCTTTTTGGAAAGTCCCTGGTATCTTGGTGTAGTAAGAAACAGAACTCTGTTACATTATCTACGGCTGAAGAAGAATACATTGTTGCTGGTAGTTTTTGTGCACAAATTATGTGAATGAAAAACACTCTTTTGGGATATGGATATGATTTTAAGCATGTTTCGATCAACTGTGATACCACTAGTGAGATTAACATTTAAAATAACCTTGTGTCTTACATTAGAACCAAACATAATGATGTAAGGAATCACATTTTGAGGGATCACTACCAAAAATGTGATATTACTCTTGAGTTTATTGGTACTGAAAATACATTAGATGACATTTTCACCAAGCCCTTATGTTCTGAAAGGTTAGATTTTTTTAAACAGGAGTAGGGTGTAATATATTTGTGAAACCGATCTGTCAAACTGATCTGTGAAACTGATCTGTCAAATGGATCTGTCAAACTGATCTGTCAAACAGATCAGTGAAACCGATCTGTTAATCTGATCTATCAAACTGCTATTTCAAACTGATCTGTCAAACCAATCTATCAAACTGATATGTCAAACTGATCTATGAATCTGATCAGTGAAACTGATCTGTCAAATCAATTATTGTTACCGAATGGGTTATATTGTTTTTTTTAAATAATTATTGACTATTTAAAACGACGTTGTTTTACCTAATCGATATTCTATTATTTTGAAACCCTAAATGATACAAATAATGACTCGTGGCTATTTCTTTTTCTATGATACTATTGACTGTCCATTTAATGTCGAACTCTCTATTCTCTTTCCTATAACTTGTTCCTTTCGAATCATTCAAATCCCTTCGATTGTCTCAAACCTCAGAATGGTCAAGCACAAGAGAGAGAGTAAGGAATTTGAAGGATCATCATCTAAAATCGAGCTCGAGGTGAATCGAGTAGTACGACGCAGAGGTCTGTAAACTCAGAGCTAGAAAAACAGGACGTTATAGCTGAAAAGGAAATATGTTCAGAATGGGTTTTATCGAGAATGTCTGCTCTGTTGAAAGTGTTATAAATGCTAGGTTGGAAGAATCATTTCTGCAATAATAGTAGAGTATTTTACCAAATGTTGGTGCACTAGTTCTATTTAATCTTGAGTGTAGTTTTGGGTGGATCCGAGGCTGCTAGATTATCATCGATAATAAAATGGAAAAACATTATCTTTTCATCGAAACAATGGGATGAATGTTTGGGAGTAACTCACAATGGAATATTATAGGATTATATTGGTAATATCCCTCAAACTACTGATTACATTTCTTATGAGCTATCCCAGGAGTTATTGACTAGGAAGTCTGAATCGAGGATGATATCTGCTGCTGAGTTGGATGGTGAGAGTAGAATCCGGTTCAAATTTAGTCAACATGAAATATGTCCTAGGAAATGTAACTTTGCTTCAATAAATTATCATGATGTTTTTCTATTTTTCCTTTTTTTAATGGTGAAAAGATCTATCTGTGTAGATATTTTTTGGAGCGTATTGTTGAGATGATAAAACCATAAAAGAAATCCACTAATTTTTTTTATTCCATGAATATTTCTACCGTTCTAAAATTCTTTGGGTGTGTGGATAATGTAGATGAGTGTATTTCATCAATTATCTTCTACTTCAACATGGTTATTTGTAAGAGGATGAAAATAAGTTGGATCCCAGGGAATAAATCTTGGATTGAAAATGAGGAAAATTTGTATGAGGCCTTCAATCCTACTTATCATCCATGTAGACCAAATGGGATAAGAGATCCTTGTTTAAAACTTGGTGAGGAAGTTGTTTATTCAGATGATGAAGAGGAATCTGTAGTTCCTAAGGATACTGGTGAATTTAGTAAGAAGGGAACAGATGAATAATAAGCTGGTGATAAACCGAATGCTGAAGAGGAGGCTGAATCATATCCTGATGAGAGGAGTGATCCAGATATTGTTAGCCCAATGAAAATAAGATTGGAATTTGGATCAGCTAGTCCACCTCAAAACCTACAAGAAATTGAACCTCTTTTAGATGAAGATGATGATGATGAAGCTAAGACTGATGAATCAATATCTGAGGAGAATGAATCCGGCAGCAGAGACAATTCGAGTGAGAGATCAGTTAATAATGATGATGATGAAGGCAGTGATGGTGATGTGGGTGATGCTTATGCCGATAGTGATAGTAGTAGCAGTGACCGTGATTGGGATGATGTTGATAATGTTAATGCTCAACCAATAGAAGTTCATAATGTAATCCAAGATTATCTTTAACCCTAACAAAATGTTTAAGAAATTTTCCATGAGTTTGAAAGAACATAGAAATTCGAAATTGACAAGGATGAGGAAGTCCCACTTGAAATTCCCGGAAGATCTCAATTTGTGAAACCTATGTATCCTTCATGAAAAGCCGCATGGGTAGAACATCCAGGTCTTGATGTTCTGAGATTAGACTATCCAGTGGAAGTGGAATAAGAAGGAATGAATCTTAACAGAGTATGTGGCTCAGTTATGGTTCAATTGGTTGCTGAATATATGAAAGTGACAACAGAAAGACCACGTGCTTCTATTTCTCAAGCTAGATCTGGTCCTATAGTTGCTAAATCTTATTTTGACAGATTTAAGGTTGAATTGATTCAATAAGTTAAGGAAACTATGAAAGATGAGTTATCTAATGTTCCTAATCCTTCACCTGTGACTTTATCCAAAGCTGCTATGGATGATTTGGCTTAAAGAGTGGTATGACTTATCAAGCCAGACCTGGCCAATTTTAGTGTGTCGATTAGCAGGCACATTACCTCTTTGAATCAAACACTCAATGATTTAGGCAGTAATTTGGTTTCTATGTCAGGAGAGTTCAGAACAACCATCTATGGTATGAAGGAAGTGTTATGAAATCTGATAGAACACATGAAGAAGTCATATTTGATGAAGTTGAATGCTAAGATCACTCAATTTGTTTTTCAGGCTAGTTCCTCAAAGGTGACCAAGATTACTGGTCATGAAATTTATACTTTAGATTATGTTATAAAACAAGAGTTGACAGCTCTTGGAATGATTTTGGATTTGGATTCTTTGAAAAAGATGAAAGAGCATGATAATCATATACATAAAATGGTGTAGTTCTATTCAGCCGATTATACCAAGGCTCAAAAAGAGATTAAGGATAATGTGGACTATTATGTCTCTATGATTTACACCAAGCATGAATTGAATCATCATTTTAAAGTGATGGCTGAAAATTTGAGACTCCATCCATCTACTCGAACTTTTAAGGCTCAATTTCAGCAGTTAAAGTATTTTACTCGTACTATGGAAAGTTTCATGAAGAATAAGGATGATTTTGAAAAGGATATAAAGTAAGGGGGAGAAGTAATTCAGGACTTCATCAATTAGCTCAAACCCTACCTTCATGTGAATGACAAGGACATTGTTTTTCCTACATCTGGGCCTCGTACTTGATCAGATGTTGCACCTTGTCAAATGTATGTCTCTAAAGCTCTCTCTATTATTCGGACAGTCTTTCAACAAACTCCTTCAAAAAGATCTTCTACTCCACGGCAGGTGTCCTTAGAACCCACAATTCGTCCATCTAGAGTCATCCTGCCTCCATTCTCCATCCGGCCAGTTCAAACATCCACCCATCCACCTTCAGGACCATCCATTCCTCCAACTGCTAAAGGAAAATCTCCATTTCACCTCGCGAAATAGCTCTATCTATAAATTTTTGATAGGGTGTCTATTTCTTGTACTTTTTCACTTTTTTCTGTGATTTTTTTAACCATTTTCAAACATTATTTTTTTGTTGAATATTCTTGGTTGTCATTCTCTCTCTTCTTTTTTGATAATCTCAAAGGGGGAGAAATCAAGGATATCATGAATCTGAATGGGTGAACTGAATGTGCATATGAGTGCATGATGGCTATTTACTGCATGCATGCATACATAGAGGGAGAATTAATGCCTCGGTATCTCCGTGGGTATAATGATAAAAGAGGAGAATGATTAGTATTATCTGACATATATTATATAGGGTGAATGACTCAGTTATATATATTTTGTTTGCTACTATAACCATATTTTATCTTTTGGAATATGTTCTTTTTATATAGGGGAATCATACTGAATGACATACTATCTTATATCTTCATTTATGTCATTGATTAGTGATTATCAAAACGGGGGAAATTGTTGAACTCTCTCTGATATGGTTATTTTAATAATCCCAAATCATTGTTGTATTTATAAAAATTTAGTCTTCTGTTAAAATTTCTATAAATGTGATTATATTTGTTTAATTCATGTTTACATATGTTTATATATGTTAATTTATGTCTTACTATTGATCTGGAAGTATTCTGGAATCAAAAATAAACTTTGTGAAGATTCCATATTTTGTCGCACCGATGATGAACAGTCGCACCGATGATGAATGGTCGCACTAATGATGAATGGTCGCAATGATGATGAACGTTCACACCGATGATGAATGTTCGCACCGATGATGAATGATCACACTGATGAAGTGAAATACACTGATGAGGAATGGTCGCATCGATGAGAAATGGTCGCACCGATGGAAACAGTCGCACCGATGATCAAGGAGCTACTGATGCTAAAGCTACCGATACCGATGAAGATTCAGAATGACTCACTGATCTCATGAGTCACTGATAGTCATGAAAAGTACTTGAATTTCGATAAACTCTTATTTAATTCCAAAGGTCATATTTGATGTTTTTAATGCAATTAATGAAATTTAATGTTTGTTGTTGGCATTCAGGGGACCGTAACTCGAACATATGAAATGTTAATCATGCCAATTACTAGAGCACGTGGAATAAAAAGAAGATCGAATTGTAGTAAAAGGTGTGTGTGAAAAGGCATAGAGATATACTTCTTCCATGCACATACATGAAATGAAGAACACACGAGGATCTCAATGAAGATATTGCAAGATATTCAAAGAACTCTAATGCATCAAATCTAGCACTACTGAAGAGCACAGACAGAACACTAGAAATCAGAGAACAAACTCACTTTTGAAGGACACCAAGATAAACCTTTATACTCTGTCTTTCAATAGAAAAACAATAGAAAGACACAGAATAATTTCTAGTGAATCCAGCGAGTCCAGAGCTACACTAGTAATCTCTAGAGCATTTTAAACTCTTACCTACTCTCTCTAAGTGATTTAATTTATTATTGAGTTGTGTTTGTACTCTGTATACTTTACACACACACTATCTCATGTGCTAAACAGGAGGATACTAAATCCTCATTACAATCTCCATACATCATATTGTATCCCACTGAGGACAGTGGTAGAGGTCATGTGTGACCAGGATAGCCTGTGTGTTGTTGTCTTTGTTTTCCCACGAAGAACTGTGGTAGAGGTCTTAGGACCTGGACAATATTGTACTATTGTAAATACCGATCTAGGGTGTGGATCAAATTTATATAAATTGTTTGGGAGGACTATGTCTATACTTCAGACTGAACCTCTTGGTTATATCATCAGTGCTTTTTAGTATAAGTCTAAAACATACTATATATATCTTTTATATTCTACTACTATTACGTTGAAATACAAAGCAATTTTAAAGTTACATTGATCATTAAATAAGAAAGTTTTTATACTTGTTGTGAACCATTAGATTATCTTCAAAAGAAAATTTATTCATGTGATTAAATTGACTGAGATCTAATAAATAATTAAGAAGACAATTGAACAATTACAATACGTATAAATTTACTACTATTTAACTTAGTTTTAAATTGTGGGATTTTAATAGAAACTATTTTTAACAGAAATTTTAATTTGAACTCAATTCCCCCCCCCCCCTCTTGAGTGTCCACTCCAACGAACATATTTTATAACAAGATTTGGAGTCATCATCATCTTATGTTCAAAATAAATTAATTGGGATCTACTTGAAATCAAAAATCAATATATACTAAATTAATATTTTTTTATCATCCAAAAGTGCCCATATCCTCTCTTATAAAAGGTAACTTCCCTTTCTATTTGATTTACACCTCCAAATCCCTTTATATCATCAAATCCTGAACCAATTGTCCTAAAAAAATCAATCACTTCATCGTATAGTCCAAACTTTGGGAATCAGCCCATCCAATGGAATCATTTTTTTCAATTTAGAAGGAGACACTTGATGTAGAGGTAATAGTTTTATGAATACAATTCAATTTCTTTTCTTATTATACATCCTATTTATATATTTTTTCTATACTAACATAAAATATTGAAAATAATATAAATGATAAGATGTTTTTGTGATCATGGTACAACCATATTCTTCATTATACCTATCCCATGAAAAAAATATCACAATGCATGCGTACGTATGACTTACCGTCTCCACGATGTTGTGCAAACTATTTTCTATTTATAATTTATTTTGATTAGTATAATGAAGAATATGAAATTTATAAATAATATATATGATATGGTAATGTTTGTTTATAATTATTATTCAATCCAATTATATAAAATTTAACCATCAAGGGAATGATATCTTCGCTCAAGCGTATATAAATCCTACAGTATCCATGACGCGGTGAGATTCATCCATCATTATAATAGTTCAAGATTGACTATAGTATTTATATTATGAGTCAAAATAATAACTATGAACATAATTTAATCATTTAGATTAATAAAATATATCATATTTGTAATAGAAAATTAGATACATCATAAATTAGGAATGGGAAATTGAAGTAGTCAACAACTGAAACTACAGTAATACTAAAATGTTAATAACTAAATGATATAAGAGGGTCATACATGATATCATAAATTTTGATATGGTTTTATTATTATTTCATGAAATTATATAACCATTATTAATTAGGATAATTCACCATCAACTAATATAAAGTAAAAAGTATTGTTATTCTCACATTCTCATTTTCATTCTTGTTAAATTTAAGCATGTATCTACTGGGACATATTTATCATCAATGACCATGTTTTGGAAAATGTAATTCAAAATATTATCAACCTTTTTTTAATAAAAACATTATCCATGTTTTAATTTTAATATAAAACGTTTTTATTGAATATTTCCATCATTTTTAAAATAATGGACATTATAACCTTTTCGAAAAATTAATGGAAACTTTTTCTTATACTTTTACAGTGGTAGTGGATATTTTTCACCATTATGACACTATAACATTTTGAAACATCCCTTACATGATTACAATTTTATTTTTCAAAATAATTCTCTTTCTTTTATTATTTCATGTATTATTAATTATTTATATTTAAAAAATGGATATTTATCTCAATGAGTATTTAATTATATTATAAAAATATATTAATCAATGGAAACATTTATTGTTGGATATTATGATTAATCGTCATTGATTTATTATTATAAACTCTTTTGTATTATATTTAAGATTTTATAGTATATTTGAATGTGTATTAGCTATTATGATACCATTCTTGGAGTATGATTAAATTATTTTCATTTTTCATGATAGTTTTAATAAGAATTTTATTTTTATTAATTATATATTTTATAAGTGGAATGAATTGGACATTGTAAGTGATTTGTGGGAACCACTATATCCCCTCATTCCATATGTAAGTCTAACATGAAAAACATACTTTGTGAAAAACCCATCATATTTTTTTCCAAGCAGTTTAAAAATTTTAGGAGGATATAACTTAAAATAAATCAGATGAGTTTCTACCCACAAACATAAAATTTCATGTGGATTGATCATGATAATATCTATCTTGAGGATATATCTTGTTTTTTTAGAATTATGAATTTATTCATTTCCACATTATAATATTAGTTATATATATTCCATATGATTATTCAACTATTAGAGCATCAATTGTTATCCTTAGTTCATATGGTATTATTTATTCATTCCTTATTATCATAAAAATTAGGATTAAATTGAATGTGTTTGAGTTATACATATTCTCTTATGGTTTATTTATTAATAATAGTTTCTGTTCTATGATTACTATTACTGAGAAACAGTACTCAATTGATTATTATGATTTAATTTTACTAGATTCCATGATGTATATTATGACTACTATACATGGGTAATATTAGAGAATAATGTAATTCTCGATGGAATAAATATGTTATAATTTATGTTATAAATTGTAATGTAAAGATCATTTTTTTAATATATTTCCCAAAATCGATAAAAATATTGGTACTTCAGGATTTGATTCCAGGTAATCATGCCAATGTATTAAGATAAAGAACTGCCACCAGGATTTTTGGGTCGGGGAAATACATCCTCTGTTAATTTAGGAAATCATATTAGGTTTTTTTAAATTTATCTAGGGAAATATAAATATTTTATATTTGTGATTTAATATATATATATATATATATATATTGTTTATTTATTTATGATTTTTTAAAATTAATAAAAATTCATTGAATTGTATATATGAATGAGAGTGGTGGGTATTAGATCTTGATATACATTTTATGCATTGTTATGTACTTTGATAAAAACAATATTTGTATTGAGTAGTGTATATTATACTATAGGGTGATAATATAATGGTATTGAATAAACCTAAACACCAGTACATAGATTTGATGTCTATCTTATTACATTATAATAATATAAAACTAGTTATATTCTAATGTGATGAATAATTTAGTATTATTGGTAAAAAAATATATTTTTTAAAAAAATGGGGTAGAAGCATCATTATTGTTGAAATAAAGGAAATAACAATTCTTTTGGGTAACAAGGGCCATTTAAAATTCTAATAGGAATAGTGTGAGTTAAATCACACAAAATGGCCCTGATGGAACATAGTTTAGGGCCAAATACCATTATATTCATAATACAACTATTGTACCTAGGACTCTACAGAACATTCTAAATTACCGCCAAAGCTGCAGTTAAAACTATACAGCATATACGAAATGGGTTTTAAACCCACATCCATGATGTATTATTACAGTGTTGATACCACTAATTAAAACCACAAATACTAAACAAGATATTTAGTTGACTCTAACTTTACATTTGATTAAAAAACATATATACTTTTTTGAGACTAATATTTTTACCTATATAATATAATTATGTGTCAATATTAATACACTTCATGGATTTCTGGTGAAATGAAAAAAAAATGATGACATCAAATTCTTAATAATGGTTATGTATAATAAAAGATATCCTGATATAATAAGAATTATCAATATAGAATATTAAATAACATGATAAATATACAATGGAATCTTGGAACATAAATTTATATACATTCATAAATAATATCAATGTGAAAAAATAATGAAAAATAATTATTATGGAATGGTAAATAAATAATAACACATTATATTTTTTAAATCGCATGCCTATATTTTCTGGAGAAGTTATTATAAAAATAAAAAGGTGAATTAATGAAAAAATATTTCATTTAACAATGAACTGATAATTAAAAATATATAAATTTAATTTCATTCAGAAAATATATTCGATAATAATAACAAAAAGCTCAGTAAAAAATCTAAATTATTTAACATCATTTTTTTGTCACATGGTAACATTACCATCGTGATTTACCGTGATGTTAACTTAAATCATTTGGTTACAATCTCCATTGATAATGACAACTAATTTGAAGATAGCATATCGATTCACCTCATGAGACTTCATAATCATCAACATGATATTTATTACTATGCCCCACTAGTATCTAAATCTACATAGTATTCCACATATATGTAATAATTTAATTAAATATTCATATTGATCCTTATCAATAAATATATATATTTAGAAAATATAATTGATTATAAATATATCTTATTTAATCAATGAAAAATAAATGTAAACCATCATTTATAAAAAATATTCAGTTTATTAAATAAGAATACCCATGAAAATTAATATGGATAATTTGGGAAATTTTCATTTCAAATTATCACAGGAACATGAATTTTTCATGTGAAAGATAATTTTAAAAAAATAATTAGTAATGTGATTAGAAATATATTCTATATTTGAAATTGTAATAAACTAAATAGTGGAGGAATAATTTTGATATCAATATAACATGTATCAATTGGAGTACATATTAAGGTAATAAGTTATTGCTGAATAGAAACAATGTAAAAAGATCAATAAAAAAATACATGATGAAAAAATATTTTTCATTTTCAAAATCATTTTTAGAACTAAATGTCCAAAAAATTTAAAAATAGTTATCTATAAAAAAAATATTAATATTTTATATTATTATTTAAAAAATTTTATGGTCCATTATTACTGGAAATTATTTTAATAAAATTAACATTAAAAAATGTGCATTTATTTGTTCATTAAATATTATAGTGTAATTATTTTGAAGACATAATGATTGTTTATTTAATTTCTTTTAAATAAAATAGTTATATTTTTTATAAATAAATTTTCAAAGGTTAAAGACATTTTTTAACATAATTTTAGAAAATTTGGATTTGGATGAAAACTGATTTACGTCCAATGGGAAAAATTGAGTCATATTATCATTAAAATATTTCATCGAAATATTTAATTACCAAAGAGGGAAAAGGTAAAATTACATGAAAAAATAATGAATAACATGATATTAAAATTAAAATTTTTATAAAAAAATGATAAAATGAATTATTTCAATGAAAATTTATATATAATCAATCGTGATTAAAATTTTATTGAGAAATAATAACTTGAAATAATCATTATGCTAAAATGACAACTATCCAATTATTAAATCATTTTTAACACATTTAAATACACATAAAACTAGTTGATATAAATATAATTTATAAAAAATTCAACAAAAAAATCATAGAATATCAAATATATTGAAGAAGTCATATAACCTAATAAATGAAATTATCATTAGAAATACATTAAGGCATGTTATTTTCAAGTAAAATAGGTGATGGTATAATATGTAAATTTGAAAAATAAAATATTTTTAATAACGAATTATTATGGATATTACATCTCAAATGTGAACTATATACAACATATAAAATATATTACTATCACCAAATTAAAATGTGCCACAATGTAGAGACGACATGCCTTACCTCATGTTTTGATTAAGAATAATATACATTAACAAACAATTTGTGTTGTTAAACATCATAGTAACATAGAAAATGAACATAATTATATTAATAATATCATATTTTATACTTATATAAAATCATATCACACTTCAATTAATAAACATTCATCATTTTCATTGTTTCATGTGTTAATTTACTTCTAATCACGTCAGTTTTATCATTTTTTATGGCTTGTATGATTGTTGAATGGTTTTATCATATAAATAATAATAATAATAAAAAATATGTTAAAATTTTTATATTAATTTTAATTTCAGAATCAATAATTAATAATGGTTATGAAAAATAAAGTAGTTTATGACCATGGGAAAAATATAATGTACCTATGCGTGAGTAACATTTACACTTTTTAATATAATTTATTAAAAGAGGTATGTAAAATAATATTACTAAATAATTTTCATTTTATTATTAATAACACAATTGTTTATATATATATATATAAACAATAATATATACCATCCTTGTGCTGTGGTGATAAAGAGACAGCCACATCACTTTGTGGTGATGGTGGTACATACATTAACGAATCATGTTATTATAATTAATTGACTGAAAATGTAAGAAATAAAATGATTTATTTTATTTTAAGATTTATAAATATAACAATAGTATCATAATTTTTTCATTTATATAAAATTAAATTATAAAAATCAACTTTATTACATGATATATAAATCATTAGTCAATGATGAATCACATCACTTTATGAGGATGTAGTTCGTTGTAAATATAATAGATGTTATGATATCCCCTAACGAATGGCAAGTAAAAAATAAAATATTTCATGTAATTATTCATGAGGTACAATGAATTATCATCAAATGTCATTAATTTTATTAATGTAAAAAAAATATTGGTTCGCAATGTGGGACACCACCATAGACACAAATTCTTATTTCGTAACCCATTTGATGGAAGTGGGTATTGTTTTAGGTTATGGACATAATAAAAAAACATATCATTATATGTAATATAATTATTTTATCATATCATAATATAATAATAATAAATTTTAGTGGAGGTGGAGTAGATTAAATAATGATGCACACTAAGGAACATTACCACTTCTTCGTGTTACCACATTAGGTTATCATGAAAATCCATCGTAGAAAATATTTTTTCCAAAACTAAAGACTCAATGAAGGGTAGAAGGATGTTATTCTGTTTTATGGGTGAGTATATTCCGAAAAATTAGTGCTTTATGATGATGGGATATGTCGATTGGGGTGGCCTTTTATAAGTTATGCAAGTATAAAATTTGTAAATTTTGAAAATAAATTAGTATACCCATTTTTTTTACATCACAAAATGGTAAAAATGGCGTAGTATATTGATTTAGTGATGATGTGAATGAAATATGTTTTTTAAATTATTTTATAAATTTTATCGTTTATTTTAAACGTTATATTATTTGAATAACTCGTCTAGAAAATCCATTTTCACTATAACCTCATTCATTATTTATTATAATTTTCAATTATTATTCTATTAAAAAAAATTTCTAACTATATTAGAATATATAAATAAATATTATTCCAATTATATTATCTATTTTAACAAATTAATATATTTATTTTGGGAAAATGTAAATTAAAATTAATCTTTTAGAAAATATGAGAAGCGAGTTTTTAATGAGAAAATATTCAACAGTTCACAATGATTTGATATAAGAAATCTACATGAAAATGATTCAAATACCATAAATTATGTTAATTTATATATTATAGATCTATTTATTACATTAAAAATAATTATATATATAAATTTAAGTTATAAATAATTTAAATGATTTTTTTTAAATTAAAATAATTTATTTTTCACAATTTATCAAAAAACGAATTATATCATAAAAGTATTATATTAACCCTATGATAACTTTGTTTTTTGGATTTCAAAAATTAATTTTATTTTATCCATAAAATTTTCTATTATTTACGACAAATGATTTTAAATTATTTATGAAAATAACATTTTAACCGTCTTTTAGAAAACAATATTGTTACTTCATAGAACATTTCATTTTTAATAAAATAATCATTATTTCAATCCTAAAAAATAGATAAAAATTGATTAATTTAAATATTTGAATCCTTTCCTGTTAATGAATTATTTATTATTATTCATTCATATAAAAATAATGTCTAGTTTATAAATTTATGGTATATTATGGTTCATTTATACTTTGTAATTCATGTTCCACAAGCAATCAAATATATTAAAAATTATTATAAAAATTTAGGGTAATATTATATTATGTTTTTGTTATAAATACACTACAGAAAAAAGAAATTATTCGTGTTGGATTGAGGGGTCTTAATTTACTCCCAAAATTAAATTATTTTTCCCACATGTTAAGCATGATCTTAGTAATTTATGCATTTATATTTAGTAATACCATTAATAATAAATCCAAAATAACTAAAGGTATAGAAAATTATTATTTATATGATAGAATGGGAAGTAAAATAGGACATATGGAATAAATCAAAACTAGTTTTCTATTTAGGATAAATTTTTTGGCATGTAATGAAGTGTACATAGAATAAAACCATAAATAATTATATGGAATTATAAAGGTTATTTGTAAAGACCCATAAATTTCAAAGAAATATTTTTTATTATTTTCTTAGTAATTTTACAAGTCTGTGGCTTTTGATAGAACTTGATTCTGGGGCCCAGTGTGCCTGGAATCAATTTCCGTAGTTTAGCTCAGGTACATTCAGTAAACGAATGAGCAGTTTTTTTTATCTTTTGAACCGGTGCTCAGAATTGAAACCTGTGGGCACCGATGAACTCGCAGCACCAATAATTTCTTAAGGGGACCTTTACTGTAATTGCATTTTGATGGGAGAATATGTTATTTTTCCGGTTTTTTTTTACGGAATAAATAAAAATATGTGTTTAATATTTTTATTTGTGGAGGGTGGTTATTATACTACAAAGGGATAGTTAGTGGTTTGCCCCACACCCACCTAAGCACCATTGGGAGAGTTTAGTGTGGTGGGGCACACACGAGACCCTAACTCCTCACCTCCCCCATAACCCCCTTGACCTCCCCATAACTCAACCCTTGATTAATACATAACAACTCCACTCATTTATTGGAGTAGAGCCTCTCCACCTCCTAATATTAATGAAGCCAACTAAGGTAATTAATAACCTTATTAATTTTTTTGTCCCACCTCCTTGACTTATTTTGATATTCTTTGTTATATTTTAAAAGTAGGAGACTTAATGAAATATTTTCTTGGAAAATATTTTGTGAGAATTAGAGGATAGATTTCATCATCCACGAAGAATGACTTCCTCCCTCGAAGAAGAATATCGTTTCCACGAAGAACGATCGAAGCACCTTCTTTCCCTTTCTCTGTTACAAGAGGGGAGACACCACATATTCAGGTACACTCCGACGAAGACGGTTCTTCCTCGGTGTTGACGGAGCGACAAAGCTTTCCGCGTCTACAAAAAATGATCCATAATCAAAGAAGGGGTATTTGTTATGAATTTATCCTTACCATTTTGTGGAAAGAACGTCGAGTGGGGATCAACCATTGCCCGGTTGATCTGCAGATCGCTCGTACATGAGGGTTGGATGCGGGGTTATTATTAGGGTTTGGATTTGAGTTTTTATTCTTAAATCATGATTGATAACTCCTAACACAGTGGGCTCGGGCCGAAGAACAAACCCGACCCTCCGAAGATTGTTTTATTGTGAGCGTATTGATGGGTAATGTTGCTATGTGACCACAACAGTGTTTGGAAGTAGTCACAATGATGAAATGGCCCCGAGAGAGCTGTCGGCGCAAGCGGTGGGTGAAACGGACCACCGGAGCGCGTTCGGTGGTCCGCGGAAGCAGATGCGGGCGTGCCCCGCCGGCACAACGGTGCCGCTGGAGGAAACCTGCCACGACAACAGCCGCAGCGGCGGTGCGAGGGACCCCGCGGCCATGCGGGATCCGTGAGACGAGGCGGCTCCAGTGGCTGTCGGTCTTATCAATCAAGGGGGTGGGGGTTGCCCGCTCGGCGCAACGCGCTCGGCCAACCAGCCGAGCAGCAACCATCCACCGGGCCTGGCATCCAGTGCAGGGTTGGGAGGCCACCTCTAGGTCAGGCCGCGCACAAATGGGCCGGATCCTGACCCGAGTCTGGTCGACCCAGTTTGAGCCGACCCAGGGGGTGTTTGGTCAGGTCAGAGCAGGCCCAGACCCCCAATTTCCAGACTTTTTTCGGTTAAACGGTCATATCTTGTGCTACGGACCTCCGATCGACACACCTTCAGTTGAGTAGGATTTCATGGATTGATGCGGTCATTTCGGTATATTACACTCAACAGTTTAGTGATGTTTGAGAATGGACGGGTTGGTTCGAACTCGAAATCAACCGGGCCCTCGGCACAGAAACGCTTATAACAAGAGGATCGGACATCCGATAGATGTGTCGTCGAATATGTAAGATTTATCTTGATGAGAAGGATATTTTATCATACTCCACCTGAGTTTGGATGTAGATGGAGCACGGTCGGGTTGGTTTAGAATGTAAACCAACCGGGCCCCAGGAAGGGAAAAGCCAATAACTCTCAGACCAGATGTCTGTTTGACGAACCGTCAGCGGCGTTGGTAATCTCGTTGAGAAACGATTAATTTTGAGTATACCAATGATATTTTTGGGTACTGTTGAGATACGTTTGGGTTGGTTCGTACACGAATCCAACCGGGCCCCTAGAACATAAATGCTAATAACTCACAGACTGAGCGTCTGATTGATGCATTTTCTATTGCGTTGAGACCCCTATGATGAGGAGGTCTGTTGATATACATATTAGTTGAACTTCGTGACACTTGGAGTGTCTAACAGAATCTCATGGAGCGAATCCTTTTGGAGACGAGCTTACAGAGTACAATGACATTGTAGCTGGCAGAGACCTGATGAGTGCTTGTCCGATTCGTATCAGAGTGACATTGACTAGCCCAATGGGGAGCACTACTGTGTTGGGGTGGAAGACGCATAGAGGGGATCACTACTGTGTTGGATTTTCATACCCATGGTACTCGATTGGAGGAGTACCTCGGTAGGCTAGTAGGGGGATCACAACTGTGTTGGGGTGGCAGACCCGCTGCACTCGATAGTGGAGGAGTACCTCAGAGGTCTAAGGTTAGTGAGTAGCACCTCAAAGTCAAGACAAGACTACTGTGCACGACAGAGGGTGAGTTCTCCAGTAGCCATGTTTTCATCATCGTGAATAAAAATCCCTTTTTGAGCTGAGTCAATGACCTTGTGTTTACGTCATGATAGAGATGGGTTACTTGATAACTTATGTATTTGTATGCGAATATACCTAAGTAAAGTTCATCTGTTGAGATCATTCATTTTTTTTAGCCTTTTGGTATTTATTAAGACCATGAGGGTCTCTGGGTCCCTATTAAGTATATTTATACTCACCCCTGCATGGGCTATGCGCGCACCTCATTTGGTTGGATACAGACGACAGACAGCGCGGACAGAGGCTGAGGGTACGAGGACTAGACGGTACCTGGAGGTGGACCTCACGACGAATTGGTACCCAGAGGAGGTTGATGGATAAGGGCGCTAAGGAGGCTATATTTACCTACACTTCAAGTAGGATCTGTGCTGTACGATCTAGGAGTTGTGCTATCTGCACTTACCTTTTAGGTATGATCCATGGTGGATGATCAACGAGATGGTTGTCAGCTTCCAGATGTTCTGACTTTTACATTGTACTTTACCATTGGCTTGTATTTCAGGCCCCTTACTTTCTGCACTACTTTTGTTTTTAGTTTTAATTAGTTTTTTCTTCCGCTTCTACTCTGGTTGTGTTTTTTACGTTTTATAAATGCAATGCCTTCCCTTTTTATCAGGATTTATGCCTATTGGTGCTAGTCGCCAGCCTTAGGCCAATGAAAGGCGAGATTTGGGTAGTCACAGAATGGGCCCCGAGAACGAGTCGTGACAAATGGGTATCAGAGGGAGGTTCTACCATAGAACATATGACTCAGATATTTCGTTTCTGTGAAGTAATAGTGTTAAGGGTACTATGTGTGGTTTTCAGTTCAGGGAGTCCTTTGTTGGTGCATGCAGCCGACGTATCCATACACCAGGACCCTGAATTCTGATTTTTGACCTAGTGCCTGAAAACACGGATTGCATGTGTGTTTCAAAAGTTCCGTTTTAAATCATATTAAACCAAGTCAGCTCACTACGTATAGTCTTTTGACCATGTCACATCTATTTATTTCAAGATGTATTTAACTGGTCAGTCAACCTGGGTACCGAGTGAAGAGTACGATGATATACCACCGAGAAGAAAGGCCTCAGTACATGACCCTCTTCTAGTTGAGACATCAGCGAAGAGTGCACTCCTCTTGAGCGTGTTGCACAAGTTACAGCGACAGAGGCCTCCGATGTTTCAAGGCGAGTTTTATTTTTAGACTACAGGGTATTGGTTGGAGTTTGTAGCACGAGCTTTTATCACAGATTGGACACCCACAGACATGATGGTGTACCTAGATGTTAGTCTCTTTGTGGGAGTAGTTGAGAGGTGGAAGAGCCATATGCTCCAGTTTTGTGATGAAATTACCTTCACCTGGGAAGACATCGAGACCTTCTTAAGGGTGGAATTTATACCAGTGACTCTACACTCTGAGCATCCTCAGGAGATTCTTCCCGTGCCTCAAGGTTTTCTGTCAGTAGTCAGGTCATCTGTAGGAAGTAGACGAATGATTCATAGGTCCAAGGGGACCAGGCCAACATGTGTGTGACGTCAAGTTACAGGATCAGTAGTACGGGGCACCCGGGGTGGACTTAGAGCTAGGTGTACTAGGAACACACAATGTTTCTCTTGTAGCGGGCTTGGTCATAGGGCACATGAATGTCCAACTCCCCACATAGTTGATATGCAGGTGTTGAAGGATCCACCACGAAAGAAGTAGCAGCGGGAGCCTGAGCAACAGCCAAGCAATGGACAAGGCATTGGAGCTCCGGAAGGATGTGGACATGAGTGAGACTAGTTCCAGGCCTGGAGGCCTTTGTCCTTGGTGATTCTTGTTTTCGTGTTGTTGTAGTTGTGTTTTATTTGTTTCTTTTTACTTTTAGTTGCAGTAATAAAAGACACTTATCGTATTGAAGTTTACTTTCCTGTCCTTTTTGTACGGTTAATACCAAGAGGTTCTAGTTTAAACAGTTGACTTGACCATCTTGTGTGAGATTTCTACTAGAGGAGCCCCAGAAACCACACATTGATGTGACAGTGTAACTGAACCCTTGGAGGCCAGAGTAACTGTTGGATCTCATAGTAGTAGCATCGAGGCCTTACGACGTCATCCATGACATTAATTAGTATCATTCATGCCATGATTGACTGTATTAGGCAATGGAATGTGGTTCATCCAGGGGATGAGACCAGATTTCTCTTTTTTTACATAAGATAAATATTAGCATCTCTTGTAGAATGTAGACAAAGAAGGGTGACGATGAGTTCTTTCAATTAGATAGTCTTACCATTTGTTCTTTGAGTGAACGGTTTACATTTATATCCAACACATTAGTCTCAGGTGTATCTTATCTTAGAAAGACCTGAACTAGATACAGTGGTGATGGTTTGAATTCTTTCAGGACTATGACTTCGAGATAGTTTATACTCTTGGTGAGGGGAAAATTGTAATAGATTATCTTAGAAAGAGATTAGGAACTCAGCTGTTAGGAGTGGCGGGATAGTAGCCGGATGCGTTTCAGATATCCTTTGTGGATAGTGATGGAGTCATCATGTGTAAAAATAGATATGGTTCAGGCTACGACTGGACGATGCAGATCATCCTGGAGCGGATGAAGACTGCAAAAAGCAGAAAGAAGTGCTATTATAATAGGATATGAATTCCACTGGAGTTCGAGGATGGCGACCACATCTTTTTAAAGGTCTCATTTCAGTGAGGTCTATAGAGATGTGACTGAGGAGACAGGTTATCTTCATGTTTCATCGGACCTTTCCAAGCCCTTAGTAGGGTAGGTGAGGTGACTTTCCATCGGGCCTTTCCACCACAACTGAACCGGATGCATGACGTCATCTACGTAACTCAGCTGAGGAGAAGTGTGCATGACCTATCCATCATCATCGAACACTAAGATCTAGACATCAATGACTGGGTGACATTCACGGGGTTCCAGTAGAGGTTGAGGATTGACAGGAGCGAGTCCTACAAGGACAGCTGATTCCTCTTGTGCGCTTTCGCTAGCAGCATGAGAACATCCAAAAGAGCACATGGGAATGGAAGTCTCATATGTGTTCTCGGTACCTCCTTTAGTTTCCCTAGTTTATGTTGTATCTTTACGAGGACGTAAAGCCCTGAGGTGGGAGTAATGTAAAGATTCGTAAATTTCAATGAAATTTTATTTCTTAATTTTTTTCGAATTTTATGAGTCTGTGGCTTATGACAACACTTAATTCTACGGACCAGTGTGCCCGGGATCAATTTCTAATGTTTAGCTCGGGTGCGTTCAGTAAACTAATGAGCTGGTTTTTCTATCTTTTGAACCAGTGATCAGAATTGAAATCTGAGGGCACCTATGAACTCACAACGCCGGTAATTGCTTAAGGGGTCCTTTATTGTAATTGTGTTTTGATGGGATAAGAGGTTGTTTTTTTGGTTTATTTTTAAGGAATAAATAAAAATATGTGTTTAATATTTTAATTTGTGTAGGGTGGGTATTATCCTAAAAACGGGGAGTTAGAGGTGGGGCCCACACCCACCTAACCTCACATGGGAGAGTTTAGTGTGGGAGGGCCCACACGAGACCCTAACACCTCACCTCCCCCATAACCCCATTGACCTCCCCATTAATCACCCCTTGTTTAATACATGACAACTCCACTCATTTATTGGAGTGGAGCCTCTCCAGCTCCCAAGAATAATAAAGCCAAATAAGGTAATTAATAACCTTATGATTTTTTGTCACACCAATTTGACTTTTTTTGAATTTCTTGGAGATATTTTAAAAGAAGGAGACTTAATGAAATATTTTCTTGGAAAATATTTTGGGATAATTAGAGGGGAGCTTTCATCATTCATGAAGAACGACTTCCTCCCTCAACGAAGAACACTGGTTCCATGAAGAACGATCTACATGCCTTCTTTACTTTTATCCGTGACAAGAGGGGATATGCCACATCATCTGGTACACTCCGAAAATGACGGTTCTTCCCCAGCGTTGACGGAGCGACGACGCTTTCCACGTCTACGATGAACGAACCATAATCGAGGTAGGGGTATTTTTTTAATTTCTCCTTACCTTTTATAGGAAGGAATGATGAGCGCGGAACAAACATTGCCTGGTTGATCTGCAGATCGCTCGTACATGCTGGTTGGATGTGAGGTTATTATTCGAGTTTGGATTTGAGTTTGAATTATTAAATCTTGATTGAAAACTCCTAATGCGGTGGGCTCGGGCTGAAGAACAAGCCCTCCCCTCCGGAGATTGGTTACTTGTGCATGTATTGAAGGGAAATGTTGAAATGAGACCGCAACAGCATTTGGAAGCTATAGTATTGAATAACGGGCCTCGGGAGAGATGTAGACGCAAGCGGTGGGTGAAACGGACCACCGGAGCACGTTTGGTGGCCCGCGGAAGCCGCTGCCAGCACCGGCGTCTGGCGGCAGCAGTGTGATGGACGTCGCGGCAGCCCGAGATACTGGAGGAGGGGAAACACCAGTTAGTGCCGCCGGTATCAATAAAAGGGAGGGGGGTCCACTCGGTGCAACGCGCTCGGCCAATCGGTCGAGCCGCAACCAGCCACTAGGCATGGCCTCCAGCGCTGTGCTAGGCCGCGCCTGCTGGGCCGGTCCGCGCTAGCTGGTCCCGACTATGACCAATCAAGCCGGACCCTATCCCGAATCGGGCCAACCCCATTCAGCCTGACCCAGGGGGTGTTGGTTTCGGTCAGACCGGGCCTAGACCCCCTATTTCTGGACCGTTTTTGGTTAAACAGTCATATTTTGAGATAAGGAACTCCGATCGACGCACCATCAGTTGTGTAGGATTACTTGGATAGAGATGGTAGATTATGTATATTAGACTCAAGATTTCGGTGAATTTTGTGAATGGAAGGGTTGGTTCAAACTCAAAACCAACTGGGCCCTCAGAGCAGAAACACTTATAACATGAGGACTAGACGTCTGATTGACGTGATGTGGACTACGTTGTATTCCGCATGATGAGATGGTTCTTTTGGCATAATCCACTTGAAGTTTGGATGCATATGGAGTATGTTCGTATTGTTTTAGCTTATAAACCAAATGGTCCCCTGAACGGAAAAGACAATAACTCTCAGATCGGACGTCCGTTTGATGAACTGTAATCAGCGTTGGTAATCTCGTTGAGAAAAAGGTTCCTTTGAGTATACCCATGATAGTTCGAGGTACTGTTTCGATACGGTCAGGTTGGTTCGTACACGAATCCAACCGGGCCCCTTGAACAGAAATTATAATATCTCACATACTGGGGGTCCGATTGACGCATCGTCTCTTGCGTTGAGACCCCTATGATGAGGCGGTCCTTTGAGATACTTCTTCATTGAACTTCGTGACATTAGGAGTGTCGACCAAAAGCTCAGGGAACAGATCCTCCTGGAGGCAAGCTTATGGAGTACGGTGACATTGTAGCTGGCTGAAAACTAATGACTGCTTGTTCGATTCATATCGGAGTGACGTTGACTAGAACAGTGGATAACACTACTGTGTTGGGGTGGCTGACCCATGGCAGGGAGCACTAATGTGTTGGGGTGGCAGACCCGCAGTACACGATAGGAGGAGTACCCTTGTAGGCTAGTAGGAGGAGCACTACTATGTTGGGGTGGAAGACCTGTGGTACTCGATAGTGGAAGAGAAACTCAACAGTCTAAAGATAGTGAGTAGCACCTCGGAGTCAGGAAAGGATTAATGCACTCGACAGAGGAGGAGTTCTCCAGCAGCCGTGTTTTCGTCATCGTGAATAAAAATCTTGGTTTGAGCTGAGTCAATAACCTTTTGTTTACCTCATGATTGAGATGGGTTACTTGATAACTTAGCTATATGTATGGGTATATACCTATGTAAAGGTTATCTATTGAGATATTTCTTTTTGGATTATCCTTGATGGATATAGTGTGACCTTGAGAGTCTCAGGGTCCCTACTGAGTATCATTATACTCACCCCTACACATGTTATTCCTGCACCTCATTGTGTTGTATGCAGACGACGAACATCGTTGATGGAGGCTGAGTGTACGAGGATTGGATGGTACCTAGAGGTGGATCTCACGACGAGTCGGTAGCTAGAGGTGGTTGACGAAAGAGGGCATAGAGGAGGCTATATGTACCTACCCTTCAGGTAGGATCCATGGTGGATGATCTAGAAGATGCAATATATATATCTACCATTCAGTTAGGATCCGTGGTGGATGATCCTGGAGCTTCTTGTCACCTTCCAACTGTTTTTTATTTTACCTTCTAATTTACAATTGGGCTTGTATTTCCAGCTCCTTACTTTCATCACTACTTTTGTTTTTAGTTTTACTTAGTGTTTTCTTCTGCTTGTACTATGGTTTTGTTTGTTTACATTTCATAAAGACAATTCCTTCCCTTTTTATCTGGATTTACACCTTTTTGTGCTTGTCGCTAGCCCTTGGGCTATGGAAGGCGGGCTTTGGGTACTCACAACATGGGCCCTAAGGACGGGTCGTGACATAAATAATTCGAAAAATTAAATTTTCAATTGAAATTGAGGGACCCCAAAAAAATAAATATAATTATTTAAAAGTATATATTATTCATAATGTATGAATTCAGTAAGATATTATTTTTATAATACTTTTTCTAATGTATAATGTTTTTTACTATATATGATTATTTGGAAATATATATATTTGATACATTTTATTTAATAATAAAAATATGATCCATGGTTGTTTTTCAATGAATTTCCAACTCATTTCTTAATATATAAAAGGAATAACCAATAAATATTAGTTTATTGTTAAATCACCAGAATTATACTTTGAGAGATAATAATATCTATAAGAGGGTGAAAATTATTCCCATCTATCTAAAATTCTTTTCCCAAATCAATATCTATTGCTCATATTTTCTAATACAATAAAATTAACACTAAAACATAAATGTAACACAACTATTTAATTCTTAATATTTATTTGTCAAAATAAATTACAAAAAACAATGACATATAAACCATGACCTGATGTTGGATAATGGTAGGTGATAATCCCATATCATCATTTGATTATAGGGTCATGATACTCGACCTTTCTACATGTGATTGGATTTCGCACAACATGAATTTGGTCATTTTACTAAAACAATATTAATGTCATTATTGTATATATCCCAAATTATGATGACCCAGGATTACTGTAACATAAATTACATGATAAAACATAAATTTTACGAGAATTATGAGTCTTGTGTAGAAAAAAATATTTATTTCAATTAATGATTAATTTTCTTTTCATAATCTAAACCAGTAAGGTATTTTTGGAATAAATGATTTTCAATAATATATTCAATAATGTTATATTACATCCAAAACAAATCCAAAGAGGTAATTATGAAAGTGAATATATGATCTTTCATAAACAATTTATAGCCCATTATTATGTATAAATCAAATGTTATTTAAAAGAACCACTTCTTATGAGATTTTTAAAAAATACTTAGATGTCTCATAAATATTATCACCCAAATTCCGTTGGTAAAAAAATTTTCTATGTTTATTTCCTTGTACCCTAGAATATAAATACATATTAAATTTTTTTCCAAAAAGGTGCATCTATTTTCTATGATTTATCCTTCATAATAAGGAATTGACGTGGATAATATCCATTTTCTCCACATTTATAATAATGAATTCTTGATGAATACATAGGATGAGACATATTTTATTCCATTATACTCTTCATTTTCCTCACTAATTCAACCTTTATCCTTATCTTTTCTATATGTATTGAATTTTATCAATCCATTAAGACACTTCATGTGTTACATCATTCATCTATCATATATTACGAAAATCAATCCTTCTTTCCTACATGGTATCCTTCAATCGAGCTCCCAGTGAACTCCATCATTCTCTTCATTGGAAATTATATGATTTCGTTATGGTATATATTGAAAATAATGTCTTTTTGAACTAATTTCCCAATGTCATATTATCATTCACTCAAGTATTCATTCCATAATGATTCTAAAATTAAGCAACAAGTCCATCTTATTCAATGTTAACTTCATTCCTTCAGGTTTCATCCATTAACTAAAACCCAAAAGAAAAATATGACAAACAATAATTATATTTGGAAAATTATATAAAATTTTATAGTATATATAAATCAAGACACCAATATTTTTAAAAATTTGAAAAATTAGGATTAATATTTGTAATTCATTAGCATCATATAAATGAAAAATTTATATTTTATTATAAAGGAAATTTGATATATCATATACATGAACACCATAAGTGAAAATCAATGTACCAGGTAATTCTAATTTTCAAACACAAGATGATGATTTAGTCAAGCCCAATACAAACTTTTCAGATTCTTAACCCCTATGTTTTTAAGTTATTGAACCATATAGAATTTTAGTATCTATAAAATGATTTATTTATTGGAAACCAAATATTATTTAACTTATCAAAACATTTGAATTTATAGCACTACATATCATTAATGTCCATCATAGAGTTATGATCGCTAATATAATTTTTCCTAATTATAGTTCACATAATTTCTACAAAACATTATCTGATGAAAACATTAGTAAACATGACCAAATTAGCTTTGAGTATATCTCTACATTGTTATATTTTCAAAATATAGAAGGAATCATATCCCAATGATCATAATAATGTATAAGTATTAGCAAAAATGATGTATATAAAATTTATAAGATATTTATGAATACAAAAACTATTAAATTTTTATTAGAGAATAAAATCATTCCCACTTATAAATACTTGCATGCGAATTAAGATAAAATTCAATTATTTAAAGGGAATAGAAGCAAAATAAGGGTGAGAAAAAATGATATGTATGTGATATGTATACCCAATGAAATAATGAATAAATTATATTAACATGTATGGAATTATAGATAACTAGACAAACATTTTATATAATTAATAACCAGATAAAGATGGGTATCCAAGAATAATATAAATGAGATAATATAGAGAATAATAATAAATATAGAAAGGTAAATAACATAAAACACATGTTATTGAACCAATATCATTATATTCTGAACTGGATGATGCATAATCTATATTAAATGACAAAAAAATAAATAAATATTTTATTTAATAAATAACCGATAATGAAATGAATCTAGAGATAGTATCATTGGGAAAAAATCATAATTATTATTTAAAAAATTATAATGAAGGATGTTCTTAATTATTGGATTTCATGTCTCATGCACACAATACAAATACCATCATGATCAAAACTCATGATAGTTAAAATGTCTGGTGTAAAAAATCATCTGGCAAGGAAAAATGATTTCATTCAACATTATTGATTCACCTATTGAGAATATAAATTATTAGAAGGGATATATATAACCGAAACCCACAAATTCCCATATTCCCAAAGCATTTATCATATATTGAACAGACGATTCAATTCATGAAGAAATTTCTTTATCATTATATATCCCTGTTTAGGAAATAATATATATTATCCATATTTCCCTTATAAATTTATGAAAAAAAATTAAAAACATTTATTAAAAATTAATATATGTTCTAAGGAATATTTATATTTGTGATAATTTATAATTATATTTTTAGAATATATAATTCATAATGATCACATGAATGTTAATAAATCACGGTATGATTAATGAATAAAAAATATTATCTATAATGTTATTATCAATACAATTATTTAAAAGAATTATCATAAGCCATTCATGTAAATAATAAGTACGATATCTATGGAATGCATACCCATTTTAGTAATTATAATGGGTTATTATTATTGATTAATAGAAATACAGTAAAAATATCAATAAAAATATTCTCATGGAAAATATCTTTCTCATTTTAAAAATAACATTTTAAAATGATATTATAATACAAAAATTAAAAAAATATATATATTTCTAAATAGTATTTTCATATTTTACTGGGTTCAATAAAATAATTAATTATCCATGAGAGATATAAATACCATTATTTATTTAATCATAATTATAAATAATTATTTCTACTTTTTTATGAAATACAAAATATAATATTTAAAAAAATTAATTATGATTTATCTAAAATAAATAAAAAATAAAAATGATATAAATTTATTTAAAACCCCATTTGGAAGAAGTAAATATATGGAAATATTTTTTTATAAAACATTTATTTGGAATAATATAATTTCCAACTAAAGAATGAAATGGAGTGATATTTAAAAAAACATTTTATATGAAATTTTACGCGCTAATGAATATAAAATGGTAGTATTATATGATATAATGATTAATGACTAGAGGAAAATTAAATAAAAGGTTTTATTGAAAAATTATCAAATAATATTATTTAATTGAAATGTATGTCCATATAATCCTGATTACAAGAGATTGAAAAATAAACAATTTCGAATATCAAATTTCTATTGAGATATTTAGTCAATGAATCACTTTATTTGTTAAATTTTACTATGGATAAAACAAGAAGATAATAAACATAATGAAATAAAAATTCCACACACACACATAATAATAAAATATAAATGAATGTGAATATTTAATATCATCCAACAAGATAATTGATGTTGTGAAATCGATTATCACATGTTAATTTTATGATTAAATCCCCTTTGATGAAATAGTTTATATAGAATAATAAAACACTATTATTAATGTGTTATTAAGGATATTAAATTTAATTGTTTAATTATATATACCATATAAAATAAAATTGGTGCACAAAATTACAATATAACTCATGGAAATTATATTATAACAAAGTCACCTAAATCACACTTCTATTTGGTTGAATGTGATTCAAAATCATTTGTGGTGGTATTAAACATGTTCTTAACATCAAAAATAATACTATTACTATTTATAATACCACAAATTATCCATTTATAAAATATTATTAATATTACATTAATAATCATTCATTATTTTCATTGTTCTATTGTCATTGCCTGGTTTTCTTAATCATGTGTTTTCTTTGACGATCTAGTTCTTGAGAATGTTACATTGTTTTATTAACCTCATAATAAAAATGTATTATTTATTATATTTTTATATTAATTATAATTTTAAATATAATATTACATTATATTTATGATAAGTTGGGTTTTTTATGATCATGGATACGGTAAACCATATGTACACAAATGCAACCTATACATTTTTAACAAATAATCAGGGAAGAAGGTCTGTATTATTTTATCATTCCAAAATTATCTTAATATCCTAAATAAAAAATAAATTTATTAAATATACATCTATATATCATCCATGTTGTTTTTGTTGAAAGGAGGCACACATTACTTTGTGATGCTGGTACTCAACACAAAAATAGACGATTTTAAAATCATTATGTTAGTGAAATAGTAATAATGAAATGAGTTATTATATTTTTATAATGAGAAATATATAATTAATGTAATTAAATTATCTACATATAACATTCGTTTTTTATCTTTATCCATTTTACATTTCATGTAATGCATTAGTGAAAGGTAAATCACATCACCTTTGGGAGGTGGTAGACCTTAGTACACACAATAAATAATATTATATCCCTTATATAATAGAATGTAAAAATGATATATCTGATACTATGACTATATAAGTATATTGATTTTATAAATATCATATATAATCAATATTCACATAGTTATAAATATCATTTTATGGTGTGAATAGAAAAACGAATGGCATCTGTTCATGATGTAGTAGTTTGGCGTACACAATAATCATGATTTCGTAACCCATTTAATATATTCGGGGCTATTTTTCTATTTCCATTAATTTAAAATAATATTATGTATATTTTATATAATTACTATATTATAAAATAAATTTTAGATTAAAATTAATGGAGGTGGAGGTAGAAATAAAATTAAAACTTCCATTTAAGAACATTACCTCTTCTTCACATATCAAGATAATGTTGGAAGCAAAATCATTCATATGATATTTTTATGCCAAAGTTAATCTTCATAGATTGAAAAATGTCTTGTAGGTAATTTATTTATGATGTTATTGTTGAATCAGAATTGATTAATTCTATAAATATGTTATGAGATTTGTGTCCTGTTACTAGATATGTGAGTGGCACGCATGAAATTTTTAAAATAAAAAGTTGTATTGATGTTTTTCACATTCCAAAATTGTGAAAATAGAGTATTAAAAATAAAGAAACTTGTTAGGTTTCACATCTCATCATATGATCTATTTTATTCATTCAAAAAATTAATTTTAAGCATTATATTTTTAGTTTAACCCCTTGATAATCTATTAATAACATGACTAAAATAATTAATTCTTGTTGTAATCACTATTCATTTAAGTAAAAAAACTATGATGACATATATAGAAAAAATAAATCATGATGGTTCGAAATGTAGAAATTTCTTTTACAATATACATTCATAGAGTTTTAATGATTTATTTTAAAATTAATTAAGCATACATGATATGAATGTGGGTTTTTAATGACAAAATGTTCAAATGTTTACAAAATTTTAACGTAAAATATAAAAAATTGATTATTTCACTATCCTAAATAAGATAAATTGGCATATAATGTAACAATATTTACTATTAAATAATATTGACAATATAATATAACATTATAAATAAATTAAAATTAATGGATTTTTTCCATTGAAATTCTTCATTATAAACTATTCTTCACAAAATTAATCATTTAAAAAGAATACAGAAAATCATCCCCAAAAATTGAAGTAATTAAATAAATGATAAATATAATTTCATAAAATAAATTTTAAATGCAGTAATAAATAAATTTAAATTATTTTCACCATAAAATAATTAATAATATTTTATAAAATATAACGATTTGTTTAAAATATTTATTTTTTCATTCAAATGATATGTATTTTAATATCGATCAATATAAAAGTAAATAATCTTTTTATGAGTTTTGAACCATTTAATTTTCATTAAATAGTTTTTAATGTTCATACCCTCTTATTTAATGGCTAAAATATATTTATATACTATATTATTATTGAATTTGACTTGGGGTTGTGTGCTCAGTGATTTATCAAACAGATTAAATATAGAGAAAATAATATGATGGGTTATTTATTATTATTGTTGATATATATATAAATTATCAAATAAAATTTTATTACTTGAAAGTTTTATAGTGGTAGATTTATAATACACTTTTTATATGAGTGTTGTCTCGAAATATTTTTTTTATGGTATGGTTCATGATGTTATTGTGCAAGGATATGTTTACTAGTTCCTGACATTTGGACTTACGTAATCCCTTTATAAATTTGTCTTATTATTATTCTTATGATTCATTCATTTTTAATTAATATATATTGGTGATTATGATATATAATTTATTAAATTTTTATTGATTAATATTTCCACACTATTATTTATCCCATTTTTATTCTTGGTAGATTATATTGCATGATATCCCACTCTGACTATTTATAGTGACACTTTACATGCATTCACATCCATTAGATTTACCAAAAAAATTATTGAATGATTTTATAAAAAATAAACAAAATATTTTTTTTCTAATATAATATGTTGACATTTTATGTGACTATTGTTCCCAAGAAAACTAAAAAATCATTGAGATTAATATATATTTTATCTTTAATCATTGTGATGATCTAAACACAAGCTCTACGCTATAAGGGTTGAGTTCAATAATCTTTTTATTTGGACATTATAATATGATAAACTATTTTGTTTTATAGTTGTGTAACATGGTTTAGGTAAATCCTAGTTGATTATCATTTTGATCAATTGTATGGTAATATTTAAATATAAATTTTTTTTAAAAAATAGACAGATCATTATTACATGAAATATATGAAAAATAAATAAAAAATTATTTTGGATTTATTTTTAAATGGGTTTTTAGTGCACATTTTGTTATAGTTATGGAAAACCATTGAAAAATTGATTATATGGTATATATTGGGATTTTCAATGCCATATAATTTTTTTTAAATCACGAGGTCACTATTTTCATGGTAAATTTAATAAAAATGGACATTATGTATTCTAATTATTTAAGCCTCGACCTCCATTTTTGAAATCATCTCCCATAGTGGACAAAGATAAATTCATGATCCCCATTATAATACTCTAAATTCAGTTCTATACTATATTATATTAATTTTATTTTGTCTTGAGTTATGATTCACACATTCCATTATTTCCTATTTATTAAATTTGATATTTTTTTATTCAAACATGATTTTGGTTTGGATTCTTAAGATAAATTTCCTATAGACAGGTGTAATTATCATGTTATGATTGTGAATTAACTATTAACACCTATAAAATGTTTTGTCACGATCTCAACTCATTATCATATGTATTTTAAATTATTTAATGTTTCATAGATATATTTTTATTGTGTTTTAGAAATATGTTACAAGACAATTGTTTGAATCAATGATATATATTACGGTCCTTTGGGGAACTAGGAACGAGTGTGTGTTCAGATTATAACACACTATACTTTTTGTGGGTTTGGGAAGTTTATGTCAACGAAATTATTATTACATATTTATGTCTACATGATGAAAATATCAAATATAATATTATTTTTAAAAAATGAAAAATATTGATGATTTTCCAAGATAATGTTCTTCATGATTTTATATGTGCTTGAATGAGTTTTGAAGGGGATATAATAGTCAGTATTTAGATAAATTAATATCCCTATATGATGGATTAGATAATATTTCAACATTATTATTCACTTTTCTATAATATTCTTATATATTTTATCTCTATAGAGAGTTATCTAACATTTGATGATTTTTTTTTCAAATAATATAATATTTATTGAAATGAAAATTGTTTAAAGGGGAACGATGGACCCATGTTCATGGACCACATTCATCAGTCCCAAATGGATGAAAAAATTATTATAAAAATGAATTTTCTAAAGCAAAAATACTATTATTAGTTTAAATTAAACATATTTATTACATGTATGGTTTATTTTATAGGTTCTTATAAATACCAAAATAATGATAATGTTGTTATAAAAAGATGAAAGGGCTTAATAGGACATCATGGATCTTTTGAATGTATTAAAACCTTCCATCTAGTTGATCATAGAGTAATATAATGGTTTACCCCCCATCCCCAATAAAGTTATTATGAATGTGGTTATATATATAGTTACATTATTAATAGTTGAGTGGGTAGACTAACCTAAGAGGGAAAATTATTAGATTTTAACATTATTCCAAATTCATAGTTTGATGGTAGAATTATGTTTCCATTCAAACAAATAATGCTATTATTTAATTTTATTGGGGAAACTATTTTCTCTTAAAACATCGGAATATGATTATGTCAAGGCAGGTGGTTTTATTAATGGGAAATTTCATTGAATTCTGATTGTGGTTTTCCTTTGGTGACCTCATTAGGATTCCAAAAATTATGTTGTCTATGGAGAGGGGAAGGGTAGAGTGGTCAGAATTTTAATGACCCATCCTTAAACATTTCATATTATTTAATTAAGATAATAATTCACCTTGATTATCTTTTAAGGTTTAGAGAATTACAGAAATTAGTTCATAACATATACCTAACAACTTTAATATTACATACATGTAACCAATTTCCATTTTTTCCTCAAAATTAAATTTATTGAAAAAGGGAGTCATGTCTAGTTCCATGTTTTAGACTACATGACATTTCCTTAATCTCATCCTTGTCTCTATTCCACTTTATATCATGTGAAAATCTTTTCAAAAAATTAGGATGAGTATAAAAAGCTCAGTAAGGGATACACAAAGAAGAAAAACTCATAGTTTTTCAAAACAACAAGTAAACAATGAATACTTTATCATAATTAATGATTTTCACCATTATAAAGTAGTTAATACTATTCACTGAATAAAATATCATTGCTTACAATTTTGTAACCAAAATATTACCACAAAACTCATATAATGAACACATAACATATAAAGGTATCTAAGGACATAAGCATACTTAAATGGAATAACCATACAATTGAATTCCACACATATCAAAAAATGGAATATCCATACAGATGACTTCTATACCGAATTAATTGTAGGTTATAACATAACCACTCTTCCAGGTTTATTACTTCACCACTCATCATATGGTTTATCACGTAACCATGATTCAAATGTCCAAGTACCAATATAAAACCATAACACATACAAGAAATATAAAATAAATAAAACATTATAACATGTCAATAAGAATAGATAACTGAAATAGATTCTCATAAAAATCCATTATAAAAACCATTTTCAATACCAAAATACAAAAAAGTGGATATGGTTTTTATTTTCCTTTTAAAAACATTACGACTGGATAAAGAATCCAAATATCAAATATTACGAATAGCGGGGAAAAGGTCATTGTCACCGCTTACATTGAATGAAACATTCCATTTTCTAGTTTAGTAAAACACTTTGTAGTTGAATATTCCATTTGAATTAAATTATGTTTCAAAGGTATTTATAAGGCGTATAAAATAAATTCTTTTATTAAAACAAAATATTCCCATATGAAAGGTGATTGAGAAGAAGTCTCTTACCTCGTGTCTGACTTGACACGTTCGTTATTTATTCTATTTAATAATAAACTAAGGATTAATAATTATTTATTAAGAACCTTTATAAATATTATTATTCCTTTTATATGAATTATTACAATTTTATAAAAATTATTTAATCATTTATATTAATAATGGTCATTTTTTTATATTTGTTACTTGATCATAAAATGGACTTCTTATAATTACAAGTTGTTTATCTGGTCAAAATTTTATTATATAAGTAATCATATTAATGATATAGATATTATATATATTATATATATCATGTATATACATGTATTAATAAAATTACATGAAATTTGGAGATAAGAATTGAAATGCACCGTTCATGGAGACGGTAAGTTATACGTACGCATGAACGCTACATCCATTTCTATTTCGTATTGTAATTGAATGAAATCATAAATATACATAATTATATTATTATTAAATTATATTATCATATAAAATTTCATTAATTATACCCTTTATATGTTCCCAGAAGGCATAAACAAGTCATATCACTTTGAGGGGGCCGTAGTCCCCACTTCTTAAAATGAGGTTATCGTATTTACCCACTATGGAAACCATAAAGGTATTACATAAATGAAAAATAAAGAAGCATAGAGACAATATAAATATCATATATATCATATATAATTACATTTAAATGATAATTTCCACCATGAGTGGTGGTTGTAGATATTTCAACAATCATAGTTTCATGAGGCAGTAGTTCGCCATCTAAAGAAACATTATATTCTGAACCCATTAGTCGGAGGTGTGTGAAAGTGTAGTTCGAATCGATCTCATAAAAAAACAAAGAATATTAAGGATAAATGTTTTTAATATAATGTAATAAAAAGAGTTTAGGACGTTGTATACGTAAAATAAAACAAAAAAACAAAAGAATTTAAGAGAAATTGTTAACATTAATTTAGGTAACTCCATTTGGTTAGAACCAAACGGATTTATTGAAGTGCCTTCATTCTAAGGTAGTGATTATAGTTAGAATATTGGGATCTTTTGATCATACTTGTGGTGTTTATGGATGAGCCATGGGGCCTAAGAGGTGTGAGGAATGAGTTAAAAGTGGTGTCCTTTTATAAGGGGGAGGATGGGCGCTTTAGGAAAATTTTAATCAATTATTTTATTATAAACATATATTCACATTCAAAAGGCTGAAAAGTTATTAAATTATAATATAATATGACTCATGGTCGAAATACAATCATACAATAATAATTGGAGAGGTTTTTTATATTATTTTAATCTTTATAATCTTATTTATTTAAATAATTTTTAATGAATTAAACGATGCATCATTATTGTGTCATAAATAAATTAATTTATATGATGTATAAAATTTTAAAAAAATTATAATGTACGAAATATTTTTAGGTTTCTGATGAATATTTATAATCTAAGATATAACATATAAACCCACCATGTAAAAATTAATTTACTAAATGATATTTGTTTATGTCATTTTCATCTTTACTTTAAATTAATTAATATAAAGTGTCATTGTCACACTCAAGTGGATCAATGGGGTCCAAAAATCGACCCAAGGATGCCCATGGTTGGATATGTATCATCCAATAGGATTTGGTCACATTTGAGGGTTATTATATATTATAATTATATTATTATTTTACCGTTATTTACCAGATTTACACTTTAACCATGGTAAATAAGATTTTTTCTGAAGTAAATATTCATAATGCCTATAAATAAAAAATACATATTTACACAATTTGGATATCCAGATTTAAAATCTGGAATTAAATTTTCCTAATTCAAAACATAAAAGTCGAAAAAATTAATTTAAAATTAATTCTCACTGTCAAAATAAAGACATGTTTTTATGAAATTTTAACTACAAAAATATTGACATTTATTTATGTCAAATTTCACTGTGAAATTACTTCCAATAACCAATATTGAATTAAATATTGAAAAAATTATCCAATTAATTTTTAAATCCAATTAAAAATATAATATATCTTTATAAATAAATTAGATTAAAGGCAGTTTTGAATTTAAATACATTAATCTTCCACTATTCAATAAAAATGAATTTTATCCAAAAAATTTCAAAATTTCATCCAATGTAAATTTTGATGCCCATTTATGAATAATAATTTTACATTTTCATTTATAACATATATAAGTGACCAAAATATATTTAATGTGGGTTCGACATCAAAAGGTGGTAAATCAACCTTTTAATGAATATTCGAGTTTTTATGCTTAAATAAGATTTATTCTTATTTTAACCCTTTAATATTTATTTGATAAATATAAAAACATTTAACCAAATTGTATAATAATTTATTAGTTAGTTCTATTTATTTTTTCTTATATAATGTCTAGCCATTACATACCATTTAAAATAATAATATTATATTATTAGTGTGCAATGTAAGACTTCAAGGAAACCGGTTGTTGCGAATCTGGTATGCCATCAAACATAGAAATCCCCTTTAAATTGGAAATATTATTTAATTAGAAAATATTAATAAATATGAAAATGTTATATTTATTTATTTACCTAGGATGTTACTTCCTTCCCCCTTTTAGAAATTTTTTCCTCGCAATTTCATTCACTTTTGAAATAATTGTGGGTATTTATCCCTCATAGTATTTTCATATTCCCATGTTTCCTCTTCAACCATATGGTTTTTTCCACAAAAACATCACCTGTTTAATTACCTTATTCCACAATACATTCTCTCTTCGGTCATGAATCTGGAAACTTTGTTCCTTACAAGAGAGATTCTATTCCAACTAAACTACCTCAAGGCTCAAAACATGAGACGGATTGAGAATATATTTTCTTAACATTGAAACATGAAAATAATTATTTACCTGGGACAATCAAGGAGGTAATGCCTCTCTATAGTCAACAAATCCCACATTCCGCAAAATTTCACATGGTCTAATGAACCTCACACTCAACTTTGCTTTCTTACCAAAAGGAATCCCACTTTTCCGCAGAGAATGTCTAAGAAATAGATGATCAAATACCTCAAAATAATGATCCATCATCTATTTATCCACAAAAATTATCTACCTGCTCTATGTTGTTCTCATGTGCATTTGAATCAACTGAACTATCTTTGTCGTCTCTTCTACAAATTTTCTCCCATTAACATCCTTTAAACTACGTCATCCAAAAAAGCTGGTGTTCGACAACACATTCCATATAATTCTTCAAACAAATCCATCTATATATTGTAATGAAACTTTTATTATAATAAAATCAACCAAATAAATAGTTGGTCCCAACTTACCTAGTAATCCGATGAACATGCACATAACATATCCTCCACGGTATGAATTATTTGTTTTGACTTCCCATCTAATTTCGAATGAAAAGAAATAATAAAATTTAATTCATTACCCTACGACTTCTGTAGGACTTTCCAAAAGTTATATGTCATCCTGTGATCACTATCAGATACAACGGAGAGGGGAACGCCATGCATCCTGACTATCTCTTTGTCATACAACTGATATAGTTGATCTTGAGACAAAGTATCTCAAATAAGAATAAATTGAGAATATTTAGTCAATCGATCAACAATAACCTATAGTGCATTGTTACATTGATATTTATATGTTAATTCCACAATGAAGGCCATGGATATATGATTCCATTTCCACTCTAGCACCGGTAATGACTAAAGCATCCATTTCAGTAATTGCAGCACTGATTTAACCTACTGAAAAGTCATACACTTCATAGTAATATCAACAATTACTTTTTTCATTCCATCCCATAAATAATACACCCAAAGATCTATGTACATATTAGTACTCCCATGATGACCTGAAAGTAGGGTACTGTGAGTTTCACATAACAAATCATTCTTCAACTGTGAATCACAAGGCACACATAATCTCATTCGAAATCACAAAACACAATCACTATCAAAGTTAAAATTAGGAAACTTACCCTTCTGAACCAACCCTACATTTTTTTTCAACTCACTATCTTAATTCTATTATTACTTAATTCTGCCTGATTTAGATGATCTCACTGACAACTGAAACAAAATAGAATAATTTCTCGCACCAAGAACTTCAATGAAAAATTTCAACAAATCAAAAAGAAACAGATCTCATTCCAAAAATATCATGGTTAATGGAGCATTACTTTTTTGACATAATTCATCAGCCACTTTATTTTCGTTTCCCATATGGTGAAGGTTCATGAAATCATAATCCTTGATTAATTCCAACCATCTCCTCTTAATCATGTTCAATTTTTTAGTTAATATATACAAAAAACTTTTCTGATTAGTATATATTTCTCACTATACTCCATACAAATGATGCCTCCAAATTTTTAAAACAAAAGCAATAGTAGTTAAGTCCAAATAATTTGTTCGGTAATATAACTCATGAGGATTTATCTGATATGAAGCATAAGAAATTACCAGAACATTCTTCATAAGGACATAACCATTTCATTTCAATGAAGCATCAATTAAAATAACAAACTCACCATTTCTGGAAGGAAGTTCCAATACTGGAGAATTCAACAATATTTTTTTTCCAATTCCTGAAAAAAATTACCACATTCTTTGGTCCAAATGAACATAACAACATTTTGAGTTAACTTAGTCAGTGGGTAAGATAACCCTGGGAAATTCTCAACTACACTCTGGTAATAACCTTCCAATCCATGAAAACTGCAGATATCAGATATATTTGGGGGTCATGAAAAATTCATCTACAACTTTTGTTTTATAAAGATCAAAAGTTATTCCATTTTTTTAAACAATGAGACTAAGGAATGAAATTTGGTTTAACAAAATCTCACAATTTCTAAATTTCCCAAATAATTTATTTTCATTATGTTTTGAATGTAAAACATTAAATGAAATTCATGTTCCTCTTTTCTTTTAGAATATACCAAAATATCATCACTGAACACAAACAAAAACATATCGAAGAACTCATGGAAATTTCTATTAAAAAGATCCATGAATACAAGAAGTTTTATTGGTAAACCCAGAAAGCATAACAAAAAATTCATAATGTCCATATCTAGTAAGAAACGTGGTATTCTGAATGTCTTCTTCCATTATTTTAAACTAATAGTACCCCGACCTGAAGCCAATATTTGAAAAATACAGAGCTCCCTGGAGATGATCAAAAAAATCATCGATATGAAGAAAACGATACTTGTTATTAACAAATATGTTATTCAATGCTCTATAATCAATGAATATTCTCATTGAGAAATATTTATTTTTAACATATAAGATAGAAATAACCCCATATTGATGTGCTAGGTCGAATGAAACTTTTATCTAATTACTGCTGCAATTTCTTCTTTAACTCTAAACGTTTTATTTGAGCAATTCAATGACTGGGTTTTGAATCATGATTAACATCAATATCTAATTCAGTAGTAAATTCTACTTCCCAATCATGTATAATAAAAGGAAACTGATAAAGAAAAAACCTCACGATACTCATCTACCACTAGCAGGACATTAATAAGAACTGTTCATTTGATTTCTATAATATGTGGAAGGTAACATTCATTTCAATCTATTACTTGTTTTTTCAACTTCCTGATATGTTATCAAATGTAAGGGTTCATTTTTGTAAACAAACTGAATATATTTCTGTAATGAAACCTCATTAGATCTGCATTTAATATAATCAGGATAACCAGATAGAAAATCCATACCCAAAATAACATCATACTCTACTAGAGGATAAATAATAAGGTTTGCAGGTAGATTCTTTATGTGCACAAGGACATGATGGTTCTTATAATTTCATTTTGTCTCAACATTTCCCCCATGTGTTTTTAAAATAATATCATGATTTATATCGTGATATTGAATTCCCAATTTAATAGAAATCATCAAAATAATAAACGAATGTGTAGACCCTGTATTCAACAATGTATTTGAATAATCTGAACTAATAAACAAAGTACCTGATACAACTTCATTTGTACATTCGTTGAAGCGGTTTCAAAAGATTCCAACACCCCTTTTTTTTTGTATTCTGGTTGATTTCCCAATTTTGGGTTCTTTGTTGGACAATAATTTTAATAATTACCCGTTTCATTTCACATAAAACATCTTACATCGAGCATTTCATTGGCTTAATGATTGTATTACTTATAGTTACGAACAATATGACCATACTTACCACACTAGAACCACTTTAATGACATTGATAATCATTCTCAAGGATGATTCTTACCACACTTATCATAAGATAGAGATTTATTTGTCTTACCATCAGACTTCTTTGATGAAATCTATCTCTTTGCATGCCAACTGGATCTCTTATTCTTTTGTTTTTCAAGGATAACCTGATAATCAGAAAACACCATTTCATCCCTCTCTGCACATCAAACAAGTTTTTCATAACTTTTTATCTCACTATAGGATAATCCTATTCGATATCGTAGCTTCAGTCCTTAGTAAAATCAATTTAACTTACTATCAAGAAATCTAATGAAATTTGAAGCATAACTTTCTAGTAGACTGGAATTTCCTTCGTAAACCACTACTGAGTCATCCTCCTACCTCAATTACATGAATTTGTTTTCCATCCTAAGTCGAAACACCTTAGAAAAATATTTCTCAAAGAACATACCTTTGAATTCATACCAATCAAGAGCATCAACATATTTACTATCCTTAACATTTTTCACCATTTACCACCACTGATCAGCATCAACTTCAAAACATGAATCATTGAGACTAAACATTGGATTTTATGAACACCCCATGACATACAAAACATTTCTCCAGCCCATTAATCCACCCTTCTGCTGGTATAGGGTAAGATGATCCTCTAAATAATAGGGGATGTTGTCTCCTGAAATGATCCACTGCTGACATGTTCTTCTGTGGTTTATTTGGTTATTCACATGCATGGATACCACCACCATTTATAGCCTGAGTTAATTCTATCATCACTGCAACAAACATATCAGTTCTAATTCTGACCGTCTCTTCTTGTTGATTTCAATTTTTGTCTTCCTCCAAATGTCGTCCTAACATAGCTGCCATGTTTCTTCTAGGGAAAACTATTCTGAACACAGAAATTTATTAGGTGAAGCAATATAGTAATATTTAAATTCAATAGTATCAATATTAACATAAGTTAATTTATGTATATTAATTTAACAATACCTTAATTCCTAATGTTATCTAAACTGACCTCTGATACCAACTATAATGATTCGACCTTAAACATTTCATATTTTTGAATTTAGATAATAATTCACATTGATGATATTTTCAAGGATAGAGATTTAAATAATTTGTTCATAACATATACATAACATCTTTAATATTACTTTCATCTACCCAGTTTCCAATTTTTTCTTCAAAAAAAATTCTTGAAAAAAGGGTCATGTCTAGTTTCATGTTTTAGACAGCATGGCATTTCCTTGTTCTCATCATTGACCCTATTCAACTTTATTTCATGTGAAAAACATTTAAAAAACATTTATGCGCATTAAAAACATAGTAAGGGATACACAAAGATGGAATACTTTTCGTTTTTCAATATAATATGTAATCCATGAATACATTATCATAAGTAATACTTTTCACCATTATGAAGTTATAAATAATCTTAATTGAATATAGGATAATTGGTTACCATTTTGTAACCAATTTCTTACCATAAAACCCATATAAATAACACATAAAATGTAATGGATACTTGTGACATAAACATTCTTAAATATAATAACCATGTGGTCGATATCCACACATATAACTAAATAGTATATCCATACAGTCGTCTTTTTTACCCAACGAATTGGAGGTTATAATGTATCCACCTATCCAGGTTTATCACGACACCACCTTTCATTTGGATTATCACGTAGCAACCCATAAAATTACCATGTACCATTATAAAATCATAACACATACAACAAATATAAAGGAAGGAAATAATTTCCACATTTAAATCAAAATATATCACTTAAATATATTGACATAAAAAATCAACTATAAAAACCATTTTCAATACCAAAATACATAATAGTGTAAATGGTATTTAATTTCCTTATAATAACATTACTACTTGTGAAGGTAACCAATGATCAAATAATACTCACGACGGAAAAAAGGCCATTTTCACCGCCTACATTAAAAGAAACATTCATTTTTTTCATTTAGTAAAATCCTTCATAGAAAAATATTCCCTTTGAATTAAACAAAAATTCTATGGTATTTCTAAAGAGAAAAAAATAACGTCTTTTATTAAAACAAAATATGTGTCAATGAATGGAAATTGAGACGAAATATTTACCTGGTGTCCGACGGGACTTGTTCGTTCATTCATGTTCTAAATAATAATCTATAGTTAATTTATAATTTCATAAAAATATTTTTCAAATTTATTATTCCTTTTATATCAATAATTACAATTTTATAAACATTATTTAATTATTTAAGTTAATAATGGTCATTTTGTTGATATTTGGTACTTGAGACAAAAATGGACATATTAAAATTACATGTTGTTCATGTAGAAAATAGTTCATTATATCGATAAACATATTAATGATTTAGATATCATATAAATCATATATATCCATTATATAAAATTATTTATAATAGTACATAATATTTGGAGATAATAAATGAAATTCACCGTTCATGGAGACGGTAAGCCGTACATACACATGAATTCTACTTCCATTTCAATTTTTTATTGTAATGGAATGAAAAATAAATGATACATAAGTATTTTATAATTACAATATAATATCATATATAATATATTCAACTCTACCCTTTAATTTTTCCTCATAAGGTATGAACGGGTCATATCACTTTGAGGGGGCGGTAGTCCGCACTTCCTCAAATCAGATTATCCTATTTACCCACTATGGAAAAAATAATTGTATTATATAACTAAAAAATAAAGAAGCGTAGAAACAATGTAAATATAATATATATCATATATTGATACATTTCCATCATAATTTCCATAATGAGAGGCCATAGAAATATTTCAACAATCATCGTTTCGTGAGGCAACAGTTCGACGTCCACCGAAACACTATGTTCTTTATCCATTTGATGATGTTGTCTGTAAGTATAGTTCAAATAATTCTCACAAAAACAACCTAGTGTATTTAAGATACTGATTTTCAAAAAAAAGTAAGGAATAAAAATAATTTAGGGTGTTGGAGATGTAAAATTAAACAAAATAAAATAAAATAATTTTATAGAAACTATTACCTTTAATTCAGGTAACTCTCTTTGGATTGAACCAAAATGACTTCTTGAAGGGCCTTATTCCTATTTTAATGATTCTTGGTGGAAGATAGGGATATTTAGAGCTTATTTGAGAATTTTTTGGATGATCCCAGGGGCTTGAGATGTGTAAGGTATGGGATATAAGTGGTTTCCTTTTATAAGGGGGAGGAGGCGCTCTTTAGGAATGTTTGAAACAATAATTTTATTATAAACTTATCATCACTTTAAAAATGTCCCAAAATCATTAATGTCAAAGATAATTTGAATCATGTTCGAAATAAAATCATCCAATAAATATTTGACAGCTTTTGGATATGATTTTAATCTTTATAATCATATTTATTTAAATCATTTATTAATGAGGTAAACACTACATCATTATTTTTTCATAAATAATTTAAATTATTTGATTTATAATAATTATAAACAAATACCATATTATAGGAAATATTTTTATGTTTATAATTAATATTTATAGTCCAATATATAACTTATATAACCTCATGTAAAAATTTATTTACTTAAAGACATTTTTATGTCATTTTTTCTTTACTTTAAATTAATTAATATAAAGTGTCATTATCACCCTCATTTGGCTCCAAGGGGTCCCAAAAAAGACCCGAGGATGCCCATGGTCGTCTATATATCATCCAATAGAAGTAGGACACATGTTAGAGTAATTTTATATTATAATAATAATATTTTTTTACCAAAATTTACCAGATTTACCCTTTAACCGTGGTAAATAAAAATTTTACAGATGTAAATATTCATAATATCTATTAATAAAAATTAACTATTTACACAATTTGGACCTCTTGGTTCCAAATATAGAATCTATTTTTCAAAATTCAAAACACATAAGTGGCAGAAATTTATTTAAAACTAATTTCTGCCGTCAAAATAAAAGGCTTGTTTTTATGAAATATTAACTATCAAAATATTAACACTTATTTATGTCCAATTTCATACTGTATTACCTAAAATGACCAACAATTGAATAATAATTAATATTATCATAAAAATACAAAAATTTCATCCAATGTAAATATTTATGTCTCAATTCTATAGATTAATTTTATCATGTTAAATTGAACCAATAAAAGTGACCAAAACAAGATTTAAATAGTGTTTTCCATCAAAATGTGGTAAATCTACCTTTTAATGAATATTAGAGTATTTATCCTTAAAATCAGAATCTTTATTATTTTATGCCTCTAATATTTATTAGACAAATGTAAAAACAACTAATAAATAGGTATAATAAAATTTTAGTTATTTATATTCATTCCCACCAATACAACGGATAAAAATCAACTACCATTTGAAATTATATTATTATATTATTAGTGTGAAACGTAAGATTTCAAAGAGACCTATTGTTGTGTATCGGGTAAGCCAGAAAACATAACAATCCCCTTTAAAGTAGAATTAATATCTTAATTAATAAATATTAATAAATATAAAAATCTTATATTTCCTTATTTAACTCGGATATTATAAGAATGTTCATTAATGAAAGAAAATATATGAACTTGTTGACCGATTAGGTTATCATATTATGGTTATAGTGATGGGAATGGTTTGTGAATTTATGATTCATGACTAGGATACATCTGGATGGTTTAGATAGTTTTCCCACCCATGTTTATTTTTATGATAATTTAAGGACTTGATTCTACCCTTATATTTTGATTTGAAACATTCACTCTTTGTAGGATGTTTTGAGTTTTGTCATAGTTCTTGTAGATGAGTTTACCTTTTTCATGGAATGTTTTTTTCAATCCCTTTTTTTACATGTTTATATGTGTTTCTAGTCAGTTGTATTTATTCCCCTATGTTTGTGGATATTTTAATTTGTTTCATGCGATCGTGTGGGTATTACAATGAGTTTCAACATGATGTTACATAATTCCTAGTGGGTGTTACCATGTTCTTGAATTTTAATATGTGATAACTTATTTACCAACATATTATGGAAACAAAAATATGAATATTGATGAATAATTTCCTCGTTGTGATTTTTTACATCAATGAATTTCATGAAAAAAAAAATTATATTTTTTTCAAAATGATGTATGTCCATACTTGTGTATCCGAATAACATATTTCCTGATATGTTCGAGTCACTCTCATAATATTCATGATGATTATACGTGATTACATTAATGGATAGTATGATTATTAGTGCTATATAAAATGTAATTTGATTTTCAATAGAAATATTGTATCAATTTGGTTTTCAAATCATGGTTTTATTCTCATGTTGTAAAAAATATTATCAAAAACATATAAGGAGAGACTTGGTGTCAATATTAATCATATTGGTGGAAATTTTTTATTTTATTATTTACTTATATTATACATATTTATCATCTTAATGTATGATATATTTTTAAAATACATTAATTTGATATGATGGAGACACCATTGGTGTCGTGAAACTATTTTGTTCAAACACCATACATAGGTAGACATGGAACATAGATACCTAATTAGTTATCATATATTAAGAATTATGTTGGAATAATGAGTTAATATTTTATCAATAATCTAGAAAGTAGGAAAAAAGATTATATTCAAGGAAATGTTGATGATTATGGATATTTTTTCAATTCTTAATATATTTTAATATGTTGATTTGTTTTATAATATTTCTATATAATGGAATATCAATTGAAAAGTAAGACATAATATAACATATTTAATTTTTATATCATGATTCTTTCATATTTCTTACCTTCGACTTAATTATCATTAATAATTATGATTTATAATTTTTTCAATCATAATGAAACATAAAAATGATTTATTTTATGAATAAACTATACATTAAAATGTTTCATTCAATTTATTGTACTTTTGTGATTTAAAAAATCAATGGATTAGTAGGAATATTGATTGTATTTCCTCTGGATTCTCCTCGAAATCCTATTAGGGATCCAGTAAATATGGGGGAATCATTTATAATGGCCACACATGCTCCCATTTCAGTTAATTATCCTCAATTAGAGAATCATGAATTGGTTTCTATTAGACTTATGTCTCCATTTCACCATCTCCATTGTTTATATTCATAAAAATGATTCTAATTCCACTATCTAGTATCTATAAATTTTTTTTGGTTTGATCACACCCTTTTACTCATATAATATCACAATATTATATCCATATGATAACATTGGGGTAAATTTTTATGACACATTGTATAATTGTTTAAACAATATTCATTTGAATGGATAAAATGAGGTATCATCATAGTATCCTCAAATATATATAATTTTAATATTAAAAGTGTTCCATACCTCTCATCATATCATTATTCATTTTTTCTCAAAATTGAGGCCGCACATATTGTGGAAAAGTCTTAAATCAGAATAATATATCAAGAATCAATCATATTTTCAATGAAATTGATTAAAATAGGACATATACTATATATTCTCATTCATATACATGAAAATGTTTTAATATTATTATTTATACTTTGGATGTTAAAAATATAAATGAATCCCCTTTTATGTTAATTACCATCAACTACATATAATCACCCTTCCGATTAAAAATATAACCATCCATGTGTCTATTGGTACAACTATTTCACTATCCCATTCTACTAATAAAGCATCCTTTCTGATGAAATTCACCTCATAAGATAATATTTTTTTAGATATCGATCCAAATATATCCCTAAAAAGATGTATTTTCACTTTATAGGTTGTTAATATCTTATTATTGATGTGGATTGTTTTCTTGAAACATAACATGTTCAATTAAATTTTATGCATTTGTGTAAATAAATACAAATTCACAAAAAATGTGGGTATCATCTATCCCTTTGGAGGGTACTTTTTGGGTTACACCTCCTACCATGATTAAATCCTTTATGTTATATGGACCTATATTTTCTCATCATGTTCCACGTTATCCTCGCCAAAAAGGCATACAATGATCATCATTCAAGATGGTTGGTTGGAAAAATTTGGTTCGTACACATAAAATAAACTGTATATATAGAGGTCTACAATTATCAGAGGTTCCCTCTAATATAAATATTTCGTATCAAGAAAAAAGTAAATTTTATTAACTTATGTCGTCTCATAAAATATTATAATTATTTATATGTATAATGGTAACCATCCCCTTGGTACTTTTCCTATTATATCCATATGTTGAGAAATCATTGTGTCTACCAAACCTAATAAATTGTTATTGAAAATATTCGTATGAAAATTATTATTCATATACCACTAATGACTTCAAGTAGAAGGATATTATACCTTTAGGGGTACAAATTTCATGTAATGTCACAACATGGATGGCCATTATCTCATTTTCTATACTACAATTTCACATGGTGTCACACAAATCTCCCCATATTCTAGAGGATACTGACTAGATGTGATGGTATTAGGAAGTGATAATGGGGATATTATACCCTCATAAAGAGTACTGCATCGGTTAAACCAAAACTAAATAAAAGATATAAATAGAATATATAAATAAATGAAAAATAGAATCAGAAAATAAATAATAATAATTTAATAAATGTCTCCAACCCTAGTTTATAAAATAGATGATTTCATTCCAAGGTAATGTTACATAACTAAAATCAGTAATCAATAAAACATACTTTTCAATACGTAACAATAAATTATTCAGTTCAGTAATAGAACTAAAGAACCTAATTTTTTCTCTATGATCATAATGAGTTTAATCATAGTCTTTTTTTCTCACCTCCTTATGTACAAGAACACAAAAACATGTAATTTCCATGACCCAAGGAAAAATAGGGTCTATATAGGTACCCCAGTTCAATGACTTCCTAAATATGGAGTGATATATAAATATCAATAGGCCATAACCCATAGTGTCTAAACAACTCTAGAAAGTGTATTAGAAATTTGATAATATGCTTGAATAGAATAATATAATAAAATCTAAATAAATAGATAAATGATCATCCTGGTTCATAAGGGACACCTAAATGATATACCTACTTTGAATCAAAACCAGAATTATTCTAAAATTATTACCATGTTTATATATATAACATAAATTTATATACATATATATACATTTAATTATATATTCTTGAGTGGACTAGGATGTAACACACAAGCATGCACTACTAGACTCAGAGCTAATAAGCAATACACAGGGGTTTGTAAGCCTGACATCCTGATGTAAAGGTGATTTTGTTCTCAATGGACATTAGAACACCATTAAAATCATTTTGTACACTTTTGTAGAGGATTGTTGAGTATACATGATCATAAGACCTCCCTTACCACTATTCTTAGCATTGATGTAATATAGCATTCAGTTGTCAGGGTTATTGAACCTCCCATTCCATCATTACCAATGCCAAATAATATGAGTGAAGTGTCCACATTTGCATTGCACCACCCTTACAAACGTTCCTATCATTGATTTTATGGATGATTGAGTATTCATTCTCATCAGACCTCCCTTACAATTTTTATCATTACCAATGTAAAGGAGTATGGAGTCTATATGCTCAGTAGACCACACTTAAAAACATTCTCAGCCTCTGTAATAGAATATCATATGTATAACTATCATGGGACATAACCTCCCATCAATAATAATTTTAATAGTCTTTTTTAAATTATTACAATTTACACAAAGAATTAACTCTAGTACCCCCATTTTCAGGCACATAATGATTTCCACATGCTTCTATGTAAAATAGGTGTTTTTAAAAGATGTCTCTTTGAATGGGTTTCTAAGAAGTAAGCAGTTTTAATAAAATAGATAGTTTCTATAAAATATAGATTTTCTGCAAAATAAGGATTCTCCATAAAAAAGAAATTTCCAATAAAATTGAGATTTAAATAATGTTCAGTGTTTCCATAATGTAGGTTGTTTCCATAATGCGGGTTGTTTCTATATTGATGCTTGTTTCCAAAAATATGTATGTTTTAACAAATCTGGGTGTTTTCTTAATGTTGGTCGTTTCCATAAAGTGGTATATTTCCATAAAGTGCGGTGTTTCTATATAAGAGGATTTTTCCCTAAAAAATATGTTTCCATAAAATGTGTAATGCTAAAGGATGGGATATTTTGGGGGATTTATAACGATTTTGGGGAATATGATTGTCTCAATGTCCATATATGGTTAGCCAAAACCGTGTGGTTAAACTGTTCTCAATGATAAAATATAGATCACATCTTTTAAGATCTTACTTTTTTTCTCTATAATATTTTTTTTGAATTAAAACACCACAATTTCAAGATTTCTTTCTCTATAAGGCTTTAGAACCCCCCCCCCCCCCCCCACATGAGTTGGAGAAAACCTAGATCCCTCACTTGGTGATTTGAAAGCTTATTCTTGAGGTAAGTGTCAATCTTCTGGATTCTTTTCTATTTTTATAAAACTCCACCTCTCCTCCTTGTTGTCTTATTTATTTTTCTTGGTGCTCTCGTGACGACAGATTCCTTCCCAGGGGCGGCATTTTGTGGGCACAACCGGCATGTAATTCTCACAGTTTAATGTCCTCTCTTCGCTCTACCCCTTCTTCGTTGGGTAGTTTTTCCATAGGTGGTGTGGTGAGGTATTGAGTCGATGTTCTAGATTATCCTGATGTGGGTCATCGTGCGGTTATGTATCAACTGGGAATGTGTGCGGTTGTTTGAGGTGGTCTCCGGGTGAGTTGTGAAGGAGGCGACGAGATCTGGCATGGTTTGCGGCATCACGAGCAGTTGTCTTAAGGGTTCTGCTTGGTTTCTCCTTTATTTGTTTTCCTGTTTGTTGTTGTGGGTATTGCTTTGGGCATTCAGCAATTGTTGGATCTGGTGTTTCTGTCTACAACGGATCCTCGATATTCAGTGTGAACTTTTTCTGTAGTTGTTATCGAGGTGGCTGTTGATGGTTTTTCTTGTTTTCTTTCAGTGGCATTGTTGGTATTACTGTGGCAGTGTGGAATGAACTTAGAATTCTTCCCGACATTGGTATTTCTTCTGGTTTTCTCTGTGTTTCTATTTTGTGGCATGCGATTATGGACTGCCCAGATGAAGTTCAGATTAGTGAGTGTTATCCTTATCATTGCTTCTCGGAATTGGATGTTGAGAGGGTATGACATATGCCATCGGTACAGAGCCTGTGAATCATTTCATTAGACAGCATGTCGTGCAGCGATGGGAAGATGCATGTTGATCGAATTGTTTTTTTTCTATGGTGGGACTTTTTCATACTTTTGAATTGGATTGTATTTTGTCTCGATGAACTTGGCCCATGGATGTATGGTTGTGTTTTAAATATTTGATGTCACTCTCGTTTCCCACTTTTTCCTCAAAAGTGCTTTGAAATAAAAATTTAATTTTTAGTAATTCCTAATTTGTCTTGTTTTAATAGATATGCATAGATATATCTCTATGATATCCTTTCTATCACATATTTGTCTTTATTGTGGGTATATCTACGTTTTTTGATTCCCAATAATTCAATGATGTGTCTCAATCTTGCTAGTATAAGTGAACTAAGGCCATTCTTGGACAATCAACCAACTTTCTTCTCGGTTCATCATCTGTTGTTTATTTTTGTCAAAACCTCAAGGTAGGTGTCTTAAATATCATCTCCACTTTCTAGATTTTGTTGCCTTAGTTTCATATTGGTTTATTTGAATTGGATTTATTGTGAAAATCAAGGAAAAATATTCTTCAGGGAAAATTTATGATTTTAGTGAAATTGTGAATGCTTGGTGAATTGTGGTGAAAAGTTGTTTAGCCTCTTGAATTTAAGATGATGATTTAAAATTATTGATTTTTTATAATTTTTAAATGGTTTTAGTAAAATTTGTTTTTCAATAATTTTTTTAAAGAATTGGTTAGGTATTAAAATGATTTTATTGAATTGGGATTCAAAAAAAATGGTTCATTTATTAAAATGGTGTTTTTACATGATCCTTGGGCATATTGGTTGTGAGTTCATATTTAATTTTTGGGGCATAGTTGAAATATTACCTTATTCTTAGTTCCAAAAAATTAATGGAACACGGGATATAAATTTTATATTACATATATTATGCCTGGTTGAAATATGACCATGTGCTCAGTGCAAAGGTTTAAGGTAATATGGGAAACAATTAATATGTGGCGTCTTGGTTGATCGAGAAGAAACTAATCATGAGTATGGAATGTCATAATATATAATTCATGGTTGGTTTCATGGGTTTTTGGAATGGTTGGGTATACCAAAAAGGGATATTGTAAAATGCTTTTGATGATTTTTTAGTTGTTTTTTTGAAAAACATCTTAATGGGAAAATTTGTTTCAATTGAACTTGTATGAGTCTGTTAATGAATGTTTTTGGAATCTTGTTTATATTTACTAGTAAACTGTTTTTGAGAATTGTTTATATATAAAAAAATTTATATAATTATTTCTAACTCTTCTATACTAGTGGTGGGAGTAGATTAGTTATTTGGGAAAACCAACCGTGTTTTATAATCAACCATACATTGGGACTATTATGCTATTGAATATAATATCATCTAAGACATGGAAACATGTATCATATCCCACATTTTACCATTACCTCATTATATTTGGTATGTTTAGATATTGTGGAGATTGGAGCTTGTGAAGCGTGGAGACTTGAGGTCTTTGATTGTCTTGTGTCATTTATCAATTGTGTACATTGATACATGGTTTTTCTTCCATTGTAATATAATTTAATGTGGTTTTGAGATACTTGATGTTTTTTATTTGTATTTAATTTGGTCATGCATCATATAGTTAATTATTTGGTTATATTTGGTTGGTTTATTGGATATGATTCATAAAGGGTAAATAGTCCCCCACTTGTATTTAAAACCCTTCAGCTTTTATTTCCATCGTTTGGAATCTTGGTAATGTGTCTTAATGACTAGTAATGACTCATTATACTCTCTATCCAATGAGAGTTGGAGGGTCATTACTTATGGTATCAGTGTTGTCCATCCATTCAGGTATAAATTGTATCATCTTGTTCACCTATTGCCTATCATGTATTCATCAGTGTTCATGGTCTTGGAGTTAAAATTCATTCTTCTCTATTATTGGGACTGAAATATTACACTTGTTGAGGATTGTTGGAAAATAAAATTTTAAACATTAAAGGACATAGCTAACCCCTTTATGATGAAGTTTGACTTAACAGGGAGGTGGGTAAATAAGTGTTTGGAGACACTTATAAGATTTAGGAATCTCATTATCACGGTTTTATCCAATGAGATGATCATGACATACATGAGAGGGGATAAGACTTCCCACTAGGAGTACATACATCATTATGAAGAAAGATTCATGTTGTTAAAAATTATTCAATTTTAAAAATTAATGGAATTGTATTTCAATTGAATTATTTTGAAAATGGGAATGATTTTTGTTTTTTGAAAACAATTTAATTTTAAAAATTATTTCTGAATGATTTCAAAAATGGTAAACATGGAAAATGGTTCTTTTTTACAAAACAATATTGTAATAGTTGATGTGATAGACTTATAAATGGTAACCCTTCAGTTTCTAGAGACTAAGACATATAGAGTTTGTTGTTCGTTAAAAAAATGTAACATGATAGGAATCATAAGATCTAGTAAAAAACGGTTTCTGAGATTTTGGATTCACCCAAGCCATAGGTGAACCAATTGTTGGTCAAAATCATTATTTTGGTTTTTCAAACTGTTGAGATGGGAATGCAGCCAAATACTCCTTTAACAATATCTTTCACTACAGAAAATCCATGAAGAGGAAGTATAATTGTCTTTAATAGAGGAGCAGTGAAATTTATCACTAACTTACAGAGGATATGGGGAAATTATTAGCTATAATTAAAATGGAAATGAATCTTATTTGTTAAAACAACAATATTCTCTTAGTTAAATAGAATGTCAAGCCGTTGTGGGTAGAGAATTTGTTATAACTACTGATGAAGTTGAGACGAAATGGTAGTTAACGATGTTGTATATGGATGTCTATGATGTAATGATATGTATGGATTGGCTGAAAACATTCAAAGATCAGATATACTATTTTAGGAGAACAGTTAGTTTCTGGATTGGTGATGACATCAAGCATCTCATTACAGGAGAGATGATTGTAAAGGAATTATCAAATAGAATTTTGGCACCAAATGTAGGTATGATCTATAACCGTTGGGCTGTGTTGTCTTTGGATGTGATGGGAGAAATCTAGGAAACTAGTTTTCAAGTAGTGCTCGATCAATTTATTGATATCTTTCCCAAAAACGTCTTAGGGTTACCACCTATAAGGGGAGTAGAGTTTATGATTGATCTTCTACCAAGGACCATACCAATTTCCATTATATCTTATAGGATGGAACCACCAGGGCTAAGGGAATTGAATGTTCAGTTGGAGGAGATGGAAATAAATGGTTTGATTATGCCAAGAATATCTCCATTGGCAGCAACAATCTTGTTCGTGAAGGTATCATATGGAAATCTCCTACTATGGGTTGATTCTCATAAGTTGAACCATGATACAATAAACAACAGATAACAACTTCCACACATTAATGATCTTTTCAATAAATTTTCGAGAGCTTAGGGGTTCTCAAAAATTTACTTCTGATTGGTATATCACCAATTCCGATTTATAAGGGAAAATATTCGAAAGATAACTTTTAAAAGTAGATATGACGACTATGAATATGTAGTCATGTCGTTTGGTCTAACGACTACACTAGTGGTCTTCATGGATTCGACCAAATGAATGTTTCAGTAATATCTGAATTCATTTATTGTTGTGTTTGGGGAAGAAATTGTTGTTTATTCAATGAAAAGGGATAAGAATGAGGAACACTTGGTGACGGTTTTGGATATCATGGGAGATAAATGTTTGTATTACAAATTATCAAAGTGTAATTTTTGTATATAGGATGTACGTTATCATGGCCATGTCATTTCTGAAAGAGGGGTTTTAGTGTATCATAGAATGAGTGAGGTTGTTATCTCATGGATACAACAATAAATATCATTGAGATACAAGGTTCATTTTCGTCTGGATGGATACTACATATATTTTGTGCAAGATTTCTCACAACTAGATTCGATAATGAAATCTCTAACAAAGAATAACACTCAATTCTAATGGAATGTGGAATGTCAGATGCCTTTCCAAGAGCTAAAAGGTCATCTTATATCAGTGCCTAACATTATTTTCCCAGAATCAAGATAGGGGTATTTTGTTCTCTATGATGCTTCAAGATTAGTTTTTAGACGTGATCTCTTGAAAATAGATCACCTGGTTGTTACTGGTTCAAGGTAGTTGAGGAATCATGAGAAAAATTTACCAACACATAATTTAGAGTAATCTGTAGTTGCATATTATTTGAAAATATGGAGACATTATCTTTTTGGTGGGAAATTTACTATGTTTATAGGTCATAAAAGCCTAAAACAAATTTTATCACATCGAGATATAAATATAAGGAAAAGTATATGGATGGACTATCAACATATGATTCTATTGGACATGTTATATACAATCGGAAAAGGGAATTAAGTGGCAGATACATTTAACAGAAAGTCATATGCTCAGTTGATAGAGGAATCATCCGATGAATGGAAGTTGATGTTGGTCTTTACCGACATGCATGTTGAATGTGATGACCGAGGTGATGTTTCAATTTTATTTTCAAATAAGAATGTTCCTAATTTATAATAAAATAATTTAAGAGGCACAAACATTTGATGCAGAAGTTATGGTTTCTGTTCAAAACTCAATGGTAGGCATACCATTGAGGAATTTAAACATTATGGGGGTTTAGTTCTACATTTTATAGATCAGATGGTTGTACCTACATCTTATTAGGAAAATACTGTCACGATTAGAACCATTCGAGATTGGATGTCCATATAGGTACATAAAAATTGTGTAAGGAATTGATGGTTTATTTTTGGTGGAGCGGCATGAAAAATATTTTTGTCAGGTTCATATCGTGATGCTTAACATGTTCACAGGTTAATGTAGATAGTCAGTGACTAGCAATTATTTTAAAATCATTTCCTGTCCCAGTGTGGGAATTGTATCAGATTGAAATTGATTTTGTTTCTGTTCTTCCATGAATGGTCCGGAAACATGATGTAATTTTCTTGATAGTGTGTCTTCTAACCATGTCCACCCATTTCATCCATAGTCATTTGACTCATACAGTGATGGATCATTTTAAAATATATATCCTAGAAGTGGTAAAGAGGCATAACATACAAGTTTCAATAGTCTCATATAGAGATCTGAGGTTCACATCTCATTTCCCGATATACTTTTGGAAATCCCTTGGGACTCTGTTGACTATGGCAATGGTGTATCTTCCTTAGACGGAATGGAAATCCGAGAGGATGATAAAAATGTTGGAAGACATGTTTTCAGGAATTTCTAATGGATTTTTGTCACTCGTGGGGGGGGGGGAGAATTAAAGCTTTGTGTAGTTCTCATAAAATAAAAACTACTAGTACTCGATACACATGGCTCCATTTGATGAATTTTTTGGGCATCATTGTAGTTTTCTCCAATTCTGTGTGGAAAAAAGAGAAACATTACTAGTCGAGAAGATCCATGTTTATGAAATAATAGAGATGATATAGTTAATTAGAAAGAGGATGCTGATGACTTAGAGTCATCAGAACTCTTATGAAGATCACCATCGAAGACAGTTGTCATTCGTTTTGTGTGGCCATGAATTTTTGAGGATATATCCATGGCTCAGACGTTATTGTTTCGGGAAGCAGGGAAAGTTATCTACAAGATACATTGTACCTTTCGATATACTAGATTTTATTTTAGAGTTAGAATATTGGTTAGCATTAACACCATGGTTTATCTCTGTGCATAATGTGTTCCATGTATCATAATTTAAATATATCACCTTGATCTAGAAAATGAGATCAGATGGGATCTCGTTTACGTAGAACCAGATTCATCATTAGTAAATATGCCAATTCGGATCATGGATAGACCAGAGAATGTCTTGAGTGGAAAATTCATAGAACTAGGGTGGGTTTCATGGAAACATGGTTATAATAAAGAAGATACATCGGAACATGAGAAGTAAATGAATGAGTAGTGAACAAAACTCTTTTGGGCCAACAAGGGATTTCTACTTTCTGAGGATGGAATGACCAATGGTGGGGAGAATGTAGTACCCCTGGTTTCATGTATAGATCCCTTCCCACTCATTTTTATGTAAAAGTATTATTTTTTTATGATGTTTCTTTTAATGAGTTTCCACAAAATATGATGTTTCCATAAAATAGATAGTTTAATAAAATAGAGAGCTTCAATAAAATAGAGTTTTTTCCAAAAAATAGAAATTTTCTTGAAAATATTGTGTTTACATAATGTTGGTTGTTTAAATAATGTATGTTTTTAAAATAATTTTTCTGTTTCCAAAAAGTTGTGTGTTTCCATAAATTGGGGTGTTTCCATTAATCTGGATGTTTCCATAATGTTGGTAGTTTCCATAAGGTGTGGGGTTTCCATAATGTGGGGTGTTTCCATATAGGAGGATATTTCCTTAAAAATGTGTTTCCATATAATGTATAAAGGTCAAGGATGGGGCATTATAAGTGTTTTTTAATGATTTATATGAAAAAAATGATGGACGCACGGTCCATAAATGGTCGGCCCAAATTTGGTGGTCAAACCGTGCACATACGTCTAATTGAGATCCTATTTTCCTAGAGCTTACACATTTTTGATCCATATATATCATTCTGGCTTCATAACACCCATGTTATGATATTTCTCTCCCATAAAGGCTATATAACCCTCCCCATAACTATTGGATCCCACCTAGGCACTCCCATAGTTATTTCATTCCATATTCTTGGGGTAAGTGATGATCTTCATGGTTTTTTTTTCTATTTTCTTAATACTCCTTCTTATCTCTTTGTTGTATTCTTACATCTATACTTCTTGTGGGATGATATATGTTTGTTAATTTAATTTAAGGATAAATATGGTTTTTTATGATAGAGGAAGAGATCTAAGCTACTTTCATTTAATTTTGATCTGATTCTGGAGGTATGTGACCATTTATTCCTAGTTTTTCAGTTTCTCATAGATATGAAATAATTGACATCATTGATCGACATTATTTCAATTATATGAACATATAGTGTGTATATATATGTTTTTATGCGAAATAATTCAATTTTGAGTCGTGATTATACATGGATAAGATAACTAGGTCTATTCTTGGGGAATTGACATGCCTTCTTGTTGGTTCTTCATCTGTAGTCGAGTTTCGTCAAAACCTTCGAAGTAGGTGGCTTCACTCTCATATCCTCCTTCAATAATTTATTTTCTTTATCCTGAAATTGGTCTATTGTAATGACGCTGATTGTTAAAATGATGGTATAAATCTTCTTCAGTGGGGATTTATGCCTTTTGTGAAATTGTGAAATCTTGGTGAATTGTTGTGCAACGTGATTTAGCCTCTTGAATTTAAAATAATGATTTCCAATTATTGATATTCAATAATTGTTAAATGATTTGATGATAATTTTTTTAATAAAAAGGGTGTTTTATTGCAATGGGTTTGTATTGAAATGTCTTTTATGGAATTGGTTTTCGATAAAAAGGGTGTTTTTATTAAAAAGGTGTTTGGCATGATCCTTGGGAATATTGTTTTTTGAGTTCATATTTCATTTCTGGGGAATGGTTGAAATAAAACCCTCTTCTCAGTGACAATGATTAAGTTCAACATGAGATATAAATTTAATATTTTATATACATGGAATGGTTTAAATAAGGCCTTATTCTCAGTGCCAAATGGATAGGTTAACATGGGAAACAATTACCTTGTGACGACTTCATATATTGACATGAAGACACTCAAAAGCATGGAACTATCATTATTTAGAAAGCATGGTTAGTTGCATGGGTTTGTGGAAGCATTGGGTATGCCAAAAAAATTTATTGTTAAATGGTTTTGAAGCTTTTTTAGTAGTTTTTTCTATAAATCTATCTTGTTGGGAAAATTGGTTTCAATTGCACATATATGTGTTTTGTAATGAATGGTTTTGGAAAATTGTATATATTTAATTATAAATATGAATTGAAAAATTGATATTTATAAACTATTTTATGTAACTATTGATAACTCTTCAATACTTGTGGTAAAAGTAGGGATGTCATTGGGGAAATCCTACTATGTTTTATGCTCAACCCTAATTATGAAATTTGGTGCTTTTGCAGATGGTGTCTTCTGGGATAGGGGAAAAGGTAATGTTTCCCTTGTTTTTATCACTACCTCGTATTTTTTGGGATGCTTGGAGATAGAGGATCATGGATCTTGTGGATCATATAGTCATGTAGTCATTCGAGATTCTTGTGTCTTTTATCTATTGTGTACTTAGACACTTGGTTATACGTCCATCGTTACATAAATTGATCTGGTTTTGATATATATGATGTTTCTGAGCTGTCATTCATTTGTTAATGCATTATTTAGTGAATTATTTGTTATGTTTGGTGGGTTTATTGGTTTATTTATTAAAAGGTAAATCTTTCCCCACTTGTATTTGAAACCCTTCTGCATAAAGTTCCATCCTTTGGTGTCTTGTGGATGTCTCTTAAGGCCTTGTAATGACTCATTGTACTCTCAAGACAATAAGAATTGGTAGTTCATTACATTAACTCTTATGAATTCCACTAGCAAATTTAAATTCCATTTCAAGGAAACCATTTATTTTAACTATTTAATAAAATAAATAAATACATTAAGAAATAAAGAATTTAATCAGGGTGTTCCTTTTATTGTGCTCTATCCTACTCAATGATATCTCATTGAATTATCATAAACTGAGAAAATTTATTTTACGTACATGATCCAAATGAATGGATAATGTTCATTACCAATAAAAGATTATATAATCTTGCATAATCTATTATAATTATTTCATTTACAATAATAAAAGATTAAATATATGATAAAATGGAAACACACTATATTATTCCCAAGGGTAATGTTCACGGTAGGGGTTATAGAAACAAATCAGTTATTCCATTGGATAATTAAATTTCAATCTGGAACAATCACCCATGGGATGTCTGGGGTTTATTGAAGCACACATGAGACAATGACCACACTATTTAAAATGAAATCCAATATATGTTCAAATAATGTGTATTAGTTACATGAAAATTATAATTAAAATAGGGAATCTCAGTTAATGAATTCAACAGAATCCATGTCTCAACATGATTTATGTCAAACAATACATCACGGAATAAAATAAAAACCAATGATTAGTGTAAATCAAGCATAATATTCTACTCTCTAATTATAACATTGAAGGTCTCACGCCTCTGTTGGAGGGGTATTCTTATAAAATCATGACATTTAATATCAGACATACATTTATCACATTTAATCATTCAATTATCATTATCAAATAAATAATTTAATCTAAACCACAATTCGTTAATTATAATCTAATAATGGTGTGATGCTAAATTAAAAAATTCATTACTATTATTTAAAGGGCACAGAAAGCTGTCTTTCCTTAGATTGTAGACCTACCCGAAAACTCGTAACATGATGTCATTTATTCTGAAAAAATAGCATCACCTGTGCAGACACATACATTAATATATATATATACTCTTTAAATATATTTACACATCCCCCCACAAGTAAAATTTATAAGGGGTACACATATATGTACACCGACCGGTGTATGAATGCACAAGATTTCATGGAGCTTCTACACACTCAAGAATTGCCTCTAGAAACATAAAACACCCTATGGACACCATATAATGTGGGTGAAACAATGAATAATGTATAAATTCTTACCATAGATTAATAAATACTCTCGAATATAACAAATATGGTTCAACATTGACAAAAAAATATTGAATCTTTAGCAAGGGAGTCCCAAGGGACCCTACACACTGAAGGAAAACGAAAAATTATACTTATCTAGCCCTAGGATCATTATTGAATGAGATATGGGAACTGATAACCACACATAATATTATGTGAGGGAGGTAATGAAGTGAGATAATCTTATGTTTGATATTAATAGATCATTTTTTATGAAATCAGTGGAAAACATCAATTTAAGAGTATTTGTGGGGGTTGTTCAAGAACCCACTAAAATGGGAGCCCCATAGGGGATTCCAGAGATATAGAGGGGAGAGGTAGGGGTATGTTTTTTTTAATTTATATGAAAATCAGTGAAATTTTCTATTTATGGAATCATGCATTGTTTGGTCTTCATAGTTTGGAAAACCATACATCATTCATTCACTGACTATTGGGCACCGGGGGAACCCCTCATTGTTTGGAAACCAATATCCATCCATGTTGTGAATATTATTTAGGTACTTTACAAATCCACTATTGTGTGGTCTTTGTGCACATTTTGGAAAACCATGTATATCCCATTGAATATCCTCTGTACAACATTAAAAAGATGTATGCTTTCGTACTATGGGCCACATGGTTTCAAAAAAACCATACACCCCTTTTAGGTCCTTAAAAAAAATACTTTTCAATGTCTTACAATTATAAATCTCCTCAAGCAACCTATGATACTTATCATTCCTTTATCCAAGCCCAAAAAAATAAATCTGAAAAGCCCCAACTCTCATAATATCATTTAGAAGATCAATATTCAATTCATCGCATCCATTAAATAAAAAAAATTGTAGATGATCATCATGTACAAAATAAGGATCGTTACATCCTTTGAACTATAGATATAATCTTCCTATAGAAGTATTATTTAGAATCGTAAACACTCCACTCATCATAGGAGTGTTAGGAAGAATAATTAAAATAGTCATGTGGTGTTCTCTAATGCCCAATGAACCTCTAGGAATCTATTAAACATATGATATATAAGTCATTTAAACTAGATCCATTTCACATTTTCCAACAACAAAAATGAAATAGAACATAACTAAGAACCTTTATATAGTTACATGACCATTTCAAAGTATCATAAAGCAAATGTCGAGAGCTACATCCCAACATAGGATTTATAATTATAAATTGTAACATCTCAGGTAAATAATGAAATAATTCATTTTCATATATAATAATATTAATAAATTAAATATTAGTTTTACTTTAAAGGGGGTGCTATGTTCGATGGATTACCTGATATGCAACAACATGTTTGTTTGAAATCATACATTGCACACTAATAATATAATATTATTATTTTAAATAGTAGTTAACGACTAGACATTATATTGGCGGGAATGAATATTACCAACTCAAATATTATTTTACTTGTTTTTTAAATTTTTTATATTTATCCACAAAAAATTAGCAGCATTAATATAAATGAATCTAATTTTATGCATAAATACTCTATTATTCACTAAATAATTGATTTACTACCCTTTGATGGACAACCCTCCATATATCTATATTGGTCATTATTATATGTTCTATTTGATGAAATAATATTCTTCTTTAGATTTGGGATATCAAAGATTACTTTGAAATTTTTTTTGGTATTTTTCTGATAAAGTTCATTTTTTAATGAATAGTGAAAATTACTTTATTTTTAATCGAAAAGTGCCTTTTAATCTAATTAATTTAGATGGTTTTACTATATTTCTAATTGGTTTTAAACTGTAATTATACTATATGTTTACCAATTAATCCAATGTTGGTCATTGGAGTTAATTTCACTTTGAAATTGGACATAATCAAGTGTCAATCTTTTGATAGTTATTGTTTTTTAGAAACGCGCTATTTGATTTCACAACAAGAATTAATTTTAAAATAATTAATGAAAATTTTTTGATTAGAATTTGTAAAAATATACATCATTTTTGAATTCAGAATATCAAATATACCATAGACTGAATTATTGGTTATTTCCTAAAAAACATCAATTTGTGATGAATAGTGAAACCAAAAAGTAATAGTTAAAAACTGACTATTTCATTTAAATGAAATTTTACAGCTTCTGTAAATTAAATTTAGAAAATCTAACACACATTGTTGTTATTATTAAGTAAATTTTCATTGAATAAGATGAAAATAATTTTTGGTGAATAGTAATGTTTGACTTTTATTTACCACGGTTAAAGGTAAATATTGTAATTCAAGGTAAAAGGAATATCATAATAATAAATAATTACATTTACACTTGTTCAATATTTATTGGTTGAGACATTTACAACCATGGTCATATTTGGGTCGATTTTGGGACCCCATAAAGCCACTTCAGTGTGATAAATACACTTTAGATTAATTAACACAATGTAATGACAAAAATGACACTAAGAAATATCTTTAATAAATAAATTTTATAGGGGGTAATATAAGAACTCATTGAAACTATAAATATTCATTGGAAATATAAAAATATTTCCCACATCATGTTATTTTTTTAAATTTTATGCATCATATAAATCAAATTATTTATGACCCAATAATGATGCATTATTTACCTCATTAAAAAATGATTTAAATAAATAAGATTATAAATAATAAAACAATATAAAAAACATGCCAAATTCATATTAGATGATTTTATTTTGACCATGAATCATCTTATATTCTACTTTAATTAGTTTTGGACCTTTAGAAACTGAATATCATGAAATAAAAAAAAATATTTTCACACTTTCCTAAAGATCCCCTCCCTCCCCCCAATATAAATCCTTCACTTCATACTCTTTCCGCACACCTATCAAGCCCTTGGGCTAATCCACCCTCTGACCAAATAATCTCTCAAGATCCAATTACTCCTCCATGAAGCCTTACCTTATGCAAAATTCACTTGAAGAAGTCATTTTGGTTCAAACCAATGGGAGTTACCCAAATTAAATGTAATGATTATTCTGACCTTCTTTTCATTAATTGTATTTCTCCAACTCCAAAACACTTTTTATTCCATTTTTTTATAAAAACATCTTTATCCTCGATATATTAAATTTTTTGTATGAGAAGTATTTCAACTACACATACACACACCTCCATTTAATTGGTGAAGAACATAATGTTTCTGTGTATGGAAAACTAACGCCTAACGAAATGATGATTGTTATATTATCTCTACAACCTATCGTGGTGTACATTAATATAGAATTTTTTTTATATAGGATATATATTATGTTTATATTTTCTTAATTCTTCTGTACTTTATATTTAGATACTACCATTATGGTTTCCATAATGGGTAAACGTGATAATTTCAGTTGAGGAAGTGCGGACTACCCCCCAAGGGATATGACTCGTTAATGCCATATGTGGGATTTATAAAGGATATTTTTAATGATAGAATATTTTATATTATACTATAATTATAATATACCAATGTATCATTATTTTTTAATTCCATTGAAGTATGAAATAGAAATTAAAGTAGAGTTCATGCGTACATAAGTCTTACCATCTCCAGGAACGGTGCATTTTATTTATTATCTCCAGAATGTTACGTACTATTATTAATACATATGTAATCAATATATATATATATATATATATATATCATTTTTATGATATCTAAATCATGAATATAATTTTTGAGATAATGAAGAATTGACTACATGGACAACTTGTAATTATATGGTGTTCATTCATGACTCACGTACCAAATATCGACAAAACAACCATTATTGACTTAAATGATTAAATAATGCTTATACCATGATACTAATTGATATAAAAGGAAGAATAATATTTAAAAATATTATAATTAAAGTAGAAATTATATTTAGTTATTATTCAGGAGATTAAAGAATGAATGGGTCAAGTCGGACATGAGGTAAGGGACTTTGTCTAAATATCCTTTCACTGAGGAATTTTTTAAATACATGACTTATTTTATACGATGTATAAAAACCATTGACTTTTCATTTCATTCAATTAGAATATTTTTCTACAAGGTGTTTTACTAAATGACATAAAATTATGTTTTTTTAATGTTACCGGTGACAACAACCATTTTCCGCCACCTCAAGTATTATTTGATCATGGGCTCCCTTTATAAGACGTAGTGTTTTTAATGGAAAATAAATACCATATAATTTTATGTACTTGGTTATTGAAAATGGTTTTGATAATGGATATGTAATGTTAATATATTTAAATTATATATTGTGATTGAAATGTGGAAATGTAATCTTTCATTTATGATTGTTGTATTTGTTATGAAGGTGTTATAGTTCTTGGGCATTATTTACATATATAGGTGGTTCCATGATAATCCTAGGGAAGGTGAGCCTGAGATAGCTCTCTAATTCATTGGGTAACGTGATGGAGGTAAACATGAATGTTTCTCAAAAGAGATTTGGGGAATATACTGTGATGGGCATTCCAACGTAACACCCTATTTAGATGTGATTGCTACAATCTATGTATGATATGAATGCCACAAGTACTTTTATGATTTGTGATTACAAGGTGTGTGTTCATAAATATTAGGTTTTAATGAGGTATGTAAAAAAGTATATGTTTTGTATGTATTGAAGGAATAAGGACTTCTTTCTTATTTTATAACCCTTACTAAGCTTTTTTATGCTCGTCCAATGTTTTGAAAAAAATTTCACAGGAAAAAAAGGTTAATAGGATCTATGATGGGATCATGGAAAATTCTTTCTGTCTAAAACAAGAAACTAGACATGGCCCTCTTTTTTAAGAGTTTATATTTTTTGAAAAAATGGATTCTGAGTAGAATTGTCTACATGAAATATTTATGTTGTTATGTAAATGTTATGACCTAATTCTCTAAAAATATATACCTGAAAATATCCTCAATATAAATTATCTATTTAGTTAAAGAATATGTAATGCTGAAGGTAGGGTCCTTATAGTTGGTATTAGAGGATCAGTTTAGACAACATTAGGAGTTAGAATATATTTAAATTAATATTCATAAATTATTTTAGTTTATGTTATGATTGAAATGATATAGTATTTACATATTACCATGTGGCTTCACCTACGTTATTTATGTGTTCGTAATGGTTTTTCATAGAGGAGAGATAGCTGCTATGTTGGGATGACATCAAGAGGAAGACAACCTTCCGAATCCACAACCTGAGGTGGACGGAATCAGAAATGAACATCTTGTTGCAGTGATGGAATAATTGACTTAAGATATAAATGGTGGTGGTATACATGCATGACATTAACCAGATAAACCATAGACGAACAAGTCAATAGTGAAGCATTTCATGAGGCAACATCCCCCATCATTTAGAGGATCATCTGACCATGTGCTAGAAGTGGTGTGAATTAAAGCACTGATGAAAATTGTTAATGTCATGTGGTGTTCATAACATCAAAATGTAAGTCTTTATATTTTCTATTTTGGAGGTGAAGCTGATCAGTGGTGGTCGATGGTGAAAAATATCATGGATAGTGTGGGTATTGATGCTTCTTATTGGGATGAATTCAAAGGTAGGTTTCTTGAGAAATATTTTCCTAAAGTGGTTTGTCTTAGAATAGAAAAAAATTCCTATAAGTGAGGTAGGAAGATGACTCAGTGGCTATTTATGATGAAAAAATCACTGGAATAGCAAGGTATTCTCCAAATTTCGTAGGAGATGTTTCTAGTAAAATCAATAGTTTTTACTCAGGATTAAAGCCAAAGTACTGAAAGGCTTTAGAATATTGTGAGTTCAAAAATTATGAAAAACTTTTTCGTTTTGTTGAGAATGTAGAAAAGGATTTTGCAGATGATCAGGTGTTCTTTGAAAACTAACAGAATAAGAGGTTGAGGTGGCATAAGAATTGGAATAACTCTTCAAAAGAATTTGATGGTATGAAACATAAGTTTAAAATTTTAAAAATTGTGGTAAAAAGCATGTTGGGGAATTTCTTTTTACTTCTTGTCAGTGGTACCGATGTTGTAAAATTTGAAATAAGGCTGGAAATTGCACTAAAGAAGATTAGGTTAATAGTATGAAAAAATATCATTTATAGTCAATAAAATATTTTATGTGCAATGAAATCATTCATTATGAACATGATTGTCCAATGAAGAACTATATTGAGCAAAAGAAGCCAGAATAGAAGAATGAAATTTTGGTGAAATTATTTTGAATTACATTAGTAGATGTTGGTCTATCAAATGAAGTAGTATTAGGTACACTATTTGTTTGTCTAGATTAATCCAATGTGTTTTTGATTCAGGGTATACACATTGTTTCATTTCTGAGATGTTTTCTAGTAAATTGGTAATTCCATCTTGAAATATGTATCCTGAACTTATGGTAAAAACACCAGGGTAAATGTTGAAAAAAATTAATTATAAGATCCTTCATGTCCTTGTTTGAGGGAAGAATGTACCTACAAACCATGTTGTTTTTACTCTAGTAGAGTTTGATGATATTTTCGGTATAGATTGGCTTTCTGTTTTTCATTCTCTGATTTACTACAGAGATAAAGAGGATTATTTTCATAAATATTTTCAGTTTTTTACAAGAATGAGGCCTTGATTTTGATAACATACTAGGAAGCTGAGAAACTAGTAAAAGATGGAAATGAATGTTACCTTTTACATATTGTTTAAAGTTAAAGAAGTGTTTATATTAATTATGATCTGGTGGTAAATGAATACCTAGATGTTTTTTATAATGAGTTTCCTATTATTATACCCGATTGGGAAGTTTAGTTTACTATTGAAATAATTCCTGATGATAATATAATTTCAAAACACCCTTATCGAATGGCTCAAATTGAACGTTTAGTGTTAAAGAAGAAATTGTAGGTGTTATTAGATAATGGATACATTTGACCTAGCACATCACCATGGGGTAATCCTATATTATTTGTTAAAATGAAATACAGTTCTATGAGGATTTTCATTGATTATAGAGCATTGAATAACATCACTGTTAAGAACAAGTTTCCTTTTCCTAATACTGATGATTTGTTTGATCAACTCTAGGGAGTTCAGTATTTTTCGAAGATTCATTTGAGGTCAGGGTACCATCAGTTGAAAGTAAATTAAGAAGACATTCTAAAGACCACATTTTGTACTATATATGGTCAATAAGAATTTTTTGTTATGCCTTTTGGTTTAACCAATGCACCTGATGTATTCAGGGATCTTATGAATAGAATTTTCAGTGAGTTCTTGGATAAGTTTTTGGTAGTGTTCATTGATGATATTTGGGGTTATTAAAAAATTAAAAAGGAAAATTAAATTCATTTAAGGGTTGTATTACAAACCTTAAAATAAAAAAAAATTGTTTGGGAAATTCAATAAGTGTGAGTTTTTTTTACAAAATATATCTCCACATGGTCACATTATTTCAAAAAATGGAATAATTATTGATCCTGCTAAAACAAATGTTGATGAATACTGGTTGTGACCAACAAATATAACCGATATCCGTATATTTCATGGATTAATAGGTTATTATCAGAGGTTTTTTGAGAATTTTTCACGGTTATCTAGCCCACTGATTATGTTAACTCGAAAAGTTGTTAAGTACATTTGGACAACAGAATGTGATGATTTTTTTAATAATTGAAAATAATATCAGTGAATGCTCCAGTTATGGAACTGTGATCTAGAAAAGGGGATTTCGATATATACAGTGATGCTTCGATGAAAGTACATGGATGTGTCCTTATGCAGAATGATCAAGTAATTTTTTACACTTAATGTCAGTTGAAACATCATGACATAAATTACCATACACATGATTTAGAGTTAGCTATTATTGTTTTTTCATTTAAAATTTTTGAGGAATAAATTGTATGGAGTAAAATGTGAAATATACACTAAACACAAAATTTTGAAGTATATATTCACTCACAAAGAATTGAACATCCTACAGAAGAGATGGTTGGAATTAATCAACGATTATGATCACACGATTTAGTACCATCTAGGAAAAGAAACTAATGTTGTTGATGCATTGCATTGAAAAATTAATTCTTCATTAACCACGATACATTTGGAACCAGATCATTTGGTTTTTGATTTGATGATCTTTGACATTGAAGTTGTTGTTGCATGAAATTATTTTGTTTTGTTTCATGTGTCATTGAAATCATCTCTATATGTTAGAATAATGATAGCACATAAAGAAGAGAGTGAGTTGCAGAAAAATGAAGAATTGGTTCAGAAGGGTATGTTTCTTGATTTTAATGTTGATAATGATTGTGTTTTGAGGTTTAGTAAACGATTATGCATGCCATGTGATTCACAGTTGACGAATGAGTTGTTATGTGAAGCTCGTTGTTCATCGTTTTCACTTCATCATTGAATTACAATGATGTACATAGATCTTCAACAGTTTTACTGGTGGGATGGAATGAAAAGATATATTTCTAATTTTAATGTAAAGTGTTTTACTTGTCATCCGGTTAATGTAGAGTGTCAGTTACCAAAAGGGATGCTTTAGTCTTTACCAGTGCTAGAGTGGAAATGGGAAAATATATCCATGGGATTCATTATGGGATTACCAAAGTTATATCAAAGTAATAATGCAATCTCGGTTATTGTTGATTGGTTGACTAAATCTGCTCATTTCATTCCTATTCAAGGAACTTTTACATTAGATCAAATTTCTCATCTTTATGTTAAAGAGATAGTCAGGTTGCATAGAGTTCCCTCTCCATTGTATCTGATCCTGATCCCAGGTTTAATTATATCTTTTTTAAAGGACTTTAGAAGTCGTTGGGTACTGAATTAATTTTTTTACATTGTTTCATCAACAATCAGATGGACAGTCAGAACGAATAATTCAGACTATGGAGGATATGTTTCATGCTTCTTCCCTGGATTACCTGGGAAGTTGGGGCCAACATCTTTCTTTGGTTGAATTTTTATCTAATAACAGTTTTCATTCAATTATATAGATGGCTCCATTTGAAGGTTTATTTGGAAATTGTTGTCGAACTCCAACATTTTGGGATTAAGTAGGTGAAAGGAAGTTAATGAAACCATAGATGGAAGAAGAGATGGCATAAAAGGATCAGTTGATTTAGAAGAAGATGAGAACAGATCGGAGTAGGCAGAAAAGGTATACAGATAACAAGAGGAAGGATCTATCTTTTGAGGTAAAGTGTTCATGTCTTTCTCAAACTTTCTTCATGGAAAAGTGTGATGTTTTTTGATAAAAAGGGAAAGTTGAGTTTAAAGTTCATCAGACCTCATGAAAAATTGAAGAAAATTGGATCAGTAGCATACATAGTGACATTACCACCATGTTTATCCAAGGTAAATAATGTTTTTCCTGATTTAATATTGAGAAAGTATATAACGGATCCATCTCATGTTCTGAGGCTAGAGGTAGTTAAGTTGGAAGAAAATATCTTATGAAGAACAACTAGTCCAGATTCTTGACCGTAGAGAGCAAGCGTTATGGAATAAGGTAACATAACAAGTAAAGTTTTATCGGAAACCCATATAGTTGAAGCGGCAATGTGGGAATCTAAAAATACTATGATGTATAAATAACACCATTTAATATATAAGTGAATAAAATTGCGAGCATGCAATTTACACAAGGGAGGATGGATTTAACATCCCAGGTAAATTAAGAGATAATGTATTTTCATATTTATTAATATTTTTGAATTAAATATTAATTTTACATTAAAGAGGATTATATATTTGATGGCTTACCTGATATCCACCAACATGATTCTTTGAAATCTTACGTTGCACACTAATAATATATTATTATTATTTTAAATGTTAGTTAACGCCTAGAAGTTGTGTTGGGGGAAATGAATAGAACTAACTATTGCATGATTACAAATGTTTTTAAATTGTTTTTACATTTATACAATAAATTTTAGGGGCTAAAAACATGAATGAATCTAATTTTAAGCACAAATACTCAAATATTCACTAAATGGTTGATTTAACACCTTTTGATGGAGAACCCTCCTGAAATCTAGCTTTTGTATTTTTTATATATTTTATTTCACAAAATATAATTTTTCTTTAGATTAGGGACATTAAAATTTATATTGGGTAATTTATTGGTATTAATCTGATAAATTACATTTTTAATGAATAGTGAAAAACATTGTATTTTAATTCAAAATGTTCATTTGTATAAAATTTATTTATATAGATATATTTTATTTTTAATTGGTTATAAAGTGTAATTAGATTATATTTTTACCAATTATTCCAATGTTGGTCATTGTAATTAATTTAACTTTAAAATTGTACATAAACAAGTGTCGATCTTTTGGAAGTTATTGATTTTTAAAAATACACTATTTGTTTTGACAAAGGGAATTAATTTTAAATTAATTAATTCCAATTTTATATTTTTAATTTGTAAAATAGACATCATTTTTTTTAATTCATAATATTAAATATAGCTTAAGTTGATTTTTTTTGTAGTTTTCTAAAAACATCAATTTTTTATGAATAGTGAAACCAATACGTAGTAGTTAAAAAAGTGACCTTTTTTTTAAATTAAACTTTTCTGGTTATTTTAATTTAATTAAGAAAATAAAATATACATTGTTGTTATTAGTAAGTAAAAATTGTTTCAATAAGGTGAAAATAGTTTTTTTTATTAATAATATCTTTTGACTTTTATTTACCACGGTTAAAGGTAAATATGGCAATTCAAAGTAAAATAAAAATTATAATAATACGAAATTTCATTAAAACTGGTCCTAACCTTATTTTTTGAGTCATTTACGTTCATGGTCTTCTTTAAGATGATTTTTTGACCCCAATGGAGCCACTAGGGTGTGAAAATGACACTTTATATTTATTAACTTAAAGTAATAACAAAATTGACACAATCAAATATATTTTAATAAATAAATTTTAACATGGTGTTATATAAGTTATCAATTGGACTATAAATATTAATTGGAAAGTAAAAATTATTTTATACATATGTAATTTTTTTATAATTTTTATACATTAAATTAATTAAATTATTTATGACACAATAATGATGCAGTATTTACTTCATTAATAAATTATTTAATAAAATAAGATTATAAATATTAAATAAATATACAAAACATATACAATTAATATTGGATGATATTATTTTTACCACTAGTAATCATATCATTGATTTTAATTAGTTTTTCACCTTTATAAACTGAATATACTTATATAATAAAATAATATTTTCACACTTCCCTAAATAGCCCCTCCTCCCCCTTAAAAAAAGACTTCACTTAGTACACATTCCATATACCTCTAAAACCCTTTGGCTCATCCAAACCATGACCAAATAAGCTCTCAATATTTCTATCCCCATCTTAGAATCCTTACCTTATGCAGCAGGAACTTCAAGATGACCTTTTGGTTCAAACCAAATGGAGTTACCCAAATTAACGGTAACAATTTCTCATAACTTCTTTTCGTTTATTTTACTTCTCCAAACCCTAAAAATTTTTATTCCAATAATTTATAAAAAACCATAAACCTATATATAATAGTATGTTGTTATGATATTTATTTTAACTACACTTACATAAACGTCCATCTAATCTGTAAAAAACATATTGTTTTGCTGATGGAAAAATAACGCCTCATGAAACGATGATTGTTCGATTATCTCCTATCACCTCTCATAGTGTCCATTAATATGGAACAGTATTTATATATGATATATATTATTTTTATGTTTTATTTATGCATCTTTATTTTAAATTTATATCGTATTTTTATGGTTTCCATAATGGGTAAATACAATAATTTCATTTGAGGAAGTGCGTACTACCGCCCCCTCAAAGTGATATGACTCATTAATGCCATATGCGGGACATATAAAGGACAATATTAATGATATTATATATGATATTATACTGTAATTATAATATACATATGTATAATTATGTTTTATTTCCAATAATGTATGAAATAGAAATTAAACTAGCGTTCATGCGTACGTACGACTTACCGTCTCCATGAACATTTCATTTCATTTCTTATCTCCAAAATGTTATGTACTATTATAAATAAATATATATACTGGATATATATTATGTATATGATATATAAACAATAAATATCATTATGGAGATAATGTATTATTTAACACAAGGACAACTTTTTATTATATAGTGTTAATTTTTGACTCATGTACCAAATAAAGACAAAAAACACTTATTAACTTAAATGATTACATAATGTTTATAACATGTTAAAAAGTGATATAAAAGGAATAATAATCATTAAAATGGTTCTTAAAAAATTCTGAATTTATTTAGTTTATTATTCAATAAATTAGCGAACGAAAAGGTTATGTCTGACACGATGTAAGGGACTTCGTCTCAATCTTCTTTCATTGAGGTGAATTTTGTTTTAATACATGAAAATATTTTATATGATGTGTAAAAACCGTTGACTATTAATTTCATTAAAATTAAATTTTTTTCTATGATTTTTTTTACTAAACAACAAAAAAATTGTTTTTTAACGTAGGTTGTGACAACGACCTTTTTCCACTACCATGACTATTATTTCATCATTAGATTCCTTTACAAGACGTAGTTTTTTTTAAATGAAAATAAATACCATATAATTTTTAAATATTTTGGTATTTAAAATAGTATTGATAATGGATTTGTTATGTCATTATATTTAAATGATATACTGTGATTGAAATGTGGAAATTTTATCATTCCATTATGTTTGTTTTATGTGTTATGAATATGTTATGGTTCTTCAGCATTATTTACATTTATGGGTTTTTATAGGATAAACCTATGGAGGGTGAGACCATGATAGACCTCCAATGCATTGGGTAATGTGATAGAGTTAAAGGTTAATGTATCTCCTATGAGATATAGGGAATATATAGTGATGGGTATTCCAATGTAACTCCCAATGTAGCTGTGATATCTATAATGTATGTGTGATATAAATTCCATAACTACAATTATTATTTTTTATTACTATGTGTTGTTCATAAATGTTATATTTTCATGAGGTATGTAAAAGGGTTTATGTTTTGTCTGTATTGATGGCCTAATGATTCCTTTCTTATTTTATAACCCTTACTGAGATTTTTTATGATCAACCCATGTTTTGAAATGTTTTCCATAGGATTTAAGGTGAATAGTTTCATGGATGGGATCAAGGAAAAGTGTTGATGTCTAATAAATGGAATATACATGATCCTTTTTTCAAGAGATTTTATTTAATGAGAAAAATGGATAATGAGTAGAATTTCCTACATGTAATATTCATGTTGATATGTAAATGTTATGACCTAATTCTGTAAAACTATAAACCTGGAAAGATCCTCAATGTTAAATATCTATTTAATTAAAGAATAAGTAATGTTTAAGGATAGGTCCTTATAGAAATGGTCATTTCCTTGCCTAGATATCCTAACTGTTGGAATTTCCTATCAAAGGACACCCTTTAAAATTTTGACGACTCTCCTTGCGTGTGTGTATCATGATATAATAGTAAATTACCCATTTCCATCAACGCCAAAGTCAATCAATGTTTTCCTGAAAATCCCTAATTGACACAACCCACACTAATCTAGACCTGATTATGTGGTCAATGATATTCTATCATAGACAATCAAATAGAGAGAAAGAAATACATGTCGAGCCACTTTGGATGACCATTAAAAATTTCACTCTTATTAGATAGTTTAACTTTTAAAATAAAAACTACGATCCTTCCTCACAAGAGATATCACATTCACCAAGAACATTTCCAGAGAAGTATATAATTGTGTTATGTTTAATTTCTTGACTATACAATGATTGAAACCACACATCTAATGAGAAACACCGAAATAGAATCGCCCAATAAGCTCAACATATTTTTAATCATAAGTGAATTGTAATACTAAAACTATATTAGTACATCTAGAATGAAATCATTAAATTAGACATTATCATAACTAATTAAAATATAAAAGGTGGTTTTTTAAATGTTTACAAGCATTCATAACCAATTAATAGAAAGAATAAATGTTGAACCAACAAAAGTCGACATTCCTTGAATGAAATGCAGATTCCCCTATTGACACGCCATCATTAACTGAACCATGATCCTTTAACCACTTTGGCATTAAAAAATCATTCAAGATTAACTAATGAAGCCTTCAAAAAATTATTGTTCTCAATCAAATTATACATTTCTTGTCACCCATAAATACATCATGTTCTCATGGAATCAAAGACTTTATTTCAATACTTGAAATGCTCAAAATAACAAAATAATTATCGACCATATCCTAATTGTTCATCTGGGTTATCTGAAACAGACACAGTCCTCCCCATATACAGATATTTAATCTCATATTAAGAAAAGAATACCTAGATAATCACAATAAAACTAAATCATATTCACATTAACATGTGAATTAATATTCTATAATCCATGTAAAAAACATCACCTTAAAAAATAATACCAAAACCCCACTGAACACCAAAACCAAACAAATGAAGGGTAAAAAGAATCTAGATTATAGAATGTATTCTCTTTAATTTTAATGTAATATATTATTTAACACACACATCACTCTACTTAGGAGATGACTTGAGAAAATACACAATAGAACAATTGATTTCTCCCATCACTATATTTCCCCAAATGACAATTATTGTTGTTGAATACATACTGATTTATCCATCACTAAGGTAGAATAGTGTGTCAAACAACATTAAATTTTCATGAACATTCCTAAGGAATGTCTAACCTATTTTTATTGAGAATTACATGATGATCATGACCAAAAAAATTTCAATCAGACAATGACCACTACTCCAATGAAGGGTGTTATTAGAAAAAAGAATGCAATAAGTGGCAACATCACTCGGAAGAAAAAAAATGACCAAAAAATATATCATCATTTAGCTTAGTATTAATGTTCTATGGGCATTATATAATATTGGTTATCCCCTTAGAAAAACAAATGTTTCGACCCTATCACTAGTTCACATCAAACAAAAGTCACTATTATCAAATGATGATCATCAACCCGATGATAAAAAAGGGAATGACAAGGGAAAAAAATATTGTTTTATTCCAAGGAACATTTAAAAATGTTCAAACTACTCATACACTAGTGTTTCAAAAATAGGAATCCACTTCATTTTCCATTTTCAAGTCAACGTAAAAAATAAGAATGTCCCACAAAATATCTATTTTAATCATTTATTATTCATTGAAATTCAATCTCAGTATGTAAATCTATAAAAAATAAATATTAAAACAATACGTTGAACTAAAATGATATAATTTAGCCAACATGGGTTCTCTGGAATGTAGCCAAATAGAATTTCCTCACATAGAATAGTAGTTACGCACAAAAATAATGTTATATCAAAATAACATTTCCTAACTAATATACATGTTTCTATTTTCAATTTTAATTCTAACCAATTCATTAAATACCAAATTTAAACACGCCTTTAGATTTATAGACACATCACCACACATAATTATATTACATTTAATATGGTTTTCCATTTCCAAATTATTGATGTGAACATAGACATTATGGATTTAAAATTGGATCCCATTAATGGAATGAATATTCATTTAAGAATATAACACACTCAATAATAATGGTCCATATGTGTAGGTGGCCACCAACAAACATGTAAACCATCTAGACACTATACAATGTTCTATTTGCATCACTTTGTTAATGAAAAATTTACGTTAGAAATAAAATGATAGAAAACATTACTTTTTAACAATTTCCATAAAAATTATATATATTATTCAAAATATATCTTGAATATATAGGTCACCCATTTTCGATTATAAGGCGATCATGCATTATACAAAAAAAATTGGTTATCATTTTTCACTTCCCATATATTTTCATCCCATCAAACCATTTACATTTTAATCCAAATATAGCATGTCACTACAAGGAGATAATATATAACATCATGTTGTAATCAATGCAACATGGAATACTAACTAAGGATGAAAAACATAATAGCATGTAGCCCTAAAAATTCTACTACATGTCATGGAATATGCATGTCATGTTAACTCATATGTGTTTAATATGGTGCATGTAATACAAATTATCTTACATTCCATTCCAAGGGTATAACTCTAGAAATTATATAAATCATAAGTAGTGAAAATTTCACTAATCCCTCTCTATGAAATAATATTAACTGTAATAGAAGACAACATTAAAAAATTCCCAATCGTAGAGATGTGGGAATTCCACATACAATTGAGGAACTATCCCAATCATGGATATTAACAATGCACTGATAAATTATTAGTTTTCGGACTACCACCCCAAAATAGTAAGACAATATAAAAACCATCATTTAATAACACATTGTAATGTCTTCGCTTGGCTAAACATTAAACATGTAGATGGACCATTGGATCGAATGTCCTCAAATGTTTCTCACCATATTCTAGAGGATTTTTAATGGATATAGGGTCTGAGGATGCGATAGTGTGGATAATATATCATTATATCAGACTAAAACAACTGTAAAATAGAAACTGAATGGCATATAATAGTGGAATAAATAAATATTTTAAATTCAATAGTAGATTAAAAATTAAAAAAATTAATTAAATACAGCCAACTCTAGTTTATACAATATATGAATTCATGTCATGGTAATGATACCTACTAAATGTAGTAAAAAATAAATCATATTTTCTAATACAGTATAGTACAAAACTCATATATGTAAAAGAACAAAAATCCCTAAAAAAATCTAGAAGACAATATTGGGTTGCAACTCATTCCATTCCTCCTAACTCCACACATAAAATCACACACCTACAAGTAAGGTCCATATCCATGTGAACAAGAGGGTCTACTCAGTTACCCTAGTTCTATTTAAGGTTGAGCAGGGTGTGAGATCTAAATCTCAGTTGGCTAGAACCCATGATATCTATCCCAATCCATATAGTGAATGAAAAATTATACATTTTGTAACTATATCTTAATCACCATAAAGATGAATAAATAAATAAATTCACATCCAAGTTCATATTGGACACCAAATGGATATAACTTTTTCATCTCATATCCAAAATAAGTCTGAACAAGTAACAAAATTAATTTATTTTAATCGTGTCCTTTTATTTACATATATATATATATATGTATACATATAATTATATTTCCTATAGTGAACCGAGGTGTAACATGCATGAATCCTCTAAATGGTTATGAGTTAATAAGATTTAATCACTGGGTAGTAATCTCAACATCCCATGGTAAATATGAGCTAAGTCTCCATGCTCATGAATCCCCCCTTATAATCATTTTCAACTATGATGCAATGAAGTGTTTAGTAACAATGCTCATCAAACGTTCCTTACCACCATTCACATTGATGTAATGTAGTGTTGAGTCACCATCCTTATCAATCCCCACTTACCATCATTTTAAATACTGATGTAATGGATCTTAAATTCTCCATGCTCATTAAACATCCCTAACCTCCATTCCCATGATTTATGTAAAGGAGTGTCAGACCTACATGCACATAGAACCTCCATTATAACCATTATTTTATATCAATGTAATTGATAGTACAATATCCATGGTCACTAGACTCCCATTCCATCATTCTCATATTCTATAAAGTCATAACATATGTATAACTATTAGGGGGATTTACCTCTCATCTATATAATTTACATAGACCACTGTCATTTATAGTTTGTACACAATGTATAACCACTTATGCATTCCATTATCCATCTTAAATTCCATTTTAATGAAGCATTATAATTTAATAAAGTAAATTATGGTAAGAAATATTTTTTGAAAAGCCCATGTAATCAAGGAATTTTATTTGTTTTAATCGACCCTACTCGAGGTCATCTCACCATATTTTCATATACATGAAAATTGATGTAATGTACTGGTGGTAAAGGATGTAATCATGTTCCATTACCCATAATAGATGCTACCATCATTCATAATCCATTTTATCCATTCCATTTACCATTACCATTTTATTAACTAACTCATAGACTCAAAACACCACATACAAATCCCAAGGGACATGTAAAAGGAACGGGTTATTAAAATAACCAAATTAGTCACATGGGTTTTCAATAACCAGATCTGGGAACCTTCAAAACTAGTACGTGACCCGACCCATGTCAAGGCCAGAAGGTAATTCATATTTATACGGGTAGGAATAAGTTCCCAAGAAACAAAAAAAATGTTTTTAGAATGATTTACTCGATTTAGGATACATAAAACAACCAATAATGGAGAATAAACCCAATATGAAAATTCACTATAAACATGAATTAATTATAATTCATAACTATAAATATTGTTCAATAAAGACACAAGAATTGTAAAACTACAAACAAGTTGAAGAGAAAATATCCCAAGGACAACCACACAAGATGTGGTCATCGCCCAAGTGTCATCTCTACAATAGTATATCACGAAAGCTACTAAAAACATGAACCCTCATATCCAATGGCCTTTCAATTACACATGTCAAAAATAATAAATTCCACACAAACCCAATGGTTTAATTAGGGTGTGATACTACTCCCAATAATATAAAACCCAAACATATTCTATATTACAAACATTATAATATAAAATGATTTCCATTTTTATAATATGAAATAGAAGTTATGATTTATACAAAATGTATCCTATAAATGAAAACAATTTTTAATGGGTAACAACAATGATTGAAAAATTATAAAAGAAATGTGAAATATATTTAATATTTCATCCAATCATACCATTTTCAAAAGGGAAATACCATGTAGTCAACAATTTCAAAACATGAGAGAACCTCTAGGATCTAGTTAGATGTTAGCCCCAAGAACCTCGTATCTCAGTTTTAATTTAACCATATAAATATATATTATCATGAATTAGACACTAGTAGGGAAAATAGTTATAACCCAGTGGTCCCAAATCAAAACCATTATAATTTTTAGTGTTTATAATGTCAATATTTCTGTTTAAAACAGGGAAAAAACCATTATAGATCAGTTGCGTACTAGTACCTGTCCACCCACTTAGATACATGGGATTACCTCTTTGTGTTAGAAAAAGTACCACAAGTTATTAAACAACATGTTCAATTAAAATAATAGAATTTGGAATAAACACACAAAACAATAGGTATGAATTATTTCTACCATTTGTGTATTTTTAAAAACCTTTTAACATTTTTATAAAACAATTTTGAAGAACACAACCATGCTTTGCAGATAAAATTCATCTAAAATCCTATATCAAAACCAAACTCATTACTACATGACATCAAACTAGAATATTTATCCCAAAAACCATTTAATAAAATGATTTCAGGGACCACAAGTCAAACCCAATTGATATAACATGGAACACACACAAAACACTCATTTTTTTAAAAAAATTCCACTATAACAACAACCAAGTATACAATGCAACCAAGAATGGTTTTCTCCCCAAATAAAATGGATTAATATTATGATTAAACTATAAATAAAGAAAATCATACACATTAAGGGTTGTGTACCAATTTAATCACCTAAAAAATATTTCAAACCCCTCAACAGACTGTGTGAATCTTTAATCGCACAAACTCTACACCACAAGAGAGTGAATATAAACCTAAAATCACAAGATTGTACCATGAAACTCAAAATAAAACCCAATTTATGAATACATCGCTTCTTGAAAATTGAAAAAAACTGATGAACTATATTAAAAAAATAAATGGATGGAACATAGATGGAAACTCACTTACTTGAGAAACATTGAAAAAATCTCACCTAATAAAGAAAAACATTTAATATAGAAGAAGAAAAAAATTTAATGAGAGGTTAGAATAATGATGAGGAGGTTGATGGGGGACTAAAATGGTGGAAAAGTAAAAAATGGTTGATTTAGGAAATAATAAAATTAAATTTTGAAATCTGTACGATTTGAGAAAACATGAGGAAATTCTCCCTAATCTACTGTGGAGATGAGGTCCTAAGTGGGAAAATTGAACATGGAGGGAGACTATGGTTTTTGATATCTAATTATGGGTGGAATGAATAAAAATGTTAAAAAATGAATTAGATGTTATTAAAATAAATTATTTCTTAAAACCATATAATTGTCACACGTGCTGGCCTAATGTCTGAATAAATCATCCAAATTCACCATGATTATTAGTTACTAAGGGGTCAAAATGGATATAGTGGTTTCAATTTTTATATAAGAGGATAAGTGTGATGTGGAATGTTTGATCGTTTTTTTTTTGAAAAATGAAGCAGTTATAAAAGAAACAAATTTTGTTTTTAAATAATGAAATACTATCATAGTTTTGCCAAAATCCGTAATAAACAACACTATTCTCAAAAAATTAAAATTAAACCCTATAAAAAAGAAATAATAGAATTTACATGAAAATTTACTTTAATATATTTCATGGATGTGACAATTATACAAAATATAAAAACCATCTTCCCTTGAAAAGTCACCTTGGTGTATGTTCAGATGAGAGAAACTAAAAATAATCTTTGACCCAATACTTCATTTCCCATGTCTCAGGATCATCAGTCCTGTGATACTAAAAGACTTAAACCATGTGAATAGTCTTATCTCAAGTCACTTATTTATCATGAGTCCAAAATATGCATTGTTCTATAAACAAGTGATTGATCAGTTTCCAACTCCAACACATCCCAAAACAAAACATGGGATGGGTTCCAGATTTTATTCCATTAGCTAGGTGACTAGGAACACATCTTTGATCAATTTCAACTATGAGGGAAAATCTATCAGGTATTCTACCTTACCTATCATGTTAATTATTTTAATAGGTTCCATATACCATGCTATTAGCTTCCCCTACAAGGATGGTGATGACCCACATGATGTTCCACATTCAAGAATACATGTTCAACCACAAAAAAAAACTATCAAGCTTGACACCGCTGATTGACATTAGAATTGTCTCAACTCTAGGATGTCAGAAACCATTTTATAATCAACTATTCCTTCTTTGTTGAGTATTGTTAGATATTGTTACAATAATAACCTACCAATCCAAAATAACAATCCAATGAACCAATTAAATCTAACAAAAATTCCCAAATAATGTCTCTATAATATGATTAGCATGCTCCATCTGACCATATTTTTTATAGTGTTATACCTTACTGAACATAATTTATGACCCAATGCATCCTGATGGACACTCCAAAACCATATATTCAATAGAGGCTACCAATCTAAAATAATTATTGATGAAACATCATGGAGCATCCCATATTATTTCACATACAACATTCTCAATTCCCCCACATTGTGTGAATCTTTGATTGTAATGAAATCGGGGGATTTGGATAGGTAATTGATCACCGCTAAGATATCATTCTATCCTTATTGTGTATGAGGCATCCCAACTATGAAATACATGGATTCCTAATCCCACTTCTTGGTAGGAATTGGTAATGGTGGATGTAAACAAGACGACTATTAATACTCTACATTCACCTGCTAACATGTATAACATCTTGATATGATGTCATATATGTCTTCTCTCATGCCTGACCACCATAACTGGTGATGATCATCATAATAAATATCAATAGAATCAGGATAGACAACCCACTAAGACTGATGTCTATCCAAAATCCCTACGTTCCGAAGATACAAATGCACCAATAAGCATTAATTGAAGCATAAAATTCTCTCAGTGAATAAATAAAAATTAGATGATGCCTCCCCGCTATGAAGAAACTGACTCGACCACTGGCATATTTTATCATCGGGATTATCCCATTAAACATATCTATAATATAATAGGTCAATATATCACTTGAAAATAAATCAACTTCATTGTGCTTCATAGTCTCTATAAGAAACAGAGCATTGATCCCCATCAGATTCCACTCATCACTAGACTTCTTCATTTCCTTTCAATGAAAATATTTTTCTCATGTTATCTTCACCCACATTACCCTTCCCCGTGGTTTATATTTTAAGGATGTTTTTATGTGTAGTACTATCACTATCACACAATGTTTCATTGAAGTAATTTTACCCATTTAATTTTTATAGTTCATTGGTGAAATTGGATGTTATTAGTCATTGAATTTATCATATGAAGTATGGATTTTTTTATATTAATTTTTTGGGTGTGTTTGGAGTGGATGAAGACATATATCACATTTTTATATGGAAATGGTGTTTCTAGGTTATTTATTAATTATATATTAATCATTTTATAGAAATATAAAATTTTTACCATTTTTAATTATAATTATTCCTATTTAATGTCATATGATAGGACCTATAGAGTATATACATGTTTTTTGTGACTTAGAGATGTTTAGATGAGAGTGGAATTTTTTTATTAATGAGATAACACTATAATAAGTAGGCGTTGCCTTTTTAATTTCCCCTATCTTTCTACATTATTATTATTATTATTCATGTGACATGTGGTCAAAATTTTAAAGGTGTTTAATATTTTATAAAATGAATTTTTCAAAAATATAAAATACCCATAAATATATAAACATATCTGTTTCATAGTGGAAAAATATATATAATATATTGGGATCAACCAATGATGTAGGGGTATTGTTATTAAATATTTATGAATTTTTTTTAAATACACAAATGTGTTAATAATCCTAGTATAATTATGCAAGTTCTAGACATTGAATTGATTTTCATCGATTCTAACTATTATTCCACATTGAATTATTTGATTTTTTATTCTATATAATATAAATTATTTATATCAACATACATAGTATATAAATTTGTTCATAGTGATTATGGGAAAATTGTGTTGTTGGTGATAACTATTCTAGTTAATGTTCTGATGATCTTTTGATTTGTTCATCATGTTTTTGTAATGATTATATGATGAATCGATCATCCATTGATTTATTCATACAATATTTGAAAACATATAAATTTATTAAATGAATCAACATTATTTTTATGCACATGGTGTTTTATAATTTTCATATAAGTGTTTTGTTCAATATTTGGTTGGCAATTTATGTATTGTCTGATGATGAGGTATATCATTATATGGTTTAATGTTATATGATGTTGTAGTTCTCTCTTATATAATCCATATATTTAAATTCAATATTAGAAATGGTGGGGGAGTTAACTATGGTTATATAGATATTTATAGATGTTTTTACCATGTAGATCGTAACCTAAGACACTTTTTGTGACATCATTCTAAAAATAATAATGGGTAGATGATTCACTTAATATAATAGATCATTATCATATGGCCAATCATGAGGCGTGGTGGTTGAAAATATAGTTTAATGTTATGCTGCATAAGGGTTCCATCTACACAATTTTATCCACATTGAATTATCATGTATTTAACAAAAATATCATTGTTGATGATTCGAAGGGCTTTATAGATTAATAGAGGATATGCTAGTTAATGTTCAATAACTATTACCAATTTCTGACAATAAATGGTTCATATGATTAGTTTAATGGTTCGTGATGGTTTTCAAAGTCAAATAATTGTTGATAATATCTTTACATAAAGATGATAAATGAGGTAATCTGTAACAAAAAATTAAATTTATTCTATATGAACATTTATTATTTTTTTCGTCATTGAAGGCAAATATTTATTCATGGGATAAATAAACCCAATTTAGCATGTGTTGAAGTAAGATATTTTGATTGTATTCGATATTTTCATTAAATACATATGGTTATTGGACTATCATGTTTACAATCATAAGGATATTTCACCATTTCATTTACACAAAAAATCAATTGTGAGGATTAAAAAGTGTTTATTTTGGTTAAACGTGGTGAATTTTTAATGGTATATTTTTTTACAGCATAATATTTTTTAATCTATTTTCAACAAATAATACAGTATTTGATGGAATGTTGTATCTGTAATTCCAAGATCAAATGAATGATGATTTATTATAGAAATATTGATATATAATATTTATAGAAGAGTTATTTGTTTGGTGGATATGTAGAGGAATTACAATATTATGAAATATATATGAAATATTTTTCCTAAATAACAATAATAATCATTCAATCATTATTTATATTTTTATGAATGATAATAAGGTCTATTAAAATAAACATTTATACTTTTTAATGATTTTTTAATAAGTTTAAAATTTATTTTTTTAGATTAAATGATATGTAACGGATAAATGATCCTAATGAAATGATTACATTATATATATATAAAAATTAACCTAAATTAATTAAACTATTATTTTTATGTATTAAATGTTAATAAATTCATTATTTCTTTGAAAAATCTGTTTTCTTTAAAGATCAGTTATATTATATTTTATATGTAGATATTAAAATAATTTTCATCCAATATTGAAATTATTTCAAAAAAATTGAAATTATTTATGAAAAAATCATAATAGGGATTGGATGAATATTTATATCTTTTCTAAAATGATTATTTTTTACTATATAGTAAAAAATTTTGATTTCTAATAATGTGTATTTTCATTCAATTGTATTAAATCTTGTAATAGTTTTATTTTATTTTTAATTTTTATTTACAATAAAAAATTATGCTTTTCAAGAATCATAATATACATTATTCTATATGAGTAAATGTTAACTTGGATTATAGTATATGATCATTTTTATAAATTATGGATAAAAATTTAATGATTAATTTTGGCATGCATTTTGAATATATAATAAAATATATTTGTGTAATTCATGTTATTGAATGATAAAATATTGATTCAATATATTTAATGTTAACGATAAAATTATTTAATTAATTTATTTTTATTCATTTCATTATCAATAGAAACCATGTAATATATTTCACCTTCATAAGGGTAACACAAGTAAAACATGGTAAACACTATAGTATATAGTAAAAAATATATATATAACAATGAATTTATTTTATATTGGGTTATTTATTCATCCCAAAAAAATATTTATTAAATGTTATATCATTCTCATCCAACAATATTTCTCTGTATAACTATTATTTTATATCTATTATAAATAAATAATGTATTCTAATATATTTATTTTATTATCTATAATATGTTATCATTCGAATAATAAAATGTAATAACCAGTTATGAATTGTTATTGATTCATATAAAAATTATTTATATAGAAATAGATATATTTAATTTTTATATATGATATATTTACCTCAATTTCATGAGCACCTTCGACACATTACTTACACAATTAATAAAAATATAATACTATATTATATAAAAAATTAATTACATTTTTTCATTATGGATGGATTGAGGAATGAATTGAATTTATTATCTAATAATAAATTATAATTAATGGTTAATTTATTTATATTCTAATTCCATTTTTTAAATTTAAATAATCTATGTCAAATTTAATAAATACTCTCATAAAAAATTTAATAATATGTTATGATAAAAAATATTTTATATAATGATATATTAAATAAAAAATTATAATGAGAATATCTATGATGGTACATGCTTAAATATGTCCCCAAATAACCAATTGTGTTCCATAATTCACAATATATTTCAATTTATAACCCATAACGAGTAAATATATCTTAACATGGTCAAAATAAAATGGATTATCATGGTATTTATAAAAATATGGAATAAAATGAAATATATACATGGATGAATAAAATTAGAATATGATATTTCAAAATAATCATGTTTTAAATTGGATATAATGTTCATTGGGTGCATATTTTAAGGATTAATATATTTATTATATTCAGACTCTCTTAATATTTACACTTTTTCTACACTACAAACTTCAAACTTTGTATCCTCCCACATCCTTTCATCACTACTTCTAATAACTATAATTTATATATTCTCTAGAAAAATCACTTCTAAACATCTATATTGACATCATAGAGTTATTTTTCTAACAAATATTATGTAACATGAATGCCTTTGTATTAATCTGAAGGAGGTTTAATATATAATTTGCGATAGAGGATAAAAAAATTGATGAGAAGAAGTATGTGACTTCTCATCTGATTTTTTTTTCATCGAGTCAAATTACATTTCAACAACATGGATTTTTTTGGTTAATAAAATATATTATGAAAGTCATTTAAATTTTTTTTACCAAAAATAATTTCATTCAAATAAATTTAATGTTCTCTTCTTTTAATACGTGTTGTTTCAGAATTTATTTGTACTATAAGGTATTTTTCATTAAAATGTTATAAATGTTTTAAACACATTATAAACCATATAAAATTAGGTGTAAATGTCTTAAAAAAGTTTATATTTATTCAACATAAATTTGTAATCAACATTTTCAATTAATTGTTTATTTCATATAAACGTATTATAACATAATTTATTTAACATTTACTATATATATTATTTTGATGTGTTTTTTAAAAATTGAACTTTTTTTGAAATACACAATAACCACACATTCATTCCCCACAAAAAAAAAATATTATTAATTGAAATTTATTTAAATAACATTATGATCCATTCTAGAACCATATATTCTTATTGTATTTAGATACATGTATAAATAACTGTGTTTTTATAAAGAGGTTTATATAGAAAATAACACTATTTATGATAACTGATATTCGTTTATAAAAATAATACATTAAAACTATATTTATAAATTTTTAATAGGAATACTTGGAAAAATGTTATTTAGATTCATAGTATGGGTAAAGAAGGGAGATAATAAGGATGAAATAAATTGAAAAGAATATTAAATGTATGGGAAAATGAGTATTGAATTTGAAACCCATTGACTAATAAATGAAAATCATAATCCTATAATATAGAATAATGGATGGATTTTCCTAATCAATTAATTATAAAATATCAAGAATCATGGTCCATGAGAGCATAAAATTGGAAGTATTTATAAAATTTTTCATTAACTAAAAAAACATAGAATAATTTTACAAATCATGAATGATAATAAATACTATCATATTGTAATTGATTTATACACCATTTCATCATATCAGTATTCATCGGTCACTTTCAATAATATAAATATCAATTTGGTTCAATCTCTATTATATAATAATCCTTCTCATGGTTTATTCCACGTACTACAATAGTGGTTGGTTTCACCACACATTTCATTAAATTTACTGTCAATTTTCGCTCATAAGACTATCATAGATGATATATTCAATTAATGAACATGCTTCTCTCCCCATTTATATCATTATTATATGATGATTAATATGAATTTACATTAATAATTAGAGGGATGTTTTATGGGTACCATCCCATAAGATAATTAAAATAATTCATATTTGTGAAAAAAGATATTAAAATTTTCATTTTATCATTATTCAGAATAATGAAATTTTTTTTAAAAAAATTTAATCATTTAATCATTGAATAACCATTGTAAATGAAATGTGTTCTATAAAGGGATTCAAAAAAACATAATAAACTCATGATAAATTAATAAGTTTTATATATTCATCATTAAATCATAATTATCATAATTTATTCAAATATGTATTTTTAATGGTATTGTTGATTCAAATCCCTAGTATTGAATATGTATCATTTTTTTATTTAATCATATATAGAAATTTCATTTCAATGATCAATAAAAAATTACATATAGAAATCAAGTGTTTAAATTAAAAATCAATTATTTTAAATATAAAAATTTATAAATATAATATGAAAAATATTTTCAATGAAATTATCAATGGTCACATGTAAAATAATCATAAAATCATTCAGTAGTCACGACCTTGAGAAGTTTTATTCTTTTCCAACATAATAAAACAATTTTTACATTTTATTTTTAGAAAAAAGTCAAATTCCCTTGTTCAAAAAATGAAATGAAATTCATTTTAAATCATTGTGATAGTATTAAATAATGGTAAATAATGACATAAAATTAAATAATTTTATTACTACTTTTAACAACATGTAAGAACTAATTAAATTACATTAACACCTATTGATTTTAAATTCATTATTACAAACATCATTTTTGGGAATTAACATTGTTTATTTTCATAAATATTATGGTTCTAAAGTTATGGAACATTAACATTGATAATAGATCAATATTATATAAAATATTATCAATTATGAAAATACAATATATATTCACTATATATATTTTTATAGTCATATATTAATGGTGTATATGTAACATCTCAGATCTGTGTGCCGCCCAAAGGTGCCCCGTATCTAGTTGGTAACATGGACTCAACTGTATTTCCATGGATACCTGAGGCTACCATCTAGAAGAAAGGGAATTGAGTGTGATACTGGGGAAACAATGCCCTCATTAGCTAATTAACATAGCGAAAAAATAGCAATTAATAATGGAAGCAGTAATAAAAAATAAATAAGTAAACATTAGATGATTGAAAGTAAGAACAACAGGAGAATACATATGTAAAAAAATGATGAATGTCACATGTATTAAGCAAATCAATGAAATAAGTAAAAATACTACAAATAAAATACTAAAACAATGTACATAAAACAATAAACTAAAATATCATCGTAAGCCTCAGTATGGTCCTATGTTCTCCAGCATGACAAAAATCGTGTACCTAATGTAGAAGGGTGCATTCCCTTATATATACATGAAACCATATAATCTTTTTGGGACCAAAATCATAACATAAACTTGGTGAGGGATGAAACCCAAATGGAAACCACCAAATGATCAATATGTAACTATAGGTGAATATATTTATTTAAGGAAATATGTAGAATGAATGAATAAATAAGAAAGTTATCAAAAGTACACAATCATATAGTTTCCAATTACATTCCTTTACATTTATTAATTATTCAACATATGAATAATTAAATCGTAAGATGTATCCCAAGTTCTATATCCCATTTTTAATAGAAAAACTGATGTCTCAGAATAAAATCCAACAATCAAGTAAGAATGAGTCTAAGCTTGTGATTTGGATTAGCATACTCATCATAGTAAACATTAAAAATTACTCATTGAATATATGGGGTGCTCACATAGTCAAACCCATGTGTTAATATGTAAAAAAAAGACTATCTAATGATTCACCCACTGTAAATTACCTATGTGGACTTTTAATAATAATCTACAAAATCTCAGAGGAAGCAATCATTGTCTATTCCTTTTGTATTCTAGTAACGATATACTATAGAAACTCTATGATATCACTCACTGTCAATCCCCCCTATCTTCTCATAATATAAATATAAATGGAACATTGGTTAAGGCCTCAACATCAATTCCCCCCAATACTCTAACTACACCATGTTCTCATAGACATGTCTAATAAAATAGTGAAAATACAATTTCCAACAGCCCATGTAATATCAATTAATTCAAGGATAAGAACCTATAATGTATAACACAAGTATTTAATAGGAAAAAATTATGAATTAAGTACAACCTAAAATTCATGTCATGGAAACAAGGTCTACCTCATAAAAATCCATCATCAAATTGTCCTAAACATTCAAACAAAGAAACTCTCCCATGGGGTGTCCCCTACACATGAAATTTATCATAATATATCTATAAAAAACCTTAATATATCAAAAAACCTAATGAAGCTGATAACATGGATAAATTCCTTAACATGAAATAACTAAATCATGTTTAATAAGAATTGAGGCTTATTTAACTCAATGATAAACCCCCTTAAAGCCAATAAAACATCTACCTCAATGTTGTATGAACAATAGAGTTTAAACTCATCATTTTAATTGGAATAAAATAAATATAGATCAAAAAAATGTTCATCAATCATCAACCATGAATTAATCAAGAGTGAGGAGAAATAAAGAAGAGTGGTTCAAGAAGAACTATGATATCCCCAAGGAAATTCCAACACAACTGACAGTTATTGATTCGGAGAATGGATTATGGATTAGTGAATCAGATAAGATTTTGTTATTCTATATCCACTATCATGAGGCATTACTAGAAGATGGTCAAAAAGGGGGTTAGATGTGACCCCGATCCGATATCTCAAATAAAAATAAATATACATCATGTTTTCATAAAATTTACTTTTCATGTACTAGTCTCAACTAGACCCCACTATAGGTGGTCCCCATGGCCATGTTCTCAGCCATTACATCACCAGTACATGGCTACACGTGGAAACATGGTATATAGAGTGTACTCAAGAGTGCAGGACTTGTACTTAAAAAATTCCAAAAAAAATTATCATTTTCCCTTGTAAACACCTGAAATCAATATACATACTTAAAACGAAAATTCGAGTACTTAAAAACTCACCCACCAAAAAAATTATTCATTCTTGAATTTCCCTTCAATTGGTGGTGAAGAAGAAACATCAAACGAATCTAGACATTGTGATCACACATCGACCTCCCTCTCCCATGTCTCGTCCTTTACTCACCCATGCTTCTATAGCATCAATACCAGAGGTACAAACAATCCAAGAAGAAACTTTTTAATGTGGTGCATAATTTATATGTGGTGCTACTCGAAGGATGAATCCACCTCCAACTCATACTCCTCAGGTTTAAAAATGCGATAAAAGTATGAAAAGTAATTTCGTAGTTCAGAATCATGGAAGACATAATTCATACCCCGATACCTATGAGGTAACTGCAACTGATAGGCAACCGGCCTGACTCTCTTCAAAACCTAAAAAGGCCCGAAATATCATTGTTAAAGATTTCCATGACTCTTAATCCTCTTGTGCCCCAACCAGGTTGTGACATGCAATAAATCATGATAAATAATCTCAAACATCATTAGTCTTTTCTGTCAACCAACATTAGATTTCATGAAAAACCATGATGTATCCATCCTCATCTGAATAATCTCATCCTGCTCAGTAGTGTATTGGAAAATACGTGTCCCTAGAAAATATAACTCTCTTACCTCTAACTAACATAGTGGTGATCAGCATTTCCTACTGTACAAATCCTCATAGGGTGTCATCTGAAATGTTTCCTTAAAATTTTTATTGTAGGAAATCTCCACTATGAGTATCTATCTCTCCCAAATCCCATAAAATCTATAACTCATTCTTAATCTATGTCTTCTATGACGTTAATTTTGTTCTTGGACTAGCCATCTGTCTAATTATGGTATGTTGTTCTCAAAAGTAAATATGTACTCAAATCCCTATGCAGTATATTGTAGACACTGGAAGTAAAATGGGTGTCCCTATACGAATCAATATAGTTCGAAAACCCATGAAAAAATACAATATCTCGAATGTACATCCTTCCAATATCATCAACATTGATGGAAAAGTTGATCAGTAAGAAGTGTGAAACCTTCACGAGTCTATCAATTACATTTCAAACAACATAATTCCTTCAATGTGAGCTCGGTAACCTAGTCACAATATGCATCGCAAAATCCTTCCACTTCCGCATGGGAATGGTTAATTGATGAAAAATCAATGATGGTCGATAATTCACTTTATTCATCTACAGAAAAGTGGAACATCTCATCCCAAAAATAGAAACATCTTTCTTCATACCTGGAAATCGATACATTTATTATAGATCTCGATACATATTAGTCACACCTGGATGAACTGTCCAAACAGAGGAATGAAATTCCTACAAAATCTCTTCATGTATGACTAATGACACCAATACTCATCCATGAAAACTCATGACCTCATCCTTTCCTATGGTCCACCTAGGAGTAGGGTTATCTCCAGACACACTCTCCCATATGACTAGGACTTCAGAATTTGATATCTTCCTCATTCTTACATGATCCAGAAGTGTAGAGATAACAACTACAGAAGAAGAAAACGTCTTCCCCTATCAGTTGTGCACATCCAAATGCATCTTATAGAACATATCCCTGAGATTCCACTCATTTTTTGTCACCCAAATTTCATGTATCAGATTTTGAATTCTCAACACATTAACCAATACATTTCCTTCCAAAAGCATGTATGCACGATCAATTTCAAAAGACTGAAGGTACACAACCCACATTCTCTATCTTAAATTTAGATCACACTCAGTAATGATATACTGGAGGCATCTGTAGTCAGTGAAAACCACAAAATTCACTCACATAATATAACATATCCATCATCGTATAGAATGAAAATCTATAGCTAACTCAAGAGTGTGAATTAGGTAATTCCTCTCATGTGGTCTCAACATCCAACAATCGTACAGAAAGAATCACCACCCATAAAAAACACTTCTACCAACCCTATTGCTTGATTCATCAAAGTTAATACTGTAACTATTTTCCAACACTTTAAAAATCAGTATCAGTGCAGAAGTCAACATCCACTTTAGCTCTAGGAAGGCCGAATCACAGTATTATGTCTACATCTAATTTTTACCCATATTAGTCAGACCTGTTAGTGGTGCTGCTAAGATTTAAAAGATGTATGTAATGTGAATGTTTTAACTATCCACCCCTATAATAAGTTGTAATTCAATGACGTTCATTAGATGTTCTACGAAAACTACTACTCTCACATTTTCAGGCTATACATATTCTCCTGTCTCTGAGATAACATGACCCCAGAATTGAATATGGTTCACCCAAAACTACAATTGTGAGAACATAGCATATAACTTATTCTCTCTCTGTGTACTAAATATGATCTTATGATGTGTCTCATGGTCACGTCGAGCATGTGATTACATCAATATTTCATCCAAATAGACTAAGAAATTCCATGTAAGGATAGAAAATTAAGTTCATCAGTGTAAGGAAAACTGTGGGTAAATTCATGAGACCAAATGAAAAAACCACATACTCATATAGACCATACATACTCGGTGAGGCTATAAGTGGTATATTTAATGGTCTAATGCACAACTGATGAAAACTATATCTCAATTAAAACATTGTAAACACCCGGTCACTATGATGATGATGAAAGAGATCATTATTCCTTTGTAAGGGATATCATTTCATTACTATCAAGGGATTCATCTATAATTAATCCACACAAATTTTTAGGGTACTGTCCACCTTCATCGCAAAGAGGATAGGTGAACCCAAAGGAGAAGTATTGGGTCAGATTAATCCCTTTCCTAATAACTCCTATAGCTACTTCATGAGCTCATTTAATGTAACACCCCGAGATTTTATGAGATATATTCTTTTTAATTTCCTTAATATCTTTTGTTGTATGCTACACCAAGATTAACTTGTGCTATACGCAAAACTATATTAACTTGCAGTATATGAAGCATTATTCTTAGATCATGTTACACATAATTTCAAGTTCATTTAACAGTAGTTATTCTCCGCAAAATTGAGTGTATATATATATATATACATATATATTCATTGTATTAATTAAATATGGTTGGATTGTGTTATATAAATCAAAAAAGTGGTATTGCACTACATGCAACCCTGTCTTGGCTTGCATTACATGCAATAGCGAGCTTCCTCGATAGTTTGTGTTGTATGCAATACCAGGTTTTCCTAAACAATGATATATGGTTATAATATTATTATGAACTAGTCGTTTTGAATATTAGTAACTAAATTTTGAATTTTATGACATTATAATTCATCTTAGACATTTTCTAGAACATGGTATGAGAACAAATTAAACTTTTCGGGTAAAATAAGTATTTTTCAAGAAATGCAGTTTTGTCGCCTTTTGAAGGCACACCCACATTAAATCTAGATTTTGACATATTTATAAAGTCAATTTGGAAAAAAAAAATTCTTCTTTGGAATCAGGATATAAAAAATTACTTTGGATAAAATTTTCATATTATTCAGATAACTTTCATATTTTAATGAATAGTAAAGACAAGCTATATTTTAATTTAAAACAACTATTTTAATCGTAATAATTTATATGGTTAGAGTATAATAAATAATGGTTTTAAAGTATAAATAGAATATATTTTTACCATTTAATATAATTTATTTCGTTATAATTGATTTTACATGGAATTCATAGGTAAATTCATTTCAATCTTTTGCAAAGTTTTAACATTTAAAACTCATTTTCATAACAACAAGATTAATTATAAATTAATTACATCAACTTAGGTGTTTTGAATTTTGAAAAATGGATTCCATATTTGGATTTAGTGGGTCCATATTATGTTAATAGGTTACTTTTATTTTTTTGATATTATTAATAGTAACTACGGTAATTTTTATTTACTACAGTTAATGGTAAATCAGGTAATTAAGGGTAAAAATAAGATTGTATAATTAACCTAACACATTCCAAAATTATATTGGATTAATAAAAGTCGACCCATATCATCTAAGGTTCGGAATAGATTCACTTTATGGACCTTTGACCATGAAAATGGTGTAATTATTTTTAAAACTAACGAAAGTGACAACATGACACTATTTTAAATATTATAAGTATAATAATTTTAATTTAGTGATAAATTTCATGAAACATCAAACATGAATAGTATCCATAAATATAATGAATTTTCCTACATCATGTGATTTTATTTAGAATTTTTAGGTATTAAAATATTATCATTAAAGGTGACACAATAGTGATGTTGAAAATATTTTATTGATTGAATTATCAAATAAATGGTTTTAAAAATATAAAACAAATATTATATGAACTATTTAATGGGATCCATGAATTTTCTAGACACATATGACATGTTATAAATCCATTAATTATTTTATTTCTAACATATCCCTTGTGTGGATTAAATTTAAATTCAAATAATTGAATCGTGTCAAAATTGACACTATTGTTATTTTATAAAAATAACATAATATAAAATTGTTTAAAAATCACAGAATAATTAAAAATTATTAATTAACATTTATATGGTCTAAAATTCTATTTCTTATCCAATTATGGACAATTCACAACACATAAGTAATTATTCATAACAATTTAAAATTTACAATCTTATTACCATAAATAAAATTAAATACATTAAATAATGATAAATCAAGTTGATATGGTTTTAAATAAATTTACAACATTTATAAATTTTATTTTTTAATGATATTCAATCATTATCTCATCTAATATTTGAATATGATTCATTTTTGGAGGTTTTTATGTGTGGTTTGATTTATTATAAAATAATATTTTCGAGATTTCCAAAGGTTCCCCTCTTCTCCCTTATAAAAGGGCACCTCCTCCCTCTACTCTTTGCACTACATTGAGCCTTCAAGATCGGCAAAACCCTACACATTTATCTTTTACACTTCCCTAGGAACAGTATGGAGGTTTTGGTCTTCTCAAAATACCATATCTAGTCCCGTATGAGGATGCTTAAAGAAGGTGCGTTGAAGAAGAGGTAATATCTTCTACCGACTCTTTCAAGTTTCATTCTTTTCAACTACATCTTATTTAGCTGTTTAATTATAAAGTAATACAATCAGTATCTCCAATATAATGGTATGATATTATAAATATGAAACAACCCTATTTCACCTTCTATCCATCCTACGGAAAACGATATCACCACGCGTGTGTACATATGGAATAATGTCTCCATGTCGTGGTGTAACCAGTTTTTCCACCACTGACTTACTTGGATGTGTATAATTGTGTAAAGAATAACTCTATATGGTCATTATAAAATCATAATAATTTGAGATATTATATAATCCAGTCCAATTATATTCAATAATTATGTAAACGATATCATCACTCGTGTGTACGCACGAACTACTGTCTCCACGAACGCGATGAGATTCATTTTCCATGATTAACCATTCAAATATTATTATAAAGTATATTTAACAAATAATAATGAAAGATAATACATAATAAGGATACTATATTTATGTACATATATGTTTCATTTATTTAATTCCATTTAATTCAATAAGGAAACGAAAACAGCGTTCATGCGCACGTATGACCTACCATCTCCATGGATGGTGTATTTCATTCCATTTATCAATATATAATATATAGGATGAATATATATAATATATAAATTATGTTTTACATTATGTAATTATGAAAATCAGGATATAAGTAATAATATCAAGAACAACAAGTCAAAACACGTATGATAAATGAAACGATTTTACCCAAAACGCTTCTTTAACATGGAATTTACAAAAGATCGGGTAATATAAAGTCATAAGTGAACAATATATGATATCATAAAAATTAATACGATTCTTTAATAATTCAATGAAATTATTTAAATAATTATACAAGTGGTTTGGATACTTACGAAGCATATCTGACATAAGGCAAGGATAATTTTGCAAATCTTCTTTTATCCGAGATTGCTTATAAGTAAGTATTTACTAAGGTTATATTTTTCATCCTTGTCCATAAAAATGTTTTTCATAAATTGTTTAATATTATTCCATGTATTTTTAAATTCATTTTTACCCCTTTTTGAATTTTACATTGTGTTATGGAAAAAATATTTCTTTTGTTTTCCATACGAGGAACTTTTTGACTTTTCCAGCAAAAGTAAAAGGAGAATGTTTTTTTAACTTATATGGAATGAATAGATTTTTATGGTTTCATAACACCTTATTTTACTGAAGCTTACTCTACAAGATTTCGTGACTATATTCAAAAAATTACATATCTTTTAAAATTTCATGGCATTTTGGGAAAAAAAATGATTTTGAAAAAGAAAGGATATTTTCCTCAAGAATTCATTTCAAGTGTTTTATAAAAACCATTTTCCATCTAAGATGACATTATTTCATATGTGTATGTTTCATGTATACTATCTCTATTATTTACATGGATTCACTTTCTAATGATGAAATGATATCCATTTTTTATTTCGATTATGTTATGATGGGATGATGTTTATGAAACCCATTTTATTCTTTGGGTTATGATGAATGATTTATTTTTATGTTGTGGAACACGTAAGAATAATTTAATTATGAGATCGGTGGGAACGATATATACCTTCAATGCATTGGGTAATGATTTAACTCTCATGAGATAGACATGGCTGGAATAGTAAGTTAATCTGGTTCAGTGATACAGGACTGGAACTAGGAGTGAACTCGATTCAAAAATGGACTTTTTCCACTAAGATGGTCTTGGTAGAAATGCCTTGTCTACTATGGAAATCATATAATGTTCTTAATGGTTTTTCATTATTAAATGTTTCATTCCAATGCTACTTTATCATGATTTATGTTGCTTTATTATCTATGCCTTACGTACTGCCACGATTTATTTCACAACTCATTATTTTGATATTTAAACATTATGTTCATGTTTTGAAGTTCAATTGTATATTGTTTGTTTTATTTTATCCATTCATAACATTATTGATCATTTGAGCTCATCCTTTATATGTTTTCTTTTCACCAGTATATAATGAAATGTTTTAGGTAAGAAAAAATAGAAGATCATTATATGAGATGTTGAAGATCATTCACCAAGATTAAGAGATTATGTTCCATGTTTCCAAAGACACTAAACTGTTATGGTCCTTTGGTTTCTGTTTTTGTAATGTATTAAGTATTCTTCAAATGTAATTTAATGTCCATTTATGTCAAGTATGGGTCTCTGTAGTTGGTATAATATGAAAAGGCCGTAGGAATGAATCTGATCCTTGGGAACTCTCACATGTGAGCGTTGGACGAAGCATGGCTCTTCGCCCAAGGGCTTCCTGAGGAAATGGATGCCACTGGGTATGGTGGTGTGTCCCACCCAGGGGGTGTAGCCGCCCATGGATTACCCTGATAGGTATCAATTATAGTCCATTGGAATTAATTCCAGTCCTCTATATTTGGTATCAGAGGAAAGGTTTAGTTATTCTTTACAAACTAGGCTGTGAAAAGATTAGCGAGATTCCTAAAGATATTTATAAGGTATGTCTAGGGATTTTCATAAGGATAAGTATAAGTATAGGTTATAGTCCTAGAATTAATGTAATGATCATAGAATTAATACTAAGATATAAGATATTTAAGGCATGTCCCCTTTATTATGTTGTTTTCCATAGAATGGTTTTTTCCTCTCACAATATTCATTTTGGGTTTTAGATGATGGCTGGAACCTGAAGGAACCGTGTTGATCAATGTAATGGACAATGCATTGATTTTCCTTCTGAAAAAACCAATGTTATGGGATATGAAGTGAAAAATCTTATTTATATACTTACACAAGCTAAGAATCATTATGAACTTCCAAATGGGTAGAGAAAGGAACAATATTCTATTGAGTCCTTCATGAGGCAACATCCACATTCTTTCAGTGGGTATTCTGATCCACATGTTGCTAAACAATGGATCAGTACCATTGAAAATATATTTTCTATACTTCACTGTTTGGAACATGAAAAATTCATTCTGGCAATTTACCGTTTAGAAGGTGAAGAATATCAATGGTGGACTCTAATTAAAAATACATGGCCCCGAGATGAAATTGAATCCATGGAATGAGACGAGTTAAAGAACTTGTTTTTTCAAAAAGTACTTCCCTTGCATTATTCGAACAAATATGGAAAAGGATTTCTATGATCTTAAGCAAAAGTATGATGAATATGTAGGTATATATGAGGTAAATTTTACAAGGCTTTCAAGGTATGCATCTGGATTTATCATCCAACCTGAAAGTAAAGTTGATCGATTGTTTAGTGGACTAAAACCAAGTCTTTGAAGGGCATTAGCTATAAGAGACTTATGTAGATATGAAAAAATTGTGTGTTGGGCTATCAAGGTAGAACTAGATGTTTGTGTAACATATCCTTCTCATGGCTTTGACAAGAAAAAAAAGGTGGAGTTCAAGGAAAAATATCAGAACAATGGTTAAAATACGGTGAATGTTTCTTTATGCTTAAAGTCTAGAAAGAAGCATGGTGGAGATTTTCTAAAAGGAAATAGAAATTTTTTGAAGTCTGGAAAAGAAGGTCATCTAGCAGCAGAGTGTTGAGGTAATGGAAAAAACTATCTAATGGTGTGAATAGAGAAAAGAATATAGATAACGCGCCACCAACACTTCAATGGTACAAGTGCAAGGAAATTGGGAATTATGCTAACCAATGTCCTAATCCAAGGGTTAATGATGATCAACACCAACAACCACTTAAGGAAAAGGACATACAGAAATCACATGTGATAACTATTCGCGATGTTGAGTATGAAAACGATGTAGTGGAATGTTTATGTGTTTATATAAGAGGATTTCTAAATAATGTTGTGGAATCTCAAAGTATTGTGGCATATTAAAATAACTATGTATTGGTTTATTGTCGATTTCAATGATTATATGGTTTTGGTAACCATTAAGAGTGATTAAAATATTTTTTGGAATGCAGATGATATGCGAATAATGAAGGGATAGGGAGAAAATAATATGTTTGATAGTATTAATGAGCTAATGACTGATTTAAAGACAAAGTGGTATCATGGTTTGAGTATATAGAAATTTTGGGATGTGGAAAGTGTTAACTTTTGACACCATTTATGATTTCACTATGGTTCAATGGGTATTAAAATTTCAAGATAATATATGATTAATGTATTCACATGTTTGGAATTTCACCAATAAGATATATCGTGTGATATATGACGGATAAATGATGGAATTCACGTGCTATTTATGTGACCTTTCCAGTAATCGTCTTCTTTATACTACGATATTGGACTGATGTATTTTGGATACGTCTAATGATTAGAATGGATTATGTTGTACATTAGATAGTATTGTTTAAGGATAGAATTTCTTTTAGATAGTATTGATTGGATGTTATAATAATATATTTTTAGAAAAAAGAAATCATGTAGGACGTCCAACAACCCATCATGTCGGACAAGGCTGTGGGGATAAATCCCCCAACTGAAGTGCGACCAGACTTCATCACCTACCACTATCCTAGAGGAAGTCCTTGGTTAGTATAAATTAGTTTTAATTTATTATGTGGCATGATATATGAAGTATAAGTCCATTTTAGGAACTATATGTGATTAATCTCACTATAGATAGACTTATGTATATTTAATTACTTTTTCTAATTTTTTGATTGAGGCGGATTGAATGACATATCATTCTATCGCATGATCTGCAAACACTTAACAAATGAAAAATTCAACATCATTTATTTAAGAGATTATGTGGAAATTGTTCAAGGAATTTCCAATTGTGATATTTTACCAAAATCAAGAAAGTGTTTCTTATAATTCCAATTTTTTTCAACATTAGGGAAATGATCTTGAAAACCAAAAATGTTGTCCTATTTCCCTCATAACTAATGTAGCAGATGGTACCATAGATCATCACAAATTTATGGTTTTGTGATTATTTTCTTTTTCATAGCCATGTTCTCTACCACTCTCCATCAGGACTTGATTTTTATATTTCTCTTCTATATCCATATTTTCACCTATGTTCTCCTATGTTTTAACCCAAGAGATGAGTTACATTGGGTATCTGTTTTGTTTCTAACGTTCATTTATAAAATTATGTTTTATCATTCTTTTTTACGATGTGGGATTCTATTAAAGAAACTCTCAAGTAATAAACCATTTATAACAGTGACGAATTTCGAGGGTGAAATTCATTTTAAGGGGGGTAGAATGTAACACCATGATATAATATGGGATATATTCCTTTTAATTTATTTCATATCTTCTTTTTTTTATACAACAAGATTAAATTTCTCTATACGCAACATTGTATTAGCTTACAGTTTACGCAACATTATTCATGGATCGTGTTACACACAATTTCAAGTTCATTTGATAGTAGTTTTTCTATGCATCATTGAGGGTAATTATATATATATTCAGTGCATAAATGAAATATGGTTGGAATCTATTATATAAAACATCAAATGATTCTTTCCCTACCCGCAACCCTGACTTGGCTTGGATTACATGCAATCGCGTCCTTCCTCAATAGCGTGTATTGTATGCAATACCGGGTTTCTCTAAACAATGATATATTGTTATAATATTATTAATAACTAGACGTTATGAATAATAGTACCTACATTTGGAATTTTATTACATTATATTTCATCTTACACTTTTTCTAGAACATGGTATGAGAACAAATTAGATTTTTCAGGTAAAATAAGTATTTTTAAAAAAATGCAGCTTTTGTCGCCTTTTCATGGCACACCCTCTTTAAATCTAGTTTATAACATGTTTATAAGTTCAATTTGAAAAAATAAAATTCTATTTTGGAATCAGGATATAAAAATTTACTTTGGATAAAATTTTCATATTACTTTGATAACTTTTATATTTTAATGAATAGTAAAAACATGCTATATTTTAATTTAAAACAACTTTTTCCATCGTAAGAATTTATATGGTTAAAGTATAATATTTAATGGTTTTAAATTATAAATAGAATATTTTTATATCATTTAATATAATGTATGACATTATCATTGATTTTACGTTGAATTTATAGGTAAATTCATTTCAATCTTTTACAATGTTTTAACTTTTAAAACATGTTTTCTTAACAACGAGATTAATTTTAAATTAGTTACTGCAACTTCTGTGTTTTAAATTGTGAAAAATGGATTCCATAGTTGGATTCATTGGGTCCAAATTATGTTAATATGTTACATTTTTTTTGGATATTATGAATAGTAACTACTGTAATTTTTATTTATTACAGTTAAAGGTAAATCAGGTAATTAAGGGTAAAAATAAGATTGTAAAATTACCCTAACACTTGTAAAAATTCTACACGATTAATAAAAGTAGACTCATATCACCTAAGGGTCCGAATAGATTCATTTTATCAATCTTTGACTATGAAAATGATGTTATTATTATTAAATCAAAAGAAAGTGACAACATGACACTCTCTTAAATATTATAAGTATAATAATTTTAATTTAGTGATAAACTTAATGAAACTTCGAACATGAATAGTCTCCATAAATCTAATAAATGTATCTACATCATTTCATTTTATTCAGTATTTTTCTGTATTAAATAATTATCATTAAAGTTGACACAATAGTGACATTGAAATTATGTTATTGATTGAAATATTAAATAAATGATTTTAAAAATATTAAAATAAATATTATATGAACTATTTTATGTGGTCAATGAATTTTCTAGATAGATAAGACATGTTATAAATCTATTAATTCTTTTATTTAGAACACATCATCCGTGTAGAGTTTATTTAAATTCAAATAAATGAATACTGTCAAAATTGACACTATTGGTATTTTATAAAAATAACCTAATATAAAATTGTTTACAAATCAAAAAAAATTAAAAATTAAAAATTAAAAATTATATTGTCTAAAATGTTATAAATTATCTAATTATAGAAAATTCACATCACATAAGTAATTATTCATAACAATTAAAAATTTAGAATCTTATTACAACAAATAAATTAAAATAGATTGAATAAGGATAAATTAAGTTGATAAGGTTTAAAATAATTTACCAACATATCGATATTTTACTGGTTGATGAGATTAAAACCATATATCATCTGATATTAGAATATGATTCATTTATGGAAGTTTTATGTGCGGTTGGATTTATTATAAATTAATATTTTTCAGATATCCAAAGGTGTCCCTCTCCTCCCTTATAAAAGGTCACCTCCACCCTCTCCTACTTACACAACATTGAGTATTATTTCTCAGACAACCCCTAACCATTTTGATTTTCCACTTCTCTAGAAACATTAGAGAGGTTTTTTTTCTCAAAAGACCAACTCTAGTCCCTTAAGAGGATTCTTAAAGGAGGTGCATTGAAGAAGAGGTAATCTCTTCTACCGATTCTTCCAAGTTTTGTTCATCTTCAACATTCTATTATTTAGTTGTTTCATTTTAAATTAATACAATAAGTATAAAAAATATACTGATATGATATTATAAATATGAAACAATCCTATTTCACCTTCTATCCATCCTACGAAAAACAAAATCACGACGCTTGCGTACGTACGGAATATCGTCTCCACACCGAGGTGTAATTAGTTTTTCCACCACCACCATAATTGGATGGTTATAATGATGTAAAGAATAACTATATATGGGTATTATAACATCATACTGATTAGGATATATTATATCATCCTCTCCAATTCTATTCAATAATTATGGGAACGATATCATCGCTCGTGCATACGTACGAACTACCATCTCCACGAACGCGATGAGATTCATTTTCCATGGTTAACCATTCAAGTATTATTATAAATTATACATAACAAATAATTATGAAAGATATTACATAATAATGATATTGGATTTATGTTCATATATGTTTCATTTACATAATTCCATTCAATTCAATAAGGAAACGAAAATAGCGTTCGTGCCAACGTACGGCATACCGTCTCCATGAACGGTGTATTTCATTCAATTTATCGATATATAATATATATTATGAATATATATTATATATAAATCATTTTTTACATTTTTTATTTATGTAAATCAGGATATAAGTAATAATATCAAGTACAACAAGTCGAAACACGTATGATAAATGACTTGATTTTACCCAAAACGCTGCGTTAACATGGAATGTACAAAAGAACAGGTAATAAAAAGTCATAATTGAACCATGTATGATATCATAAAAGTAAATATGATTCATTAATAAATCCATTAAATTATTTTAATCATTATACAAGAGGTTTGGTAACATATGAAACATATCAGACATAAAGTATGGGATAATTTTACAACTGTCTTTTTATCCGAGATTTCATATACGTAAGTATTTACTGGGGTTATATTTTTCATCCTTGTCCATAAAAATGTTTTTTATTAACTGTATAATATTATTCCTTGTATTTTTAAATTCATTTTTTACCCTCATTGACTTTTACATTGTGTTATGGAAATAATCTTTCTTCTGTTTAACATACGAGGAACTTTTTGACATTTCCAGCAAAAGTATGAGGATAATGTTTTTTTAACTTATATAGCGTGAATGGGTTTTTATGGTTTCATAATGCCTAATTTTTATGAAGAATAATTTACAAGATTTAATGACTATTTTCAATAAAATCCTTTTCTTTTAAAATTGCATGTAATTTTGTGAAAATACAATAATTTTAAAATGAAAGGATATTTTCCTTCAGAATTCATTTCAAGCGTTTTATCAAAACCATTTTCCATAAAAGATGACATAATTTAATTTGTGTATGTTTCAATTATAATGTCTATATGATTTACATGGTTTCATTTTTATAATTTATGAAATGATATCCATTTGTTTTATATGGATTACGTTATGATGGGATGATGATTATAAAACCCTTTTTATTCATTGGGTTATGATAAATGATTTATTTTTATGTAGTGGGACACGTAAGAATCATTTCATTATGAGATGGGTGGGACCGATATCTCCTTCCATTGCATTGTGTAAATATTTATATCTCATGATATAGACATGGATGTAATAGTATGTTAATCTGGTTCAGTGATACAGGACTGGAACGAGGAGTGAACTCGATTCAGAAAGGGACTTTGTCCACTAAGATGGTCTTGAATGAAATGCATTGGCTAATATAGAAATCATATCATGTGCTTAATGGTTTTCTACAATTAAATATTTTATTCCCATGCTATTTATTCATGATTTATGTTCCTTTATGATCTATTACTTAGGTAATTCCATGATTATTTTCACAACTCATGATTTTGATGTTTAAACTTTATGTTCATGTTTTGAAGTTCGAATGTATATTGTTTTTTTCTACATTCTTAACATTACTATGCATTTGAGCTCACCCTGTATATGTTTTCATTTCCCTAGGATATAATTAAAGTTTTTAGGTAAGAAAAAAAGGTAATATCTTTATGGGATATGTTGAAGATCTTTCACCTAGATTAAAAGAATATGTTCCAAGTTTCCAAAGAAACTAAACTATTACAGTCCATTGGTGTCTATTTTTGTTATGTATTAAGTATTCCCCAAAAGTAATGTAATTTCCATGTACTTCATGTATGAGGCTCTACATTTAACTCTGATGAAATCATCTTCAATGGAGGAATGGACCTCGGTGCCGCTCCTTGTACAATCTTATTTGAGAAATCTAGTGATTGCTTCAGAGGTAAACCTTAAAATTCATCTGGAAAGACATCCTTGAAATGATCCACCATTGGAGGAATATCCAAATATTATATCACATGTTATTATATATATAAATTAGAAATATGGGATGTAATTCCTCCCACCCCAATATTCTCAAGTCCCGCTATGCTTGCATGAACATCCCCTTCTCCCTTGTGTAGAAATGATATGCCCCATGGTGATGTGAAACTCACCTTGCAGAGATAGCAGTAGGAAAAGGCCTGGAAAGAGTCTAACAATTCAATTTTAGAATGAAATTGATGCTCTTCATCTCTAGTACAATGAGTTCTCACATGAAGTAAATCCCATAATCCTCAAGAGGGAACTCATTACACTAACATACACTATCTGTCATAATCCCCAACGGTGTATTTTGCATCATAACATACCCAAAATTAATGAAACAGAGTGAAAAGATATCCATAATTGCATCATATATAAAACTATATGAAGCCTGAATGTGCGGTTGATTGTTGTCTATTGACTATTTACAGTTCTGATTCTCTACTAATGTGTATAGAAGCACTGTGGTTCAATCCTCAATGATGTTAATTTTTAATAGCCAATTGTCTTTAGTTGACTATATTGTTATTGAAGGGAGTTTGTTTTCAGATCTTATTTGAAATGATGTAACTATTTAAAATTATAATAAATATTTCAATAATTTTTTTAGTGAGTTATGAATGTGATATCCTTGAAATTTTCTTTATATTGCATTATATTAACACCCACTTCAAAAGATGATGTTGATCAGAGTTCTCAAGGGTAAAGGCTTTAATCCAAGACGTAACATAACTAATGTTATAATATCAATTAGTACATGATTGTGGTAGTGTATTATTCTTTGAATAATCCATATATTCCATACATTTAAAAAAATCTTTAATCAATGACATGTTAATTCCAACATAATCATTGTTAAATTAAAGAAAACTTGCCTAGAAATTCTCTCAATTGTTAAACATCATTAAATTTTGACTCACCCAAATATAAGATTTACTAATCCATTTAAATTATAAGTAATATGGTTTATTATGTTTATTATGATGAATAAATAAGAAAATAAAAACAATGTTATAAGAAAAGAGTGGTGCTTTAATCACACCCACGAGCGACGAAGGGAAATAACAAAATAAAATTTTTCTTGATAGAGAAATTGAATGATGAGAATGAATATCAAATTGAGTTAGAATATTTAAAGAAAATAAATATTAAACTCCAAAATGATGATGATAGTAAGATATTATTATGGAATTAACATTCATTACTACAAAAATTACAAATAAAAACAATTACAAAATTATAATTGTTAATGAACAGAAAGAACATGAAATCAAGGAGTGGAGGAAGGGTCTATGAAGTAAAAACCTGAGTTTGGAATGTCCTCCTGTGCCTTTAGAAGATCCTGGGTAATTATAATTGATCATCCACTATTCTTAGTTTCCATCCCTTTTGAAATGAGATGAGGAGTTGTATTAATAGCCCAAGGCGGTGGACTGTTTGCATTCCAAAACTACTCCTCTAATTGGTTCAATGATTTGGACATCCCGATAGCTGAATATCTATATATATCCTTTGAAAAGTTGTATATTGTAATTAATTCCTTTTACTATCAATATTTTTGGGATTTTTGAATTAGTGATCAAAGGTTATGGTGGACTTAGTTTACAATTATTATTTGTCCATTTCAAACAAGACTTTTTAGAAAGAAGATATGTGAATGGGTTTGGTAATTGGAAGATGCCTTCAAATCCAAATAAATTCTTCAACAACATTGGACATACATATCATTTATTTCACAATGAAAATTCATAGATAGATTGGATGTCTAGATCAAGAAAAAAGTCATGAATATTTTATCAATTTTAATTTTCATCCAAAATGGTGGGATACGATTAAATGATTATGTTGGAAGCCTTGTTTTTGTCTTTGGTCGTTGAAATTGTTATCTTGGATTCATTTGGATAATAAAGAAAAAACTGTAGAGTATCATAAAATTTTGGATTATGGACGAAGCCCAGTAATTCCATTATCTTGGATGTTCGAGTTTCAGCATAGATTTTGTGTGCCTTCATTATGAACCATGTGGGCCTTCAAATATAATAATTGGCTCAAGATCCCTTCTAATGAATTTTTTTATATTGAAATATTAATCTTAATATAGAATAACTATTCAACTTGGATATGTATGGTGAGTGTTATAAAAAATATATTAAACTAACAACGATGGTATTAATTCAAATAATGCTCCAAAATTTCATTTAATATTTAAACATTTATAGTTCTCTCATATTATATATAAAATTAGAAAATGGTGTTTATAAAAATTCGTGAATATATTAATAATATCAAATCCAATGTAACGAAAACTGATGAAGCTTAAATTGAGGCAACTATAATCATATCTCTAAAAGTATAGGGTCTGATATCCTTCTCCTTCGGGGCCTACTCCACTACAAAATTATGACATGTACCATGGCCATGTGACCCTGTATGATTACATTGAGATGATCCACCCTATCTTGACTTGAATACTACCATGTGGCTACCACGACCACAACCTCTTACTTTCCATAAATGGCTGGAAAAAGTCTAGTTCCCCAAATGATAAAAAACTAGTGGTCCATATCCTGATTGTGGAGTCATTAAAAACATGAATCACTAGATTCTGGTGAAAATCCCCGATAAAAACACTGAATATGGCCCATAATTATATAAGATCAGCACTTGAATGGGTATCTCAGGCACTAAGATTTTATATTTCCAATATTACAACACTGGTATCATGCCACCTGGATACCTAAAGAAGTATCCTATCAACTCAGATCTCTGATTGAATACTCCCTGTGGCACTAACTACTATTCTTCAGAGAATTACCAACTCGGGATTTTAAATTTCCCTAGCATATAGATCAAGACTCCCTTTGTTTACACTTAGTGATCATCACGTGGTTGACTATTGTTATATCCCAAGTAAATAAAGAAATATTACATTTTCATATTTATTAATATCTTTGAATTAAATTTTAATTTTACTTTTAATGGTATTGCTATGTCTGATGGAATACTTGATACACAACAATGGGTTTCTTTGAAATCATATGTTTCACACTAGTAATATAATATTTTTTACCTCAAATGGTAGTTAATGCCAATCCATTGTATTTACAAGAATTAATAAAACAAACTAATATTATATTATATATGTTGGTTAAATTTTTTTACATTTATCTAATATATTTTAGAGGCTTAAAATAAGAAAGAATCTGATTTTAAGCATAAATAATCCATTATTTATTAAAATTTTGATTTACCACCTTTTGAAGGAGAACACTCTTTAAATTTAGTTTTGGTAAAATTTATATGTTATATTTGAAAAAATAAAATTATTATTTAGAATCAGGACATTAAAAAATTTATTTTGGATAAAATTTTGGTATTTTTGTGATAAAATTTATTTTTAATGAATAATGAGAAAATACTATATCTTCATTGAAAACTATATTAAAATAATTTTTTTTATAATGATGGATTATCTTTCTAATTGGTTTTAATGTGTAATTAGATTATTATTATTCTATTTAATCCAATTTTGGTCATTACATGTAATTTTACTCTAATATTGTACATAAATAAGTTTCAATATTTTTATAGTTAATATTTCTTAAAAACAATCCTTTTGTTTTGACAGCGGGAATTAATTTTAAATTAATTTATGACACTTCTGTGATTTGAATTTGTAAAACTGGATTCCATTTTTGAAATTAAGAGGTCCAAATTTTGTAAATATGTAACTTTTATTTATATACATTATGAATATTTAAGTGAGTGAATATTTTATTTACCATGATTAATGTGTAAATCTGGTAAATAAGGGTAAAACGTACTATTAAAATAATTTAAAATTACACAAACATATGTCCTAATATTATTGGTTGATACATATCCGACCTTGGGAATACATAAGTCGATTTTGGGACCCCGTGGAGCCACATGCGGGTGATATTGACACTTTATATTAATTATTTTAAGTGAATACAAAAATGACAATTGCAAATATATTTTAGTAAATCAATTTATACAAGGGGTTAGGTAAGATATCTCTTAGACTATAAAAATAAATTATAAAGATAAAAATATTTCCTAAATTATGGTAAATTTTAATAATTTTTGAAAATCATATAAATTTAATTATTTATGACACAATAATGATGTGTTTGTCTACCTCATTAATAAATGATTTAATTAAATAAGATTATAAATATTAAAATAATATCCAAAACCTATAAAATAATTGAATGATTTTATTTCTACCATTAGTTATATTATATTCATCTTTAATGTATTTTGGACCTTTTTAAACTAAATATATGTTTATAATAAAATAATTGTTCCAAAAATTTCTAAAGACCCACTCCTCCCCCATTATAAAAGGAAACAATTTCTAACCCATTCCTCAAACCTCTCAAGACCCATGGCTCATCCAAAACATCCCCAAATAATCATTGAAGATCCCTTTTTTCCACTTTTCAGCCTTAACTTAGGCATAAGGAACTTCAAGAAGTCTTTTTGGTTCAATCCAAAGGGAGTTACCCAAATTAAAGGTAACTGTATCTCTTAAAATTTTCATTTTTATTTAGTTTTATTTTACTTCACCAACAACCTATAATCTTTTAATTCCTTTAGTTTATAAAAAAACTAGTATCCTAAATATAATAATCTATTTTTATAAGATTAATTCGAACTAAACTTACAAACACCTCAGTTTAATGGGCAAAGAACATACAGTTTCTGTGGATGGCGAACTATTACCCCACAAAACGATGATCGTTCAAATATATCCAACCTCCTCTCATTGTGTCCATTATGATTGCACTATATTTATATATTATATTTATTATATTTATATTTTTTTATGCTTCTGTGTTTTTTCATTTATATAATACCTTTATGGTTTCTATAGTGGGTAAATACGATAATCTCGTTTGAGGACGTGCAGACTACCGCCCGGTCAAAGTAATATGACACATTAATGCCATAGGTGGGATGAATAAAGGGTAAAGTTAATGAAATTTTATATGATATTATACTGGAATTTTAATATTCTTATGTGTAATTATGGTTCAATTCCATTATAATACGAATTAGAAATGGAAGTAGCATTCATCTGTACGTACGACTTACCATCTCCTTGAACGATGAATTTCATTTCTTATTTCCAAATGTTATGGAATATTATAAATACATTTATATACTGGATATATTTAATTTATTTTATATCTAATTCCTTAATATAATTATGGATATAATAGACTTTTGACCACATGAACAAATTTTAATTATAAGAAGTCCATTTTTGACTCAAGTACTGAATATCGACAAAATAACCATTATTAACTTAAATTATTACATAATTTTTATAAGATGGTAATAATTTATATAAAAGATAAAATAAACTATAAAAAGGTTATTAAGAAAGAGTAAATTAACTTTATTTTATTATTCAAGAGATTAAATAACAAACAAGTCTTGTAGGACACGAGGTAATGGAACTTCTAAACCCAATTTCCATTATTTGGTTCAATCATATACTTCTTGATTATGTCATGCTATGATAATGTACTATATTTTATTTATCCATTATGTATGAGTACTTATAATAAATATACATAATTGATCTATTTTATTTAACAAATGATATTTGTAAGGGACTTCATCTAAATCTATGTTCAGTGAGGCATATTTTGTTTTAATACATGACTTTCTTTTATACATTTTATAAATACCTTTGAAATTTCATTTAATTCAAATGTAATAATTTTTATATGAAGTGTTTTATTAAATGACAAAAAATATGGTTTCTTTTAATGTAACAGTGGAAATGACCTTAAGCCTCCATAATTATAATTTTATATTTGGCTTCCTAAACCAGCAATAATTTTTTTAAAAGGAAAATAAATAAAATATATTCTATTATGTATTTCGATATTGAAAATGGTTTTGATAATCGCTTTTTTATGTCAATATATTTATGTGATATAGTTTGATTGAAATATAGAAATAGTTTCCATTATATTTGTTGTATATGTTATGATTTTATAATGGTTCATGGACATTTGACGGGTGGTTACATGATAAACATAATGATGGGTGGTGCTATGATAAACCACGATGGGGGGTTACGTTATAACAATCAATGCATTGGGTGTGGAAGTCAGCCGTATGTGTATTCCATTTAGTGATATGTGTAGAAGCCAATCGTATGGTTATTCTATTTAAGTATGTTTATGTCCTAAGATAACTTTATATGGTATGTGTTCTTTATATTGGTTTTAATGTAATATTTTTGTTAAAAAATGGTAAGCAATGATCTTTTATTCAGTGACGAGAATTTACTAATTTATAAAAATGAAAAGTAATACTTATGATTAAGTACTCATGGTTTACTTGTTGTTTTGAAAAACTAACAATTTCCCTTCGTTGTGTATACCTTACTGAGTTTTTTGTGATCCTCACAAGTTTTTGAAATATTTTTAGTAGACATAAAGTGGAATTGGGTCAAGGATGTGATTAAGGAAAAGTCATGATGTTTAAAACCTGGAACTAGACACGACTCTTTTTTAATGAATTTTTTAATAAAAAATGGAAACTTGGTAGATGTATGTAATATTTATGTTGTTTTTTATATGTTATGACCGAATTTCAAATGATCTAAACCTTAAAAAATATCAAATGTTAATTATTAAATTAAATCAAGAATATAAAATGTCTATGTGTGAGTACATATAATTGGTATCATATGTCAGTTTAGAAAACATTATGATATATTTCATTGTTAAATTAATATCTATAAATTAATTTAAGTTAATATTGAAATGATATCATTTAAAAATTACCATTTTTCTTCACCTAAGATATTTCTATGTTTAGAATGCTTTTCCGCAGAAGAAACATGACAACTATGTTGGGAAGACATCAGGAGGAAGGCCACCTTCTAAATGAGCAACTAGAGATGGGCTCGATCAAAACTGAGTAGTTTGTTGTAGTGATAGAAAAGTTGACTCAGGTTATAAATGGTGGTGGTATCAATGGATGAGATCAGCCAAATCAACAATAGAAGGACATTTCAGTAGGGGATCATTTCATAGGGAAACATCCCCCATCATTTACAAGATCATCTAACCATGTGCAAGACGAACTATGAATTATAGTACTAGAGAATTTTTTTGATGTCATGGAGTGTTCAGAACATGAAAAGGTTAGTATTAAATTTTATTGTATTGAAGGTGAAGCTGATCAGTGGTGGTCGATGCGGAAAAATATCAGGGATAGTGAGGAGATTAATTCTCTTGATTGGTATGAATTCAAAGGTATATTTCCATGATAAATATTTTACTAAGGTGGTTTTACATTGGATGGAAAAAACAATTCTTGGATTTGAGGCAGGAGGATGACTCAGTGGTTATTTACGAAGGAAGGTTCACTCGACTAGAAAAAAATTCTCAAAATTACATCTGAGATTATGATATTATGTAAAATTGGATTTAATCAAGCCTGATACCGCAATATTGAACACAATTATCCTCTCATGAGTTGGAAAGTTATGAAAAATTGTTCGATTTGAGGAGTAGTTGGAAATAAAGTTTGTCGATGATCAGGTGGTCACCGGAAAAAAACAGAAAAACTGGTCCATTTGGATGTAAAAGGGAAAGAGTTCATCAATGAATCCTTGAGGTAAGAAAACTAAATATCCATCTTCTGATAAGTGTGGTAAAAAGTAAACTGGGGAATGTTTATCAAAGTATGGAATGTGCTTATGGTGTGGTATGTCTAGTCATATTGTTTGTAAATTCTAGAAAGATGATCAAGCAGGCAACGAAAATCTAGCGGTAAGATGTTTGAAGTGAAATAAAATGGGTCATTATGCAAATGATTGTCCATCGAAAAACTCAAATTACGGATATCAACTAAGCTACAAGTAGAAATGGGTGCGGAAATAGCAGACGTTGGATTATCTAATGATGTAGTATCATGTGCATTTTTTGTTTGTTTAGATTATTCCAATGTTTTTGTTTCCGACGCTTTCCTTGGGGCACACACGTTCATCTATTCGGGGACGACGACACTGTTTGTGGCCCCACAATCCCTCTTTCCAAAGGTGGGCCATATCCATTCCTAATTCATGGATGTTTTCTCCATGATCAAAATGGGATGATGGGATGTAGGTTCTTCCTTCCATTGATTCCACTTAAGAACATGTCACCTAGTCTGGGTCTCCCTTATAGATTTAATACTTTTTTAAACTCTTCCCAGTGCCATATCTTCATGGATGCCTATTAATAACACTAATTTTGTTAGGGCATTCCATGGGGTCCAACCAGGGCGGCATCCTTCGGTCGGGGGTGTAGTTTGGTGGGATATCACTGGCATGTCTAGATGCTAGAACACAAGATCATATGGGTTTTATCCCATTATTATAGGGCTTCATGAGGGTATATAATCCCGAGGAAACCCACATCGAATGTGGAGAATTATATTCCATAGGAATGAATCTGATGTTTTCCTTAGATTCCTATATCTAACATAGGGTATGCCACGAGTTTAACTTCTTGAAGAGATGAATCGGACTGATCAGAACACTGAGAAGAGTGGGTAGATTGGTGCAACCTCCTTAGAGAACACTGATGTCGGGGTTGAAACATGGTTAGTGACCTGATTACTGTGTGGAGCAGTGAAGAGGTGAATTGACAAGATATCACTAGAATGTGGCTGGATGGATAAGAATAAGTATCGATGATGGATTTTTAAGTGACGTGTATGGAGAATGTAATGGAGTTAACTTGAGGTAGACGATGATGTTGGGATTGAGCCTCGAGGAGACCTCATATGTATCCATGTGGTAGTGAATAAAAGTCTATGCATTTCAATATGGTGTATAGTATAGGGGTGTGTGAATATGACAATGACCTGATGATATACTAGGGCTTATGCATGGAGTGGCCCAAGGGTGATCTGATGCCACTAGGATGGACCAGAAATATGGGACCCAACAAAGGGGACGACAATGTCTTACCGTTGGATGGGGCACAATAGGGGAATACAGTTTAGTGTCATGCATTATGGGGGTGGATTGACATGTAGTGGTCAGGGACAAAGGGTGTTGAGTGTGAACCACAAGGAGGCTTCCTACGTACCATTCCTTGGAAAATATCAAAGTATAAGTTGTTCTAGGAACATCAATCTGTGAACTGACATGAATAAGGATCTGGGGGCCAGATGGATGGTGGGTTGAACCTCATTGAGGCTTCCAACATACCTTGCCTTGGAAGAGATCAAAGTCCACGTAGTTCAAAATGGTTGGCATGGTGAACCGAAACAAAGATGGTCGGAACAATATGGTGTTGGGCTTGAACCTCATGGAGGCTTCTTACATACTTTTCATTTACAAGGATCAAAGTACATGTAGTTTAGAATGGTGTTTGGTTAACCGACTTGAAGGGGTCGGAGAGACCGGGTGTTGGGATTGAACAACATGGAAGCTACCTACATTCCTTGCCTTACGGAGGAATAATGCCCACGTAGTTTGGATAGTGTGTGTGGGGATTACACTCTGGGATGCCTGAAAAGGATTTCATGGTCGGTTCATACACTAATACCACTCGTGTAATGCTCAGTGTGAGAAATAAGAGGCAACAAAGTCCTGACGATCACATCGCAAGAGGTGCATCTATGGATAGTGGAATGGAGATTCTGCATGGAGTGGCACAAAATTGAAATAGGGGCTTACACATGGAGCAACCCAAATTGGTAACATGACCTTATGGGAGGAGCAACCCTAGGGAGATGAATACTTGGAGTTAATCCTTTGTGGAGGCTCAGATTGCGATAATCGCTAGAGGGAGAGGGAATGGATAAAAAAATCTCTATTATCATCTCTCCTCATAGACATTGGAATGGATAAAGATATGAGGGTAATGGTTGCTTCCTCCTACATGAAAATTTGGGGAGGCTTACAAAAAGATGGTTCCCCTCAGGTAGATATCGGTGTAAGGTCGGAGAATAATTTCATCTGCCGAGGACGATAGTGCTTGGCAGTCTAACATCTTGATGCTCAGACGAAGTGGGATCACTCCGCACCCCTAGGATATATATGACTGATACCTCCAACCCCTTGTGGAAGGTATGGAATCAACAATTTCGTGGTGAGGGGGTTTTATGGAGTGATCCATTGGGGGGTCGACGTTAGCGTGACTATGCGAAGAAGAAATAGTCATTATCATGACAACACAAAGAAGCATGAGGCGAAGCAATGAAACATAAAGTAACATCCAAGGGACATTTAAATCACTTCACGAAAACCGGGAGGGTGGCACCAGAAAAGTATTTACAGAGAAAATGAGATCATAAGTAGAATACTAGTGAAGCTCTGGTGCTCTATTTAGTTGATGGGCTTTGTGAAGGGGTATTCATCGCGAAGTGCAGGGTCCCAAACTAAGAATAGTGCATACACACATTTGGAAAGTCCATTGTGAAGTGGAAAGGCATTTGCGGAACAATGCCTCATGGAGCAAGGCTTCCTCACACAGCGTAGGATTTTTATGCAAGGTTCTTCTCGAGGCATAGTGTCCCTACCTTAGTTTATTGGTCAAATGTGCATAAGGGGTTCTTAGAGAAGCATAAATGCTCTGCGACGACCCGGGTCCCCTTGGGGATCCCCTTCCATCACGGAGGGTTGTGGGACCTATGAAAGGCATCCTTATTTAATGAGGGGATGAACTAGATCAAAGGGAGACACATCATGATGAAATAGTACCTTGAGTAGCTCATTGTTTGCTGAGCAGAGAGTTCTTTGAGATTCAGGAGCTAGGTTGTTGAAAAAATGGATCATTCGTCCATTGGGCTTGAGTGGAGCCCTATATTTAGAGGCAAGAGGCACCAAAAAATAGATCTCGCTCGTCATGAAGATGAAGCAAGCTCTGTGGTGGGTTGAAAACATCAAATCATATTGTGAAGCCTCCTGCCACCATGCTCCGCGGAGGGCTCGTGGTTGTCAAATTGGCTCACAGAGCCTCCCGCCTCCTTCCTCCATAGAGGGCTTGCAAAGGGGAGGCTTTTCTCTAGCAGTGGGGCCATTGGGGCTCTGTGAAGGGTCTCTGTGAGGATTCCTCTAATGAGTCATGTTTTATCTTCTTTGTCCCAAATTTTTTTTCCATCAAATGCCCCCCCTCAAACCTGGTGCCGAGGGGATACCGAGGTTCAATGTCTGATGGTCAATCTCAAAAATCCCTCAGTCGTTCGCAAAGCTGGCTCATGAAGGAGGCTCGCAAAGCGGAAGAGAGATGGGTCAGATGGGCATGCCGCGAAGCTCTGCACAATTTATACACACTGCGAAGCTCCAAATGTCATTTTCTATATATAGGGGTGAAGCCCTTCCTTTTGTCCTTTATTTCCTCCATGATTTTGGCTTGTAGAACTCTTGATTCGTGAAGTTCCGCATACTCCATTCTTTCTCTCTGTGAATTGGTCCTTCTTCTTCACGGCACCCATTGAGTCATCGAATCCGAAAGAGTGATAGAGACTTTCGTTTAACGGTCTGCGTAAGGCTCCACGAACACACATTGAAAACGATCTTCATGACATTGATCCATGAAATGACATCTCGAATAGAACATGGGAAACACCCAAACATGAAATTGAATGGATAATAAATAGGATGTCACGGGGATCCTAGAGGATACTTCCCAAAGGGAGGAGATGGAGAACAAATTTAGACTAAGGGAGTTAACACATAGCTATTTTGACCACGTTTCGTTGGTGGAGCTCCTATCAGAGTGCTAGGGGACCTATCCAAACTGCAAGAGGCTGCCTTTGTATGGCCCCAATATGAGGGATGACACCTTCATTACTGAAGAATGTAGGGATGAGCTTGCTTACTGATCCAGGAGAATGATGTGTCAGAAACAATTGTAAAGGGAGGCTGACGACCATGCACTAGAAGACTCCACTCCTGTCAATGCTGGATTCCTATATAACCAACTGACCAAAATGGATGGGAAGGTATTGTACATGATGAAATCCCCCCCTCTACACTAGAAAATCATGATCGAATACTTGAGTAACCCGAGGAAGGGATGGCTTGAGGAGTAGGACCTGCTCCAAGGTAGCAACTTCACAGATGATTAGGCATGTGCCTACTGGGGAGGTTCCTCATGTGAAGTGTTCAGGGATGAGCTGAGGAGAGTGGGTGTATATGTGGTGGCTTCGGCCTCTGATATTCACATCTATCATCCGATGAAGTTGATTGAATATTTGCTGAGTAGGTGGTCATCTAGGACAAATACATTCCACCCACAAAATGTGGAGGTTTGTATTAGCTTGTCCGACATGAACCAGATCTTAGGGGTCCTGATATTGGAGGAGATGTATGATGAATTTTTCCACTTCATGGGTGAATGGGAGGATCAATAGTAAATGTCACAGATAGAGATAGACTTGATGGTGTTGGTGCTGGGAGAGGACAATGAAGTGGTATGGGATGTCCATTTAAGGTTGTGGTTCAAGATGTTTCTGAACATCCAGGAAGACGGGTAGTTTCTGGTGAGGTCTCAGACTTTCATGAAAGGGGTTCAATGTGGAAATGAGTACTCATACTGGTGGTTCATGGGGGAAAGATAGTAGAGCACCTGGGGATTTAGCGTCAGCACTGATCTTCAGCCGATATTCAGTCTTATGGCATTCATCGCAGCTCTCATTTGCGGTTGGATTCTTCCAGTGATTGCTACAAACATGGGTGTACGACCAAACACATTCATCAGGGAATCCATAATGGAATAATGAGGGTGATTAAACATCGGGATCCTGATGCTCACCAAGAAATACTGGATGTTGTGGCACAACAGCAAGGGGAAGAGGCAACAATGAATATGTGGTCCATTCCTCCTACTGTATGGGTGGATTGTGGTGCTTGTTAGGTGGGTTTATGAATACCCGAACCCCATATCACCTCCAGGGTGGAACATTTTCCCATTATTTCTAAATGCTGTAGGAATCGTTCTAGTCATGATGAAAACACCGTTGGTAATGAACTGGTTGTGTAAGGTGGAGGAATTCAACATTCACCTCTTTACATTGCCAACATGTGCATTTATTGACAACGTCCAAGGAAAAGAAGTGAACCGGTCATATCTTTTGGATTTCTGAGGTGGATTATTATTGTCTAGGGTGGAATGTGATCTTCACTACATGTCGTACACCATGCACCAATTTTCACAACAGTTTTGGTGTATGCAGCGACAAAACCTGTGGGTCTATCCAGGGGCGCGCCATGAAGATCATCAATGTGTGATGAGGTATATGTGAATCATGTTCGTACAAGAAGATGTGAATATGTGTAACGAGCAGTATTCGCCTACTGCTATCTTTGGGACGGAAAATGAGTATGCCCAAAGCTGGGAGGTGGCGTACCTGGATGAGATACTAAAGCAGCCAATTGTTCAGGTCAGCGATAATGAGCCCTCCCAACCTCTAGGATTGGGTAGGATGGAGGAAAGGGCATCTCATGGTGTAGGTCTTCCATGGTGGAGAGACCTGCACCAGTTGAGGGTGAATCGGCAGTGATAAATACATTATTTTTAGAAGATCAAGAAGTTTGAGAAGAATAATGTCATACAGAGGGGAGGCCATCGAGTGAATTCCATAGGATACCCACCCAGGCTCTGGGGGAGAAACTATGATATATAGACATGCCGAAGAATGCTATCTTCCTGGAGTCCTGGGACATCTAGGAAGTCAACCCGAAATTCCATGGCCAGTCTGCGATGTGGAAACACATTAATAATCTCAGGGTATTTTTTATGGGGATATTCCCTATCAATGCTGACATTGAGATGTCTTGGGCGGAGGCGGAGCAATACCTAGAAGAGATGGATGACCTTAGCATTCTCGAGGTGCACCACATATAATTAAAGACTATGTCAAGGTGCTTCTGGATCGTATGGTCCCTCTACAAATGATGGACACTAAATTAAGATATCACTTCACCCTGTCTGAAGAATCAGACAAGTCCTCCTTGGGGGAAGAGGTCGATAGAAGGATTCTGTTGTAGTAGGGAAATTTGAGATATCAAGTCTCTGACTTTGAAGAGTTCTCGTTGGCCCTCGAGGTAAAATCATGATCCCCATCCACAGGGTATCCTTCTAGGACATTCTGGACTCCTTAATAACATATTAACTGTGTAGGAGGACCTCATACACAAAACTCGTTCTCATCCCTCAATAGATGCAGATACGGGGCCTTCCGAATCCAAATCTATGGCTGCATCAATTGCTACAACTATAATGTCTAGGAAAACTGATGTTACCCCTATGGAGCATTCAGATCTTCCAATAATATACGGTGGGGGCATGCCTCAGGGGTCTTGATGACATCAACCCAAGAACGAGACTATGAATTCGATCTCTGTATGTTTTTCTACCAAATTCATGGATTCCCCCAATTGACCATGTAAACTAAAATCCAAGATTTTTTTTGGAGTGTACAATTATTTTATCGGCATGGGATGATGTGTCTAGGTTTATCAACACTTCTTGGGGACCCTTTCCTTTGGGAATGCAAGTGATAATGGAGGCGAATATCCAGACTCAACGAACTACAACACTCTTGATCATTGGTGGGACTTACATAGGGGATGTTCTCGAGATTATTGTAGTGGGATCTGATGATGAGGATCAATCAGATAGCCCGGGTCATATAGTGCCTAATCAAACACCAAATGTGTACCATACTTATGAGTACCTAAGGGTTTTCCCTGCATATGAGCCTGGAAACCACAATGACTGGGACGAGGCAACCTCTGATGAAGAGGACAAGAAAATAGTTTGTCTTCGATCATTAAATCATGTCAAGAACATCATTGATGACACCCCAAGAATTATGGAAGGATTAGATGGATATACATCGCCTGAGACTACATAAACTCGGTGCTGGGGGAGTGGATGCCAGATATCCTCACAGGCTCGTATGATATTTTATGGTAGTGAAAATTTTGGAGAATGAATGTTGCCTCAGTGTTGTCTGGAAGCAGATGAAATCAGTGAACATGAAGAAGCTCCGAGAGTCTGAAAATGATGTTCAGTGACAGCAGGTCCATGAATATGGGAACTCATCTATCCTAATTGCGCAATCGGAGTTGATATGGTGATTAATGGCACAAATGGTAGTGGCCGAAGCAAGCATTATGTGAGCCTCCGAGGTGAATACCATCATCAGGACCGATGTAGAGTAGGCCCATATTTTGGATGATGAATTTCACCCCATCATTGTTTAGGAGGAGTGGGAACTGAACAAGCGTCAACAATCCATGGACACCACAAGCTAGAGGGTTGCAGAGCTACAAATTTATTTTGACGGGATTAACCCATTCAAGGGAGGGATATAACCTCGGGTGTTGTTAATATTAGAAACACTCTATAATTATTTCATTCTTTGATTATTTGATTCCATTACATGTATGAGTCCCGTTATTAGTGTTGTATTTACACTCATATGTAATATTCATGAAACTCCCATTGATCAGTCCCTATGCTCACGCGGGTTGAGTCCAATGGGAGAAACAAGGTATGATCTCCTTGTTATTCTATCTGAAAATATGAGTGATGAACATGTTTCAGGCATTCGGTGTTTTAACAACCAACCCAGATTTCCACGAAGAGAAGTGGGAGACCTGGCTAGAGAATGATGCTCTTAGAATAGTCAAATTATTATTTTCCTAGTGTGCTCTTGTGCATGAACGAGGTAATTCAAGGGGCTCTAGAATATATTAGAAAAAATGGGAATAGATGGTATGAATCAAAATACCCTTGATTCAGAACACTGTAGAGATGGCGTGATAATTTTGAATGACTGTTGACCATGTTTGAAACACTGTATCCTTATTGTGTTAGCCTAAAATGGGAATAAAAAATGATTTCTTACCACTAACCATGATCCAAGAGTAGGGCTGGACTTGAAATTTCACACATTAGTCTTTCATAGCATTAGCCCAATATAGTAGGCGAGCCTTAGGTCATGCATCCATACTATCAGGGGGTTCCTCGAGACATGAAAGATGATTAGGATCCGAGTAAAGGGCATGCAAAGCATAGAGATTGGAGTGATGGGTTGTTTGACTAGATTCTAATACTCTTGAAACAACACCACATTGGTGGAAACTCATTAGGTGGGTACATCGGTTCAATCAGGGATCAAACATACTTCTGAATAGGTCCAATCTAATAAGGACCTAGAGGGACCGTTAGTTTTACTTTATACGTTAAAGACGGTGCACGATGTTTAATGGTCATACTACCTAGACCTTGGATATCAATTTAATTCCATGTTATATGGTCTGTAGCCTCCTAGTCTTAGGTCATTGAGAGTGAATGTGATTGGGGCTGAGGGACCAAAAGGGTTAATGACCCTGGGTTTGGGCCCAAGGTGAAATGAATGGGAATCGATACGTATCACATAATGATAATAATAAAGCCAAACGTAGTTCTTGGGGAACATTGTGGTCAGAGACCAACACTGTTAGGGAGAATCCTCTCTGGGGAGAAAAAAGACGCATCCCATGATTAACATAGGGTATCCTGAACTTGTTCAGGGTAGAACCACAATTTCGTGTCATGTGTTGAGGACATATGGACTCGTACATTTTAACATCATATGATAGGATGTAGAGGGAAAGGGAAGATCCCAGGAATGGATTATGTGGTGTGATATCTAAAAACCCAACGTGAATGAGGACATGGAGTCCTGAACACACCTTGTATCCCTGAAGGATGTTATTCGCGTTATGTGACACAAAGTGAAAATTATGCTGGGCCCAAAGAAAAGTTTTTGGTCATTCCTACGTACCCAATTAGGATATTAATCAAGCCACATGTAGTTTAGAGAGAGAATTTTAACATCATGGGGGACGATATATGAAATTCATGGCATGACTATGCTAGTACACATCCTACCAAAAATACTAATGCCACATGAGTCGTGCTTATTGTGGGAAACAAGAAGTTGTGGTGGGACGTTCCCGACACAGGAAGGAACATTTTGGGGGTGAGGGGACACTTGGGTAACTTTATTCCAATGATGATGACCCATCCTTGTAATGCACCTAGGTGAGTGAAGAAGTAATGCTGAGTATGTCGGAATTCCACGTGAACATATGGAAGTTGAAATATGTGAATCATGATGCTCGAGATCTGGACCACAATGATGGTGGCATGACAATAGGGGATGGTTGTTCACTGGGTTCAAAACACAACATCTATATCGTGTTAGCATGATATAGGGAAAACAAATTAGGGTCCAACGCTAACTATGTTTGAAACATGGGACTTTTCAAAAATGTCATCTGGGGTTTTTAGGGATGTTGTCCAGAGAAGGTAGGTGATCCACGATATCATGACCCATCTCAAGAAGGGGGGACCCATCATATGTGGAAGAAGATGTGGATCCAAATAACGGGATCACGAATCTTGGACATGGAACTAGGGGAATATCCCTGTGTAAATTCCAAATCTCGATATTATTTTACAAAATGAATCTGAGTATGACAATGAGACATATAATATAGAGGGAGTCGAGTCCCCTCCCAAGGACAAGGGTCATGTGGTCTCTGGATTTCCACATGAGGTCCTAAGGTGAACCATCAAGGGGGGATTCATTTAATTGACTATGTGCAGGTTGGTGAAATAGACAAATTTGAGGTGCAGTTCCCATAGTGAGATCTTAGTTTTGGGTCCTAGAACTCAGACTACACTAGGAAAAGATATGGTAATCACATTGTGTAGATAGTGAAATACCTGATATGAATGGGAACCTAAGAGTTACTCGCCACACCACATGTTCCTAAAAGAGTTTGGGCCAATGAGCCGGAAAAGTAGGGATTGAATTTTTAGATTCTTGGGTTAGACCCAGAGACAAAAATGTTTGGGTATTCCTACGTATCTCATGAGGATGGAAATCAAGGAAAAAATAGTTCTGGAAGTTTTCGTGAAGTTTAACGTCTTCCACCAAGGACGTGGATTATTCTCAGTTAATTTTCTTAGATCTTGTACCACAAATGGAATGAAAAGATAGAAATGTGATGATGTAATTACAAAACCCGACGTGAAGGATGAAATGGTACGAGTCACCGTGTGCTTCTTGGGGGGAGGTTTTAGTTTGAGAGACTGAAAATAAATGTTAGGCTAATCCCATGACAAGGTGCATGGAAGTTCCAATATACCCCATGGGGACGGACATCAAGCCACATATAGTTTTATAGATGGCACAATGGGATATGAGTGCTATGAATAATTAAGGTTTTTGTGGGTCTAGCCCTTGAATGAAAAGAATCAGAATTTGATAGATCTTATTTGTCCTTCAGGATGAATTTTTTTTGGGAATCCACCGGCTTAGGATAGAATGTCCATAAATCTCCACGAGAATCAAACCCTAGGCAGGCGTTGAAAAAATGGTATGGTGTGTGGCCGATACCAAACATGATACCCCCTCGAGTGAGGACACCATGATGCAGTTCTATTTTTAATCATGCGGCCATGACAATATTGTCACAGATTAGAGTCATGTGATCGGACTAGGTGACATAGTTTGACATCATATGGCTTGGACATGTATAATAGATATGAGGTTCAAGAAGGAATGTGCATGGTGCAATAAATCATACCCTACTTGAATGAGGGCAAGTTCCACATCACACCTCATGTGATTCCATGATTGAATCCTCGGGCTGAGGGGACATAAAATGTTGCAGGATATGGGATAGGATACGGTAGCTCTCAGTTGAGATGGAAATGAAGAACAGATGACTTGGTGTTCCTATGTTTTCCATGAGGATGGGAATAAAGAAATAAGTAGTTATTGGAACTACCTTTTAACATTATGTGGGACATGATGTAGGAGGGACTCACTCCAAGAAAGGGATGTGTGTGATGCAGCTATTTCAAACCCGACATGAAGGATAGAATAATCACAGACGTGCCACGCCAAGCAGTCTTATAAGGATCTATTCTCGAAAATGCATAATAGGATATATGACCCCTAGAGTGATCTTTGATTAAGGTCTTAGAGTCTGGACAATGGAATGGCAGAACTTTTCCAAATATCCACAGACATTGGTCCAATCCCTAAGATTAAATGAGTTGAACTTGGTGTAGGAATCAAGGGTGGAAGAGATATTCGCATTATATGGTCTGCACGAGAAGGGGAAGTTAGTGTGATGCCCCGAATAACACCTTAATGTGGATTTTACCTCCAATCGTGAAAATTTTCATTGGGGGATAACACCAGGAGTGCGGAAAGTGCATTTTTTTACGATGGAATAGGAAATGATATGAATAATGCAAACAAAATTTAGGTCTTGATAGGGTTGTTGTGACAATGGAGGATAACTGTTGACCATGTTCGAAACACAGCATCCATATAGTGTGACATGAAATGGGAATAGTAGATGAGTTTCGACAGCAGAACATATTTGAAATGATGGAATTATATCATTTTGTCTTTCGAGATCCTCAAGGTCGTTGGCCCGTATATGTAGGAGGGCGCTTCAACCATGAATCCATTCCATTTGTGGGTCCCTTTGTATGAGAAAGATATTGGATTCCAAAATGAAGGGAAGCACAATGCTTGAAAAAATGGGTTAAAACATGTCTAGGTAGAAATTAACAATCTAGGTTCTTGACCAGAGTACTCAAGGGTCAATTAGTGAGTCGCCATATAGGGAATAAGAACCAGACATAAGGGAAGAAGACTCAATGAGATGAAATCAGGGAAAGGGTCCGAAGGCCGCTCAAGAGAGGGAGGTATGCAGAATTCTTGATATAAACCTAATTTGAAGGAGACATAAGAACATGCCACATTGTATACCTCTCTTCTAGAAGAATGTGGTTCAAGGGGTGAAAATGATATGTAGCATTCTATGAAATGGGGCTGGACCCGAAGACTAGACGTTCGGGCGGTCCTACATATCCCATGAGGGTGGCAATCAAGCAGCACATTGTTCCTATTAAAGGATGACGTATGTAAGGTAAATATACACTAATGAGGGGTGTGTATGTAATAGTGAGTACCCAAACGTGAAGGAGGACATAATCTCATACCACACCGTATAATCCTATGTGAGGATTTGGTCCAGGGGCCCGAAAAGACCAAGGGTCCTGAGGCCATACCATAGACAAAATTTCATGGCCAGCATACAGTTTAATGTATTTCAGTGATAATGAATGTGATCTCAGTTTAGGGTCATAGAACTAGAATTTTAAATTCCTTGTTTAATGTCAAATACAAGGGATAGCTGAAAAAAATGTGCAAATAGTTGTTCCTGTAGAAAATCACATAGCGGTAATGATAATAAAGGACAACTGTTGACCAATTTTGCAACAAAACAACCAGCCTTGTGTGATCGAGGTAGGAAATTGGGCATCGAACGTTGACCGTATTCGCAAACTAGGACATGTACCGTTTTGTGTCTAATAATATACTGTGATGATGGCTTTAAATGGTAGGATAAACCTTAGGCTAAGTATCCATACCATTCAAGGATATTTTTGGATTTATAGGATTATGGAAACACAAATGATCAGACTCGCAAAGCACGAAAAGGCTTATTCTCATGGAGGGGATGATAAATGGCAGGAGGAATGGATCATAGGGACATGTGGGGTGTGTACAAATAGCCCAATGTGAAAATCTATGTGAGTCCTAACCACATCACAAACGCCCAAATGAGGACTAGGGCCAAGGGGTCGAAATGTTCATGGGACCAAAAGGGTTGAGGGACCTGAGGCTGGGCATCCCGACCAAATGCTTGGATCACACCCCTACTTATAGAAGACCAAAGCCTAAATAGCCAATTGGTAAGGATTAACCACTACACTTCATGTTTGGTGTATATGTGGGTAGTGGAAAAGACAAAGGATAGTTGTCGACCATGTTTGAAACATAGCATCCATATCATGTGTCATGAAAGGGGGGGGAAATGATGGTCGACCACTTACCATATTAGCCATGTGGTACTTGTATCAATTTTCTATTTGAGCCTTCAAGGACATTGGAAGATGATGGTGTCACCTGCAAATGAGTGAGTGAATCACCCATGTGCTCGTGCATTTTAATATCAAGCAGGGATGTGATAGAGGTGGGAGTCTCCACAGGGTGGGACATATGGAGGGGTCATGATGAACTCAACGTGAATTAGAGAGGAAGCATGAACCAAACCATGTGTGCTGATCTGAGGGGAGATACTGGAGTTTGGTCTGGCCAAACGACAAAATGTATGGGCAGTCCTACATTTCCCATGAGGATGGGAATGAAGCCATATGTAGTTCCTCACAGTCAAGTAGTTTAGCGGCATGCAGTGAGGACGTGGGAGAAGAAATGAACGAGGAGGGATCACATGTGGTGATCCTCATACCCCTGAAATTAGTGGAGATAAATAATCCTTCATTAAACCATCGTCCTCCAAGCGAACTACACCTAGATTGAATAGTCAAAGAAAAGAGTTTGGGACTGGACTCAAGACGTAACTTATGAGCATTCCTTCAAATCCCATGCTGATGGGAATCAATCCATATATAGTTGTATGGGTGCATTTTATCGACTTGTGGGATGATGTATGGTTTAATTTCATGTGGTACATGATAGTCTGAGGTCTTGCGCGACCATCAGTTTAGGGTCATGCAAGACCAGGTGCCATTTAATATTGTGCAAGACAAACATTTTAGGGTCATGTAGTACCATATAGTTTAAGGTCATGAATGACCATTACAGGCATAAGCAATGTATGGGTGAAAAACATGAAATTTTTGGGAGGATTTATATTCTCACCATCCATGGTGACCAAGGAGTATGCTCCATTTGAGTAAACCTTGTGAACAATGTAATGCCATTCTTATTTGGCGGTCAACTTCTATGGTTTCATACCAGGATTCATTGGTGTTCTGACGGACAATACCAAATTACCATTTTGAAAAGAGAGGAGGAAAGCCTTCTTGTGGAACTCTCTATACATCATGTTCTGATGCCATTCTATATTGTGCAGAGCATGAATCCTGTTCTCGTCAAATGCATCCAATTAAGATAGATGAAATTAATCTACCTTTTTGTGTGCCTGGTGGTCATAAACTTCTATGCGTAATGAAGGGAACTGAATCCCAATGGGTAGGATGAGATCAGTTCCACATAACAGGGAATATGTGGTCAACTGGGTGTAATTACAAGTCATCATTCGGTAAGCCTTGAGGGCGTTGTGTAGCTTGTTCGGATAACTCTTCTTGTTCTGACCAACCATTTTGTTAAAAATTTATAGATGTTTTTTTTAAATAGTAGGATATGTGTATTTTCATTCATGTGGTAGTGAGAGGTGTGGTTAGAATAGATGTTCTACATGGAATACAAATTCATCATCTCAAATTCTTGGAAGTTGGTGACATTATCGGGGAGGATGGCATGAGGGAATCCAAATGTGTAGAAGATATTGGATTTCACAAGGTCAACGATGGCATGTTACTTGACCTCTTTCAGTGGGACTGCCTCTTCCCTCTTGGAGAAGAAACCGATAGTAGTAAGAATGAACCTACCCTAGCGGGGTGTTGCCGGTGGGTAATGTCCCATGACAATAAGTCACCATAAAAAATGGTCAATAATACTTGGTAGAGGGGAGACACTCCAGAAGATTATGCATGATGTTAGCAATAGTTTTTCATGTGTGTCACCTCTTGGAGAAATCTATGCAGTCATGGATCAAGGAGAGCCTAAAGTACCCCAGTCTTTGGATCTTGTGAGATATCTTCGCCCTAGTTTGATGAGCCCTTGTAAGAACTGGCGTGAACCTCCAACATGACCTGGAAAATATCAAATCCTAGAATTTAGTGAAGTAGAACCCCATCAAACCTACACTAATAAAATACGTCATCATGAAGAGGTCCATACCGAAGGGTGAACTATACCGCGCAGCATCAGATTCGCTCACACTTGACTCAATCTGTTGGGAGATAACTCTTTTAAAGATACTCATCAAAGGATGTTCTCCAATCAGCAGTAACTAAAATCACTCATCCTGGGATCCTGGGGGGTCCTGACTTGGAGGCACCAGTTGTAAGGTGTCTTACCTTTTTATTTTCATAATCATCTAGGGTGACTGGGGAAATGACTATTTTTTGTGCCACATTGATAATCAGATCATCCTACATCGGATCTTCAAGTGACACAACCATGCCTACCAAGTCGTTAGCTCTACTATTCCGTGATTGAGGGAAATGGGTAACCTCTGGCTGAGATTAGAACTGGGCCATTAACTGGAGAGTGTGTTCCATCAATGGTCAGTGATTCGGAATTCTGACAATAAAATCACCATTTATTTTCATGATGACTAATTCAGAGTCCCCTTTCACATGAAAATGGGGCACATTAATCCCAAAGGCCAGATTGGGGAAAGTAATGAGGGCCTGATACTCTACCTCATTGTTGGTGCAGCCTTCTTAATGTAGGAATGAGTATGGAATAATGGCTTGCACTGAGTAATGAAGATGATGCCTAGGCTTACCCCGTTGGGCCTAGGATAATTGAGTCACCTTCCGGTGGGGCTCTGGGAGCTGCCATCGATGTGAATTTTCCAACATTGGAAGGAATGATCCACAGAGAGGATTTCCTGATTAGGAAAATCTAGGTCCTGAGATTTTTCCACAGGGGTTGGATGGGCAGCAAAGAAAATATGTAAATTCTTTCCCTTTGATAGCCTTATGAGGCCTGAACCTTATTTTTATCTACTGGAGGATGATCTCCCACCAAGAAAGAAGACCTGTCAACATGGGATGGTACAAAATGTACTTACATGGGTCTACAAAGGACACCAGCTGTAACTCCTGGTGCTGTAGGTAATGTCGCAACATTATTACTACGAATACCATTGTGACACAGCTCTTCTCGATCGAGTAGTATCTATTCTCTGTATCGAGGATCATGAAGATGATGTAGTAAAGGTTTTTCTGCATCCCCTCATTGTTCTTTTGGGTGAGAAGGGTGTCAAGAGATCATTTCATGAAAGTCACATAAAGAATTAATGAATTTCCATATACAGGTGGAATTATGATCATACGATGGTGCATATACTCATTGATATCCTTGAACTCAGTCTTGCATTCTTCATCCCACTCATAGGGTGTGCCTTTCATCATGATCCCATAAAAGGGCTTACACATTATGGCCACATTCACAAAAAATCGGCATATGTAGGCTAAGTATCCTTGGAAACCTCGATGTTCCTAGATATTTCTCATTGGAGTCATCTAGATGATGGCCTTGATCTTTTCTGGGTCGATCTCAATGACCATGTATCAAAAAATGAAGCCAAGAAACATCCCTGAGGTGACCCTGAAAGCACATTTCAAAGGGATCATCATTAGGTGATGGGAAAGGAGGAAGCCGAATATTTTCTCAAGGTCATTGAGAAGGTCTTAAGGACATATATATTGGACCACCAGATCATTCATATAACATTCAACCAATGTCTTGAGGATTGGCATAAATATACGATGCATGACCCGTTGATGGGTGGCATATGCATTCACATGCCGAAGGGAATAACATGGTAATAGAAAGTACCTGGTTGTTCCCTAAATGGTGTAGATTTCTCATCCTCAGTGGCAATGTGGATATGGGTATACCCGAAGTACACACCATGAAGGAGAGGTCTTGGAACTAGACTATGGCATCAGTCAACAATTCGATCACATGGAGGGGGAAATCATCCTTCGGATAGTGATGGTTGATATCCTGAATGTATATTTAGACACTGATTTTTCTATTATTCTTCTTGACCAGAAAAATGTTGGCCATCCATTTGGGGTATTGGACCACCTTAACAAAATTGGCCCTGATGAGCTTGTCAACTTCGACCTTGACCATGGCACTGTGAGAGGGGTGAATCTTTCTGGGAGGCTACATTAACTAGCAATGATTTGCTGGAAGACTGAGTCGGTGGATGGATACTTGAGGATCTAGTCCTGGAATCTCATCGAATCATCAGGAAAACACATCATTGTGATGTTTAACGTAGTCTACGTACCTCCACTGCTCTTCGAGGGGCATGGTGGCACTGAAAAACGTGAGTCTCAGGTCTTCCTCGCTATCAAGGTTCACCTATACCAATTCATCGACCGTGGATGCGATGCCCTCCTACAATGTAGGAGGATCATCCCCAAAATCCTCTTCTACACTTATGTAGAGATAATCCTCAATAGGAGTATTTTCTTACGAGTTGGAAGATCCTGATGGGAGGGTGGTACCGGCCTGAGTGGCAATGGATATTGTATCAAGGGACTCTCGTGCTGGCAGAACAATAAAGATATAGGATGTCGATCTGATCCCATATGGTCTTTAGCCCAAGGGGACATGCCTTGATGATGTCAAAGCAGTAATGGTGCGTCATTTTGAGCAAGTTTATCCCCGCCAAATGGAACAAGAAGGTATGATGTATCGTCGTTTCTATGGGGAGGAGATCTTGATATCTTACGGGAGTAGACGGATTTGGGATCACCTGATCCTGATTTGTATAGGTGTACGAGTTGATTTTACGCTGTCACACATCCTTGGGAATTTGTTCCCTCCTCATTCCACACACAATGATGCATTTTCCCATGTCTGGGGTTGTATCCCCAATAGGTGGATTGCAAATATGTAGGCATCATCTAGATCTATCCATGGGTCGGTCGCAACAATGGAATTCTTGACCTCATTGGTTATAATATGCTTGTCCTTTCTTTTTTTGTAGTCGACATCCAAATTGCTGACTTCACAAGAGGCAATAAGAGATGTTTCACCTTGAAGAATGCCCACCTGAACATTGAGGGAGTACTTGAGGCACTGATGATATGATGAGGGAACTACTACGTTGAGGTGTAGCCACAACCTTCCCATCAAAGCATTGTAGGCGATGTCATGGGAGACAACTATAGACACATTGCTAACAACTAGGCCACAAGAACTAGGTCTTCAAGAAGAACTTACCAACTGATATATATTTCATCGGGTCACATCCATAGATTCTTATGTCCTAGGGCATCATATCATCTTCAGACAATCCCAGTTTTCACAGTGACCGAGTTGGGATTAAGTTGATCCCAGAGCCCATGTAAACATGACAAAGACAGACCTCTATTCCATAGAATAGACAGGTGATATACAGAGGGTGAATGTTCCCTGGTATGGATGAGCCTTCATATTCTCTAGAGAATTAGATAATTTCATGACTTTTAGTATTCTCAATTTCCTCATTAGGGAAGGCTTCTGCGACATCAACATCAATCTCAAACTAGAGGGGGATTCTTAAATCCTCGGCGAGGGCCTCACGCATGTCTGATGACAGGAGAAAATCCACAATGATGGACAATCTAACTGGAATACTGGAACGATTTTGGACGATTTCTTACTTCTGTACCTAGAGAGAATATTTTCATAAGGAGGTCGCTCTATGAAAGGAGGTCTGGTGGGTCCTAACAACTGGATTAGTGACTGACTAGTGCTTGGAATGTCCTGCTTCTCACTAGTTGAAAAATGTGGAGTGACTACCGGTTGAGGAACCGACGACTGTAATCAGTTTGTGGGGACGTTTAATTGATCGCAGTGAGGTTTGGGTGGCTCTCCATGATCCAGTATCACGAACAGTGATGACGACAGACTTGATGTCACCAAATGAGAAGGCTGATCTTGCTGTGCTTTGCGCTGTGCCTAATTTCTATTTTCGATAGCATGCACAACCTGACATGAATTACTGATCGAAAAACACTGACGATCTATATATCCAAAACTCAGTCGATACTAAAAACTATTGGAGTTGTTGGGAGGGTCTTCCTAGTGGTCCTCATCGTTAAGAGTCATATGGGTGTTTATTATCTCTACGGTATTAACCATGGAAGAAAAATGGATATCACTTGATGATTCATCCACTACTGGGCAGATTCTTGGAGGAATCACCATCTCTAGGGGCATGAAGTCGTCGAGAGTACATGATGACGATGGCATCGACATGGGTCATTATTTTTCCTTGAGTTGTCAATACATGGTCATCAGGTAAGAGGATGGCTAAAGCAATAATGGAGAGGGTGTAGCTGTGGCTTATGATGATTCTGTCCGAATCAGGCATGAACAAATGACACCATGGGAACAGGAAACTGTTTTACGATCCACCTAGTCATCTTACTTCTCTGACCCGTAGATAGAAACATGTTGCCACTATCCCTCACTATCACTACTGCTCTTTGGCCTTACGAATATATATGCCACGTGTGCTATAGATATACCTGACAAGAATATGTTGTTATCCACCTAGCCTTGGAGCCAGTCTTTGATCACATAGCTCTGTTTGAGAGCGTGTCCTGGGATCAGGTGATAAGAGAAGTAGTTTGGGTGATTAGTGAAGTTTTACTCTTCTAGCATTCTACACTCATGAAAGAGTACAATCCCCTGCTCTAAGGTGCTGGGTAAGTAACTGGGGACTTGAGTATCGTTGAATGAGTAGATCCAATTTCTCATTTTCAGAAACGGGCCCTTGGAGCCTGAACCTGACGGGGAGCTAGAGAATCCTATCAAGAAGGTGGAGCCTAGTTATCATGCCTAGGTTTCGGTGGGGCATTATATGGGGGAACCCACCGATTCTACGGTGGCCACTACTAGGCTAAAGGCTACACCTGAGGGGGTAAGATTTTGCAAGGATGTGGAGATGACTCCAATTTTTTAAATTATAGTTTCTTAGGGGCCTCTATTTAGGCACTAGGGCGGGATCAGCTCTAGCGGCCCTTTTGTAGGAATTATTGGAGGAAAAGGACATTCCTAGCTAGCCTTTTGTAGGGATTCCTCTAGGCACTGGGCCTTGAAAAAGAAGTCTCAGAATCTCTTAGGGTAGTTTTGAGTGGTCAAATAATGTATTAGTTCATTCTTGACTTTCCCTATGAACATCGTCAGTAGTTTCTCATGAGTCAGTGGCATGTCAAGAGAGATCATGGGACCTTTCCATGAGGCAATGAAGTCTACAACGTACTCATATGGTCTCTGCTTGAACATGAAGGGGTTAGAAATACTCTTATTTTGGGTGGTGGAACTGAACTGGTTGAGGAATTTCCTATGGAGGTCCTACCAGCTGGTGACTGATCAGATGGGGAACAGGCTATACAAGACAATCACTGCTCCTTCTAACATCTAGACAAAAAACAAGAGTTTGGAAGATTTTTGTCGCACTGGGGTCCCCAACATGGGTCCACACTTTTAGAAGATGTTTTCCAAGTGCTGTGGTGGTTCCCATGTCCCGTTGAAGGGGGAAAAGTTGGGATTCTCAAAACTTGAGGGTGATGACATATCCTCCACCCATGCTGGATACAGTTTTCCATTAGGTGGTAGTGACACTATTCATGTTTCCAATGCCTCAAGGAATGCAATGTGTTCCACAATTGGATCATCTGGGCATGGTTCCCTATCTTGAAGAGGATCCCTTACCACCAATGCATTTTCGGGCACTTAAAAACTTTATGAAGGACCAACGACTCATGGTGGGGTGGAAGAATGACATTTGGAGCTGCTAGAAGTGCTCGAGATGGGTCTCGAGAGTTATTATGCCACTCAAGAGGATTCACCTAGACATATCGTGCCCGATTTTCATAAGCTCCATCATCAACCCTATTTACATAAGCAGGACAATCAGGGTCACCCGGGGATAGCTCATTGAGAGGAAGTTGGGCCTACCATCGCTGTTCGAGCCTAGGGTCACCATAGATTGGATGTCGTTCTGTAGTGAATTCAGCGAGCAAGTCGTCGACAAACTTTTTCTGTTTATAAAGTTGTTGATGAAAATCATCCTTTTCAGATTCTTCCTTTATCTTCTACCATAAGGAGGATGGGTTGGAGTTTTTGCCAGCTCCAAGATGCTCTTTCCCTTTACCAAGAATCTAGGTGAGGACTAATACCTCGGTGGCTGCAGGGAATCCTAGATGATTTCCCTATTGGCGAGTAACCATTACCGATGGATCCAATAATGATGGTACACCCTCAGAAGGAAGGTCCTTTTCAATGAGATCTAGCACATTTTATTTTCGGATAGGCTGACCATGTTTACCATGACTCTACCTGTGGGCATGTCCTTGATATCACTTAGATGGTCGGGCTGCCACCATATATTTCTAAAGAGTAGGGAAACCTACTACCCCCAACCACAGCTCTTCATGTGGGGGAAGCTTCCTTGATAATATTGCGGAGTACCTTGAATATCTAGATGCATCATTGCGGGAGGGACTTATGGAAACTTATTGACACAGGGTGCTGGGCCACTAGGTGTGCTACCAAGTAAACTAGTTGGTGTTTCTCACCAATGTCATCAAAATTAGCTTGGCTCCATGGATAATCCACTCACTGTTGATGAAAGAGGAAGTGTTTAATTTATGGGGTTGGATGGAAACTGTGAACTTCCTCTTGGGTGAGAGATTCTGGCCCACAAAAATTTGGCACCGCAACGGGCCAAAACTACTCAGGGACGTTATCTACTGCTAGGATATTCCATATTCTGGTTGGCTCAGATTCAGGGTCTTGCCCTTCATTTCCCCACTCTTCAACCAGAGGCGGCTGAGGAAACAGTAGCGGTACCAAAGCAGACTCCTGGAATGGTAGGTTGGTCGGTGCAGAATATGGAGAGCGAGATGACAAACCACAACCTCTTGGGTTGCCCTCATAAAAGTGTAGTTATATAGCCACCACATCATGTTTGGATGGGCTTACAGCCAAAATTAATTTTGTAGGATCTAGGGCTACTGGCACTAGACCACGCTGTTGATCATCCACCATTGGTTCCAAGAATTTCACTATGTCATCTATATTCAAGGTAGAGAGTTCTTCTCGGGATGATGGTGGTGATTTCAAGACCATAAACTATGGGATTTCCATGTTTTCTTACTCCAGGATATACCTGCTGAGGGAGTCAGGAATCCGGTGGAATTCTCTTTCTAGGAGTATGAATTTGATGTTCCATGATTCTACCCCGACCCTGGACATTGAGGACCTAGGTGAGGGTTCCGTCATTGAGCCGTATTCAGTGCCAGAATCTGAGAAGAAAACCAGTTTTATTTCAATATGAATCTTCTCAGTGTTCCTTTTCTGGTGGAAATGACCATCCCTCTTACCCTAGGATGGTTATTTAGCGTAGTCCTGATTTTCATCATGAGGAGTATCTTTAGCCGTAATGGTGCTGGGGCGGAGAGGTCATCCACTTGAGGAAGATGGATTACAAGGAGCAGTGAGACAAATATCAAAGAGGATATGGGTAGTACCTCTATGGGAAGTGATGGAGCAGGTATAACCTCCATTCGTCGCCATAGGTACATGGGTGGGACGTCCATTGTTTCTTCCCCTGTAGACATCAATGCGAGAAAAGTCTTGTTACTAGTCGAGTCGAACATGGGTAGGGCCTCCATGCCAGATAATGTTTAGGTGATTATGGACTTCAACCCTCTTGTTGCAGTGGAGAGGAGGACCTTCACCTGTTTTTATGAGAACATGGTGAGGCCCCCCATGTTGGAGAGTGACCGAATGAGTAAGTTTCCCACACTGGTGGTCTGTGGAAGGAGGAATGACTCCATAATCAGTGTAAATAGTGTGGGAGAGACTCTCGTACTGAGTGATTCCTTTGTTGGGAAGAACCTCATTTGGGTTGAAGGTGGCATGGGGTGGAACTCAACACCGAAACTAGATGTGGGGAGGACCATCAATTTACATTGTGGATGTATGTGGAGGACCTCTGTTCTGGGGGTCATCGATGTTGATTGGTCTGTGGCGGCCACTGCATGTGCTGAAAACCATGAAAGCCGACCCAGCCTTCCCATGGGGCAGTTGGGGCCTTAATCTGGGACGGGTGTATGAATGATCGTGCTCAGAATAAACATGGTCTGGGGATATACACTAGGAGTGGAACATGCCATAATAGCTACTGACATTGACTCCCCTTGGAGGGAATCCTCTTCGGTTTGCGCCCGATGCAGGCATCTGGTCAGACGGACCGATCCTGGTGGTGCAGGTACCTAGCTGACATGCTCTTCAGCTTGGGGTACCATGTGGATTCACTAGAACGGACTGTCGGGGGCCATCTTTGGGGGCCCTTGAGGCAAGATCCCAGCTGAGCTAGCCCATGAATCCCCTACCTCATTGGCATAGGGTAGGGGGAGAGATTCGTTGAGGATTTTCGGGGAGATGGTCCCAAAACGATTGTACGTCAGAGTGGGAAGAGTGGCTCCCTGTGTGGTCTTTGGAGTTAGTGGTGGAGATGATATTAAAATGCCACTAGATCCTGGAGGTCCATATCCCAATTTGGGTTAAATATATCCTCCTCATAATGGCCTATGCGGTCGTTGATCACCCTTTACTGGATGAATTCATATGGTGAGGTAGGGCGCGGGCACCAAACACCTATAGATATGGTAGTCATCGCAGAATTTGTGGAGACATGTGGTGCTACTAAATTGGAATTCCCCTAGCCCTTGCTTCGGTAGGTGGGTGGCGATTAGGCTTCTAGTGAAGCAGCTTGGTTCATAAGAAGTAGGGAGATTGGACTAAAAGTGCTAAAACAATGAAATCGACGTACAGTTCCCCAGTTCCTTTCTGTCTTCCATGGATGGTAAAAGATACCATGCATACAACATCATAGACCGAGATGCCCAACGTTTTGTCTACCTTATCTTTTAGTGAGTTTCATTGCATGCCAGCTATTTTCTTGGCAGGACCCGGCACCACATAACTGGATCTAGTGACACGCTAGTCCACTGATGTCTCAAACACTACTAATCCCCACATTGAGGTGATGAATTCATTTCGGGTTCACCATTTCTATTTTTGACCATTTTATTAGGGATCACGCGTCCGAATTTTCAAGGACAATGTTTCGGTTTGTTGCCCTGCATTCCTGCATTCCAAATGCGGGTGACATCCATTCCATATTCAGGGATGTTTCCTCCTTGATTGAATTTGGATGATGGGTTTTCAGTTCTTCCTTCCGTGGAATCCCCCTTGTAACTCATCACCTAGTATGAGTCACTCTTATTGATTTAATATGTTGTTTCGAATCTCTTCCAGTGTCATATCTTCTTGGACGACGGTTAATTACACTTATTTTTTCATAACATTCAAGGGCGTTGAGCAAGGACAACATCCTTTGGTTGGGGGAGTAGTCTCGTTGGACATCACTGGCATGTCTGTAGGCTGGAACACTGAAGCATATGGGTTTCTTACCCTTATTATGGGGTTTTTCAAGGGAACAAAATCTTGAGGCATCCCATGTAGAATGTGGGGAATTTTATGCTATAGACATGTATCTGGGGTTTTCCTCGGATCTATTGATTAACACAAGTTACACAATGAGTTTAAATTCTAGTGGAGATGGATCAGACTTATCAAAACACTGACTATAGTGGATCAGATGGGTGCAACCCCCTAAGGGAACAATGATGTAAGGGCTGATGTCAGCTTAGTGACCCAGTTACTTCTAGGGGAATTGAAGAGGATAATTGGCGTGATCTCACCAGAATGTGTTGTCCCATATAAGAATCAAGATGGATGATGGACGATTAAGTGAAGTGTAATGAGAATGAAATGGAGTGTACTCGAGGGAAATGCTGGTTTTGGGATTTACCCTCATGGAGACCACTTACATATCCTTGTGGTAGGGAATCAATGTCCACATAGTTCAAGATGGTGTATAGGATCAGGGTGTTCTTAGAGGACAACGACCTATTGTTATACTGAGGATTGCACATGGAGTGGCCATAGGATGATCTGATGCCACTGGGACAGCCCCGAGATATGGGTCTCGACAAAGGGGACGAAAATGGCATACAGTTGGGTGGGGCACAAAATGGGAATTCAATTTAACATCATACAGGATGGGGGTGGACCGACGTGTATTGGTCGGGATGAAAGGGTTTTGGAAAGAACCTCAAAAAAGATTCCTATGTATATTTCCATTGAAAAGATCAATGTCCTTGTAGTTCCAGGAGTGGGAGTCGGTGAACAAACATGAATGAGGACATGGGGTCCATATGGATGGTGGGCTTGAACCTCATGGAGGTTTCCTACATACCTTTGCTGGGAAAAGATCAAAGTCCTCACAGATCGAAATGGGTGGCATGGTGAACCGACATTATGATGGTCAGAATGACTGGGTATAGGGCTTGAACCTATTGAGGCTTCCTACATACCATAACTTGACATGGATCAATGTCCACATTAATTAGAACAATTTTTGGTGCATTGACATGAATGGGTCAGAGCAACCCAGAGTTGGGCATGAACCCCATGGAGTATTCCAATGTACCTTTCCTTGGTGAGGATCATATTCCATGTAGTTTGAATGTTGACTGTGGGTCATACACTCTAGGATTCCCTAAAAGGATTTCATGGTCGGTGATTATTCTCAGACTATGTGAGTCAACATAGTGTGAGAAACATGTGGCAGCAAAGACTTGACTCTCACTTCATGAATGGTGTGACTGTGGAAAGTGGAATGGGTATTATTCATGGAGGGGCCCAAAATGGAAATAGGGGCTTACACGTGGAGCAACCAAAAGAAGAAATAGCAGATTACGTGTGGATCTACGCTGGGAAAATGGAGACTTGGACTTACTCTAGGGTGGAGGCCCAGATAGCCACAATTCCCATAGGTTGAGGGAAATGATAAGAAAATCCTTGTCCCCATCTCTTCTCTTAGACATTGTAATAGAAGAAGATAAGATGATCATGGTTTTCTGCCTCATACAAGAAAAGCTATGGGGATTACACCATGATGGTTGGAATTTCCCCTTAGTCAGATGTCGGGTTGAGGTCACAGTTTAGCATCATGTGCCGAGGATGATGGGGCTTTCCAATTTAACTCCCATCAACTCAGACTAAGTGGGATCACTCTGCACCCCTTGGACTTACATGACTGATATGTACCACTCCATGGGAAAGGGATGGCATGAGCAATGCCGTGGTGAGTGGGTGTTATGGAGTTTTCCATTGTTGGGTCCACATAAGCGTGTCTATGAAAAGAAGCAATAGCCATTATCATGACACTACAAAGATGAATGAGGTGAATAATCTCAATGGGAATTAATGTCCAAGGGACACAGAAATCACTATATACAATCCTGGACAACCGCATGAGATAAGAGTTATATATCAAAGGAGGTCATATGTAGAAGCCTTGTGATGGTCTGGTTATCCATGTAGTATAGGTGATTTATGAAGGGGTATGCTTCATGATGTGAAGCTTCTTATGATAATCATAGGACATTGGTGCATATTGATGATTATTCGCGACGTGGAAATTCTTTCTCTGAGAAATTCCTTGTGAAGAAAGGGTGGCTTGTGAATCGTAGGATAGTGAATCAAGGCACATCGTGATGCACATTGTCCCTACCTATGTGTATGGGTCACATGTGCATGAGTGGTGATTCACGAATCATAATCACTCAACGATGACCTGGGTCCCCTTTGGGAACCCCTTCCTTCACGGTGGCATGTGGGCTCTATGAAAATCATCCCTCTCTAAAGAGGGGATGAACTAGAGAAAGGGGGAGGAAATTCATTATGCAAAAGTACCTTGAGTAGCTCATGGTTTGCATGACAGGGTGTACGTCGCGATTGGGGAGCTAGGAAGTTGAATGGTCTGATCATCCGTCTGTTGGGATCGAGGGGGGTCTTGTATTTATAGGAATGAGCTTATGTGAAGTAGAGCATGCTTGGTGGGAAGAAGAATATTTCTCCGTGGTGGGAAGAGAATTTTAAATCGGCTCATGGAGCCTTCCTCCTCCCTGTTCGGTGGTGATATTGCTAGCATCAAATCAGCTCGCAGAGCCTCCCGCCTCCTGGCTCTGTGGCAGGCTCTTAAAGGGGAGGCTCTGTACTGGCCACAGGGCCTTTTGAGATTCGAGAATAGTCTCGGTGAGGATGCCTCTATGAGGCCACACATTTTCTCCTATTCCCAAATATTTGTGCCCACATTGTTGTTTGATATAGGGTCTACACATTTATTCATTTCAGAGAATTTTTCTAGTTAATTGAGAATTCCATATCAAGATATGAATCTAGAGCTTCTGGTAAAAACTCTTGGAGGAAATGTTGAGACAGAAAGTTATTATAAGAACCTTCTTTTCCTTATGTGAGGAATGAATATACCTATAAACATTATTGGTTTTCCTATAATACTATTTGATGCTATTTTGGGAATTGATTGGCTGTCTATTTATCATGCTAAGATTGACAGAAAAGCTAAAAAGGTTTTGTTAATTAATAAATTACATGAGTTGTTAGATAAAGGTTTCATTTAACCAAGAAGATCAATATAGGGTTCTCTTGTATTTTTTGTTAAAGAATGATGGTTCAATAAAACTTTTCATTGATTATAGAGAGTTGAATAAAATCACTGTGAAAAACTAGTATCATTTACCTCATATCGATGATTTGTATAATATGATCTTGGGAGATCAGTATTTTTTGAAGATTAAATTTAGGTCGGGGTACCATGTGTTGAATGTAAAGGAAGAATACATTTTGAAGATTGTTTTTCATACTAGATATAACCATTGTGATTTTCTTGTTATGCCTCTTTGGTTAACCAAAGCACCTGCTATATTCATGGATCTTATAAATGGAATTTACCATGAGATCTTGGATAATTTTTTGGTTGTGATCATTTATGATATTTGGTTTTATTCTAAAATAAAATACGAACATGAAAGACATTTATGTGTTGTCCTGCAAACCATAAAATAAAAGAAATTGTTTGGTAAATTCCATAAGTGTGAGTTTTGGTTATACATTTTATTCCATGGTGATGTTGTTTAAAAAAATTGCATAATTGATAATTCCACTAACACAGAAGTTATTTAAGAATGAACACGACACACAAATCAAACAGATATATATAGTTATCTTGGATTGTCATGTAATTTCCATAGGTTTGTTGATAATTTTTCATGTTTATCTAGACCATAGATTATTTTAACTCTAAGAGGTGTGAAGTTCATTTGGAGAAAATAATGTGACGATTGTTTTGAGGAATTGAAATGAATATTTGTAAAAGATATAATTTTGGAAATGACTTCCAGAAATGGTGAGTTTTTTATTAACATTGATGCTTCGTTGAAAGGTCTTGGATTTGTATTTATGTAGAATGATCAGGAAATTTCTTATACTTCACGTTAGTTGAAACCTCGTGAGTTAAATTAACCTACACATGATTTCAAAAATCTTCAATTCATTATACTATAAAAATTTGGGGGCATCATTTGTATGGTGTAAAGTGTGAAATATATATCGTTCAAAAATGATTAAAGTATATATTCACTCAAAATTATAAGAACATGAGATAGAAGAGATTGTTGGAATTAATCAAGGATTACAATTTAACTATTCTTTACCATCTCGGAAAACCAAATAATGTGGTTGATGCATTGAGTTGAAAAAATTTATGCTCCATTAACCATTCTACGTTTGGAATGAGATTCTTTGGATTTTGATTTGATGAACATTATAATAGAATTTTTTGGTATATGAAATTCATCTGTTTCATTTCAGGTGTCACTTAGATCATCTCTATCAACCAAATTAAGAAAGCGTATAAGGAAGACAATGTGTTGAAATTAATGGAAATGATGGTTCAGAAGGGTAAGTTGCCTGATTTTATCATTGATAGTGATTGTGTTTTGAGATTTGAAAAGAGATTATTTTTTCCTTATGATTCACAGTTAAAGAATGAGTTATTATTTGAAGCTTATAGTTCCCCATTTTCTGTTCATCCTGGCAGTACTATGATGTAAAAGGATCATTGAGAGTATTATTGGTGGGATGGAATGAAAAGTGATATTGTAGATTTTACTGAGAAGTGTTTGACTTGTCAGCAGGTTAAAGAGTAGAAGAAATTACTGAATGAGATCCTTCAGTATTTACATGTGCTATATTGGAAAAAGGAAAATATATCCATGTACTTTGATGTGGGATTACCAACTACAACTCCAGGTAACAATGAAAACTAGTTTATTGTTGATTGATTGACTATATCTGCTAATTTCATTCCTATTTGAGATACATTGTCTCTAGATAAACATTCTCTATTATATGTTAAAGAGGTATCCTGGTTTCATGGTGTTCCCCTCTTTATTATATATGATCGTGATACCAGTTTTACTTCTAACTTATCTAAAGGCCTTCATAAGTCCTTGGGAACTGAAATAATGTTTAGTATAGATTTTCATCTACAATCAGATGGGCAGTCCAAAAAAACCATTATGTCCTTGGAGGTTATGTTACATGTTTTATCACAAGATTTATAAGGAATTTGTAAGCATAATATTTATTTGGTTATGTTTTATTATAATAAAAACATTCATTTCAGTATACAGATGGCTCTGTTTGAAGCATTATATAGAAAGAGTTGTTGAACATCACCTTTTTGGGATGAAGTAGGTGTAAACAAGCTAATGGAATCTGAATTGTTTGAAGAGATGATAGGGAATGTTTAGTTGATTCAGATGCACGTGAGAACATGTCAGTGTAGGAAGAAAATTTATATAGATAACTAGAAGATTGATATTTCTTCTGAGGTAATTGGTCATGTCTTTATTGATGTTTCTCCAGGAAAAAGTGTGATGCATTTTGGTAAGAATTAAATGTTGAGTTTGAGGTTCATTAGATCTTATGAAATTCTAGAGAAGGAGGGATATGTTGTCTGAATATTGACTTTACTAGAATGTTTGATCCACATACATTATGTTTTTCATTTTTTAATTTATAGAAAATATATTCCAAATCCCTCTCATGTTTTGAGCCGAGAGGTAGTTCAGTTTGAGGAGAATCATTCTTATGAGGAACAACTAGTCCAGATTTTTGATTTAAGAGAGAAAGTACTCCATGATAAGGTAATCCATAGGGAAATTTTTTTGTGGAAAAATCATATGGCAGAAGAGGAAACATGAAATCCTAAAATTATATGAGGTATAAATACACCCATTTATTTGATATGTGAATAAAATTACGAGGACAAAATTTCCAAAAGGAGGGAAGATGTAACATCGCAAGTAAATAAAAAATATGATAATTTCATATTTATTAATATTTTTGAATTAAATATTTATTTAACTTGAATAAGGATTGTTATGTTCAATGGACTACCTGTTACGTAACAACTGGTTTCGTTGAAATCATATGTTTCACACTAACAATATTATATCTTTATTTTAAATGGTAGTTTACTCCTAGCCATTGAATTGGTGGTAATGAATATAACTAACTAAAATATGATTATATATGTTTATAAAATATTTTTTCACATATTCAATAACAATCAGGGGCTTAAAATAAGAATGAATCTACTATTAAGCATAAATAATCAAATATTCAATAAAAAGACAAAATACCACATTTTGATGGAGAACCATAATTAAATATTTTTTTGTTCACATTTATATGTTCAATTTGACAAAATAAAATTATTCCATAGAATCAAGACATAAATAAATCAGATTGGATGCAATTTTTGTATTTTTTTGAAATTTTTTTTAATGTGAAAAAATACAGTATTTTAATTCAATACATCATTTTAATCTAATTTATTTGTAAGGATAGATTATATTTTTAATTTGTTTTAATGTTTAATTATATTATATTTTTATAATTTAATCCATTGTTTGTCGTTGTACGTAATTTCACTATGAAATTGGACATAAATTATTGACAATCATTTGATAGTTAATATTTCATAAAAAAAACATTTTATTTTTACAACATAAATTAATTTTAAATTAATTTCATCCACTTCTGTGTTTTTAATTATGAAAAATGGATTACATATTTGAAATCAGGGGGTCCAAATTATGTAAATAGGTATATTTTATTTATATACATTATGAATATTTACTTCAGTAGAAATTTTACTTACCATGGTTAAAGGGTAAATCTAATAAATAAGGGCAACCAAATATTATTACAATAATTTAAAATTACCCTAATATGTTCCCTATTCATATTGGATGATACATATCAGACCATGGGAATCCGTGGGTCTATTTTAGGGTCCCCATGTAGCCACTTGAGGGTGATAATGAAACTATATATTAATTAATTAAAAGTGAAGACAAAAATGACATAAACAAATAAGTTTTAGTAAATAAATTTTTATATGGTGTTATATAAGTTTTCTCTTAAAATATAAATATTCCATAGAAATATAAATATATTTCCTATATTATATTATTTTTTTATAATTTTTAAACATCAAATAAATTATATTATTTGTGAAACAATAATGAAGCAGTGTTAACATCATTAATAAATGATTTAAATAAATAAGATTATAATGATTAAAATAATATCCATAACCGTTCTAATTATTATTGGATTATTTTTTTTAACATGAGTTATTTTATCTTTGATATAAATTATTTATTGTCCTTTTTAAGCCGAGTATAGGTTAATAAAAAATAATTGTTTCAACAAATTCTAAAGAACCCTCCTCCCCCTTATAAAAGGACACCACTTCTAACACATTCCTCACACCCCTCAAGCCCCTTGTCTCATCCAAACCCTACCCCAATAAGCACTCAATATCATTTTATTCCACCTATAATCCATACCTTAGGTAGAAGGTACATCATGAAATCATTTTGGTTGAATCCAAATAATGTTACCCGAATTAAAGGCAATAGTTTTTCTAAAAACAATTTTGTTTTATTTTGTTTGATCTTACTTCTCCAACTTCCTAAACTATTTTCTATTCTTTTTTTGTAAAAAAAGTATCCTAAATGAACTATTTAGTTTTAATGAGAAATATTATAACTACACTCACACACACATCCTTTTAATGGGTAAAGAACATATTGTTTCTATGCACGACGAACTACTGCCTCACGAAACGATAATTGTCCAAATATCTCCAACTTCCACTCATGGTGCCCATTATGATGGAAATGTATTTAAATATGATATATATTATATTTATATTTTTTCTATGATTCTATATTTTTTCATATATTGAATACCTTTATGGTTTTCATTTTGGCTAAATACGATAATCTCATTTGAGGAAGTGTTGACTAACACCCCCTAAAAGTGATATGATTCATTCATACCTTATATGGACAGTATAAAGGGTGGAGATAATGAAATTTTTATATTATATCACACTATAATTATAATATACATATGTATCAATATGTTTTAATTCCATTACAATATGGAATAGAAATGGAAGTAATGTTCCTGCGTGCGTACAACTTACTGTCTCCATGAACGGTGCATTTAATTTATTATCTCTAAATGTTATGTACTATTATAAATACATGTATATACTGGATATAAATTTTATATATGATATCTAAATAATGTATATCATTATGGATATAATTATATTTTGACCACATGAACAACATGTAATTATAACAAGGCCATTTTTGAATCAAGTGCATCTTATCAAATAAATGACCATTATTAAATTAAATGATTACATAATATTTAAAACATGATAATAATTGATATAAAATGAATAATAGACATTAAAAAAATTATTAATAATGTATAAATTTACATTAGTTTATTACTTAAGATATTAAAGAATGAACGTTCCAGGATAGACCCTAAATAAGGGAACTTCCAAACACAATTTCCATTCTTTGGTTTAATCTTTTACTTCCTGATTATGACATGCTATGATTATTCCTGATATTTTATTTATACATATGTATGTGTACTTATATTATATTCATATAATTGATCTATTTTATTTACAAAATTATCTTTGTAACGAACTTCATCTCAATCTCCATTCATTGAAGAATACTTTGTTACAATACATGACTTTCTTTTATACGCTGAATAAACAACTTTGAATTTTCAATTAATTCAAGGCGAATGTTTTTCTATGTACAATTTTACTAAATGAAAACAAATAATGTTTCTTCTAACAATATTAGTGAAAATGACCATCATTCACCATGAGTATTATTTGATCTTTAGCTTCCTTAACAAGCCATAGTTTTTTAAAGGAATATAAATACCCTATACTATTTTATGTATTTTGGTATTGAAAATTATTTTGATAATTGATATGTCAGGTCATTATATTTAAGTGATATATTTTTATTGAAATGTTGAAATGATTTCATTCCTTTATATTTGTTGTATGTTATATGATTTTATTACTGGACCTGGAGAAATGCTAGGTGGTTACGTGAAATACCAAATGATGGGTGGTGCCGTGATAAACTAGGATATGTGGTTATGTTATAACCTCATATGCATTGGGTATGGAAGTCAGTTGTATGGCTATTCCATGTAGTGATATGTTGGAAGTCGACCATATGGTTATTCAATTTAAATATGTATTTGTCTAATGATACCTTTATATGTTATTTTTTCATTATATGGGTTTTATGTTAATATTTTCGTTACAAAAGGGTAAACAATGATATTTTATTTAGTGAAGAGTAATTACTACATCATAAAGGTTAAATGTATTACTAATGATAATTTATTCATGGTTTACTTGTTGTTTTGTAAAATTAATAGTTTCCTTTCTTTGTTTATCCCTTAGTGAGCTTTTTATGCTCATCCCATGTTTTTTAAATGTTTCTAACATGACATCAAGTGGAATAGGGTCATGGATGAGATCATGGAATATTCTTTCTATATAAACCATAGAACTAGACATGACTCTTTTTCTTCAACAATTATTATTTTGAGAGAACAATGGAAACTTGTTAGATGTATGTAACATTAATGATGTTATGTATATGTTATGGCCAAATTCAGTAATGAAATAAACCTGAAAAGAATCTAAATGTTAATTATTAACATAATATAATAGTATTCAATGTTTAAGGATGGGTCCTTATAACTATAGATGATATAAAAGTAAACATGAATATGTTAACCTTATATTAGATGTCACACCTAAGACTATAATAGATCATCATGGACATAAATAATTCATCACCCCAAGAATTGGTGTCATACGATGCATCTCAATAAAGTGAAGAATACCTCATGACTAAATGAGTACTATGTTCCAGAACCATGATGTATTGGGCTCGGTCGGCACACAATGTCTCCCAGTTGAAATAGTAATATAAGGTCCACTAGAACTAATCCCAATCAATAACTCGTTGGTGTCCCTCCTATGATACAACTTCCCATCATCTCATAGAATAATCCCGAAGCTTCTCGGTTGCGAGAATCACACTCCTCTAAAGAGGTGTCTCAATATGCTCGATGATAGACACATGGATTTTTACCATGAATCTACCACTTATGGTCCTCTATCCCAGGAGTAGTTGGAGGATGCTGCTATAGAAGAAACCAACTCAAATATTCCACAGATGGGGATGTATGTGTTGCTCCCTAGTTGGTCTTATTAAACCTCATGATTTCTTCTCTAAACTATTCATCTACATCATTGTCTGGTATAACTGTTGGTTCCATGACAAGTACCACAGGAGGATGGGATGGTAGTCCCTAATCTACAATTTCGGGTGTCGCATTGTTCCCTATATTTGGGGTACAACTAGGGGACGTCTCAGTGGAGTGAGACTACAGGTTCAACTGCACACCTCAGAACATGATTATCATGAATTTAAACATATATGTGAAAGAATAGAACCATAATAGAAAATAGTAAACAATGTTTTCATAACAGACATACACAGCGTGTATACACACCACATGGTGTATTCCCTTAGTTTTCAACATGGGTGTGTATCTCTTACATACCTAGTCATGGAACACCCATACAGACAGTGTGTGACTTCTGTGACACAGAGTGTAGTTGAATTTTTTTCATTCGGCCCGAGTTCTATTTCATGGCAAAACAACACGGTTCTCTTTTGGATAACACTACATGGAGTGTTCAATATAAAAATGACATGTACCACATATGTTCAAACCACCCATGTTGTTAGTCACATGATATGAGACATGTTTAACTCTACATATCTTGTATGAACAGGATGTGGCATATACAACCTTTGTTTCGTCCACCTGTATCATTAGTCCAACAGCCAGACACATAGCCTCTTCAGTACTGTGTGTACTCCGAGTACACGACATGTTCTACAGAAGTTTCCAGACCATGTCCCTCCACTCACATAGTTAGTCACATGGTTAAATACAAAACAAGGTGTATATATAGTACATGATGTGTATATACAAAAACTTTCTTCTTCATGAATAGAATAACACATGACATGTGTTCATAACACCACACAACGTGATGTTTGGGGTTCTCGAAAGAAGGCCTCTGAAACTCCTCTATAACCATTAAAAACAGAATTTTTTGTCCAAACATGAAAAATTCCCACCTATTAGATACCATACTCCCTCGAATAAATGTTTGGAAACCTTATTCACACAATAACTAGAAAAATTCATTTAATTTTCAAACATTATCGATCAATTTATGATCAAGGAGATTATACAACAACTCCGGGACGAAAATATGTAATCTATCCAATCGAATCATTTCAAATCCCGACACCCTACAGATATATTATGTATTATATTAACTAATCTATCACAAAAACAATCATATTTTTCATAAAATCTATCAAAACAACATGAAATCTACAATTCACCCCAAAGGGAAAGAAAATAATGCATGAAATGTGATGTATATCAAGTTTCTATATGATTCATGAGATGGAAAAACCTCATATCTTCATGATTAAATAGAAATAGAACTACAATCACATCAATGATAAAAGAAAAATACAAGTGTATCACCCAATAGTAAAATAAAATTATCTGTCATGATTCCATAACTAAAAAAATTGCAATAATCAAGGTAACGTGGATTTTACCTATACATAGGTGAGCTACTCCCTGACAAAAATTATTACCAAATAACTATTCCTTCAAATACCTATCAATAAGATCCCTATAGTAACACAAATTAGAAAAGAAACTTCCCTAATACCATTTGTGATGGCCCAGTCCAGTCCACAATCGTGATATTATCCCCTATGGGCCTAGCCATCATCATTTTTTCCATGGGCTCTAGAAATCATGAATCCCATAGTATAATCCCTCATGATGTGAGAGGTACTCACACCCCATTATAAAGTGGTTTTTGTTCTCCTCCTCCTTTATTGTGGGATAACCATAATCCACCCACCGATGGGCCTAGTGTCCTTGCTGACACATCAAATGGACATTACCTATAATAACATATTGTAACATCCTAGATCGGAGTTTCTCCCAATTTGTGCCCATACCTAGTTGGTCACATGGCCTCAACTTCATTTCCGTAGATGATAGGTTATTTACACTAGCAATGAGGGCATTGGGTGTGACAGTGGGAAAAAATTCTCTCATTGGTGGAGTAACACAAAAAATATATAAAACTATAACAGAATCAATAATATTATACCAAATAAGTAAATATTGGATGATGAATAATAAGAACAATTGTAGAATACATATATAGAATAATGATGTATTTCCCACGTACATAAGAAAGTAGAAAAACAAGTTACAATGCTGTAAATACAATACTGAAACCAAGAACAAAAAATTGTAATCTCCAACATCAATGTTAGTCTCATCTTGGTCCCATGCTATCCAACTCCATAGCAATCTAGTACCTGATGTATAAGTGATTATTCCCTTATCTATACCTAAAACCATAAAATATGTTAGGGTCGAAAAGCATAACCACAATAATGTGTGAGAAAAATCCAAGTTGGAAATGAGGAAACGATCTATTCCTAACTATTAGTGAGTATATATATTGAAGGCAATATGCAGAATGAAGCAATAAATAAAGATGTTATAAAATGTAAACAATCCAAGGGTTTCTAATTATATTCATTTACATTTATTAATTATTCAACCAAAATTTTTTGAAATCTCAGGATATAACCATTACTATATATTCCATGTGTAATAGAAGAACATATGACTTATAAGACCATCTTACAATTATGTAAGATTGAGTCAAAGCTTGTAAATTGGCATGGCAGGAACCTTCCAATAATCATTCCAAATATCACATTAAACCTCTAGGTAGATCACACAGTCTAACCATTATGATCATGTGTTCAAAAAAACAAAGAATATATGAGGAATCACTCACTTTCAATCCCCGCTACGATCTTTTAATGATAATGTATAGACTCTCAGAGAAAGCACTCGACATACATTCACCATATTCTCTCATAATGGAATTTTATAGACATTGTGAGGGAGAAATCACCATTCATAACCATTTGGTCTTGTAATGTATATATAATAGACACTATGGGAATTCCCTCAACATCAATTCCTTATATGGTCTAACTACACCAGTTCCTCCCAGACCTATGTAATACAATCATGAAAAAATGATATCCTGGAACATACGTAATCTCAACTACTAAAAGGATATATAGGAACAATTCATAACTGATGAATTTAACAAGTAGAAATTAATTAATGATTCCAACCTAATAATCCATGCAATGAAACAATGTACAACTCATAAGAAACCTAGACCAATCATTCATAAAAATTTAAAAAAAGGCACTGCACCCATGAAGTGTCCCCTAAACCTGATATTTAGCATAATATATCAATGAGAACAGAGAATCTATCATTCAACATAAGGATGATCATAAAATTACTAAATTCTTTGAAACAGAATACTTCAATCATGGGTAATCAGAAAATAGGCATAATAAACAAAATGAACAACCCTAAAAGGAAACAAACCACCTACCTCAATGTGGTATGATCGATATAGATGAACCTCAACCATTGAATTGTCTTAGACTGTTTTAGATTTATAAAAAGGTCAAAAAAATTCATTATTGAACAACTTAAGTGAGAGGATAAATCAAGAAGAGATATTCAAGATGAACCAAGAAATAAATGAGGCCATTCATATGAAACATATGATGTTTTCTTTAGAGAACATATGAATGATTGGTGGATCAAAGAATATTTGTTGATTTTTTACACTCATTCATGAGGCACGAACAAAAGAAGGGGAAAACGAGGGTTATATGCAACTTCAGTCTGATATAAATATTTATAAATATGTCGTGTTCATCAAATGTAAACACGATGTACTATACTCAGCCCGCCCCTTTAGGTAGTCGACATAGCTATGTAGTTGGCTGTTACACGACCAGCACCATGCTTCACACAGCAACCAGATACGGAGAGAGTACACAATAGTACAAGACATGTTCTTAGAAAATTTTCAAAAATATTACATTTCATTAAATAATATCAAAAATCAAGATCCATACCTCAAATAAATATCTGAGTTTTTATAAGAGATATATAAATTAATTATAACCTTTATGTTGATGATATTTCATATGTACACATGAACGGAGTTTTAAATTTTCATTCGAGGGAATGAATCAATGATGAATTACAAATGAATTTAATAGAATCTTATTCTATCATATATATCATATATTTTATAAATATATCATAATTACCAATTTTTATATATAATTATAAAAACAATCACATCTTTTATTTGATGTGATAGTCTACACCTATGAGTGAGAAACATTATCATTTCCAATTTGTTAGATAATTAAGAGGAAATATTTGATATTATAATTATAGAAGAATTATTCTATTATCAATATCATATATATTAAAAGATTATTAATAACCATCCCTAAAAAAGGTGTTGAAATAAGAATAAGGGATCCACATGGATACATTATGTCCTAGGTACAAATGATTGATGTTTTCTTTTTCAATAATATGAAAAGAAGGTGATTAATTGTTGTTACATCATATTAATAACAAATAACTGTATTTAATATACCGAATCAATAATTTTATGGTAAAAAATATGGATTTAAATGAGGTGGAATAAGAAATATAAATGACAACTCTTGGTTAAGAGATATGACTCTTTTCTAATCATATTTATTTATACACCTTCTTCTATTAAAAAAGGGATTTTTTACAGAATAGAATAATTAATATGTGGTTAAGGAATATAATTTGAAATTATTTTACCTCATTGTATAGATAAAAATTCATAATCCTTTTGAATAATGAATGTGAAGACGTTTCTTATCTTATGTGATTGGAGGTGATCTCATGGAATTTAATATAAATATATTTATTAAATTAATAGAAATTAATATTAATTTAATATTAGATCCAAAATGAAATAGATTTATTATAATATTAGTATTTTTTAAAATACTATAAATAAATTTATTTTAGTGAAGTTTAAGTGATTTTTTTCACCCATGTGTCTTTATTTTAACTAATTTCTTCCTTTTTGGTAATCAACATGATTGAAATATTGTTTACTCTCTATTTGTTAAAAATGATAAAATTAATGGAAATGTGACACATAAATGGAAAATGGATGAATTATTAAATATAATCCCACTCCAAAACATAATTAAAATAATTTTATGGGTTTTTAATCATTAAATGTCATATTTTTCATTATATTGAGTAAACAATTACATTTATTGATATTCATGAAATACCATAATATAATATGATTCTAACTCATTAAAAATGATTCAAAAATTATAGTTTTTCGAATATTTTGTGGATATGGTATTAATATAGTCACCCATTAAATAATATATTTTTATAATGAAAAATTATATATAATATTTTCTCTCAACTCCTAGTTTTTTAATATCAATATTAATAAGTGTAATTATGATTTCAATACTCATGGGTTACAATTTTACATATTAGGTAAAAATAGTATAATAAATTGGCCTGGGATGAAATTTTAAACCATTAATAATAATAATTTACCGCATTAAATGTTGTTATAATTTTAATATATTTTAATAAAATATTATTAAACATAAAATAATTTTACATTCATTTTATGATAAATTCATATATATTCACATTTAAATTTACAAGTCTGAATTATAATTTGTCTATAACACACTATAAAATCTCTAAAATGTCATGTGTATATTAAATAGTTATTTAATACCTTTACCCTCCCAAAAAAATTTACATTTACAATATTTATAATAATTTCATTTATAGTTCTACTGCTTTCATATCCACAATGTAATAATTTTTTAAGAATCTATTATATAAATTTCATCAATAAAAATGAAAAAAGGTATGAATAGAAATAAATATTAATTTCCAAACAAATTTCTATATTCATTGAATTTCTATATATATATATATACATCTATGTCATGAAAACATTTTTAAGATGGTATTTTCACATTTCTTAACATTGAATAAAATTTTTAGAAGAACATGGATGAATCAATTTATATATTACAAAGAATTAATATATATATATATATATATATATTCATAAAATTAACTAAAAAAAACATATTTTTATTAATAATTGTATAAAAATATTCTTCATTCAAAAATATTGTTTTAGGACACCAAATTTGACTTTTCCCAAATAGTGTTACAACACCTTCAGTATTGGAAATGATTTTCATATATATCATGTTATAAATTCTCATTTATAGGTTTTGAATTATATTTAACTATTTTTATAAAATATTGTATATCATTAGAGTACACAAATATTTTATAAAATATATTTTCATATTTATGTCACGGTGATATCCTAATAAATGTCATATTTTTTTAGAAACTATTGTTTTCACATAATAAATAAATTAAATTACAGAATTTAAATATAATGTATTCAACTTAAGATAAATTTGAATTTATAAACATATAAAATTATTCCATTTCATAATATCAAATTATAATAAGTGGATGAAAATAATTTTAATATAATTTTATATAACCGAATCAAAATTATTTTTTCAATAAATGGGTTTTAATCCAATAAATATAATGTTAAAAATATTGTATAATGATTATGAATATATAATTAATTAGATAATTTCCTTCTAAAAAATATTAAGGTATATTAATGATAATGTTGAATTTATAATTTTTTTTTCAATAATATATAAATTCTATTTTATAAATAATTGTACATTAAATATTTGATAAAAAATAATCCATTTCCTAAAAATTTAAAATAATCACTCTATGATAATAGTGATGTGATGATTAAAAAAATTATTATATTTTTATAATTTAAAATTTAAAAATATACTATAATTTCATTATATTATCTAATAAAATATTAAACCCCATTTTGGGAGAGAATAAATTTCTAAGAATTAAAATTCGTTTCTAAAATGAATGAATAATTGTTAAGCATTTAATTTTTTTAAAGGATTAATAAATTTACAACAATTTTAGAATTAATTTATTTATATTAACACTTGAATATAATATATATGTTCTAAAAATCAGAATATGAATTTTTGGTTCATTTATTCTGTTTAATTTTTTATATATACTATAAAAGCATAATGTTCTTCGAAATTTTTAGGGTGTTACCTTCACCCCATCCACTTATTAATGTTAGTCACTACAAACTATTATTTTTATCTATATCCAATTAAATTATATTGAAAAATACCTTTGTTGAAAACTAAGATCATATAAATGATTAATAAGTCTTCCCATTGAAAACAAGGAAATTGAAAAATGGTGGTCATAAATGATAAAACATAAAAGGATAAAAATTCAAGGAATATAGTGGAATGATTATATAAATACATATTAAAAAAAAAATTATTTCCATATACAGGTATTGAGTGTTATAAAAAATTATTTATAAGAATGGGAATTCACATTAAAATGTTAATAACAAGAAACTTTAAAACAATTATGTGTGAAAAAGTAATCAATTCGTATGATGGATATTAATTTGATAAAATTTGTCTTAAAAGATCATATTTCCTATTTTGATTACTTTCTTTTCCACAAATACTAATAAAAATTGATTTATAATTACTCATCATTTTCAATTTCCTTCTTTAACAAATTTCAAAAATAATCTCATTTTTTATCTCAATTGTGATTATTAATGATCAATTATTCATTAAAAAACGAAATAAATCAATAAATAAATATATAAATATGATATCATGTTATACATATTATAAATAATTATATATTATAACTAAATTTATAATCTATTGTTAGACAAAATCCAAAGATTTTAAGACTTTATTAGATGAAATAATACATTAAACTCCAAAATATCATCAATTACAAAATACAAAATACATATAAGATTTCATAAATAGCCATATATTTCAAATAAAATTAATTATTTCAAAATTATATAATATTTTATATGAAATTTTTATGTCCTGAATTTCAACATATAACCCCAAAAATGTAATTACATAATTTCATAATAATATGTCATGTAAATCTATATGTTAAACAAATTGATACACATATACATCATCCCCATGAAGATCCTCCAAAATTATCATTAATTAACATAATAAATCACATTTGTATTTTATATTTTAGTTAAAATCAGCTAAATATATTGAATAATATTTTGTAAAAATGTTGATAATGAATTATTAGCTTAATTAAAAATATTAATGAATATGTGTCATTTTTAATGAATAATTTTTCAATCATAAATATTTTCATTATCATAAAATGTTTTTGACCATATTTAATATTACATGAAATCATATACTTAACCAAAGTGTTATTTTTAGATAAATATAGAATTATTCATAATAGCCAACAATTGTTTCCAATCACATTAAAATAGTAATACTAAATCCCTAGAAATGGGGTATGGTTGAATTTGATGGAACAATCAACATTAATCATAGACACCCCTTATATTATCAAGAACTTTAAATTTATCCAACATGAAAATATATATTAATCTAATAAAAAAATTAAATCATAATTCAAAAAATAAATTCACTAACTATATAACATATTTATTGAATATCAATATATAATAATATTCAACAAATATGTCCAATATAACATTGAAAAAAAAATTCTATCCACATTTCGGGTCACTAATGATATCAATTTTACAAAACCAATATTAAAAATATATTTATTCCAACTTAAAAATTCACATTAAAATTAAATTCCCATTATTTTATATTGGTTTCATTCAATATATTTCATAATTTAAATGAAGAAAATTTTTATAATACAAACATTTTTGGATTCATGGTTCTTATATCCATAATATCATTTATATAAAATATCTAAAAAATAATTCTAAAATAAAAAATTCCATCAATTATTATAGCTAAAATATTTCCATAACATTTTCCATTACATGATATAGAATTAAACCATTGAAATATGGTATTTTCTCGAAAAATACCATTATACCCCATATATATGACATTGATCCATAAATGGATCCTTAGTATGATCTTCATTTCCATTTTGCAAATCCCAAATTTCTTTTTTGATAATTTTAACCATATGACATTATATTTCACACATAATTTTTTTCCAATAATAAATTTCCCTTAGTTCTTCATTCCATATACTTTTTTTTGTTTTATGAATCCTTTTTAAACAATAAACTTCATTAAATTCTATGTTTCTCATATTATTTTTGTCAAAAGACTCCCTAGTGTTTTTATTTTTTCTCATATATTTAATAATTAATCATGTAAAATAATTGTGTTTCACCTCTTAGATCATAGTTTGTTTCATTGATCAAGAGTATATTGATTCACTTTTCAATTAGATTCATTATTAGCATGAATCCTCGTTGTTTACTATATTATATAATACCAAAAATAATATATAGGGTAAAAATATCCATATTTAAAATCGATATTATATACATTATACTGACAAATTATGATGGTATCTTAAACAGAGAATTATTTCCTTGTTTTCACTAATATCTATATTCCTAATCTCTAGATATTCATTATACCATACTATAATGAAATTTATATTCAAACATTCAGTCTATTTATAAATTTTACATATAGTAGATTCATATAGATTACATAAAAAATTCACAGGACATAATTTTATATTTTTATTTTATTTTGATATATATATATATATATATATTTTCAAAGAGATGTATCACCTAAAACAATTATCAATAAAAATCAAACCCTTTTTATACAATCATGCATAAAATATATCTTCATACACCATGGAATGAATGTATAAAAAGGGACTATATAAGATACATTTAATATGTAATCAAGAGATGTAAAAACATTCATTTAAATATAACATGACAATGAGGTTATTAGAATATTATATTGAAATATGAAAATAAAACCATTGATATGAATAATCTAATACTTGATTTTTAGAATATATCATGGCAGTTAATAAGATTTGAATTATTTGGGTAAAAAATTAACTATAACATTACATAATAACATTATAATAATAAAAAGTATTATTCATTTATATTGGGATAAAATATTGTTTTAATAGTCAAGTCTAACTACCAAGACTATCTCTATGGAATGGTTTTACATAAAATCTCCTCGTATATATAGTCAGGATTCACTAACAATACTATATTAAAGGATTTGGTCAAATCCCAATTAAAATATATATATATTCATCTTTAACTTCAATGAATATAAATTTGGATTTATTGAAATACTGAATTGGGTTATCACAATATTTCAATCAATAAAATCAGATGAGATATCCTTCATTACCCATTACATTATAGTGATATATAATTCAATTCGAACTGATAAAATAATGAAAATTGTGTATATTCATTCGATATTGTCATAATATATTATTCATATCATAATATATTTATGGGATTTACATTAACTACTAATATAATTATTCCATCATAGAATAATATCTATAAAAGAATCATGTTTCATATATGTTTCATAAGGATATAAATAATATTTGGAATAAAATTATGTTTTTATATTCATTATTAAATCATTATTATCATAAACAATCAAAATAATTAACACTAAATGAACCATTTAATATTATCACAAATAATTAATGTTTTGAATAAATAGATTTTATCATTTGATAAAATATATTTTATAATATAATCATAACTATACTTTAGAACAATACACATTTCATTTTGAAATATATTCTATATAATATATAAAGTTCACATTAAGTATGTTTTTTAATAACATAGCCATGGAATAATTTGAATGATTATATAGGTTATTGGGAATTCCTCACTATTTAAATTTTTATTCATCAGATATAATATTAAATAACAATTCCTTTTGATTTATCATTGAAAATGCCAAATGTACCTCATTCACAAAATTTGAAAAAATTCAATTAAAAAAATTCCATAAAAATAAAATAATTTTTATTAATGATATTAAATAATTATATTATAATATTTAAATAATTATTTAGTTTGTTTGGAACATGTATATAAAAAAAGGTATTTTTGATCGATATGAGAAATAATATCCATTTTCCTTAAAAATATTCATTCAGTATCATGAGTTCATATATAGTCGAAAATGAAAGGAAAATAATTAATTTAGATAAATAATAATTTTGGAATAACAATATTAATATTATTTAGATATATATCATTACATACAAAAATATATATCTTTATCATAAATAATCTAGGTATATTAAACGATAATAACAAAAAAATATTTCCACAACATCACCAGTTATTTAGATAAATAAAAAATATTATTTTAGATAAAAAAAATTTATATTTCTATACAGTAATAATATATATAATAATAATTTCATATATTATCAACGTAAAATTTTTAATCACCCTTACATCAACAATTGTTTTTTAAAACTGTCATTTCTTTGTGTAAATTGTTTCAATTTTTCATTTGAATTTCAATTTAGTATTTCTATTCCATGTATGTTGATATTGGATAAATATATTAAATATTTCATACGATGAATTAAAAATTCTACTTGTTAATTGTATACTACATTATATAAATAAATTAATTTTATTGATATAAAAATAAGTGAAATCATTCATAGGGAAAGTATGATGTACGTATACATGAATTTTGATTTCACTTTTCAACAGATTTAACGAAAAAAATATATATAATATTTTACAATTACATATTAATATTTACATCACATATATATAGTCATTTAATTTTGCCTTATTACTACCCATAAAAATAATAAATGTAAAATCAATTAAATTGCATTGTTGAGGTGGTAGTACATACAAATGCTCTATAAATATTTTAATTTTACTATAAATGGGATGGTAAGCTATATGTAATGATATTATAATTATATAAGTATACATATAGTTTAATAATAATATATAAACATTATACACATTCTAAAAATAATTCAACTATAATGGTGATAAAAAATAAATTGCACAGTTATATGGATATCGTAAGATGGGTATACACTGTAAAAAAGATTTCAGTATTAGTAAAATGGAAAGAAGGCGTATAATGGTTTTAATGTCATAATAATAATAAATTGTTTTATTTAATATACATAATACATATTTAATAATTTTAACAATTTTTTTTGATGAGGTAAAAAAGTAAATTAAAATTAATACACTCATATAAGAGAAATACATGTTAATTAAAATATCAATTTTGGGTTACACCATAAACTATAAGGGGAAGGTAATTTGGAATAAATAAATAAATATGAATAAATTATATAATGTATGATGACATATGTTTAGGTAACGACCATGATTTATTTCGCAAACATTATGAATAATTAAGGACATGATATTCCCTTTTAAAAGTGTAGGGTGGGGAACTCTTCAATTTATATAATGTTTTACAAAAATATAAATCATATAATATTCCAATGTTTCCTCAAATTGGAAGAAAACAATGAATTTATGAGTATAATGAGAAATAATAAATTCCAATAAAAAACAGACATCCTAGATAAGATATTCATCATTATCATTATATTTACCCATGTCAGCCCTTTTGAGAATTCTCTAGAATATAATGTTTTTCTTGTTCATATTTCATGAATGTTTTGATAAAAGTGACTAGCCCATTAATAGACAATTTACAATATTTTAATAATCATCTCAATAAAATGGATGATTATATAATTTATAATAACATTAATTCATTTGATATTTTCTGTGTTTTAGAAAATATCAATAATGTAATTTTCTTGAAAAAATAAAAAAAAAATTGATATCTATTTTTATTAAAAGTTGGGGCTAAAGCCTCATTTATTATTTAATTCAATGACCTCTTTCAAATTGGGTAGATTGAGACCCATTGTATATCCAAAAGGCCCAAGACTATGTAGTATGAATACAAGGCCCAAATGCCCATTTTTTGGACCAAAGAACCCTTCAGCGAAAGGTGCTGCTATAATATGATGGTTGTTATAGTACCTAATACAGTACTACCGTCGATACAGTTCCTACTACAGTAACTCTGCCGCTATAGTGCCACCACTACTACTATGCTAGGGACATTCTATATATTAGTGGGTAATAATTGTGCATAAATTCTATATAATTGATAAAAAATAAATAATAATGAATAATTACACAAATTAAAATAATAATTGCCCAATTTCATGATTTTTAAATTTTTATATAATTTAATAGAATTTTTTTCTTCATAAATTACAATTAAGTGCATTTTCAGTAATGTTAATAAAAAATAAAATAAAATAAACATAAAACATGAATTTGAATATAATTATATAAAACCGACATAGTATGTATTTATTATCTTTAATATTATTATAACACATTAAATTACACGTCAAATGCCCCTTATGAGTTTTTAAAATAATTTACAATATTTTAATTCTATATGAACAATAAATATTTTGATGTTTCATAAGCATTATTTAAACTATTATATAACTAAATTTTTAATTTAAAAAATTAATGTAATAGTTCATATTAATTAATTATCTATATCTAATCACATATATTTAATGACATTTTATTTACTATACAATCTTCATTTTTATAACTTTACATAAAAATTTCTTTTACATTTGGATATATCACATGTTATATAACACAAATATTTTAGATGATAAAAAATTCATCAATAAAACATCAATTTTTTGTGAACAATTCTCTAAAATTCTAGTAAATTATTATATATTATTTTTTATAAATCAAAATTTTACAGTCATAGTACAATGAATTTAATGCGATGGCACTAAAAATTCTTTCTATATCTATCATGAAAATAATTATTATCAATATGTTTTTAGTTTTTGTTATATTAATATTTTATTATATTTTATAAATGTATGTTTCTGAATTTTTTATAAATTTTTATAAATTATCTACCTCTTGCAGATGTCTTTAAATATATTTCAATTCCTAAAATTTACATTTCATAAATCTTCACAAAATATTTAATTTAACAAAAAAATGCACAAAAAGTATACACGAATTTTTTGAAATTATAAGTTAATGAATACATTAAATTTTATAAAATTTCCTTCCAATAAACATCTAACAAAATTATATAAAAACATGTAAATTTAATGAAAAACTATTTCAAATAAAATCATGTTATTATAACAAAAATTAAATTATAAAAAAATCCGGTATAGAAATGAATAAAATTAAATTGAATATAATATAGAAAACATAAAAATTGTTATATTATATTCTAATGAAATTAAATTAATTTTTATGTTTTCCATGAAAACTAATGATATATTCACAAATATTGACAATTGTCATAATTTATAGAAAAATTATTATTTTAAATAGTATCACGAAATAAAAAAATATTATTATTTATGTTTAAGCATTTTTAAAGTAAAATTATTATTTTAAATAAAATATAATATTATAACAAATTATAATTACAATTATATGAAACCCAAATAAAAAACACCTTTTCATGAAAATATATTTTCCTGAATAAAAATTATTTAAAAAAAATTATTTTTCCTAAACTAATTAGTTACCAATATGATATAGTTATCATGGATGTAATATATATTTAATAATAATGATTACATTAATTCATATCATCCAATTAAATATCAATTTTATAATATTCATAATAATATTTCTTTTGATAATTTAGATTCGATGTTACATGTTGTGTAGGTAACCTAACATAGTGTCCTTTTAAAATCAATGTTTTATGAATATATTTTATCGTTGTAGTTTCTAATTATGATATCCATCAATTTATATAAATATTAGTATTAGTGGTTTCATTTTTTTAAAATTTAAATTAAATTTCTATTTTTTTAGATATGTTCTGTATTGAATAATTCTATAAAGAAATGGATTTTTTTCATTAATTTTATTTTATAAATGTAAATTACTAGATCATAGAGAGAAATTATTGTTTTAGTTGTATTATGATGAAATAATAAAATATTATAAAATTTATTTATGAGACATTATTTTAGAATCATATATTGTGAAATGTGAATCCAATATTGCTTTTTGCTACGTGTGTGTGATAAATCCCAGTCTAATGTATTGGGTAATAATATGGTCTTCAAAGGTGCAGAATGAGAGATATAAATATAATTGATACAACAATTGAGTAAAATAAGAATAAATTATTCCTACAATGGGCTAAACATGAGTGAACCTGATACATGAATATGATTCTATAAGGTACAAATATTATTCTATGAAAACAGTTTTATATTAATATCTTTTGACTATATGTTGTAAGGAATGACTAAATGTGACTAATTTAATTGTAAAATTCCTGATTACTAAATTCCTTTTTACATTGAGATTCACTAATTTTTTTATTCAATTTAAAATGGGATTCAAAAAATATATTTGGTAAATGAAATATTTCATTAGGTTTAATTGTAATATTTAAATATTCAATTATTTAAAATAAAAAATATAAACACTATCATGGCTTTACATTTTTTATCAATTAATATGGATACATTATTTTTTTCCCATCATTGATACATTTTTCTCATCCCAAAATTATAATAATTTTCATAGGATCTATGATTAATAAATAAATATCAATTCATGGTTTCTACTATAAAGACTCTTATTAAATGATGAAATGAAAACATTATTAAAAAAATGAATTGACCATAATGAATATTATTTCGGGGAATAAAATTATATTATGTTATACTATCAAATTTATTATTTATTTTTATTAAGTAATTATACATTAATATGATCTAAAATAAAATTTAAATTGAAAAAATTTAAATCCCATTTTATAATTCATTTAATAATTGGATATTTTTTGTTTAAAAGTGTTATAGTTTCTATTAGATGAATCATTTTTATAACTGTATAGTTTATAAAAATTTAGATAGGGATATATTAATAGTTTTAAATTCCATTGGGGGATTAATATTCCATGGTTATTGAGAATATGAAAGACATATATACCCCTTTTATGAATTTTTGAGATATGAGTACATATAGAGAAAATTGATGATTTTTATAATATGTTGGATATATATGTAACCTATATATATATAATATGAATAAATGGTATTTGAATAAAAATATATTTTTCATTTTATGGAAATAAAATGAAATGTATTGATAACAATTAGGTATGAAAGGATTATTAATATTAATGAAATTATGTTTAATTGTAATAAATTTTTTATAACTTTTTCAGAACATTATTTTATTATATACACATATATAACCTTGTTTCTGGAAATTGAATATGTGATTTTTTTAATAATGTTATTTTTAATAGATTTCAATATATTGGTAAAATTATATAATTACTAAAAAGATTCTTGTTTTGGGCTAAAGTGGTGGTTTATTGAAAGAATATTTTTTAAATTTATTTTATATTCATATATTATTTTATTGTTTTTTATGATTTAGTTTATTTATTGAGAATATTTTCTTACTTTTGATATTATTTGATCAATTTACATTTATACAATTTATATTATCTTTAGATTTATTAATATTTATTTCAAAATAAATGATATTTATTTAAAACATTTGGTAACATATTTTTATCTGTTTGGTTTTGAACATGTAAATAAATTTTTTGAAAAAAATAACGTTTTTAATTAAAAAAATTATTTAATGTAAAATTTTGGTGATTTTTATGAAATATAAATTAATGGTGTATTAATCAATAATTTTGCGTATTCATATTTGATATTATATTATCTTAAAATTACCGTTTTTTCGGTTAAAATAAAAAGAAATGGGGGAATGGTTATAATTTTTTATGTCATGTGATCCACTACTTGTTAATTTAGGTGATTCAAGATTAAAAATTTATATTTACTAATCCTTTCACTGAGTAAGGGTTTAGAAAAATATAATAAATTCTTTATTTGAAAACTAAATTATTAAATTTTTATTATGAAATGGAATGAAATAAGGATTTCATACATTATCATTATAGTAGTATAAACAATCAACTATATAAAAGAGGTAATAAAATAATAATATGATCCAATTAAAATCATTTTTTTGATTAATTGATGTTCATATTTATCATTAAATGATATTACATTATTGTTCATTGACAATAGAAAAACCATGGTGATTGTCTTTATTATTTTCATGGATAATTATTTTTGACTTTTAGGTTTGTATATTACATTCATCCAATGTTATACATAATTGGTAAATGGTTTGTGTGTTTTTTAAGGTGACATAAAATATCCCATATCATTTTTTCAAAATTATGTTTTATTATTTCTTAATATTATCTAGGTTATGATTTTAGAAACTTTTTAATTTGGTATTTCCTTTTACGGTCAGATGTTTTGGTAAAATACACAAAAACCAGCTATAAAAATAATTATATACTATATAAATATTATTATATATTATTTATGAAATATAAATTATGTTTGATTGTATGAATAGGAATTAACATATTATTAAAAAAATTGAAAATATATCATAAAATCATTTTCAATAAGTCAAAAATATTGAAAATTCTTTTTAGAGGTGAATATATATTTTTTATAAATCCTTTTTAATGTAGGGATTTTATTTTATTAATAATTGATTTAATTATGGAGAATTGATATATAATCCGAATGAAATTACTAGTCAAGAATTTAAATAATATCATTTAATATTTATTTAAATTTAATTATTCATAAATGAATGAGAATATAAACATTTTAAGGATCTAAATTATATATTGTTGTAAGGTTATTATTATTCAATTTTTTCACATATAATATAATAATTTTATCATACATTTTAATATATTATTTATAGTATTTTTCTCCTCCACTTGGGTTTCTTGAGGTCTTTTGGTAGGCCCCATTTTATGAATGAATTAAAATTAATTCAGATTGTTCTTCAAGAGGGAATCTGGGACCTTCGAAATTTGGTGCGGTTTTCAGAGATCATCAGGGTACTGTTATTGGGTTCCTTTATGGTTCATTTGTTAATGTATATTCCCTAAAAGCTGAATTTCATGGGTTTATTATCATAATTGATCAAGCCATGTAGAGTGGCTGGAATAAGATCTCACATGAATGAGATTCTACAACAGTTGTCCTTGCGATTCAGAGAGGTTTTTTTCAGCTTTCTGGGACATAAAAAATTGTTGGACCAGATTTTTAGTCCATCCTTTATCGATGGAGAATATTGTTACTCATTCTTATAAATAGGATAATTGGTTGGATTATGGTATTGCTTACAAATTTGTGAATGATGTTTCTTATCATTGGGTTGATCATGTGTCAGGTTATCTTCTTCCTATTCTTAGGAGGGATTAATGTAATTTTTCTACTTTCAGACTTGTGTATGTTTTTTATTAATAATTGAGTCATGCGTTTCTGGGAAAGATCTCATCTCACTATTAAAAAAAATTTATTTAAAAAATCTTTATTTGTAATGTAATCATGTCATGTTTTTTTTATAATTATTCTGTTGTATATTTTTGAAAATGTATATTTTTTAGTAAATTGTAAACACTTTCCGTTTTTAAAAAAAATCATTTCATTTATTTAAATAAAATTATTTTATATTAACATCATATATTGGATTTTATTATAATGTAACTTAGTATCTATTTTAGTCGTCATAATTAAAATATTTCTCCAGAAAGAATCTTTATATATCATTATGTTATAAGTTTGTTTTTGTTATTACAAACTCAGTTTTGAAAAAGGTGTTTTCATAGGGTTTTACAATTTTATATTAATATTTATTTATGGAACATCATGAAATTAAATAATGAAAATATTATTCCATATGTGGAATAATAAAGATTAAATTTTGTTAACTGGTTACCATTATATATTTCCATCATGAATTTTAATAGTGGTCAAAAAATTTCACCTTGGTAAGACTAATATAGGAAAGAATGTGATATAATAATTATATAATCCCAAAAATTATCCCTAAAAATATTATTTATATTATTTGATAACATATAATTGAAAAAAAATAAAATTTTTGAAATGATTATAATTATTTCCCCAATTTAAATTTATTATAATGATTATATTATTCCAACTATATAATTAAAACAAAATGTAACCCTGATTCCATTAATATAACATATATTTTATAGCTACTGAAATTTTTTGTGTTGATAAACTATATTTTTTGGTTAATAATATTATACCATTATAATAAGGATTATAATTTATATTTATTTTTTATTATGATATAATTACTATGGAAAACTATTCAACATTGATTTTTTCTTGTTCAAATACTATAAAAACCGTGATAAATTATTTTAAAAAAACTAAATATAATAATATTTATATTATATATTCTATTATATTAATTTAAAATGATATTAAAATGGATAATTAATAATAAATATCTCTATATTGGAATAAAATTGTTGTTTTTATGTCACTAAAGTCAAATAAAATAAATAATCCCAAATAATATTAATACAAATTTATTATAAAGAATATTTAGTTAAATTATTTAATCATAAAATAATTAATAATGGTATGTGTGATTATAAAAGTTCAAGAAATTAATTTTTTATATAAAATAATTCTACTTTCCTCCTAATCTATATATCTATATTCTTTAATTCCAGAAAACATGTTTTACTCTAGGTAACACTAATAAAAGATAAGAAATGATTTAGTCAAAATGATATGGTATAAAATGAAACATGATGAAGTGCCCAGATTAGTGTGAATCACTGAGAGGGGGAGGGGGTGAATCAGTGATCCCTTAAAACTTTTTACTAATTGATTCTTAATCAATTAAACCTCTATGGCTCGTTAAAGCCTCGATCCACTCTTCTTGTATCTCTCAACCTTTCCCGGATAATGTAGTAATGAAAAGGCAAAGGACACAAGGATTTACAAGGTTCAGCACCAAAGGCCTACATCCTTGCCATGCTCTCCCAGCATGGATTCTCCCATTATAATCGGTTAGTATTACAATGGTCGATACAGAGTCCCACTATATCTCTCCTGAGTCCCATAGGAGGGTCTTTATACTGCGTCCCACAGTGTTACCAGAGTCCCACTGGCCTGCTCCAGAATCCCACTGAAGACTTCTTCTCCCTGAGTCCCACAGGGTCTTCTCTTGGCTCCTCGAGTCGCACGAGTAGCTCTTCTTCACTTTAAGTTCTTCAAGTATCCTCAGCAGCCTGGGATAAAGGCTGTTGGCCTTGCTCTTCTTCTGATCACGTGTGGTGATCAGGTCTTCTCGTCTTGCTCAGGATTTATCTCCTTCTTCTAAGGATGACATGGCTTCTCTCTCCAACTACTGAATACTCAGACAACTGATATCTTTAACTTTGGTCTGGTCCAGTCTCATTTCAAAACAACTTCATGCACTGAGTGCATGGCAGCTCAAATCTCTTCAAGATCTTCAAGTCTTGGACTCCTCAGATGCACACCACTGATTTAGCATTGTTCACGTGTGCACGTGCATGCATGCATGCATGCACTTCTCCTTTCCTCTTCTTGGTGCAGTAGACCCACAAAGGGTGTAATCAATTATAGCACACACATTCTCCACAATCTTCACACACTATATTAAAATTGTTCACACACTAAAAGTGTGTTATAATTTAGTGTGGGTCATCTTCTTCCTTCTTCAATGTGTGTTCACTCCACTTAGAGCATACACATAGGTTCGGCCACTTCTTTAATTTGCACACACAAATTCTTCACTTAGCATACACTAGTAGTGACCTTCCTCTTCTTGCACACAATAAATGCCCGTAGGGTGTATTTGCACTTTGCACACACAATCTTGGCTATGACCACTTCTTTCTTTGACACACACTAACATAGGATTAGTTGTGGTCTTCTTGTTCACTTAGCACACACACAAGGTTTTTCTCTTTTAATCTTCAAGAGTGCACAACCAACCCGTAGGGTCTTCCTCACTTGGCACACACACACAACTTAAGTGTGGTCTTTACATGGTGCACACACAACACTCGTAGGTTCTTCTTCTTCACTTTGCACTCAAGCACAAGGCTCGGCCTTCTCAAAGTTCACCCACGAGGCACTGCCTCGGCCTTCCACTTCTTGTGCACACACTGCCCGAACTCCAATAAGGCGTGCAAGGGGGTGTGGCCCTCTTCTTGTCTTCACAGCCGGGACTGTGCCACTGGCCGTGGGTCGCGCAAGCCACAAGGCACAAAGGACCTCGGCCGTGGGCGCGCAAGTGCAAGGGTTCACTTGGCCGTGCAAGCGCCTACCGTGCAGGGGGTGCGGTGCACAGAGGGGGCGCGCAAGTTGGCGCTGCCCTTCCTCCTTCCTGTCGCGCAAAGGATAGCGCACATGGGACTCCTCCTCCTCCTTCTTCTTGTCGCGCAAAGAAGTAGCGCACAAGGAACTCAAGAAAAGCCAAAAATGGCTTCGGGCTGCTGCCGCGCAAGTGGTGCACGCAGGGCAGATCTTCGCGAGGCAGAGAGCACTCACGAGACTTCTGTTCTTCAACAAAGATTCAGCAAAACTTCTTTGGAGCCTTGGGCTCTTCTTTTATAGGCGAGGTAGAGGCGGTTCATCCGCGTAGAGATACAACTCAAATCCCCGAGTTTTTTGGGTTTTCATGATTCTGTGAATCTTGTATTTCTCTTTATTTCACGCTGGTTCTTTCCATATTTTTCTCCTTCACGTGCATGCGACTTAGAACGCATGCACGGCCTTTGTCTCTTTTATCCCATGCAAGCATAAACACCCCATGGCCTCGGCACCTTCGGTTTGCCTTCGGCCTTGCTCGAATTCTCCATACGTTGCATGCATTCCCATATTTATACATGGATATGTTCAGTTGGGCCAGACGAACACGAGGGAGCCTTTGGTTTGATCGGAGGTGGTCGGGAACTCAAAATTGTCGTTCGGGAGGCTCCTGGTTCAGCGGCGGCTTCGCGGGTGGCTTCGGCTCGAGCTCGAGGTGGAAGACGAGCCACGGCCGTTGGATCACGCGTTTGAATATCCTCGGACGGCCTGGATCAGATCGCCTCACCGCGGATCAGATGTGCGGCCGAGATCTGGCGCGCGATCGATCGTGCGGCTAGGATCGCTCCCGCGGAAAAAATCCGCGTCCCACATCGAAACGGCGCCCAGTTTTCTCGCGGCTTATCAACTAAGCGCTGCCGAGAAGCGCTCAGTTGAACTTCTCCCCTCCCGGTGCCACCCCACACCGGGTTCTCTCTGCGGGCGCGCTCTGCGCCCACTCTCTGCTCCTGCGGGCGCGCTCCTAGCACCCACTATGCACACACGGGCGCGCTATGCGCCCACCATGCGCTCCTCCGGGCGTGCCCCAGCACCTCTGCGGTGTCTTGGGTGCGTCCTGCCACCCTGGGCTCGCCCCACGGGTTCCCCCTTGGGCGTGGCGCCTTAGGCCCACATGTGCCTTGGGGTTGAACCCTCAAGGTGTCCACGGGATGGCCATATTTTTTGGCAATGTATGGAAATAAGACTTTGTTAAAAACAAAGTTACTCATAAGTTTAAGCCATATCAAATGCCAAATGCCAAGACACTCAAAGCCTTCTTCCTTTCTTCTTCTTCTTAAGAATTCCATCATTTCTCCTCTCATATGATCTCTACTTAGAATATGGAATTCCCAAGGTTTCTTCTTAATCTTCTTCATCTCCTCTTCCATATGTGTTCAATACTTAGGAGGGACTTCTTCAACTGAATCTCATAAATCACACATTGTAGAGACTCGTAGCCTGACGTACATGGACATTACATTACATTTGCGGAATACTTAGTACATAACAAAAACACACACACAAGGATCGTAATAGTTTAGTGTCTTTGGAAACTCGGAACATAATCTTCTAATCCTGGTGAAAGATCTTCAAAATCTCCCACAAAGATCTTTTTTTTTTACCTAAAACCTTTCTTTATATCCTGGGGAAAAGAAAACATAAAAAGGGTGAGCTCAAATGCTCAGTAAGGGTAGACAAAAGAAATATCAATCACATAATTTTCATAAGAACATAACATTTTTGGAAATCTTAACCTGCAAAAGGGAGCATAATTTCATAACATGGGATAAATCATAGTAGTGAAAATGAAACCCTTACTTAAAACATTACTCATTGTGGAATACACACATAATCATAGAGAATCATTTCTTGTTAGTCAAGACTCATTGCCAAGACTATCTTAGTGGACAAAGTCCCTTTCTGAATCGAGTAATCCTCGTTTCAGTCCTGTTTCACTGAACCGGTATAACCTATCATTCCAGCCATATCTATCTCATGAGATATGAAATCTTTACCCAATGCATTGGAGGGAGATATAGGTCCCACCCATCTCATAATGAATCCTTTCTTATGTATGCCACAAAATCATAAATCATACATCATTGCATAACCCATGTAATAAAAATGGGATTCTTGAAACATCATGACATCATAAAACAATTCATACAAGATAAAGGAATTCATAAAAATAATTCAATCACAACATGATCAAATCAATGTAATAATAGGGATAAAAACAGAACCCTTTATTATTTTAGATGGAAAATAATTTTGATAAAACACTTGAAATGAAATCTTGAGGAAAATATCCTTTCTTCTTCAAAATAAATTTCTTTTCACAAAACATCATGCAATTTTAAAAGAAAGAGATTTTATTAAAAATAGTCATGAAATCTTTTGGAGGAAGCTTCATGAAAATAAGGCTTTATCAAACCGTAAAAATCCGTTCGTGCCGTTTAAGTTAAAAAAACATTCTTCGTACTTTTGTCGGAAAAGTCAAAAAGTACCTCGTACGAAAAACGACAAAAGATTCATTTCATATCTTTTACTATAAACTCACCGAAGGGTAAAATTGGATTTAAACAATTGAAATTGGATGGGAATAATATTACATATTGAGTAAAACATGGATTTGGATGATAAAATACACCCCAGAAAATACCAAAGTATAAACAATCTTGGATAAAAATGAGATTGTGATATTTCCCTTACCTTAGGTCCGACTTGCTTTGTAAGTGTCCGAACCTCCTGTATAATGATTTAAATCATGTTATTGACTTATTACAGAGTCATATTCATTGTTATGATATCATATATGGTTCACTTATGACATTATATTACCCGTTCTTTTGTAAATTCCATGTTAAAGAAGCGTTTTGGGTAAAATCGTTTCATTTATCGTAGGTGTTTTGACTTGTTGTTCTTGACATCATTATTACTTATGTCATGATTTACTTACTTCCAGAATATAAAATATGATTTATATATCATATATATTCAGTATATATATATATATAATAGGTAGATAAATAAAATGAAAAACACCGTTCATGGAGACGGTAGTCCGTACGTACGCATGAACGCTGTTTTCCTTTCCTTATTGTCTTGAAATGGAAGTAAGTAGATGACATACATATGTATATATATACATAAATCCAGTAGCTTTATAATGTCATATATTTTATTATTATTTCTTATATATACATTATAATCATTCTTAAATGGTTAACATGGAGAATGAATCTCATCGCGTCGTGGAGACGGTAGTCCGTACGTACGCACGAGCGATGATATCATTTCTATAAATATTTAATTGAATTGGAATATATCAGAATCAATATGATGTTGTAATAACTATGTATAGTTATTCTTTAAACCATTATACCCATCCATGTAAGGTGGTGGTGGAAAATAGATTACACCACGGCGTGGAGACGGTATTCCGTACGTACGCACACGCGGTGATTTCTTTTTCCGTAGGATGGATAGATGGTGAAATAGGGTTGTTTCATACTTATAATAACATATCAGTATACGAGTGATACTGATGTTATTACTTCATAATGAAACAACCTATGAAGAAGAAGTGGAAGAAGAAATAAAGATGAAAGAATTGGTAACGGTAATTACCTCTTCTTTGAAGCGCCTTTTGGAGACCTCCTCTTAGGGAACTAAAATTGGTCTTTGAGTAAGACCAGAATCTCTAGGATGTTTCTAGGGAAGCGGAGAAGAGATTTTGGCAGGGGTTGGCCGAGCTTGAGTGCTCAAATTGGTGTGAGGAGGAGGGGGAGGAGGTGTCCTTTTATAGGGGAGGAGAGGGGCACCTTAGGAATTTCTCAACATATTATTTTATATTAAAGTCAAAATCGGTTTATAATGGTTCCAAAGGGTCTTATTTCGAAGCTAAAGTGGGTATGGGTCGAAATCCTATCAACCAATAGAATTTAGAGAAGTTTAGGATATTATTTTAACCTTATCAATTAGATTTAACTCTAAGTTAAATAATTTAACTTTTACCATGTCTTTTTGTTTTCTTTCACTATATGGTTAATACACTTACTATAACATGCCAAACGAACCCCAAATTGTTTATTATTAATATATATATCCTTATCTAAGTCATTTGGCCGAACCTTAGATTTTTAGGAATAAAATAACAATTAATAATATAATATTTGATTTAAAAACTATTTTGTGTCAATTTTGACACTATTTGATATATGATTTTTGTGAAAGTCATAACAGAATTAAATGTTCGAACCAAGTTGATTAAATCAACATTAATATATCATAGTAACCTAGAAAATTAGTGGAATTCATAAAAAGTCTTAAATTACATTTATTTTGGTATTTATATTATCAATTATGTCAATATTTCATTATTAAGATAATTACTGCATCATATTTGTGTCATAAATAAATTATATTATTTGATGTCTAAAAATTACAAATAAAATACCATCATGTAGGAAATATTTTTAGCTTTCTAATGAATATTTATAGTCGAATTTATCTTATGTATAACCCCATATTAAAAATTATTTACTTATTAAACTTTGATTTTAACTATTTTAACCCTTCTTTAAATAAATTAATAATAAATGTCCTAATCTAATCCAAGTGGGCCTAAATGGTCATATTTTATCCCTCAGTTTGTTTTTGGTCGAATTACACTTGTCCAATAGAATTAGGACATGTGTTAGGGTAATATTAATATCATATTTACCCTTAGTTACCCTATTTACTATTAACCACGGTTAAAAAAAAGTAAAAAGTTACTATTCACCAAAAATTATTTTCATCTCATTGAACCACATTTTAGTCCTTGATATTAACCGTGTCTCTCGGATTTTCGAAATTCCATTCACAGAAGCGGTAAAATTAAGTTTTATGCAAAATTCAGTTTTTAACCTACCACTTAGTAGTTTCACTATTCATCAAAAATTGATGTTTTTCAGAATAATGCCAAAATTTCATCCCAAGCTATATTTCATATTCCGAATTCAAAAATGAAGTCTATTTTACCAAATTCATAACATAAAAGTTGCATTAATTAATTTTATAATTAAATCCCGCTGTTAAAACAAATAGCGTGTTTTTAAGAAACAATATCTATCAAAAGATTGACACTTGTTTATGTCTGGTTTAAATGTGAAATTACATCCAATGACCAACATTGTATTAAATTGTAAAAATATATTCTAAATATACTTTAAAACCACTCAAATTAATGATTTATCACTATTAATTATTTCGATTAAAAAAGTTGTTTTTAATTATAATTTAGTAATTTTCACTATTCATCAGAATATGAAAGTTATCCGAAAAGTTCAAAAATTTCACCTTAGGCTAAATTCGATACTCCGAATCCATAAATGAAGTCCATTTTGAAAAATAAAATTTACAAAATTTCAAAAAGTGGTTATTACTATTCACAACAGCTAGTTTTAATAATATCTTAATAGCATATCGTTGTTTAGCGAAACTTGGTGTTGCGTACAACACACGCTATCGAGGAAGGTCGTGATTGCATGTAATGCAAGGCAATTCAAGGATGTGTGTTGTGCAAGCTCCTTTTGGTGTAGCGTACAACACAAGACATTAATAAAATTAAAAAGAATATTTTTTTATAAAATCTTGGGCTGTTACATTCTACCCCCCTTAAAATGAATTTCGCCCTCGAAATTCATCGGGGTTATAAATGGTTTACTATTTGAAAGTTTCTTTAATAGAAACCCACATAGTAAAAGGGAATACCAAAACTTGGCTTTAAAAACTAAAGTATGAAATGTAACGATTACCCAAATAAACTAATCACTGTGTTTCCACATAGGTGAAAATATGGATATGGAAGAGAAATCTAACCATCATGTTCTGATGGAGAGTGGTAGAGAACATGGCTATGGAAAAGCCAGTAATCACAAATCCATAAATATGTGACGATCTAAGGTACCATCTGATTCATCAGGTATAAGAGAACTAGGACAACATTTTTGGTTTTCAAGATCATTTCCCTAAAGTTAAAGAATTTGAATTAGAATAAATACTTACTTTATTTTGGTAAAATCTCACTATTGTTCGTGCCTTGAACAATTTCTACTTCATCTCTTAAATAAATGAAGTTGAATTTGTTATTCGTGAAGTGTTAGTAGATCATGTGATAGAATGACGGGTCATTCCATCTGTCTCAAACAAAAGGTAAGAAAAAGTTATTAAATATACATAAGTCATTCTATAGTGAGATTAATCATATATAGTTCCTAAAATGGACTTATACTTCATATATCATACTGCTTAATATAATAAAACTAGTTTCTACTAAACAGGGACTTCCTGTAGGTCAGTGGTAGGCGATAAAGGCCAATCGCACTTCGGTTGTGGGTTCGATTCCTACAGCCTTGTCCGAAGCGATGGGCTGTCGCCCGTCCGGCAGGTTGTCCCTTTTTCTAAAACTACGTTACTATTACATCCCATCAATAATATCGAAAATCTTCTATCCTTAAACAATACTAACTTATGTCCAACATAATCCAGTCTAATATTTAGGCTTATACATAATACTGCAGTCCACTCTCATAATATAGTGACAACGATTACCAATGATTTAATACTGTCGTTGATCCCCACATATCATAAGATATGTCTTGTTGGTCACATTCCAAACACTCAAAGTCCTTAATCGTGTATTCTCTTGAATACCTTAGTGAAAAAAGTTAACACTTTCCACATACCAAAATCCTCAAAATTCTATATACTCAAACCATGATATCACTTAGTCCTTATATTAATCATGAGCTCATGAATACTATTAAACATTTCATTTTCTCGTCTTCATTATGCGCATATCATCTTATTTCCAAAAAATTTCTCAATCACTTTGAATACCACATCAATAAATATTGCAATACTCAATGATACAACATTATTTTGGAATCCCATTACATAAACACTTAATCATTCCACCTCATCGTTGTCATATTCAACATTGCCAATAGAGATCGCATGTGATTTCCCTTTGTCCTTTGCCTTCAGTGGTTGCTCATGTCGATCATCACTAACCCTTGGATTAGGGAAATTATTAGCATAATGCCCCATTTCCTTGCACTTGAAGCATTGAAGTGTTGGCGGTGCGTTCTCTGCAGTGTTTGCTTTATTCACATCATTAGAAACCCTTTTTCCATTACTTCGACACTCAGCTGCTCGATGACCTTCTTTTCCACACTTAAAACATTTTCTAGTCCCTTTAAGACAATCTCCACCATGCTTATTTCCACACTTTGTGCATAAGGAAACATTCATCTTCTTTTCACCATTATTCTGAGATTTCTCCTTGAACTCCATCTTTTGTTTCTTGTCAAAACCATGAGATGGATATGTAACACCAACTTCCATTTCTACCTTGATAGCACAACGCACAATTTCTTCATAACTACTGAAGTCTCTTATAGCTAATGCCCTTCGAAGACTTGGTTTTAAGCCACTGAAAAATCGATCAATTTTACTTTCAGGTTGGATGATAATTCCAGAAGCATACCTTTCAAGTCTTGTAAAATTTGCTTCATAGGTACCAACAGATTCATCGTCCCTTTGCTTCAGTTCAAGAAACTCTTTCTCCATCTTTGTTCGAAGAATACGAGGGAAGTACTTACTGAAAAACAAGTTCTTGAACTCGTCCCATTCCATGGACTCAATTTCATCTCTTGGCCTCGTATTCTTGATAAGATTCCACCATTGATCAGCTTCACCTTCCAAACGATATACTGCTAAGATGACTTTATCATGTTCAGAACATTGAAGAACTGAAAATATCTTTTCAGTAGTACTGATCCATTGTTCAGCCACAAGTGGATCAGAAGACCCACTGAAAGAAGGTGGACGTTGCCTCATGAAGGACTCAATAGAAAATTGTTCCCTTCTCTGCTCATTTGGAAGTCCAGAATGATTCATAGCTTGTGTAAGTATAGCAATAAGATTTTTCACTCCATCTCCCATAACATTTGTTTGTTCAGGAGGGCAATCATTGCATTGTCCATTGCATTGATCAACACGGTTCGTTCGGGTTCCAGCCATCGTCTAAAACCCAAATAGAAAAGTGTGAGAGGCAAAAATCATGCTAGGGAAAACAACATAATAAAGGGGGAGTACCTTCAATATCCAACATCTTAGGTTTAATTCTATGATCGTTAGCGTAATTCTATTACTATAACCTATACGTATACTTATCCTTAGGGAAATCCCTAGACATACCTTAGAAATATCTCTAGGGATCTCACTAACGTTCTCACATCCTAGTTTCCAAAGGTTGACTAAACCTTTCCTCTGATACCAACTGTAGAGACCCGTAGCCTGACGTACATGGACATTACATTACATTTGCGGAATACTTAGTACATAACAAAAACACACACACACGGATCGTAATAGTTTAGTGTCTTTGGAAACTCGGAACGTAATCTTCTAATCCTGGTGAAAGATCTTCAAAATCTCCCACAAAGATCTTCTTTTTTTTACCTAAAACCTTTCTTTATATCCTGGGGAAAAGAAAACATAAAAAGGGTGCGCTCAAATGCTCAGTAAGGGTAGAAAAAAGAAATATCAATCACATAATTTTCATAAGAACATAACATTTTTGGAAATCTTAACCTGCAAAAGGGAGCATAATTTCATAACATGGGATAAATCATAGTAGTGAAAATGAAACCCTTACTTAAAAAATTACTCGTTGTGGAATACACACATAATCATAGAGAATCATTTCTTGTTAGTCAAGACTCATTGCCAAGACTATCTTAGTGGACAAAGTCCCTTTCTGAATCGAGTAATCCTCGTTTCAGTCCTGTTTCACTGAACCGGTATAACCTACCATTCCAGCCATGTCTATCTCATGAGATATGAAATCTTTACCCAATGCATTGGAGGGAGATATAGGTCCCACCCATCTCATAATGAATCCTTTCTTATGTGTGCCACAAAATCATAAATCATACATCATTGCATAACCCATGTAATAAAAATGGGATTCTTGAAACATCATGACATCATAAAACAATTCATACAAGATAAAGGAATTCATAAAAATAATTCACTCACAACATGATCAAATCAATGTAATAATAGGGATAAAAACAGAACCCTTTATTATCTTAGATGGAAAATAATTTTGATAAAACACTTGAAATGAAATCTTGAGGAAAATATCCTTTCTTCTTCAAAATCAATTTCTTTTCACAAAACATCATGCAATTTTAAAAGAAAGATATTTTATTAAAAATAGTCATGAAATCTTTTGGAGGAAGCTTCATGAAAATAAGGCTTTATCAAACCGTAAATATCCGTTCATGCCGTTTAAGTTAAAAAAACATTCTTCGTACTTTTGTCGGAAAAGTCAAAAAGTACCTCGTACGAAAAACGACAAAAGATTCCTTTCATATCTTTTACTATAAACTCACCGAAGGGTAAAATTGGATTTAAACAATTGAAATTGGATGGGAATAATATTACATATTGAGTAAAACATGGATTTGGATGATAAAATACACCCCAGTAAATACCAAAGTATAAACAATATCTGATAAAAATGAGATTGTGATATTTCCCTTACCTTAGGTCCGACTTGCTTTGTAAGTGTCCGAACCTCCTGTATAATGATTTAAATCATGTTATTGACTTATTAAAGAGTCATATTCATTGTTATGATATCATATATGGTTCACTTATGACATTATATTACCCGTTCTTTTGTAAATTCCATGTTAAAGAAGCGTTTTGGGTAAAATCGTTTCATTTATCGTAGGTGTTTTGACTTGTTGTTCTTGACATCATTATTACTTATGTCATGATTTACTTACTTCCAGAATATAAAATATGATTTATATATCATATATATTCTGTATATATATATATATATAATAGGTAGATAAATAAAATGAAAAACACCGTTCATGGAGACGGTAGTCCGTACGTACGCATGAACGCTGTTTTCCTTTCCTTATTGTCTTGAAATGGAAGTAAGTAGATGACATACATATGTATATATATACATAAATCAAGTAGCTTTATAATGTCATATATTTCATTATTATTTCTTATATATACATTATAATCATTCTTAAATGGTTAACATGGAGAATGAATCTCATCGCGTCGTGGAGACGGTAGTCCGTACGTACGCACGAGCGATGATATCATTTATATAAATATTTAATTGAATTGGAATATATCAGAATCAATATGATGTTGTAATAACTATGTATAGATATTCTTTACACCATTATACCCATCCATGTAAGGTGGTGGTGGAAAATAGATTACACCACGGCGTGGAGACGGTATTTCGTACGTACGCACGCGCGGTGATTTCTTTTTCCGTAGGATGGATAGATGGTGAAATAGGGTTGTTTCATACTTATAATAACATATCAGTATACGAGTGATACTGATGTTATTACTTCATAATGAAACAACCTATGAAGAAGAAGTGGAAGAAGAAATAAAGATGAAAGAATTGGTAACGGTAATTACCTCTTCTTTGAAGCGCCTTTTGGAGACCTCCTCTTAGGGAACTAAAATTGGTCTTTGAGTAAGACCAGAACCTCTAGGATGTTTCTAGGGAAGTGGAGAAGAGATTTTGGCAGGGGTTTGCCGAGCTTGAGTGCTCAAATTGGTGTGAGGAGGAGGGGGAGGAGGTGTCCTTTTATAGGGGAGGAGAGGGGCACCTTAGGAATATCTCAAAATATTATTTTATATTAAAGTCAAAAATCGGTTTATAATGGTTCCAAAGGGTCTTATTTCGAAGCTAAAGTGGGGATGGGTCGAAATCCTATCAACCAATATAATTTAGACAAGTTTAGGATATTATTTTAACCTTATCAATTAGATTTAACTCTAAGTTAAATAATTTAACTTTTACCATGTCTTTTTGTTTTCTTTCACTATATGGTTAATACACTTACTATAACATGCCAAACGAACCCCAAATTGTTTATTATTAATATATATATCCTTATCTAAGACATTTGGCCGAACCTTAGATTTTTAGGAATAAAATAACAATTAATAATATAATATTTGATTTAAAAACTATTTTGTGTCAATTTTGACACTATTTGATATATGATTTTTGTGAAAGTCATAACAGAATTAAATGTTCGAACCAAGTTTATTAAATCAACATTAATATATCATAGTAACCTAGAAAATTAGTGGAATTCATAAAAAGTCTTAAATTACATTTATTTTGGTATTTATATTATCAATTATGTCAATATTTCATTAATAAGATAATTATTGCATCATCTTTGTGTCATAAATAAATTATATTATTTGATGTCTAAAAATTACAAATAAAATACCATCATGTAGGAAATATATTTAGCTTTCTAATGAATATTTATAGTCGAATTTATCTTATGTATAACCCCATATTAAAAATGATTTACTTTTTAAACTTTGATTTTAACTATTTTAACCCTTCTTTAAATAAATTAATAATAAATGTCCTAATCTAATCCAAGTGGGCCTAAATGGTCATATTTTATCCCTCAGTTTGTTTTTGGTCGAATTACACTTGTCCAATAGAATTAGGACATGTGTTAGGATAATATTAATATCATATTTACCCTTAGTTACCCTATTTACTATTAACCGCGGTAAAAAAAAAGTAAAAAGTTACTATTCACCAAAAATTATTTTCATCTCATTGAACCACATTTTAGTCCTTGATATTAACCGTGTCTCTCGGATTTTCGAAATTCCATTCACAGAAGCGGTAAAATTAAGTTTTATGCAAAATTCAGTTTTTAACCTACCACTTAGTAGTTTCACTATTCATCAAAAATTGATGTTTTTCAGAATAATGCCAAAATTTCATCCCAAGCTATATTTCATATTCCGAATTCAAAAATGAAGTTTATTTTACCAAATTCATAACATAAAAGTTGCATTAATTAATTTTATAATTAAATCCCGCTGTTAAAACAAATAGCGTGTTTTTAAGAAACAATATCTATCAAAAGATTGACACTTGTTTATGTCTTGTTTAAATGTGCAATTACATCCAATGACCAACATTGTATTAAATTGTAAAAATATATTCTAAATATACTTTAAAACCACTCAAATTAATGATTTATCACTATTAATTATTTCGATTAAAAAAGTTGTTTTTAATTATAATTTAGTAATTTTCACTATTCATCAGAATATGAAAGTTATCCGAAAAGTACAAAAATTTCACCTTAGGCTAAATTCGATACTCCGAATCCATAAATGAAGTCCATTTTGAAAAATAAAATTTACAAAATTTCAAAAAGTGGTCATTACTATCCACAACAGCTAGTTTTAATAATATCTTAATAGCATATCGTTGTTTAGCGAAACTTGGTGTTGCGTACAACACACGCTATCGAGGAAGGTCGCGATTGCGTGTAATGCAAGGCAAGTCAAGGATGTGTGTTGTGCAAGCTCCTTTTTGTGTAGCGTACAACACAAGACATTAATAAAATTAAAAAGAATATTTTTTTATAAAATCTTGGGCTGTTACACACATGTTCTTCAACATTCTTCATTGATCTAATCAGAGATCAATTGGATCTTCTTCTGATTCACATGCACTAAGAGTTAGTACATGGACTTCTTTAAACCACTTCATCCTCTTAGAAGTAGTGAATGGATCATCTTGCTTCTTCAACTCCTCATGCATTGTCACTACAATGCATGGTCTTCTAATCATGTTGTGACATTGTATCCAGTTGATACAAGTTCTTTGAACTTAAAGAGCAGCTCAACAATCGTCTGATTTTCTTAGAGAATGTTTCAACCACCATATCCTATGTCACTTAGTGAATCTCCTAAGTGACATGCCTCTAAGTACCATGGCCATTCTCCTTCATCACCATCACATCCTTTGTCATTCACATATTGAACCTCCTTGACATCCATCCATTCATTCCTTGACAACAACATACCTCATTGACAACAAATGCAACACAGTGCAATTCAATATCCCCCTTTGTATTTGTTGTCAATAAACCTCTTCAGCACATATGAATGGGTAAATATGTGTGCCAATATTTCTCCCCCTTATTGGAAATCAAATGAAAAGGTGTGGTGCGGTTCACTTTCAAAAATATCTTCCTCCATTTGAATAGCATCTTCTTGAAAATCACTAAGAGAGGGATGATGCCACATGTTCTTCTTTAGCAAAGAACCTTTAGTAAATCAACTCTAAGTCTACTTGGGCTAACTCGGTGTAGAAAACAAGAGTGATATAACCAATATTTTTCAATGCTGTCCACAATTCTCTACACATGTGAGATCATGCTTCAAGGGGCTTGAAATTTTTCAGATATAACAATTAATTGCTAAATCCTGCACATACATCACAAAACTCATTAGAAAGTTCAGGTGCAAAGATAAAGCTCCCCCTTTCATCTACTTTCTTAAGATGATATTAATTTCAGAACATCATCTTCTTCACATTGGCTCCCCCTCAAGGGGTGCACTCCATTCTTTCTAAACCATCCTCCAGTTGAGAATGATCATCATCTTCAATTCCCTGCAATGTCAGCACATGTAAATACCAGAAGTATAAGGGAATAAGATGGAACCTCCTTGGTTCATCAATGTGAACAACAAGGTTGAGAAGATTCTCTCAACCGAGATGTCCCATTTTCACCAGTCTTCACACTTGCACATTTGATCTTCATTGATGATTGTGCTGGTGTGGTTCTCAAAACATCTTCATGTGAAATCTTTTTCTTCCCTTTTGCTTTAGCAAATGCCAGAACTTTATCTTCAGCTTTTTGCAGATTTTTGGCAAGTTGCAACTGATTTGGCCATATGACTAGTAAATCATTTGGAAGAGTGGCCTCAGTTTTGGAAGTTCCACATGGTTCTTTGGATGCTGCTAAGCTACCTCTCTTAGGAAACTTATTTTCAATCAATCCCTTCTTCTTCTGGATTGATTGTCTTCTGGAGTTCTGTCTGCTTCTATTTAGTTCCATGGCTTGTTCACAAAGATCCATGGTGTGTCCTTTCTTTCCACAGTAGAAGCATTTCTTGGTGGTCCTTCTGGATGCATCACCCTTCTCGGACTCAGATTCCAAGGACTTCTCTTTATTTCTCAAGCACTTCTTGGGAGCACTTTCTACTTTCTTCTTGCTTCCCAATGAATCTTTTTGAGCCAGGTTCTATGATCTTTTCTTCTTTTGAGCTCTGGATACAGTTGGAGACTGACATGTATCTTTTTGACCACTTTTGCAACCATCCCAGATGTTGTCAAGTAATCCAAATCTATTTTCAGTAAACAGATGTCTCTGGACCTGTGGATGTTGCTTATTTCCTTCTGGCATTCTCCCCCTTGGCATGGGCTTCCTCTGTGCTTTGGCATTGAGTGGATTATACCAACAATCCTTTGCACAATGCCCATACTTGTTACAACACCAACACTGACCCACAAATCTTGTCCTCTTCAGTCCTTCTGATTGTTGGGTACTTTTCTTGACTTGCTGTGTTGTTTCAGGAGAGCTATGCTTCTTCATTTTCTTCATCCATACTTGTTTGGAATTATTTTTCCATCCTGCACTTTTTGTGGAAACACATTTAGAAGCATCAGTACAAGATGGGATGGATGGTACCTTATTTCTAGAAGATGTTTCCCTTTCATTTGAGGATGTCTTTATTTTAGAATCATCCTTCTCAAAGCATACTTGAGTAGCAACATTTCTCCTTTCAGCTGACTGGGAGGATTTGGCTTTGGGTGATTGCTGATTTTTCAATATCACCTCCAGTTCTAAGCATTTCATATTGAGAGAGTTCTTCTCATCCTCAACCAATCTTAGCCTTCCTTCCCAATTTTCTTTCAGCTCTTTCATCTGGTCATCATGCACCTTTTTCAATTCTTGCAATGAGTTGTCAAGCTCCTTCACCCTATTTACCTTTTCTTCAAGTTGAGCATTTCTGACATTCATTGAAACTTTGTGCCTCTTTTCCAGTGCATGGAAAACATCTTTGATCATTATCATAAAGATTTATTTCTCAGAAAGGATTCTTTGCAATTCTTCAGCAGTGTCTTCATATCTTTCATTGCAAAGAGATACTGTTTCATCTTTGGCATTTACTAGCTTTCTGAGAGTGTTGGTTATGCCAACCCTTTTAGCCAATTGGACTTCCAGAGAATTGGCTTCATCTTCTAGCTGTAGTTTTTCTTCTTGAAGATCAAGGAGTCCTGTAGCTATACACATTGCCACTTCCTTGGGGACTGTCTTCTGAAGATATTTGATTGCATTTAGAAGATCATTATTTCTTCCAACTTCATCACAGCTAGAGCAGGCTTCATCAGAAGAATGATAAAAGGAATTGTCATCTGATGTGACTTTCACATTTCTTTCTATAGAAGGAGTTTCTCTGATTGCAGCAACCTTCTTCTTCATCTTCTTGGCCTGTTTCTTCTTACTATTTTTCTGAGTCTTGGCAGATATCTCCATTTGAGGCTGGTTTCTCTTTTCCTCAAATCTGCACTTCATGTAGACTCCCTTGGATCTTTTAGAGGTAACCTCTTTTTGATGACAATTGAAGTGTCCAGATCAGTGTGAATCACTGAGAGGGGGAGGGGGTGAATCAGTGATCCCATAAAACTTTTTACTAATTGATTCTTAATCAATTAAACCTCTATGGCTGGTTAAATCCTCGATCCACTCTTCTTGTATCTCTCAACCTTTCCCGGATAATGCAGTAATGAAAAGGCACAGGACACAAGGATTTACAAGGTTCGGCACCAAAGGCCTACATCCTTGCCATGCTCTCCCAGCATGGATTCTCCCATTATAATTGGTTAGTATTACAATGGTCGATACAGAGTCCCACTGTATCTCTCCTGAGTCCCACAGGAGGGTCTTTATACTGCATCCCACAGTGTTACCAGAGTCCCACTGGCCTGCTCCAGAATCCCACTGAAGACTTCTTCTCCCTGAGTCCCACAGGGTCTTCTCTTGGCTCCTCGAGTCGCACGAGTAGCTCTTCTTCACTTTAAGTTCTTCAAGTATCCTCAGCAACCTGGGATAAAGGCTGCTGGCCTTGCTCTTCTTCTGATCACTTGTGGTGATCAGGTCTTCTCATCTTGCTCAGGATTTATCTACTTCTTCTAAGGATGACCTGGCTTCTCTCTCCAACTACTGAATACTCAGACAACTGATATCTTTAACTTTGGTCTGGTCCAGTCTCATTTCAAAACAACTTCATGCACTGAGTGCATGACAGCTCAAATCTCTTCAAGATCTTCAAGTCTTGGACTCCTCAGATGCACACCACTGATTTTGCACTGTTCACGTGTGCACGTGCATGCATGCATGCATGCACTTCTTTTTTCCTGTTCTTGGTGCAGTAGACCCACAAAGGGTGTAATCAATTATAGCACACACCTCCTCCACAATCTTCACACACTATATTCAAATTGTCCACACACTAAAAGTGTGTTATACTTTAGTGTGGGTCAACTTCTTCCTTCTTCAATGTGTGTTCACTCCACTTAGAGCATACACATAGGTTCGGCCACTTCTTTAATTTGCACACACAAATTCTTCACTTATCATACACTAGTAGTGACCTTCCTCTTCTTGCACACAATAAATGCCCGTAGGGTGTATTTGCACTTTGCACACACAATCTTGGCTATGACCACTTCTTTCTTTGACACACACTAACTTAGGTTTAGTTGTGGTCTTCTTGTTCACTTAGCACACACACAAGGTTTTTCTCTTTTAATCTTCAAGAGTGCACAACCAACCCGTAGGGTCTTCCTCACTTGGCACACACACACAACATAAGTGTGGTCTTTTCTTAGTGCACACACAACACTCGTAGGTTCTTCTTCTTCACTTTGCACTCAAGAACAAGGCTCGGCCTTCTCAAAGTTCACCCACGAGGCACTACCTCGGCCTTCCACTTCTTGTGCACACACTTCCCGAACTCCAACAAGGCGTGCAAGGGGGTGTGGCCCTCTTCTTGTCTTCACAGCCGTGACTGTGCCACTAGCCATGGGTCGCGCAAGCCACAAGGCACAAAGGACCTCGGCCGTGGGCGCGCATGTGCAAGGGTGCACTTGGCCGTGCAAGCGCCTACCGTGCAGGGGGCGCGGTGCACAGAGGGGGCGCGCAAGTTGGCGCTGCCCTTCCTCCTTCCTGTCGCGCAAAGGATAGCGCACAGGGGACTCCTCCTCCTCCTCCTTCTTGTCGCGCAAAGAAGTAGCGCGCAAGGAACTCATGCAAAGCCAAAAATGGCTTCGGGCTGCTGCCGCGCAAGTGGTGCGCGCATGGCAGATCTTCGCGAGGCAGAGAGCACTCACGGGACTTCTGTTCTTCAACAAAGATTCAGCAAAACTTCTTTGGAGCCTTGGGATCTTCTTTTATAGGCGAGGTAGAGGCGGTTCATCCGCGTAGAGATACAACTCAAATCCCCGAGTTTTTCGGGTTTTCAAGATTCTCTGAATCTTGTATTTCTCTTTATTTCACGCGGGTTCTTTCCATATTTTTCTCCTTCACGTGCATGCAACATAGAATTCATGCACGGCCTTTGTCTCTTTTATCCCATGCAAGCATAAACACCCCATGGCCTCGGCACCTTCGGTTTGCCTTAGGCCTTGCTCGAATTCTCCATACGTTGCATGCATGCCCATATTTATACATGGATATGTTAAGTTGGGCCAGACGAACACGAGGGAGCCTTTGGTTTGATCGGAGGTGGCCGGGAACTCAAAATTGTCGTTCGGGAGGCTCCTGGTTCAGCGGCGGCTTCGCGGGTGGCTTCGGATCGAGCTCGAGGTGGAAGACGAGCCACGACCGTTGGATCAGGCGTTTGAATATCCTCGGACGGCCTAGATCAGATCGCCTTGCCGCAGATCAGATGTGCGGCCGAGATCTGGCGCGCGATCGATCGTGCGGCCAGGATCGCTCCCGCGGAAAAAATCCGCGTCCCACATCGAAACGGCGCCCAGTTTTCTCGCGGCTTATCAACTAAGCGCTGCTGAGAAGCGCTCAGTTGAACTTCTCCCCTCCCGGTGCCGCCCCGCACCGGGTTCTCTCTGCGGGCGCGCTCTGCGCCCACTCTCTGCTCTTGCGGGCGCGCTCCTAGCGCCCACTATGCACACACGGGCGCGCTATGCGCCCTCCATGCGCTCCTCCGGGCGTGCCCCAGCACCTCTGCGGTGTCTTGGGTGCGTCCTACCACCCTGGGCTCGCCCCACGGGTTCCCCCTTGGGCGTGGCGCCTTAGGCCCACATGTGCCTTGGGGTTGAACCCTCAAGGTGTCAACGGGCTGGCCATATTTTTTTGGCAAAGTATGGAAATAAGACTTTGTTAAAAACAAAGTTCCTCATAAGTTTAAGCCATATCAAATGCCAAATGCCAAGCCACTCCAAGCCTTCTTCCTTTCTTCTTCTTCTTAAGAATTCCATCATTTCTCCTCTCATATGATCTCTACTTAGAATATGGAATTCCCAAGGTTTCTTCTTAATCTTCTTCATCTCCTCTTCCATATGTGTTCAATACTTAGGAGGGACTTCTTCAACTGAATCTCATAAATCACACATGTTCTTCAACATTCTTCATTGATCTAATCATAGATCAATTGGATCTTCTTCTGATTCACATGCACTAAGAGTTAGTACATGGACTTCTTTAAACAACTTCATCCTCTTAGAAGAAGTGAATGGATCATCTTGCTTCTTCAACTCCTCATGCATTGTCACTACAATGCATGGTCTTCTAATCATGTTGTGACATTGTATCCAGTTGATACAAGTTCTTTGAACTTAAAGAGCAGCTCAACAATCGTCTGATTTTCTTAGAGAATGTTTCAACCACCATCTCCTATGTCACTTAGTGAATCTCATAAGTGACATGCCTCTAAGTACCATGGCCATTCTCCTTCATCACCATCACATCCTTTGTCATTCACATATTGAACCTCCTTGACATCCATCCATTCATTCCTTGACAAAACATACCTCATTGACAACAAATGCAACACAGTGCACTTCACATGAAGTATTAATTGTATTTTTTATATCAATATTTTCTTCAAATACCTTATAAATTTTATTCATTTGGTTACAATTTAAATTACTAGGGTATTTAAAATATGACAATGATATCTTTCATTAAAATTGTTCCACTCACTTATCTTTTAAAATGGAATCTCCTCTCCTCCCTTCTTCAAAATATTCTAGATTTATATTTTTCAATCCAAAGAAAAAATATCTCCAAAATATACATCCCTACATCATAGATGAAATGTGCTTCATGAAATCCCCATTCTTGAAAGTATAATTTCTGATGAAGTAGGAGGTATTCCATAGTGTTGTGCAAGTGTTGTTTTAAATAACACTATATTTTATTATTATTTGGATAGATTGTTGAGAATAATATTCTGTATTTTTATTATGATTATGATGATAAAAAAAACTCTTGTTTGTTATTCTAATGACTCTACCTTTAGTATATTTCAGGAAATTAATATACATTATATTCTTACCTTGTAATAATATTAAAGTGTTTAATCCAAATAGTATATTTGACAAAGTGTTCGGAAATATTTTTAGCATGTTTGGAAAACATTGTACATTCTATACATGTTTTTAGATATTTTTAGCGTATTAGAGTGTCCTAGAAATGGTTATCATACCCTACATTGAAAATCATAGCAGAAGGATAAATAATCATTGTTTAAATTTTTGGAAAAGTATGGTTAATCAACATTAAATTATCAAAAATTCATGATATATGAACCCAACGTTTTAGAGGAACCTCATGTTTATATTATAAATACAGTATAGAAGAAAAAACCAATGGAAGTATAAAACATTACAATTTATTTCTAATATGTAAGATTAATCAACCTTACATATGTGAACAACCTTACGTTTGCATCAACCATACATTAGTGAACACCCTTAAATTTTTATAAAAAAAAGTATAGATCATGTATCTTATGTAATAATGCTTAGAATATTTTGGATGATAAACCTAACAATTAAGATCATCCATACATTTTATGAATGGATCACCAACCTTACATTGTTAACCTTACATTTGGCGTCAATGAATTAAATTTCTACTTTATCAAAAATGGTGTTTATGCAGACTATCTGGCTAATTTCAAGACAGATTAAAAGCATGATTTTAATTTATGTCTTTGAATAATTAATAGTCATTTATTTTTGATTCAAAGGATTAATATAAGAATATATTTTGACAATAAATTTTATAGGGATTTATGAGTGCTCTGTTATTCAAACATTTCAATATCGCAATTCTAAAGGCGACATTTCTGGATCTAAACTAGAAAGGAAAATGTTTATTTTTTTTATTCTACTTATTTATCATATTTTTTATTAAATTGAAGAGAAAAAACATTTCGAAAAGGAACAGAATTATAGGATCTTAATTTTTTCACAACTACAATTTATTACAGATACATTCAAGTCACATAGATTTTTTGTTATGAAGACCAATCAGACTCAGTTTTTCTGAAGAAGAGAAAAAGCATTAATGATTATTATTATACATCAAATATATGTTGTAAAAAAATTGCTTTTGTGTTTCTGGATTTATATCTATTTCTATTAAAACTGGATCAACAAAAAACTGCACTTACCTAAAGAACCTTTTTTATGAAGTCAAGGATTTATCTAGTGTCAGTTACGTTCCATTGCAACTGTTAAGAACATCTGGAAATCATTTTTAAACAAATAATATTATTATTTAGAGTAACCATCCTTTCATAATAAGATATATGTTAAATTCTGTGTATGAACCAGAATGCTCTATTTTAGACTTATCCTGTAAATGTGACAACTACCTGCACTCAGTTGTGGGATGTCTATTTATAAGTGTACTAGATAGTGAAAATCACCATGCTCATAGAGTAGAGCATTGGTAGTGTGGACTGGGGACCTTCTGTTCTAAAGACTACTATATATCCAGGCATCATTCAATCTTTATATTTTTCATTCCACAAACATTTTGATATCCTTAATAGACTGATTTAACCAGTACCAATATTCTTGATTAATTTAAAAATTTCACCACCCCCTAGTGCATATTTAGTATAACCACATCCAACGCATAGAAGAGGTTTAATTAACATACATGAATGTTGAGAGACATTGTGCATGAATCTGAATATAAATTTTCTTGTCCTTTAATGTTATGAAATTCTATAAAGTGTTCTATTTTATGTTTTTTGAAATACTTTATAAGAATATTTTATCAGTGATTCAAAAAATCTAATTATATACAAATATATTTTAATAATACTCAATAAAAAACATTTCTAATATTTTTTGATTGTCACAAGTTATATTAAATTATATTATTGTGTTCACTGTTGTTATGTCCCTCTACTCTATAATAATGGCCATTAAATTGACTCAATATAATAATATTTTTACTTTAATATAGGTTTATTCTAATTTTTAAATACATTTACTTTTTTATAATGTTTTATAATTTAATATTTCGGAGTACTATGATATGAGTCATTTTGATGTTTTTTTGGAGGATAGTGATTATTATTTTAATATATAAATAATGAGTGTAATTTAAATATTTCATGTCATTTATTTCATATTATACATAGTCCTAATATTTTTAACATTTAATAAAATAAATTTGAATACCAATTTTATAGAATATATTTAATTACATATTTGGGAAATGAAATGTGCATTTCTATCTATATTATGAAAAAAAATTAATGTCATTTTATTAGGGATTTTTATAATATTTTCCGTTGTTACATAATTAAAATATTAATTATTGAAATTATTTTCCTTATTATAAAAATCATATGAATTATATTCTAGTATGGGTGAGCCTGATGTATCTCTTATAGATGGGTAAATACAACATAGTTCACCAATGAATTGGGTAATAATTTGTCCTTGGATGTTGAAATGTTTGGGAGGTAACTATAATGAATACTGATAATTAATTAACTGGAGGTCGTATATTTATGATAATAATTAAATAAGTGTGACCATGGGGAATCAATATAATTCTATAATATAAATATATTATCATTGAAAGTTTGGTTTGTTGAAATATTATGATTAAATTAATTAATAAATGTTAAATGGTGTATGGTTTTTTAATAGAATGTTTACATGAGTTTTTACATGATTCATGATACCATAATAAACATTTTTATGGTTTTTAATGGGTTATAATGGTTCTTATTAAGAAATAGTTAATTTTATTTACTCTAATTTTATAATGATATGATAAATAATAAATCATGTAAAATATATAAATAATAATGGGATTTTATTTTATTCACTTCACTAATTGTATTCAATTATTCTCATCCATTAGTAATCATTTATTTTCTCATAAAACAATTTAAATTATATTACAATATATTTATGGTTGAGAACATATTAATGAAAGGAAATTATTCGACTATGGTAACTCATAACAAATGATTGAAAAGAGTATTTAATGAAATAAGGATGTAATATTAATAATGATTTAACATTAAATATAATTCTTCAAGTAAAAGTTCCCACGTTTATAAGAAGTGTTTTCACCTAATTCCCTAAATGACCAAAAAAATACTACCCATATTATAAAATGTAACCCTTCATATAATCTTTGTAATTATGGTTTATTTGATGTTACAAGGATATATATGTGGTTTCAAAAATTTAATTTGGGATCGATCAATGGAATACTGATATAGTTTTTTTCAAATATATAAACCAAGAATTTTGTTTAGGATCCCTGTCTCCATTGTATCATGAACAATTTTCTATGGTTTCTTCCTGATTTCTCATCATTACCTCCAAATTTTGAACCTGTATAGATTATTATATGAATTTATTTGTACTAATTATTCTCATATAAAATTTATACAGTTTAATTATTGGATCATTTTTTTCGCATACTTTTGTTTCTCAAGGATGGAGTAATTTATAAAGATATCAATTATTACAATTACTTTAATTTATTCTTCCCAAAAGAATAAAAAAATAAAAAAAATATTATATGGTTTTACATTGTTATATATGATCAATAATAACTATACAACCCATTATTTTTTATGTTGGTAGAAATATATTTACTATATAAATTTTTATATTACCTCAGCAGTGTAAGATGTCTTTATCTACATTATCAGTACTGACTGAGGAATATTTCCATCATTGATATGTAACATATAATATTTTTAAGGATTATATTTTATTATGAGACACTGATGATTATATCTCTCAAATTGTAAAAATACATAAAATTTTTTCGATGGATGAAAATATTGTCAATGGGAAATTATTTATTATATAAATTAGAAGCATATATATAGTAATAGAAGCATAGAATGAATCACCTTTTTGATTGAAGAGAATAGTTTAAGATTTTATTGTTTCATATAATTGTGAAATACCCCATGGTATAGTCAGTGAAGGATATTATTCATATATAAATTGGATGTAGATGGATGCAAAACAATTTCTTTCAAAGCCAAACATTAAAGGCTTCATTGAACATGAATGAAAACAATATATTTTTATATAAGGTTATATATATTATTGTAATTATGTGATATGATCCACATTGAGATCCATATCATATATTAAATCATTTATCCTATATTATCGGAAATGTTACAATCATTGAGGCATTGACCATGGTGATATTGGATGAAGTGGATGTAGTATAGTTCATATCATAGTTTTTGGTCATTCGTTATGTTATAATAGATCATTATATGATTTCATGATTTTTAAAATGATATGTTATAACCCCCTGAAGGTGGAGGATGTGACACTATTTGGGTGAATAATGATTATTTTGTATTGACATATCACATCATTGTGACTTGGGAGTCATGAGGAACTTAAATTTTAAAAATTTTTCATGTGAATGAAATATATAAACATAATATATTTATTTATAAAATTATATATTATTAGTTTCATTATTTCACATTATCAGTGTTGGGATTCCAAAAATATTAAATTATATCTAAACAATTTTTCATCGTTTCCTTATATCCTTAGATAGGTGGGATGACCAAGAAAGCAAATAAGACATTGGATAATATGTTGTAATATTTATTTTCATTTTTAGTTGATCAGAAGTTGATCGATATATTATTGATTTTTTTCGTATAATGATAGTTATTGTGCATCCATTGGAATTACACAATTTCATGATATGTATGGGTGATTAATTTGATATCTATTATATATGATTGTGTCTCTGATGCTATAATTCAATTTGTAATATATTTCTAAATTTATCAAAGATATGATCTATATAATTTGAATACATATAATTTTAGATCATATAATTTAGATAAAATTATTTGACCAGAAGAAAAGAAATCATGATATTGATAATAATGATAATTCATTCATGATTGGTTCCCATCATGATTGGCTAAAATGACTTATCATCAATAGGAATATCCCCCATTATTTTCCAAAAATTTGAATAGTTTTACCATATCCACAAGGTGGATTATTTTGTTAATTCATTCTATGAATATTGTATATTTATAGTTTAATTTAGGATTCCTTACACATTATTTGAAAATATTACTACTATAATTTTGTTTATTGAGGATATCTATATGATTAGGGATGTCTGTCACATATTAAATGACTACTTATGAAATATAGTGATCACGAGATGATTATTTTTTGAGATTTTATTCCTTCATTTCTCATATTGTGGATTCTTTGTCTCGATAATGTGCATAACTAAAAATGATATTCTCAAACATTCACTATGTATAACGTGATATTTTATACTTTTTATATATGAAATTTATTTATTCTAAAATATATAACATTAAAATGATTTTATTTTATGATGAATTTTACCCATGGTTTATTTCATTATATGGTTTTTACAATGATCCAATAGAGATGTATATAATATAATTGGTCTTTTTTGGGTGTTGATATCATTTTAAAATACATAATTATTTAATGATGAAAATTTGAATTATTTGAGACATATATAATACACATTACGAAAACATGTAATCAAATTCCACATATGGATTTGGATGTTGGTTGTTTTTTGAGGTGTTTTGATAAAAATATCAATCTATTGAAATTAAAATTTCTTTTTTGAGAAATAGTTCATGTTGTTGGTGATCATGTCATAGTGTGAGAGGGATGGAAATATAATGGGTATATTATAGATTTTTTTTAATTGGGGTGGATTCATTTCTACTATGAATATTATAAAAGAGTTAATATTGGCTTAAATTGATTTATCATATTTAGAAAAAGTGTAACCCATTAGAAGATATTTTAGTGAGTGACCATAAATAATTCTAAAAACAAATATTATATCTGTTAAAAGTTTCTTATTTATACCCTAAGAATAAATTTCATATCATCAAATATTTTGATAGTAATTGATTTTATCTATGGACTAGAATTTTTAAATGATAGTATTTATCTAAATGAATATCATAGATGATTATTTTTTATGGCTTTCCTCTATGTGTTTTTGGGGCTTACAGAAAAGCATCACAACATGACCTTTCTTCTTTTATGATCCATATTTAATTTATATTTAATATATAATTGATGGACCTATTTATATTTATGTTTCCTATTTTTTGGAATTGGTTGAATTAGTCCCCTTAGAAATGATGGTGTTTTTTAATAAACAAAAATATAATTCTAGGATATGTATGAATGGAAATTCCCAATGTTTTTTTGGCATTTTTAGTTGATTCCACATGAATTATAAGAAATTTTATATGTGTATAATGATTTTAATAATAGGATTTTTATATATTTTGAACCATTACTTCTAATGATGAATGATCATTTTATATGGGGTGTATTCACAATCATTTAAATATATATTCCTCTATTTCCATAATATAGTAAAAAAATGTCATTATTTTGGTTATTGTTTTGGTTGAAATCATTAACGACATTTTTATGGATTTATATATTCTATATATTATGGTTATATTGATTAAAATCAGTCTTAATGTAATATCTTTTTTTGTCAATTACGGAAAAATGAACATTGATAAATAGTCCATTTGGAGGATTTGGGATATTTTTTCTTAATTAGGTAAATAACATATATTGAATGGGATTTTTAATTGGTTTGATTTAATTGATTTATTCTATAAATACTTTAAACAATAATTAATAAAATTAATTGAAATAAGGAAATGAATTATTTTATATAATTTATTTTATACTATTCTTATGCTTTATGGTTTTTTTGTTGATATATTTAATTGATTATATCAGTATGATTTAAGGAACCATTTTTTATTTAATAATGTATAGATATGTCAAACAAATGTTTATGAACTGAAGATGGAAATGTAGTATTTTTTGAATGAAATGATTTCATATTATTAATCATAGTGAATGAAGACATAGATTTTTATTTGTGTTAGTTTATGATAATGAAATTCATTTATGTATGTTTTTTATATAATTATAATTAATTTTTTTATGATCTATAAAATGGGTTTTATAATTCAGTTATTTTTTTGTAATATAAGGGATATCACTTACTTTCAATTGATGGAAATATAGGATGCAATTGTTTATATGAAATTATTGTTTTCCTTACAAATATGGAATTTATTTTTTAATGTAGAAATATATGTTGGTTGTTTATTTGTGAAAGGAGTGGTGTCCTTTGACATTATAGATTTGAAAAATAAATTGAAATTGTAATTATGAACATATAATTGTTCCATGAGATTTTTCATTAATGTGTTAATAAATGAGTGAAATATTAAATTGATGGAATTTATATTGTCTCTTGATTAGTATATTTTCAATTAAAGTGGAATTGGATGTTTTTATTACAATAAATTGATTTGAAACCATAATTATTTAATTGGGAAAATGATGCGATTGAATAATTATTTTGGAAAACTTATTATGGTTTTCAATAATGGTTGGTGTGGTTGGTTTGGTAATTTGGTATATAGATTTAGTAGTTGGAGTGTGGCAGGAATGTATAGTGAATAATGTTAATTGTGGGGATGTTTAACTTTATAATAGTGCAATTTTTTAAAACCTAATTTTTTTGTGGATTAAAATACATTTAATTTTATATGATTTAAAAATTAAATTCTCCACATTAATATATTATTTCAAATTTAGATAAGTTATGGGTTCGAGGTTATTTCCATAATGATATACTTCGGTGGGGGAATGGATGTTTGGAATCATCCACACTATTTCATTAATATGTTATATTGTTGTGAAAATGGAACATGTTACGAGCATTGATAAGTATAAATAGAGTACACGATCATTTAATTTATTGATAATAGTGATATATTAATTTGAATTGCATACATGGTTTTATGTTCGTATTTATATGAGAACAATTTCCATCACATGATGCTAGAAAGAGTGGTATTATTAAACAAGAATAGTTCAATTATGACCTAGACTGTAATTAAAACGAGTATTTTTAACAATGAAAGTAAATTATTATTGAATGTATCTGAGTTTATTATATGATTGGATATGTTATAAACAAGATAAACTACGATTTTATATGCAATATATTGATATGGTTGTTAAGAAAATTATGGGATTTGGAAACTATGAAATTTGATGATAGAGTGTTAGATAGAAAAACCAATGATGATGTTATTATAGGAGTTTTTCAGGAATTCATCATTGAAATTTTGTATATATTTGTTTATCATGGTGATTTATACTTTATTTATGTGGTTGGTAGCTTAACTGTTATGTGCTTTATGGTTTATCTATTTATTTACAAAGGCATAATTTTGTTTTTACACATTTTTATAACTATAAATTAGTAGTATATTACTATGTATTTTTGTTATTCTCACACATTTTTTATAATTTATATTTATTTTATTATAATATTTATTTTTCATTGAATGTGAAATTATTGGAATAGATACTATAATAGTTGCTTGAGATGTATCCATAGTATATTAATAATTTATTTTTATATACATGTATTTATATGACACAAAATTAATTTTGGGGCTGTAGTTTAATAGTGTGAATTTGTGTTTGTTGGTGTGTTAATGTTATTTGTTCTTATGAATTATAAGGTTATATCATACCATTTTATGGATGTATACCCTCTCAATTATAATTCTCCCTGTGGCTTATTTGAAGTTTTCTTGTAGGGTCGTGTCCTTCGTTAAATTATAGCATGTAATTGTTCCCTTTTTTGGGGGTTAAAAATAAGTTGAATATTTTTATCTGAATTTATTTTGAAAATTTAAATTTTTTTAAATGAATATTCAAATTCATATTTAATATTAAGTGAGTGAAACATTTGATAATAAATACCTCATAAAAATAATAGTTTTAATATAATTGGAATTTTAATACTCGTGAATATTTTAACTCTATTTTATAATATTTAAATAAATATAAATTATCATAAATTATATTATATATGAATTGTTACAATTTAAAATTAAAATGTTAAAATTCAATTTGATATGAGGTCATGTATAAAAATTTACTTAGTTATATTAAATATGTATTTGTGTTTATATTGAACCTTTAAACATCTTTTAAAATATGTGTTCTTAACATTAAAAAATAATCACTAAAGTTAAGAAAATATGATTGATTTATATTTCTAAATACATCATTACTAATTTAATAAAATAACCTTAAAAATAATATATTTATTGATCGTGATAAAAATATATGAACTATTTTGAGAATTAATATTATTTATTCAAATTAATTTATAAATCCTATAAAATATATTTTATATTCAATGAAATTTAGTAATATAGAAAGAATTATAATATTCTATAATATAATAGAACATAAATATAATATAAATATTATCTAATAAATTATAATTAATGTTTTCGGATAAAAAATGAAAATTATTACCCACTGCTAACAAAATACTTCTATTGTAAATGTAATTTCAAAACTGGTTACTCAGTGATAAGATACATAAGGGATAAAAATATTGATTAAAATATTTGATAAATAAAATATATAAAATATCACTGAAATAATTTTAATATAGTTAAAAACCCTCCATGGTGATTATATGTAGAAATTTCCTGATAATCTAATAAAATATCATGAATGAGACATATTGATGAAAATGAAAGAAAAATTAATAAAAATACATAAAAATTTTAAATCCATTTTGAAATAAATAATACTTTTCTAAATAATTTCATCTTCTTCATATTATTTCATTAAAGAAATATCATTCATAATCATTATGGAATGTATTTTTAGAAATATTATTTTAAATTATAAGAAGAAAACATGTCGCATTATAAATTTTACAAAAAATGATTGATTAGTTTTAGAAAAAAAAATATAAATTATATAATCTTTAAAACCTTCACGATGTTAAATTGGAATTATATTGAAAATATACTTTTCAAAAGATCATTTTCAAACGAGATTTTAATTAAATTTAAAGAAACGTCGGTTGATTTATAAAACAATGTATGGTGAATCATTACTCAATATCAACTCAATGATACAAGATTAAAATTTATCATCTTTCTTATATGGTGGATATAATCATCAATGCATAAGTTTTATCACTATCTAGATTAAATTCATGTTATTTACAAAACACAATTATCATTTTTTTCATTCCTTTTGAAGTTTCCCTTCCCTCCATCATAAAGGATTTATAGAAATAATTCAGTCAAAATATATTATTATCACTCCTCGTAAATAGTTTAAATAATTTAATCATATATTAAATTATTTTATTTTAAATTATTTTATTTCGTATTATATTTTAGTACTTATATATATTTTTTCATTGTTAATGATTAATACAACATAAATTATGATATTTATAAGTCACATTATCTTAATTTCCCATCACAAATATTCATTAAAAAAATATTATGACCATATAATACTTTTAAATATATATTTATATATCCCATCATAATATGTTATTTTAAAATTTAATATTAAATTTTAATGTATTATATATATATTTCCCCAATTACTAATGTCAACAAAATATTTAATTTTGAGAAACTTTTTTTAACGGTAATATTTTATATGTTAACATTATTTATTAAAGTAGATTAGTTCATAAGTAATACAGAAATATTGAAGACATTTTAGAGATTGAATAATATTATTTTTATTGGGTATTTGTGGAAACTCAATATTTAAAATTAAAAAAGGGGATATTTAATTATTATCAATTTAGACATGGTTAATATAATTTATATATATAACATGATTGATCTAAACACTATAAAATTATATTATATCATTTCTGGAATTGATATTTTCCGGAATGATGAAATTTTATAACATGTTACAATAGGTAATTCAATTAGGTGGTTGGTAGATATATTTATGTTATACTAAACTATAAGATATTCACAAGGAATTCGAGTATAAATGTTGGTAGATATGAAGAGTTCGATATTTTGGAATAATGTATTTAATAACACCATGAGAACTACCAAGGGTCTTATGATGTTTATCATTAAAATGTAATGTTTTAGGTATGGGAATTGTGTATAGCCATATCATATCACAACAATAGAAAAAAATCTATATCCAATATAAGGGACTACATTGGTATGAACATGGAATGTATAATATTAATATCCCAATGGGGATTTAATGCTTCTAAAGGTTAGGGTATTTATTTGCAAAACTAGTTCTCATTAATGTGTGAACTATCACCGTATCAAATTTTTACAGTGATACTAATCAAAAACATTTAAAAAATATGCATTTTTTTATCCCATATATAGATTTATATACATGAACGAAAAATTTCTACAACAACACATTTACTAATTCATATAAATGTTGTTATATAATATTTTTATACCATCATATCTCTATATGGGAATAATTTACATCAATATAAAAATGTTCATAGGACTAGATTACCCACACAGGAAGGAAATAACATCGTAGAAACATTCAACATTGGTTATAAGAAACAAAATATGGGAGTAAAACCATATGTTACTACAATAATTGTTGAAAACATTTTTTGGTAGGACCTACATCCACTAGTATCTACATTATGATAATATCACCCAACCATAAAATATTATAATAATGGTTTTCCTTTCCAATTTTTATTGATTTCTCCAAGCTATAGACTAATAATACATACATTAATGTCTGTGTAAATATACCCATATATGAAAACACTACTACCAAATGATCATTTACACTTTGTTGTATAGTATTCACATGGAGGTATTATTTCCATGTCCATCCAAACCCATTACAAATGATCCCCATGGGAAAAGAATGTTTTTAATGTTTTCTTGACCATTTTTATTGAAAATTAACTATAATATACTCAGAAAGCATTCTATATACTTATTGTAGAATTTAATTATAGATATTAATCTAGGACCATAACAAAAGTATTTTTTTAGGTCATTTTTAGAATAAATATTTTCAATATATGTACATATATATAATGGTAGGTCATTATCAATAATGGCCCATGAGAAGGGCTATGCTTCATGAGGTAGTATAAACTTTGCACACTATTCACTTGTGATTAGTTGTAACACCGCAGGTAAATAAAGAATATGACATTTTCACATTTATCCAGATTTGGGAATAAAATATTAATATTACATTAAAGGGGACGCTATTCTCAATGGTGTACCCAATAAGCAACCACGAGTTTCTTGGGAATCTTACGTTGCACTCTAATAATATAAAAATAATCTTTTAAATGGTAGTTAATGCCTACCAGTTGTAGTGAAGGGAATGAACAGAACTAACTACAAAATGATTATATATGTTTTTCAAATAAATTTACTCTTTACAAAAAATGTTAGAGGAGTATAAATGCGAATGAATCCAATTTTAAGCGTAAACATAATAATATTATTTAAAAGGACGATTAACCGCCTTTTGATGGCGAACCACTCTTAAATCCACATTTTGAAAATTTTATGTGTTATATTTGACAAAATAAAATTATTCTTTAGAATAGGGACATCAAAATTTACTTTGTGTGAATTTTTTGTATTTTTCCGATAAAGATCATTTTTTAATGAATAGTTAAAAATGTTGTATTTTAATTAAAAACCTATTTTTAATCTAATTTATTTTTATGATTATATTATCATTTGAATTGGTTTTAATGTGAAATTATAATATATTTTTACCATTTAATCCAACAGTGGTTGTTGGAATTTATTTCACTTTGAAATAGGACTTAAACTGCTGTTAATCTTTTGATATATATTGATTCATAAAAACACGCTATTTGTCATGACAACGTGAATTAATTACTAAATTAATTAATTTAACTTATATGATTAGAATTTTTTAAAAAATAAATCATTTTTTAAATCGGAATATCAAATATTGCTTAGGATGGCGTTTTGTTATTTTTCTGAAAAACTTCAATTTTTGATGAATATTGAAACCACTATGTGGTACATAAAAAACTGATTTTTCGTTTAAATGAAACTTTGCCACTTCTGTGCTTTGAATTTCAGAAATCCGACATACATGGTTATCATTAGGATGTAAAATGTGGTTTAATGGGATTAAAATAATTTTTTGGGGAATAGTAACTTTTAAGTTTTTAATCGCGATTAGAGGTAATTAGTGAAATTTAGGGTAAAATTAATGTTTTAATAATATCAAATGAATTTGACACATGTCCTACCGTTATTGTATGTGTCATTTCTGACCAATACAATCCATGGGTAAACTTGAGGACCCCATGGAGCAACTTTTGTTGGAAAATGACATTAATACCTTTTTATTTAATGTTAAAATTAAAATGTCACAAACATGTGTTTTTTTACTAAAATAATTTTTTACATGGGGTTATATAAGTCATATTTTTTACTATAAATATTCATTAAAAAGTTAAAACGATTTCCTACATCATGATATATTTTTTTATAATTTTTAGACATCAAATAAAATAATTTATTTATATCATCGTGATGATGCAGTGATTACCTCATAAATGAACGATTTAAATAAAATGAAAAGATAATGTATAATATAAGACCTACACTTGTCAAAAACCTATTGGATGTGTGTATTTCGAACAATTATCACCTTACCCTCAAAATATATAATTTTGGGACCGTTAAAATATGAAAATAATATTATAATAAATTAATATTTTAAAACATTTCAAGAGTTCCCTCTTCTCCTCTTATAAAAGGCCCCCACCTCTACAACCTTACACACACCTTTCAAGCCTTTTGGTGAATAGTAACTTTTATGTTGTTAATCACGATTAGAGATAATTAGTGTAATTTAAGGTAAAAATAATATTTTAATAATATGAAATGAACATGAAACACGTTTTACCCTTATTGGATGTGTCATGGATGACCAATAAAATCCATGGGTCATCATGGGGACCCCATGGAGCCACTTTGGTTGGAAAATGACATTAATACCTTTTTATTTAACGTTAAAATTAAGATGTCACAAACATGTGTTGTTTTACTAAAACAATTTTTACATAGTGTTATATATCTCATATTTTTCACAATAAATATTCATTAGAAAGCAAAAAAAATTACTACATCGTGATATTTGGTTTATAATTTTTAGAAATAATATAAATTAATTTATTTATGACACCGTGATGATGCTGTGATTACCTCAAACAAGAACGATTTAAATAAAATGTAAAGATAATGTAAAATATAAGACCTACACTTGTCAAAAACCTATTGGATGTGTGTATTTCGAACTATTATCACCTTGAACACAAAATATATAATTGTGTGACCTTTAAAATCCGAAAATCATTTTCTAATAATGTAATATTTTAAAACATTCCAAGAGTAACCCTTTTCTCCTCTTATAAAAGGCCCCCACCTCTACCACCTTACACACACCTCTCAAGACTTTTTCTCAGAAAAACCCTACCCATTTCATCTCTCCACATCCCTCTATTCATCATTTATGCCTAACCTTAGGCATAATACTTTCCAAGGATGCCTTTGAGCTTAAATAAAAGAGAGTTACCCGTTTTAATTGTAGTGTTTTCTCTTGAGTTCTTATGTTTTATTTTGCTTCTCTAACCCCCTAAACACTTTTTATTCATTTCTTTTGTAACAAAAAAAGTATCTTAAATATACTAGGATGTGTTTATGTGATGGATTCGAGCTACACTTACACACAACTTCGTTTAATGGTTAAATAACATATTGTTTCTGTGGTTGGGGATTTTATGCCTCATGCAAGGATGATTGTTCAATATTATTTTAACTCCTTTAAAGGTGAAAATTATGATGTAACTATATTTTATATATGATATATGTGGTATTTATTTTTACTATATGCTTTTGTATTTTATATTTAAAACATACCTTTATTCTTTTCATGTTGTGCAAATGCGATAATTTCATATGAGGAAGTGTGGACTACCACCACCTCAAGTGATATGACTCGTTAATGTAATACATGGAATGTATAAAGAATTAAATTAATGAACATATGTGACCTATATAACATATATATTATAATGGAATTATAGTATATATATATATATATCATTTATTTATAATTCCCTTAATATGATAAAAAAATGAACGTAGTGTTCATGTGTACTTACGGCCTACCGTCTCTATGAAAGGTGGTTTTCATTTTTTATCTCCAAATGTTATGGAATAATATAAAATTATTACGTACTAGATATATATTATATTTTAATCATTAATATTATTTTGTAAATGGTTTACATATAACTACTTGAGAAATCATTTTCAAACAAGTTCATTTTTTTTACTCATGTACCAAACATCGGCAAAAACATCTGATATGAACTAACATTATTAAACAATTAATATAACATTATAATATGTCATATGAACTGAATAATAATCATTAAAGTAGTTCCTTAATCAATTATAAATTGACCATAATTTATTATTCAGGAATATAAAGAAATGAACAACACAATTCGGACTTGAGGCAAGGGATCTGACCTCTCGCTTTCTTTTCAAGTTTCCTCTTTTATGCCATTTCATTTATGCTCTATGTTCTTATGTTAGAGGATGTTATTTTATATTAATGATACTGTAATTTTTATTTTTATATGATGAGATACCCCCTATTACTCTCATCAATTATTTTTTTAGAATTTTTATGTGGCACCGTTAGGCTGCCGAGTTTTCTTAAGGGATTTTTCATCTCACTTTTATTCCCATGAGATTTATGATAAATTTGCCACCATTTCCTTTCAGTGGTGTATGTACTGCCAATTATTCTACTATTTTTTTAATATATTTTCGTTTATGAGTATTTACATCAATGTTGTATTGTCCTTCTTTCATGGGGTTTATGTTTTGAATGATAACCAAGTCTATAAGAGAACCTTTCACACTCCTCTTTTTAAAAGACTTAATTTGTTATGTCTTTTAATTCACATAATATTATGTTGGGATATGTTCTTATATATCCTTATTAATGTAAATTTTATGTACAAGTCATGAGATACCGTTTTTATCTCTCATCAACTATATTTCTTAATTTTTAAGTGACGTCGTTAGGCTGTCGAATTTTCATAATGGAACTTCTTAACCGAATTTTAATTATTTGGGATAAACTTGTACTCCTTGAATATGTCATTCTATGAATATGTGTGAATAACATGTGACTTTTTTACACTTAATATCCACTTATATTTTGTGTATTCGTTTGTCACACATAATTATATAATTGATTTATCCTTAATCCAAGGATATCGTCTTTGTAAGGGACTTCATCTCAATCTCCATTCATTGCGGCATATTTTGTTTTTTACACAGCTTTCTTTTATACAGTGTATAAACCCCATTTAATTTTATGCTTATTCAAAAAGAATGTTTTTCTATACGAAGAATTTTACTAAACGACAAATGGAATGTTTCTTTGTCGTACGTATGCGGCGACAACGACTTCTCCGCCGCTGTTACCATTATTTCAATTTCAGCTTCCTCTACAAGCCATACCTTATTTTAAAATGGAAAATAAATACCATGTTTTACATTTCTTATATTTTGGTATTGAAAATGGTTTTCATAATGTTTTTATATAAATGGGTTGTATTTATATCTTGTGATTTAAAAGTTGAAATGCTATGTTTCCTTTATGCATGTTTTATGTGATACGATTATGTTATGGTTCTTAGAAATTATTATGAATATGGATGGTTCCGTGATAAACTAAGGGAGGGTAAGCCCGATATATCTCTCTAATGCATTGGGTAACGCGATAGAGTTAAACGTTAAGGTTTCTCTGAAGAGATTTAGGGAATATACTGTGATGGGTATTCCAAACGTAACCAAGAGGGTTACTCCCAACGTAAGAATGTTATGAATGCCTCAGGTTACCATTATGACTTATGATTTCTATGATTTATTCGTGATTTGATAAGGTATGTTAAAATGCTTATGTTTTATGAGTAATGTATGATTTAATACAAGGACTAATGTTTTCTTTTTGTTCATTTATATCCCTTACTGATATTTTTATACTCATCCCATGTTTTGAAATGTTTTTCACAGGTCATGGGAAAGGTGCATGATATGATGATAGTGTCAAGGATGTGTCAAGAAAGAAACCATGTTTTATTTTAAATATGTTTCCATTGATGGGGAAAACCCTATACTATCTTTTATGTAACCACTTTGTTTAAACGCGGAATGTAATTCATGATTTATGATCTAATTCTCTAAAAATCTAAACCTAAAAATATCCTCAATGTGAATTATTCATTTAATTCAACATTATGTCTGGTTTAAGGTCGGGGCCTTATAGTTGGTATCAGAGGTCGGTTTAGACATCTTTAGGGATTTGGAGTTTTTGTTAGACACGTGATTAGTCCCTATATATATTATTTATGTTATATCCTTGTTTTATAACATTTTTCAGGTCAAGTAATGTCGGTTATGAATGGAAGGAGAAGGATCTCAAACGACATTCCTATATATTCCTGATTACATGCTTGCAATTATTAATGCAATGTCATGTTCGGATGATTGTGAAACTTTTTCAAGCATACAACTCACTTTCAAGCAGTTGTTTGAGATATCAAACACCTCTACTATACCTTGTTATCATCGTGGATCATGGGTTGTATTTAGACAAATACTATTTTCACAATATTCTCATATTTTCAATAAAGGTAAATATTATCAATGTATTTTCAAATATTATACATTATCACAAGAATTTGAAGCATATTATGATTTTTAAAATTGTGCTGAGGAAGGATACCCTTGCACAACCTATTTATATTTTCTTTTAAAATATAGTCTCTCAGAACATACTTATGGTTCCAACTATTTTATAGAAATCATGTTTTATCATATGCTTTGGAATTATATTTAATACATTATTATTTTCCAAAACTGTTTTTCTGTGAACACCCATATGACCCATGTTGTACAAGGTTTATTTGGATGGAGGATGAAAATGATTTTGAAGGATCTCTAAATCATTATTGTAATGCATGGGACTTCTACCTATGTGAGAAAGATGATGATGAAACCGAGTGGACGCCATCATCAAGGTATGATGTTATTCATTTTGGGAATCATTTTATTTTATCATATGGTGGTTAAATAAGACTTCAAGAATTGATATGTTGAGATAGTAATGAATTTGGATGAAAATGAGAGGTATAAGAAAACTATTGAGGTTAAAACATGTTAGGGTTATTTTTGGATTTTTATAAAAAGAACAACACTCAGACCGTGTGACAACCCGTCGCGTCAGACAATGCTGCGGGAATCGAACCCACAACCAAAGTGCGACTGGTATTTATCACCTACCATTGGACTACGTGAAGTCCCTGGTTAGTATGACTTATTCTTTTTAGATAGATGATTTTATGAATTAAAAGTAAGTTGATTTTGGGTTATCTATGGAAATTATTAACCTATCATGGAGAATATGTGACTAGGTTAATTGCTTTTCAATATGAGACTTTAAGAGAAATTGATGTTATTTGCAGATAAGTGTTAATTTGTTCCTTGGACGACTATGTGATTAAATCCTTCAAATATTTGGGTTTCAATCTTATTTTGTATTACTTTGAAGAATTTTATGGAATTTTTTTTTATTGAATGGTCTTTGATGAACTTTGGTTATTGTTTGACCAATTTTGGAGATTACGAATAGACTTTTTTTTATAAAGGATTATCCTTTTGGGTGTTATATGATCTCATACTATCCTTTTAGGTTTTAGTTTTGGTTAAGGTCTAAATACATGTGAAGTATATAGTTCTCTTTTGCGGATTAGGTGATTCTCTAGTAGTTGATTATAGCTCTCTTAATGTAAACAAGTCTTCTTAAATACTCATCATTTGGGGAAAGTACGAGTTTATGTAAGAAATATAGTAAAGTTTGAAAGTCAACTTGAAAAGTAATTATGTTTTCTTAAGATCAAAAATAAATTCCTCAATGAAAAGTAACTTAAAAAATGTTGTCTATTAAATTTTCATATGGGGGAATCAAATACCGTTTAACCCACCACAATTATTTGATTTTCTTATGGTTAAATTTCTCCTAAACATGTTTTCTATCACTCTCCCTAAGAACATGACCCTTTTTTTCCACCATATTTGTGTTTTCCTACATGGAATCCTATTATGGGTTAACTTGAGTGACCTTTGTACTTCTCTTTCTTTATTTTAAAGTGATTGTTTTACTGACTCTTGTTCCTATGTGAGATTTTCAATGAAGCTTCCAAGCCAAATTTTAAAATTGTGAGGATGCAATTCCCAAAAGGGGGGATGGATATAACAACCTAGGTAAATAATGAATATTACATTTTTCACATTTATCCATATTTGTGAATAAAATATTAATATTACTTTAAAGGGGACACTATGCTCGATGGCGTACCCAATACGCAATAACGAGTTTCTTGGGAATCATACGTAGCACTCTAATAATAAAATAATATTATTTTAAATGGTAGTTAACGCCTAGCCATTGTAATGGGGGGAATGAAAATAACTAACTAAAAAATTATTATATATTTTTGTCAAATATTTTTACTCATTATAATAAATTTTAGAGGATTATAAATGCAAATGAAACCAATTTTAAGCGTAAACATTCTAATATTCTTTAAAAGGCCGATTAACCGCCTTTTGAGGGAGAACCTCTTTTAAATCCACTTTTTGACAATTTTATGTGTTATATTTGACAAAATAAAATTCTTCTATAGAATCGGGACATCAAAATTTACTTTGTCTAAATTTTTGGTATTTTTCCGATAAAGTTCATTTTTTAGTGAATAGTGAAATATGTTGTATTTTAATTAAAAACCTCTTTGTAATCTAATTTATTTATATGAATAGATTATATTTTGAATTGGTTTTAAAGTGAAATTATAATATATTTTTACCATTTAATCCAATAGTGGACGTTGGAATTAATTTCACTTTTAAATTGGACTTAAACTACTGTCAATCTTTTTATATATATTGTTTCATAAAAACACGCTATTTGTCATGAAAGTGGAAATTAATTATTAAATTAATTAATTTAAATTATATGATTTGAATTTTTTAAAATAGACATCATTTTTGAATTCGGAATATCAAACATAGATTAGGGTGATGTTTTGGTATTTTTCTAAAAAACATCGATTTTTGATGAATAGTGAAACCACTAAGTGGTACTTAAAAAACTAATTTTTATTTTAAATAAAACATAACCACTTCTATGTTTTGAATTTAAAAAATATGACATACATGGTTCTCATTAAGAAGTAAAATTTGGTTCAATGGGATTAAAATAATTTTTGGTGAATAGTAACTTTTATGTTTTTAATCGGGATTAAGGGTAATTAGTGTAATTTAGGGTAAAAATAATGTTTTAATAATATGAAATGAACATGACACATGTCCTACCCTTATTGTATGTGTCATTTCAGACCTATAAAATCCATGGGTCAACTTGAGGACCCCATGGAGCCACTATGGTTTGAAAATGACATTAATACCATTTTATTTAAAGTTAAAATTAAAATATCACAAACATGTGTTGTTTTACTAAAACAATTTTTACATGGGGTTATATAAGTCATATTTTTTACTATAAATATTAATTAGAAATATAAATAAATTTAATACATCATGATATTTTTTTTATAATTTTTAGACATCATATAAATTAATTTATTTATGACACCGTGATGATACAGTGATTACCTCATAAATGAACGATTTAAATAAAATGAAAAGCTAATGTAAAATCTAAGAACTAAGCTTGTCATAAACCTATTGGATGTGTGTATTTCGATCTAATATCACCTTACCCTAGAAATATATAATTTTGGGAACTTTAAAATATGAAAATCATTTTATAATAATGTAATACATTATAACTTTTCAAGAGTGCCTCTCTTCTCCTCTTATAAAAGGCCCCCACCTCTACCACCTTACACACAACTCTCAAGCCTTTGTCTCGGCCAAACCCTGCCCATTTAATCATTCCACATCCCTATCTTCATCATTGAAGCCTCACTTTCGATATAATCCTTTCCAAGAAAGCCATTGAGCTTAGATCAAAGAGAGTTACCCGTTTTAAAGGCAGTGTCTTCTCTTGTGATCTTATGTTTTATTTTTCTTCTCCACCCCCATAAACTCTTTTTATTCTTTTATTTTGTAACAAAAACAGTATATTCAATATACTAGGATGTTTTTATGTGATGTATTAGAGCTACACTTACACACATCTTCGTCTAATGGTTAAATAACATACTGTTTCTGTGGTTGGCGATTTTCTGCCTCACGAAACGATGATTGTTCAATATTATTTTAACACCTTTAATGGTGACCATTATGATGTAAATTTATTTTATATAGGATATATATGGTATTTATTTTTACTATATGATTCATTATTTTATGTTTAAAACATACATTTTTTCTTTTCATGTTGTTCAAATGCGATAATTTCATATGAGGAAGTGGGGACTCCCGCCCCAACAAGTGATGTGACTCGTTAATGCAATACATGGAATGTATAAAGAAGGAAATTAATGAAAATATGTGAAATAAATAACATATACATTATAATGGAATTATAATAAATATATATATATCTCATTTATTTTTAATTCCATTAATATGACAAAAAAATGAATGTAGCGTTCATGCGTACGCACGGCCTACCGTCTCCATGAACGGTGCTTTTAATTTTTTATCTCCAAATGTTATGGAATAGTATAAAATAAATATGTACGGGATATATATGATATTTTAATCATTAATAATATTCTGTATGTTATTTACAAATAACTACATGGGCAATCATTTTCAAACAAGTTCATTTTTTTAACTCATGTACCAAACATCGTCAAAAACATCTGATATGAACTAACATTATAAAACAATTATTATAACATTATAATATGTGATATGAACTGAATAAAAATCTTTAAAGGAGGTTATTAAGCAATTATAAATTGACCAATGTTTATTATTCAGGAATATAAAGAAACGAACAAGACAAGTTTGACTTGACGTAAGGGGTCTGACCTCTCGCTTTCTTTTCAAGTACCCTCTTTTTTGTCAATTCATTTATGCTCCATGTTATTATGTTGGAGGATGTTATTTTATATTAACCATACTGTAATTTGTATTTTTATATGATTAGATACCCCCTAGTACTCTCATCAATTCTTTTTTTAGAATTTTTATGTTGCATTGTTAGGCTGCCGAGTTTTCGTAAGGGATTTTTCATCTCACTTTTATTCCCGTGAGATTTATTCAACGTTTTCCACCATTTCCTTTGAGTGGTATATGTAATACCCATTACTCTATATTTTTTTTAATATAATTTAGTTTATTATTATTTACATCAATTTTTTATTTTCCTTCTTTCATGGGGTGTATATTTTGAACGATACCCAAGTCGGTAAGGGATCCTTTCACCCTCCCATTTTAAAAAGACTTCTTCTGTTATGTCTTTTAATTCACATACTATTAAGTTGGGATATGTTCTTATATATCCTTATTAATTAAAATTTTATGTCCAAGTGATGAGATACCCTTTTTATCTATCATCAACTATTTTTCTGAATTTTGAAGTGACGCTATTAGGCTGTCGAATTTTTGCAAGGGAACTTCTTAACCAAATTTTGATTCTTTGGGATAAACTTGAACTCATTGAATATGTCATTCTATGAATATGTGTGAATAACCTGTGATTGTTTTACACTTAATATCCACTTATATTTGGTGTATTCATTTGTCACACATAATTATTTAATTGATTTATCCTTAATCCAATGATATCGTCTTTGTAAGGGACTTCGTCTCAATCTATGTTCATTGAGACAAATTTGGTTTTATACACAACATTCTTGTATACGGTGTATAAACCCCTTTTACTTTTATTCTTATTCAAAATTAATCTTTTTTTATACGAAGCATTTTACTAAATGACAAAAGGAATGTTTCTTTGTCATACGTATGCTGCGACATCGACTTCTTCACTGCCGGGACCGTTATTTGAGTTTCGGCTTTCTCTACAAGACATACATTTTTTTAAAATGAAAAATAAATACCATGTTTTACATTTCTTTTTTTTTGGTAATGAAAATGGTTTTCATAATGTTTTTATATCAATGGGTTGTATTGATATCTTGTGATTGAAAAGTGGAAATGTTATGTTTCCTTTATTCATGTTTTATGTGATATGATTATGTTACGGTTCTTTGAAATTATTACGAAGACGGGTGGTTCCGTGATAAAATGAGGGTGGTTGAGCCTGATATAGCTCTCCAATGCATTGTGTAACGCGAAGGAGTTAAAAATTATGGTTTCTCCGAAGATATTTAGGGAATATACTGTGATGTGTATTCCAAACGTAACCAAGAGGGTTACTCTCTATGTAAGAATGTTATGAATGCCTCAAGTTACCTTTATGACTTATGATTTCTATGATTTATTTGTGATTTGATGAGTTATGTTAAAATTATTATGTTTTATGATTAAAGTATGATATCATACGTGGATTAATGTTTTCTTTCCGTACTTTTATATCCCTAACTATGCTTTTTATACTCATCCCAGGTTTTTGAAATGTTTTTCACAGGTCAAGGGAAAGGTGCGTGATATGATGATAATATCAAGGATGTGTCAAGAAAGAAACCATGTTTTATTTTAAAAATGTTTCCGTTGATGGGGAAAAACCAATACTATCTTTTATGTAAGCACTTTGTTTAAATTTGGAATGTAATTCATGATTTATGATCTAATTCTCTAAAACTATAAACCGAAAAACATCCTCAATGTGCATTATTAATTTAATTCAACATTATGTAAGGTTTAAGGTCGAGGCCTTATATTAGTTCCCATGAATGTATTCTCACACTTTTCCATAAGTTCCTAAACCATATCATCCATGAATTTAGTGATTATATATGGTTAAAATATAACAACATGTATGATATCCAATGTTTGAGGGAATAAATTGAAATTAAACATTATCTATATAGACAGAGTCCGTAATGTCATATTTTTATTTAATCATTTGGTTTTTTATATATGGATTTACGTCACAAAAGAATGAATAATTTTTTAGTTTTGGTAAAAAAAATACAGTCTATATTCATGAAAATAAGGAATTTTTATGAACACAAATGTTTTAAAAGATATCTAGTAATTATATATTCATTACTAGGAATTTTTTATTAATTTACATATGGAATGTAATTGGATGCCATATTAAAAATTTATGTTATGAATGAAAAAATAATTATGATGTGGGATTGAAATTTTAATTCCACAGGTGGGTATTAATGGAAAACGTATAAAGTCACTATGAGAATCAATTATAGAAGTGAATGTTCTACATCCAGTTATAGATTATAAATATCACAATGAAAAATATCTTATTTTATAACCATCATATTAATAAGGGATTTTAGTTGGATATTGAGGTGATGATATTAATGTACAATAGATGTTATGATATATTGGAACACTAAAGGACCATGTGGTTTTAAAAGGGTGATATTATAGATATCTAATGTGGTTGAATTATATTTATATTTCAAACAAATTATTATAATATAGAAAAGATATGTACTTGTTTATATAGGATATAGATAATTTGCATATGATGTATTACATGGATTTCTAAACAGTTGATGTTTTCTATAATTAAGTAAGATGAGATGAACAAGAAAGAATAAATTATAAAAGTATGATGTAGTTTAGTTATAAATATAATGGAAAATTATAAGATTTATTTTCAATTATGTACAGTGATAATGGGACACAGTTGGGCCAAATTGTATAGGATAATGAGATATGTAATATAGTGTTACATTAGAATGTTTATGCTTATTAATCATTATTATAGTTGCTGATTATGTTTCTAACCCATAACATTCCATTTTTCTAATTAAAATATAAAATGTATAAATTAATTGATATTGGAAAACATTTACATGTTGGATTAGAAATAAAATCATAAGATTAAATTAATATTATATTTTGTCGTATAATGTTTTTAATCATTATCCCCCTCTCTCATAAAGTTATATCAGATTATTCTGATTCAATTTTAAATTAACTAGATTTTATGAAAAATCATGAGATAGGAAATAACCTTTTCCAAAATAAGAATGGTTCATTGAGAATATGTATTTATGAATCAACATTATCTAAATGTATTTCGAAATTAATATAGTGTTTTAATGACAATTAAATCATTTATTCTATGAATAATATGATTTATTTTTCATATAATATTTCACTATAAAAAATGTTAAATTCCATGATATAGTGGTAATTTTTTTGGAAGCTAAAATTTTATTGAGGTGAACCATCCCCAATATTTATAATTCTATCAGTAAAGTTAGTGAATTTTAAAAAATAGTGAATATGGATTCTATTACTGTTGGTAAACACATATATTACCCCATATTATAAATAATAATTTTTTAAACACTTTTTATTGTAATAAAACAACAGGTATGTGAAAAAATTGTAAGTATAATAATTTTGTATCATACAAAATATAAAATTCACCCAATAGTAAAAATAATAGTGGGATTAGATATTATATTAGTAATAAACATTAAGAGAATAAAACATAGGATAATCTAATAGTAAAGAGGATATATGTGATTATTTTATCCCAAATTTGGATTTAGTTTGAAAGGATGTCAACTATTTATAATCCATCATTACTGGGATATCGTGTCAGAAACACAACAAGTTGTATCATTCTCTGACATGAATTGTTTTCTCCTAAACTATTCATGAAATTTTCATTGTCTTAACAATGGCAGTGACCAATCTTGGGGTTTTTAAGTGTAACACCCTGACCCCACAATCCTAGAGTTGTTACATTATAACATATCATTGGCATTATCCGAAAATATCAAGTCTCGAAAGAATGATTAGTTTAGTAGCCTCAGAAGTATAAGATACATTCACAAGGTTTGCATTACATCATAAAATAGAAAACTACAAAAAATTGTTTCCCTAGAAAACACTAATATCCCATAGACTATCCCTGCACTTCAATTATAATATACATCTTCGTATCTTCTAAAAAATAAAACATAGAATGGGGTGAGCTCAGATTCTTAGTAAGGATAACAATATAGAGGAAACTTTCATAAATAAGCACAAACATTTAAGGAAATGTATAAAATTAAAACAAAATCATTTTCAACATAAACATCATCATAATAAGAAAAATATAAATCAAAATAATACCATTTACTTACTCACATGGAAAATATACAAGTCGAGTAATCACATTAAATATCAATTTCCACTTTCAAAATGATGGAATGCATAATGCCAGACTTTCGTAACCTCATAGTCAAGTCCCTGTGCCAAGACTTCAAATAAGTTTTATCAAGGCGTTTTTCTAAGACACTAGTCTATCTCATGAGACCTACCGATGCATAGAGGAGCTATATCGGGCTCCAACCATCACTTACTATGTCCAATGCATTCCTTATATGAAAAGGTTTAATCATTACATAAACATTCGTATTAAATCCATCATAAAAATGTACATACATTATACATAAACAATGAATGGTATTAAATAACTCATCCACATCCAAATATATTACAAAAATTTTAATACAATATGTATGTTTTGTATTATAATAAATCGACTTAAAAAAAATAAAATCCATCAAAGGATGTTGACATAGATGAAATCAAAACCTATTAAATGAAATAACTCATTCTATATTGAAATCATTTAAAAGTCACATAATTATAAAAGAAAAAATTTACAAATGAAAATATTCTTATAAGCTTGTAAAGGAAGCTTTGACGATTTTATAACATAGGAATATAGCTGCACCCACCCTATAAGTCAAAAAACATTCTTACCTTAATTTCTTCGAAAAGGTCATAAAGTAACTTGTTTAAAAAATGATGGAAAAATTCCTTTCAAAATGTATATAGGTCAAATAACATTATAAATTACTTTATCCCGTAGACTAGTAAGTAGTAAATTTTTTTTGGAATACATTTTTTTGAAAACATGGATATGAATGATAAAGAGGTCCCAGTATACAATTACATATAAACAACCTTGAATAATGAAGATGTTCTATAATTAACACTTCTTTTACACTTTTCCTTGGTCGAGGGTAGGTTAACCTCTTGTATAATGGTGAAATTACTATTATTAAATTATAAAATAATTATATACATTAATATTATATAATATATGATCTTTTAACATTCCTATGATAATAATATCTTAGTATTATCATCGTTTCAGGTGTTAACTGATTTGATTTCCTTTATATGATTTGTTATGTAAGTTGTGTTTGTTATGGAAATGATATTTCTTATTCATATTCAGAATAGTATTATTTATTTAAAAAAATTTTTTATTCATTTAATTAAAATTAGTCTTGAATTGATATGATTGGGAATGAATCTCATCGTGTTCATGGAGACAGTAATCCGTACGTACGTACGAGCGACAATATCATTCTTTTAATATTAAAATAATATATAATTGGATTGTATTTCTTATATAAAAATCCTTATCATTTTATATTTATTATTTACATCTATTAATCATCATTATTATACCCATCCAAATAACAATGTATTTAATAACAATTACACCACGACGTGTTGACGGTAAGCCGTACGTATGCACGTATGGTGACATGTCATTGGAAGAATGGATTGAATAAGTAATATGATTGCAACATATTTATAATTACATCATCGTATATAGAATATAATTTAGTTATTATTTAGTTATCGATACAACAAAGAAAGAGGAAGTGGAATAAGAAAGGAACCTGAAAGAAGTGATGAAATAATTACCTTTTCTTCAGGTTGTTCCATTTCATTTGTTCAAAACGGCTCTTTATGATGGATTTTTTACTAATATAAGGCCTATATGATGAATGTATTATAGTTTATAGGGTATTTGGGTAAGGGTTGGACGAGCCAAAAGTCATTGATGCTGTTAATTATAGAGAAAGAAAGTTGAGTGCCCTTTTATAAGAGGGTTGAGGGACATCATAGGAAAATCTAGAAATATTATTTCATAATAAAATAATTATCAGTTTCTAATGGATGAAACATGAATTATATATTGTGAAAGGTTTTTATAGGTCAAAAACCACTCAAACAGTAGGTTCTAGACAGGTTTGGTTTACTATATTAACTTCATCTTTTAGATTTAACTCTTAGTTAAATAGTTTGACATTTACAATGTCTCTTTGTATTTTAAAATTATATGGTTAATAAACATACAATAAAATTAAAAGAGAACCTAAAATGGTTAATTATGATAAATCTATTATTATATAATACTTTTTGTGGATCATTAGTTTTTTAGGAATAGAAAATCAATTAATAATATAATATGTTTTTTAAAAACACTTTTATGTAAATTTTAGCACTATTTTGTATTATGTTTTTTATAAATAAATAATTGCATGTTTACATCATAAAAAATTCATCTAACTAAACCAAACATGTCATATTAGTCTAGGAAATTAGTGGAATTCCTGAAAAGTCTCATATTACAATTATTTGGATATTTATAATATTAATTATTTTAATATTTCATTAATTATGTGATTACTGTATCATCATTGTGTCAATAATAAATTAAATTATTTAATGTCTAAAAATATAAAGAAAATTCCAATATGTAAGAAATATTTTTTATGTGTATAATGAATTTTTATATTGGAATTTATATTCTATGTAACCCAATATTAAAAAAATGTATATTAAACATTGCATTTATCACTTTTAACTCTTCTTTAAAATAAATAATTATAAATTTCCTAATCTAATCCAATTGGACCTAAAGGATAAAATTTTATTCCAAAGGTTTTTTTGGTTTAATTATACTTATCCAAAATAATTAGGATTTCTTTACGGTAATAATAATATCATTTTTACCCTTAACTAACATATTTACTTTTAACCACGGTAAATAAAAGTAAAAACTGACAATTCACCATAAAATATTTTCATCTTATCGAACCACATTTTACTTACTTATACCAACTGTGTATCTCAAATTTTTCAAATTCTACTCACATAAGCGGAAAAATTAAGTTATATGTAAATTTGCAAATGATCCTTGGAGGTGTGTAAAAGACTGTAAAAAGTTCAATATAATTTTTACATAGAAAAAAATATTATAAAATCACTCTAATGAATTAAATTGAAATTATATAAGTATTATGTATATATTTTAACCATAAATATTTTAAAATAAAATAAATTATTATTTAAATAAAAAATTTGTTTTTAAACAATAACTCAGTATTTTTCACTATTCATCAAAAATTGAATGATTTCAAAAATATTCCAAAAACACAAGGTATGATAATTTTGATATTCAAAATTCCAAACATATTTCTATTTTACGAATTTAAAAAAATATAAGTTTCATTAATTAACTTTAAATTAATTCCCTTTTTCAAAAAAAAATCTTAATTTTTATAAATAATAACTATCAAAAGAATGACACTTATATATGTCCAATTTCAAAGTAAAATAACTTACAATGACCATCATTTGATTAAATGGAAAAAATAATCTAATTATACTTTAAAACCATTGAAATTTATTTTTCAACAGTATAAATTACGTTGATATAAAAAGTTTTTTTCAGTTAAAATGTAGTATTTTTCACTATTCACCCAAATATAAAAGTTATCAGAAAAACACAAAAAATTTATTGAAACTAAATTTTTATGTCCTGATTCTAAAGAAGAATTTTATTTTGTCAAATTGAATATATGAAAGTTACAAATATTTGATTTAAAAAGTGTTTTCCATTAAAAGGCTGTAAAAATGCATTTTTTTTAATTTCTTCATTTATCTGAAAATAATGATTTTTTTCTTACATTATGTCAAATAAAATCATCATATTGATTATTAAATTATAAGGATTATACAATGATCAAAATTTAGTTAATACTATTCATAATTTCTTTTGAATAGCTAGTTTGGTAAGTCGTGGTGTGCATGAACTCAGTGTTGCATGTAGTGCAAGTTATTTAATTATTTTGAATAAATAGTGTACTATGAAATCATGGGGTGTTACATTCATACCTCCTTAAATAAATTGTGTCCTCAAAATTTGAAATTTTTCTTTGAAAATAAAAGGTTTAAAATAGAATATACTTTTGTGGGAAAACCCACATCAAAAATTGGGTTAATAAAATTTAGTCTTAATAAGAGGAAAATGGGAATGAAAAATACACCACCAAATTAGGATTTTGATAAGGAACAATTTTTTGGAAATTGGAGACACATAATTGGAGAGAAAACATAAATATTTAAAGGTATTGATTGGGGTCATCAGTCGCATAATACTGTCGACTTGAGGGACTAAAATCCATCAATCTATGATTATTGAAAATATCATCAGTTCAATAAAACATAAGGTATTAGGATAACACATTTTTAGTTTTAGGATCCCATACCTAAAGTATAAGAATTGTTTTCATCATAGAATAAACGATGAAAAATATATATACTTGACACGTAGAGTTCCATTCTATAACAAATTTCTACCACAAACTCAATTTCACTCTAAATGTTAATAGAACATAAAAACTTATTCAATTTATCCTATTCTTGTAGGGATTCAAAATTTAATTTATAATTAATCTACCAGACCTTTTAAAAAACGACATTATTCAATCCATGACATCAGTTGGGTCAGTGGTAGGTGATAAACCATTGTCGCCAGTCAGTTGTGGATTCAAGTACTGCGGACTTGTCGGACGTGACAGATTACCACCCGACCTTCTTGTTGTCCTTTTTGTGGAAATCCAAAAATAATCTATAACTTGAATTATGCAAAATAATTCTGTCCGAACTCATAGTCCAAAATTAATAAGGAAGGTAAACAAAATGAATTTCTTTTTTTCCACGATATAACATGTGAACACCATCATTATGTATTATTGTCATATACTACAATATACAGAATTACTAGAAAACCTTTTTGATTACTTTCATTCTCCCTTATTCATTATAGAATACTGGATATACTACTTATATCCAAAACTTTTGTAAACTCCATCAGCTATGGAATATAAAAATCATTAATCTGTATCAAGGTATTCAATAATATCCAACATAATTTATCAAAATCAATCATGTATTATTCTAAAATCACTACCACAGTGTCAGAACCATATTATGGGCTTTCATTCTCTCGAAAATATTTTTTCTAAACATTTATCCTGCGATTGAGTCACTTTTCATGGTTCCATATAATCTAGAGTCTATAATGAAATAGTACTGCAGTATAATCCACATATACTCTTTAATTATTATAACATGTGCATCATTTATATAATACGCAAATGACACAATACATTAATAACAATGTAAGAAATATACCCATTCCTTTTCATCATCAGTAGTATCATAACTTTATTATTATCCAATAGTAGCATTTGGGGTATACTCTGATGATTTAAACATTGATTCGCGTAGGTTCGCAACTCATTGCATATGAAGCATTGTACATTTGAAACTTTTTTCTTACCCTAAGAATCACGCACTTGGTGTCTTTTTTCTCCACACTTATAACAAAATATCATTCCCATCAAGAATTTACTTAGATGATTCTTTCCATAGTTATCACATATTGGAAAATCTGTCTTTTCCCTCTTCCCTTTATACATCATTTTCTCTTCCATCCTTTTCTTATCTTTCTTCCCTTCAAATCCATATGAATCAGAGAATTCATTATTTTTATTATTATTAAATGATATTATTTATTCGTATGTTGAGAATACATTTGATACTATTTTACTTCTAAATGTTGGTTTAATCCTATGAAAGATATGATCATTCTTAATCTTTGGATCATATGTATTGATGGTGTTCACATTCCTTCTATTGGAAGCCATTTCAAAACAATGTCATACACTAGGTCAGTATATGAATTGCAATGAATAATTCCAAATATGTAAAATACCTAAAGAAAATTGAATAGTTTATGGATAAAATCCATAATCATAAAAATATTTTCTTTGAGGATGTATATACTCATAAATCATTCATAATGATTTTTTAGGAAAATGAGAATTATCCTAAGCATATCCCCTGGGAGTGTCGTAACCAATAGTGCATCAAGGATATTTGTCTTGCACATATTCCCGTTTGAGTCTATCTCAAAGAAGTGTCTTGGGTTTTCCCCATAGGTACATATGTGCCAGAGCCACCTCTACCAGCTCGTATCCAGACATGGATGTATTTTCTTGGAAAACTCATAAAATCCCTATTGTACCAAAGTTCTAGAAATTCCTTATATATTAATCCTCAATGTCAATCTTAGGGCTATGTTCTCTAATCAGAGTTTATATAAATATAGTTTCCATGTTTTATACTAAACATCCTTTGATTCCAACTGTAACGCCCTGACCCCAGAATCCCAGATTCAGTGCATTATTATGTATCATTGTCATGATCACAAATGATAATGTCTCAAAAGACCGATTAGTTTAGTAGCCTTAGAAGTCCTAGACACATTCATACGGTTTACATTACATCATAAAAAGGAAAACTAAAACAACATTATTTCCATATAAAACACTGAGATCCAATAAAAAATCCCCTCAAGTCATACATAATATACTTCTTCACATCCTGGAAAAATAAAACATAGAACGTGGTGAGCTCAGAAGCTTAGTAAGGATAAAAATATAGTGGAAACCTTCATAAATAAGTATAGACATTGTAAGCAATGTATAGAACTAAAAAAAAGCTTTTTCGACATAAACATCAATATAATAGGGATAATATAAATAAAAATAATACTTTTTTACTTACTCACATGGATATTCTACTAGTACAATAATCAAATTAAATATCAATAAAAACCTTCATAATGAAGAAATGCATGATGCAAGACTTTCATAACCACATATTCAAGGCCTTCTGCCAAAACTACAAATAATATTTTGTCAAGGTCTTGTGACAATACACTAGTTTGTCTCATGAGTTGTACTGATGCATCTAAGATATTTAGAGGGCTCCTCATGTCACATACTAAGTCCAATTCCTTCCTCATATGAAAAAGATTAAACATAACATAAAAATTCGTATTAAAACTGGAAGATGAAATTTCAATACATTATCCATAAACAATGAATTGTATGAAATAACACATCCACATTAAAACATATTATGAAACCTTCAATACAATATGGATGTTTTTTATCGTAATAAATCAACTACAAACAGACATAATATCCATCAAAATATGCTGACATAGTTGAAATCAAATCTTTTTTAGAGAAATATCTCATTATATTTTGAAATAACTTAAAAGTCACATCATTATAGAAGAAATCATTTATATTTGAAAATATTCTTAAAATATTGTAAGGGAAGCTTCAACGATGTTATAATGGCGGAATATATCTAAACCCACCGTATAAGTTAAAGAAACATTCTTAACAAAATTTTGTCGAAAAGGTCCTAATTTATGTTGTTTGGAATATGATGGAAAGATTACTTTTAAAATGTATAAGGTCGAATAAGGGTATAAATTAATTTAACCCATAGTATAGTAAGTAGTAAAAATGTTCTAGAATACAATTTTAGGAAAACACTAATGTAGATGATAAAGAGTTCACAATATATAATTATATATAAACAACCATGAATAATGAAGAGGTTGTAGAATTAACCCCTACCTTATAATTTTCCTTGTTTGATGGTTGGTTAACCACATGTATATTGGTGAAATAATTATTATTAAAATATACAAGAATCATATACATTAATATGATATCATATATGATCTCTTTACATTTCATTGTTAATAATATCTTAGTATTATCGTCATTTTGAGTATTAACTGATTAATATTATTTATATGATTTGTTTTGTAGGTAATATTTGTTATGGATAGAATGTATCTTATTCATATTCAGAATGATATTAAGTATTTAAAAATTATTTTTAATCATCTAATAAAAATTATTCTTTGATGGATACGATAGGGAATGAATCTCATCACGTTCGTGGAGAAAGTAATCAATACGTACGCACGAGCAACATTATCATTCCTTTGATATTAGAATAATATATTATTGGATGGTATATCATATACACATAATCATTGTCATGTTATATTTATTATTTAAATCAATTAAACATTATTAATATACCTATAAAAATAATAATGTATTGAATAACAATTACCCCACAACGTGGAGACTGTAAGCTATTCGTACGCACATATGGTGACATATCATTCAAAAGATTTATAGAATAATTAATATGGTTGTAACATATTTATAGTAAAATCATAGTATATATATGATAATGGAGTTATTATTTTTTATTGGAAACAAAAAATGAAATAGGATGTGGAAGAAGAAACGAACTTGAAAGAGGTGATGGAATATTTACCTCTTCTTCATGTTATTCCTTTTGATTTGATCAAAATGGCTCCATTGAATGTATTTATGACTAATGTAAGGCTGCTAGGATGAAGAGAGGAAATTTTATAGGGTATTTAGGTAGGGTTTGGCCAATCCAAATGGATTTTATGGTGTGAATTAGTGTGATGGGGGAGTTCCCTTTTATAAGAGTGAGGGGCGCCTTAGGATAAACTAGAAATATTATTTTATAATAAAATAATTTTCGGTTTCTAATGGATCCAAAAAAAATATTTAATGGATATGGTGGGTATTGGTCAAAAACACTCAATTAATATATTATATATAGTTTCTGGTCACTAGTTTTAATTTATCATTTATATTTAATTAGTATTTAAATAGGCAGACATTTGACATGTCACTTTGTATTTTTATATTATATTGTTAATAGACATAATATAAAAATCTACTATAACCCAAAGTAGTTAATTAATTATACATATATCATTATATCAGAATTTTTTTATGATCCTTATAATTTTAGGAATTTAATTTCAATTAATAATATAATATTTGTTTTCAATACACTTTTATGTCAATTTTGACACTATTTTGTATTTCATTTTTTGATAAATTCATAACAACATTATTAGTTTGAAAAAAATTCATCTATACAACCATAACATGTTATATTAACCTATAAAATTAGTGGATTTCATAAGATGTCTCAAATTACATTTATTTAGATATTTATAATATTAAATATTTTAATATTTCATTACATTTGTAAATACTACATCATCATTGTGTCAAAAATAAATTAATTTATTTAATGTATAAGATAAATAAATAATCTACCATTATGTAAAAAATCTTTTTATCTTTATAATTAATATTTATAGTTGATTTTATATTATTTTTAACACTATATTAAAAATGTTTTATTTATTAAACTTTGAATTTACCACATTAAACTCTTTTCTGAATTAAATTATAATAAATGGCCTAATCTAATCCACGTGGACCCAAAGGATCATATTTTATTAACAAGGATCCTTTTGGTCGAATTATACTTATCCAATAGAATTAGGAAATGTTTTTGGGTAATAATAATATCAATTTTACCCTATATTATGCTATTTACTTTTAACTGTGTTAAATAAAAGTGAAAAGTTACGATTCACCAAAAAATATTTTCATCTTATTGAACAAAATTTTACATACTTTTATCAACTGCGTGTCACAGATATTATAAATTCAACTCATATAGGCGGTAAAATTATGTTTTTTGAAAACTTGTAAACTCTCCTAGGAGGTGGAGAAAATACGATAAAATGTTCAACAAAATTTTTATATGTCTAAAATTATTATAAACTGACTCAAATGAAATAAATTGAACATATATATGTATTATTTATCTACTTTGATCTAAAATAATTTAAAATAAAATAAATAATTATCTAAAAAATTGGTTTTAAATAATAACTCATTGTTTATCATTATTCATCAAAAATTTAATGTTTTCAGAAAAATACAAAAAATTAACCCTAAGAAAATTTTTATATTTCAAAATAAAAAATTAATTATATTTTATCAATTTAAAAATATATAAGTTTTGTTAATTAATTTAAAATTAATTCTCTTTGTGAAAACCAAAAAGCACATTTTTATGTGATAATAAGTCTCAAAAGATTTACATTTGTTTATGTCCAACGTCAAAGTGAAATTACATACAAAGAAAATCATTAGATTAAATGGTAAAAATATAATGTAATTATACATCCAAACCATTTAAAATTGTAATTCAACACTAGAAATTAATTTTAATAAAAAATTTGTTTTCAGTTAAAATATATTATTTTTCATTATTCACCCAAATATGAAAGTTATAAAAAAAAGGAAAAAATTATTTAAACTAAATTATTATGTCCCATATATAAAGAAGAAGATTATTTTTTCAAATTGAACTTATAAAAGTTTCAAATATTGGATTTAAAAAGGCTTCTCCATTAAATGGCGGAAAAATTTTATTTTTCTGAAAAATACTTCTTTTATCTGAATAAATGAATCTGTTCTTAAATTATCTCTAAAAAACTAATAATATGCATTGAAAATTTATAAGGATTATATAAATTTCAAAATTCAGTTAATACTATTCATAACCGCTTTTGAATGGCTAGTTTGGTAAGTCGTGGTGCGATTGAACTCAGTGTTGCATTTAGTGCATGTTATTGAATTACATTGAAGAAATAACAATCTATGAAATCTTGGGGTGTTACATTAAGACTATTTTTTCTATAGATTATGATGATTATATTATGGATAAAATGGGTTTCATTGTCTTTTTTATTATCATATGTCATTTTCTGATGTGTATAATTCAAAAAATCTCATCAAAACATAATTATTATTGAAAAGTAATCAAATGTATTCATATATTTTTGAGTTAATACATATCTTATTTTATATCAAATAAACTCTTAATTAGATAATGATTTTGAAAAAATTAATATAGTTTTTAGATTGTGGATATATAAATATTTATAAGGATGTACAAGATGTTTATTAAAGGTAAAATATTGGGTGTTACTTCATTATTAGATGGTTATATGTTTCTTGGAACTATAAGAAATAATATTCCATCATGCTAAGCACAATAAAGTTGTATAATGTTTTGAAAATTAATTCCAATAAATTGTATTATATAAATTGATATCTTCTATATAATGGGGTTACTTTTTTATAACCATTAGTGATTTTCTATGATATGTAATGTGAAATAAAAAATTTAAATAATATTACTCATTATTGTAATTTAGTCATATTGACCTCATGTAGAAATTCATCAATTTGGTGGTGAACTATGGTGAAAATTTAGTATCTTATTTAAAAATTAAGAAAACCATTTTCTGTATCAAAATAAATAAATATCAATGTATACATTCAAACAGATGTTAGTGTTTATCAGAGGAAATTCTATGATAATATACTTGACCATTTTCTACTTATCCCTTGTTTAATTCATTTTAGAATTTAGATTGGTAGGGATGAAATCTTATAATATCATCTTAAATTAGTGTATACAAATATTTTAGAATTATAAGTGATATATTAATGAGTGTGAAATAATATAATATTATCATAAATGGGTTCACTTACCATTTTTTCTGATTAAGACTACAGAAAAGTTCATGAATGGATTTTTATATTGTTGAAAAAAATAGATGGGGTATTATTTATTCCTTTGGAAGATAAATACATCCTCAGATTCTAATATTATTAATGGTTTTTGGGAATTACTGAGAATGCAAAAAAATTAATTGCTAACCTGGGTGTAATGGGAAGTTTTAATATTAGAAAGGAACATAAGATTGTTTTTGTTACACTAACAAAATATGGACATCATTAATAACCTTATATCCAATGAATTTATGTTTGGATAAACTCTATATTAGTGGAATTAAGTGAATTTATTAGGACTAGAATTAATTTAGGATACTTATATGTGTTCAAATTTTGATTATTTAAAAATAAAAAAATGATTATTTGAAAACTCATGGAATACAAATAATTAAGTTAATGAGTGATGAAATTTTGAAATTAATGTTGAAATTTCGACATAAATGAAGTTGAGAAATAAATTTTCCAATCAGATTAAATTTAAACTATTGATATCAATGGATCTATAAAAATTTAATAGAATTATGAATTTAATATTTGGTAGTATTCTAAGGGGTGTAAAAAAAAGAAAATAAAACATGTTATAGATGAAAATTAAAATGGATATCATGATGTTTTTATGATATCTATATTCCACTATATGTGAGCCCGTAAGTGGCGTCGAATAGAAGCTCCCCTCGACTTTGGATTCCCTACACCGCTATCTCCCTTCCCTCTCTACCCCCTCCTCCATTCCACATTCCACCCTTGTCATCCCTAGGCTCAACGCAGTGGGTGGTTGGGTTGTGCATAGAGCAGCTAGGGGTTGGGTTGTGTGTGGTGAAGTTGGACAACCTCTCTTTGGTTTTTCATACTAACAAGGCCTCTAGAGATCTATATATGAATATCATCATTGTACCTCACCCTGATATTCACTTTTTTAGGTCATATTACCACCTCTCTGGTGACCTAACACATTGATGCCCACTCCCATTTTCTTATAGTCTAGTATGGGAAGGTTTGTTGTTTTCACTCAAGTCAGTATGAGGATGTAGGTGGCGTAATCTGGAAAGCTTGGAACAAAGGACATCCTCTTTCACACTTTTCAATATTGGTAGCTTGTTATGATTGATGTGTTCCAGGTTCTGTCACAACGGAGGTTGCTCAGGGAGGATAACTTCTTTCATCTACGGTTTCAAATGTATTTTTTCTTTTAAAGATGATTAATTTGATTTTTCCTTTTTGGTTTTTTTGATTTTTCCTGCTTGGGTTTTGGAGGTTTCTAGTGTGGCATAGGAAGGGGGGGATTGTGACAATGACAGAGTCATTTCCTAATGATGATAGTGGATGGATGAAGGTGTTAATGGCTAACATGGTGCCTCATTGTTCGGTCCACATCGGTAGTGGCGATTTTTTTTATTTTAATTTCATATTGTTTTGGTCTTGGATCGGGCCTGCGTACGTGGTTACCACTTCATTTAAGCATAAATTCATAAAATAAAATAAAAATATAAATTTCATAATATCTTCCACCATATGAAATTGTATTTGATAGGTGTATAGTCAATCAGGGAAACTAATCACATTGAATCAGTTGTGGATCCAATTGGAATATAAAAATACCTCAATGTATAAATTATTAGAAGAAGGTTTTGGTTGGGTCAGGTATTTAGTGTTATCATTTCATATTACCCCATTTATAAGCATGGGAACGACACCATATTGGACTAATGGTGAACTATGGGTGGTATTCCATGAATATTATGTAGTGTTTTTAATAGAATTTATATTAATAAATTTTAAATAACCATATATAGAAAATGGTAGAGGTTTAAGAACATATGTATATATAATGAGAAATTTGTGATTAAAGGGATGATGATAGTATGCTTATATTCTATAATTTAACAAGTGGTTCTCCCACTATAATAGAATATGGGAAATTTTTTGTTGAATCTTATATACGTTATATAAACACTTCCATGTGGTTTTAAAGGTTCATTAAGGATAATTAATGGGTTGAACATATGATCCTAATTAAGGAGGCACATGTGATATTATAAATAATGATTATTCGATATGCTAAAGAAATTTTTTATTCTTTTAGATTTTATTTTTGATTTTCACCCTTACACATTCATTGTTCATAACATTATTTAATCAACATTTTTGGTGGAGTGATTAAAATTTTTACAAACTATGGATTAAACACATGATAAAATTATTTAAAAAACATTGAATTATCACACATGACCATGTATTGATTCTTTTTTACCTATAAAAATTTATTTTAATTATTGATATAATTTACTCACAATATTGTATGGTAATTATTTTTAGTACTATTATTTTCAGAGATTATATATTCACCTTATGTTTTAGTGGAGATCTACACAAACCCATGAATTTCAATGATTTTTTATCATCTAATGATTGTATCCATTTTTAGAAATCATATAATTCAATTCATCATTGATTTATAATGTTTTTTTAATTAATACTCTATTAAATATAGAATTTGTTGCCACAATTCATTTTGGTAATATTGTATATAATTAATAACTGTTATTCTCAGTTTTAGTTCAAGAATATAATATATTTATTCGTGTTATTCTTCAAGAAGTTATTGAATATTGTTTTATAATTTTGACTAATATATATGTCATAGTAATTATAGAGTTATTTATTATTTATCAAATTTATATGTTATGTATTTATTTAATTTTTTAAATTTTTTTTATTAGGGTTTATATAATTAAATTTTTCTGTGAATGCGTCTTATTGTGTTTTTTCATAAAACATGCATAAATATTTTTTAATTATAATAATATTTTATTTCCAATAATATCATTTAATGTAGTATCACATTATATTCCAGGATTAATTTATTTTAACGTAATAAATTTTCAATATAACATTCTATGGAATATATTATATTTAAGGAGCCTTCATTTATTCAATTGGATAATTTTTTTCATACATTAGATACATATTGAAAAATATTATACTCCCATTTGATCATTCATAATAGAACAAAAATAATTGAATATGATTTATATTGATAATTATTTAAATATAATATATATATTGATTGGATAAATTTATTAAATCAATATGTTTTAAGATATAAATTATTTAGGAAAATTTTCTATAGAGTGGAAGAAGTTTTTTATATTTTATTTAATGTATTTTTTAATTCCATTAAAACCAAATGTACGTATATATTTGAGTGATGCATTATTTAATGAAAAAATAAGAAATCATGGGGTGTTCATTTATTAATATATATATCATAAATCAAATAATTATTATAATTACATTAATAGAACATATGTTTATAGATAAGGATAATTCATGTGGATAATATAACATTAGGGGTTAGAATTTTATTTTCAAATAATTGTATGTTTCTTGGTTTGGGGATAATTTAATAGTATTTTATCACATTAGTGGGTATATTTTATTCAGTATGTTTAATTTCAGTTTTCTAGCTATTTATAATCTATTATATATTTATTTGTTTCATAATTTTGATGGGATGATTTAAAGAAATTGTTAGGATAATTAATTTTTAGTAATTAGGTAATGAATATAATAATGGAAAACATAACCCAGTCTTGGTTTAAAAAATTGATTTATAAGATTAAATAAACAATTCCTATATATAAATATTGGTTTAATTATTTAAATTATATGTGTTATAAGTTAAGGAATTATATTAATAGGATTCATAAATCTAACGATGCCTTTATATTATTTTATATGATTTTATTTTTAACATTTTATTAATTTTATATTTGTAATTTAAGAGAAAATTGGTCACTAATTTCATGATGAATACTATATACATAGACATCCACTATCACTTAATTTATTTATTAATATAATAATATGAAAAAAAATATTCCATTATGATATAAAAGATAATTTTTTACTATTAATAATAAAAACATCTAATATCACAATATTAATTTTTAACAATTATATAATTAAACAATTGAAACCAACATAAATAAATTATAAAATAATAATATTCATCTTTTAAAAGTGACTAAATTCGATTGTCTAAATTTTCTGATACTATATCTAATGAGCGTAAAATAAAAACACAAACATATAATGAATATAAATAAATTTATTGATGAATATATAAAAACATAACTATATATTTATTTTATGATTTTGGGAAAACATTTTAAATTTTTAGAAATAGTACATAATTAATAAAAAAAGTATTTTTTTTAAATAACTATGATAAAATATGTTAATAATATATTAATATTATGTGGAAAATAACGATATTGATATATATTATGTAGAAAAATGATATTATGTTCCCAGTAATATATATATATATATATATATATATATATATATAATTATGTGCTTATATAACGATAATGTAACCATTTTCATTTGAGAGACTAAAATGAAATTATAGTGATGGAATTTCATTAATAGTGGAAAATATAACAACCAATGTGTTTTTCTTGTAATATAAATCATTATTTCAAATGTGGATGTACCTTAGTGGTAATGTCGATTATGTGTTCCTCAAAATACCCATGATTGAATCCATGAATTCCCCATGGATAATTTGTGATAATGTGGTGACACAAAGATGATGTTAGAATGTTGAGATGTATGTATGATTAAGACAACAGTGTGGTTCTTATACATGAGGATGCAGCATGGATTTTGGGAAAGACACATGGCCTCTAGGGTATGGAACGATATTGAACATCATGGATGTATGATCCATAAAGGGAATTAGAGCACTGGTATCCACCTATATAGCTAAATAGATTTGAAAAATGATAACGTATGGAAATGTCATTAGTACCTAGAACCTTGATACAATTCCTAGATAAATCCTAACTGATCATCCATGCATGGTGTGGTTCTACGCACCGTAATTAGAGAAAATATTAATCATTTGATGTTATAAGTGATTCGGGTCACTGACCCATTAGGCCATATACTAAGGCTTATTCTATTAGGACTATGGGATGTGTGAGTGTTCCAATATAAAAGTAATGAAAACATACACATGTGTAATATCATTTAAAAACTACTACAAATAAATGGTAAACTACATATAAGAAAGAAAAATTAAACTTGTATGTGACCCTGATGCCCCTAAAATTCATGTAAACATCAAGATATTATTAACAATACTGATCTATATCCTCCTCCAACTGGTCTAAATATAGTTTATATATACATTCGGTGAGTATAATAGTATACTCAGTAGTATCAACCATAAATCATCCCATTAAAAAGATAAGGATAACATTAAAAAGAATAATATATAACATGTGAAACCAACTCATCTCATAAATAGTTATACTAGGATCCAATAATTCCCATTGATACTCTCACAACATATTTTATAAAATATAATATAATTTAATAGTGAATATCAAGTGCACCATGAAATCACTTCACCACTGGTTTACCACTTTTCACCAACATCACACTTCTTATGAATCTCTAAACAAAATTGTTATCCCATAGCCATCTAATATAAGATCCCCAACATGAACCTCGTGAAATAGAATACTACTCCCACATAACAAAAAACTAATTAGTATGTTTCTTATATTTGGCATATCCCAAATAACATGTATCATACATCACATATTATACCACAATCCAACACAACCCATTCACGGAGTAATGATTGGTAAGCCATAAAAACCAATACATGATATAAATATAGTAGTTCATAAGAAACGATATTCATATATCTGACAGAAATTTTTTTCCCATTTGTTCCCTATAATAGTGAATCAATTTTATTTCAAATTCCCCCAATTTATATATATTTAGAATAAATCCTTACACATTACGATGGAGGGAGATGTAGGTCCCACTCATCTTATAGTTAAATCATAAAAACATGTTCCACATGATAATAAATTACCCTATCATATCCCACGAAGTGGTATGGTTATTGAAAAGTGTAATCATATCATTACATGTGGAACAATATATTATTCAAAATCATTTAATTATAATCATTACTTGTCAAAATAAGCAAGTTTCAAAAGTATACAACCCATGATTGAGAAACAATTTTCACAAATAACATGCCATCAAAACATAATTCATTCAAAAAAATATTATAAATGACAAAAACGTAGTAATTATATAATAAATTCATGAGTAACACCAATGAATATTATTTTATAAGGGAAATAATTTTTAAATATCTTTTAGAAACAATTATTGAAGAGAAAAAATTTATTAATGGAAAAAAATTTAAAATGAAAACCTTATTTATTATTTTATTGAATATATATTTGAAACATATAATGGAAGAGTTGAAAATAATATAACGTTTATAAATTACTTTTTTTATGAAAAATTGCTTCAATTTTCCAATGAAAACATCACTGATTTTTTAATATCATGGTTTTTTAATATAACTGATTTCAGACTAGAGAGATACAATAATATTTAACATAAAAAGATTATCATAAGCACTAAAGCGAGGAAATATAGTAATAATACCTGAGGAAATAATGAATAATTAAAAGATAAAATAAATCATGAGTGTTATTAATATAAGGATCACAAGATCCCATCAGATGATAATAATCATTAAGAATCTAAAAAAGTTATAAGATTGTTTCTTTAAACTCTTACATGTCGGTACCATGGGATCACACATTCATGGTAAGAAAATAAAAAATAGTGAAACTAATAAATAAATTAATATTTGTATATTAACGAAATAAAATGTAAATTGAATGTATATACACCTCAAAAATTATTCGGCGCATCAAGAACCATGAGTCTCAACGAAGGGAAATTGAGACAAAAACTATTTAGCAATATTTTAAATTTTGAATCATAACCCCCAAGAAAAAAAGATCATAAAATGGATATGTGAATAGACATAAAATTTTTGATAATATATATATAATATATTTATCATTAGTACATACACCTTGAAAAGGATTTTTTTTGTGAATACAGATTTTATCAAGTGGAAAAAACAGAGAGGAAATCCCTTTACCTTGTATGTTTACTCTGAACTTAATAATTCAAAAAACTAGTTTAATAAATATGAATTATTATATATATTTTATGGAACCATATTCTTATATCTAATTCCATATATTTTTTTATTATTACATTATAACACTTTATTTTTGACAATCTTATGTTGCGGTTTCACTTCAGTTAATATTTTAATTTTTCTTCACATGATTCTTAATTTGTTATATCAATAGGATTTATACTTATATAATGATTACTGAATATAAAACCAGATATAAAGATAATTTATATTCATTATATTTATATTATAATAAACTATGTAATATAGATGAATGAAATGAAATATACCATTCATGGAGATAGTAAGCCAAACATATGCATGAAGAATATTATCATTTTTATTTAAGTATTTTATGAATGAAAGAAAATGATATATATATATATATATATATATGTATATATATATGAATATAAGATAAATATATAAAATTTATAAATATATATATTAAATAATTATGATAAATCCATATTTAGAACATTCAATGTTGTGTCCTAATGAATCATATCAATTTTTTGGGGGAAGTAGTCCACAATACCTCATACAAAATTATCATATTTACAGAAAATAGAACATCAATGGATATGTGTTGTAAACAAATTAAATAATATTATTGAATTAAAAATTCTTATATATTAAATATATAAATTTATTTAGTATCATAATTTCCACCATGATAAGATTTGAAGTAAAAAATAAACAATATTAGTTTAGTGAGGTTATAGTTCTCCAAACACATTTTTTTAAAGTAGGTAGTGCCTTGGTCATAGACCAATGTACAATTTATTGAATAATAAAGAAAAAAGTTACAGAAGACGAAAATATGGGATTTTCTTACAATATCTATAAATAAAATGAAATAAATCAGCTGGTAGGGCATCCAGCCAAGTCACGTTCTGGTGAACACCTTTATTAGTAAGGGCATCAGCAACAACATCCACTTCACGGAAGGCATGAGTAGCAATGTAGTCAATCCCACGAAGATAATTCTAGAAATTCATCCAAATAGTGGTAAGAATCCATGCTAGATAAATCACACCATTCCAAATAGCTTGGACAGTGGTGGTAGAATCACTTTCGGTCCAAATATTTCTCCAACCTCTTTGGAGAGAAAAATAAATAGCATGGATGTCCCCCAACATTTCCACTTCCAAAGATGAATCAAAACCACATCCACCATAGAAACATCCATGGCACTTAGCAGAAGAGTCTCTATAAATCTCTCCACAGTTGGCAGGACCAGGATTTCCCTTTGAGGAACCATCAATAGTCTCTTCGATACACCCTTGCATCGGGGATTTATAGAATACTTCAAAGGTACGCCTGGGATGAGGATAAAAACCCACAACACGAATATGGTGATGAATATCCAAATCACTAACAGAATTGTTGCAGTTGTCTTTTTGGATTGAAGCAGCCTCTTGAATCGCTATGAGAATTCGATATTTTCATAAATTGAGATAAAATGAGTTTTTAATATAAATAATATCATTTCTGACATACCATATCTCATGTAAGAGATCTTCCATAGTAGAATGAAATGTGTTTTTAATTTTTTGTGAGGCTTCGTGGCTAATACACTTTTTCAAAAGCCTAGAGATCGAGTCAGAAGAGGGCCATTTGGAGATAAATAAGTCAAAAATCTAATTCCATAAAGCAGAGGTTGTAGCACATTACAAAAAATGATGATCAGAATCCTCACGGTGTTGATTGCACAATTGTCATTTAGAATAGAGTTTAATGCCAAAATATTGTAGACCAACATCTGTTGGTAATCTATTATGTGCGATATACCAAATAAGAGTGATCCTTGAGGGTTTGATCCATGGATTATTGAAAGAGCTCACCCATTAATAATTGGAGTCTATTCTAGACAAATTATGATTGAGAAACTTTTTTCAATCAAGAATTCCATTAGGATATGGTTCCCAAACAAGGAAATCCAAAGAATTCGGAATGGTGTACTTTTCAATGATATGGGTGATGCTATCATGAAGATCATACCTATGAAGTTGTAGAACATCTTTGATAGACTGACTAGTATCCTCAGGGTTATTTTTTGTAGGTAACATAGTTATCAAGGGGGTAGCAGTCCAATTATCAAGCCAGAAATTGATGCAAGAATCAGTGCTATCCATCCATCTACAGTATTGCATAGTCTTATGATAACAGTTACTGATGGATGGCCAAATCGTGGAATTGATGAAATTAAAATTCCCCTTAAAAAGTTCATCAAGGAATCTATGATTTAGAAAATCAGTATCCTTATAGGTAGTTTTTATTAAACACCAAGTGTGTCCAACTTGAAGGGAATCATTAAATAAATTTAAATTTTTTATACCAATTCCCCCTTTTTCAAGAGGTTTACATCAGGTCATCGAAGGAATAGTAACAAGTTTCTTTTCAAAACTACTTCCATTCCAAATGAAATTTTTTATAAAGGTATTAATTTTCTTAAAGGTACCTATCGACCACATATAATTCATGATGGAATATACCATTTTTATACGATTGTCAATTTGACATGAGAAATTCTACCACCCATGGAAAGGGATTTAGCCTTCCATGTAGATAGATGATTAATAATTTGATCAATTATAATAGAGAAGAAACTAGATTTAGGTCTCCCCCAAAATATCGGGACACATATATAAGTGAAAGGGGAAAACCCTTCTTTAATTCCATGATTATTGGTAATAATAGATTTCCTTCGAGCGGAGAAGTTTTTTCTGAAGAAAAGATGAGATTTCTTCGATGAAATGGCATGACCTGTGATATCCTCATAATGAGAAATAACTTTCTTGAGGAAAATAATATTCCTTGGAACCCTTTAAGAAAAAATACGATATCATCTACATATAGATGGTGAGTGGGGACATTAAGGTTTCTAGTATCCTGGATAGGATTGAGCTTATTTTGGTCAAACAGAGTAGGAAGGAGCTTCCTGATGTAATCTTCAGCAATGAGCAATAGAATGGCCGAAAGAGGGTCTCCATACTTAACTCATTTAGTGCATTTGAAATAGCATAGTGGGGTTCCATTGATCAAGATGGAGATAGAGGAAGATTGAAACAACGTTTTAATACTCTTGAAAAATGTCTCATTGAAACCAAAGATTTCTAAAACTTTTAATAAGAAATTACAATCAATAGTATAAAAATCTTTTCTAATATCATGTTTAATAGAAACACTACCTCCCATCGTACTCTTTTTTAAGATATTGGTATATTCAGAGGTGAGAAAAATAAAATCATGAATAGACCTTCCGTTAATGAAACCATACTGATTCCATGAAATGATCTTATTACTTATAGGAATAATCCCATTAGCTATAATTTTAGTGATAATCTTTAAAAGAGTCTTTATCAGGGAAATAGGTCAATATTGATGAATCTATGAAGCATTATCAGCATTAGGAATTAAAGTAAGGAATTGAGAATTAATTCCATGAGGGAGAAATCCATTTGAAAAAAGGACCTCACTATATTGAAAACATAAAAATGTATAGTATCCAACTGCTTTTGGATTAAACCATTGTTGAAACCATTCGTACCACAAGCACTATCTGGTTTTAGTATAAAAAATGTGTTTCTGATTTCATGATATAGAGGAATGCTTAAAAAAGATTTATCATCTTTTTCATCAACCATCAAAGGTATAATATCAGATCTAAGATCTACATTTATATCAGGACCATTAAAAATTTAATGAATGTAAGAGGAAATATGGATCGAGATGGGCTCTTTAGTGTCAATGATCGTATCATTGTGTAAAATATTAGTAAGAGGGAAATCAAATTTCATAAATCTTTGTAGGGAATTATAAAATTGAGTAGTTCTGTCACTATCATTGATGCACACCTGTCGTAGGGTGTGGAAAAACAATTATTTCCTAAGTTAAAATGTAGTAATGTGGTTGACCTAGGATGTCTCCCTAAGAGGAGTGCACACAAAACGGGTTGTCACATTAAAACAGGGGGAAAATGTTGGGAAAGGAAATTTGAAATTCAAATGATTGAAAAAATATGAAATTAAAACGGTGATTAGGTCGTGGTCGGTTTTCTAATTATAAATCTATCCTTGTTTATTTTAATTCATACCTCTTCTTCTTAGATGATTAAATTGAGTTTCTACAATCATTTTCTCTCACTTCCTTGGTGAAATTATTATTGTGAGAGAAAACCTTACCAAGAACATGGTTTGGTCAACTCTCCTTCCATGTGTAAAATAGTTTTATTGAATATCCTTAATTTAAATGGGCAATACCTGATCGGGTTTTGTTTATCCCAAACAATCAAGAACATTCACTACACCTTTTACACGTACTGACGATCGTCGAGTACTTCACCACTAATTCCATGTTTATTCCATCGTATATAAACCAGAAATTAGTGGAGGGAGATATTGATTATTTTACCAAGGAAAAACTAAATAACGGAATTAATATTCAAGAACGATCGAACTTGATAATAAAATCCTCTATAAGAAATTTAAAACAACTTTTAAGAAGAAATAAATATATTCAATTGCGTCCAAGGACACAAGCATTAAAATGTAGAAAATCAACCCTTCCCCAATCACTCCAAAAGTTTACCCCACCATGGTAAGGGTAATCGAGTTGAATGGAGAAGAATAAGGCATTACAAAACTATGAATATGAAAATAAATAAAAGGGAAATCTGAAAAGTTCTCCTTCTTGGTGTCCCAAAAGGAATGGGTGGAGAATGGGATGCTTTGAAAGGGTGGAGCTCTCCTCCTTTTATAGCCAGAATGATTACCACAAATGTCGACGCGTTGTAGCCTCATTAAATGAAATCTTCACGCATTGAGCCCTTCTTGAATGTTGTTCATAATCCCCTTGGACGTGTCCCCTAAAAGGATCAGAGGATTTGGACATGTATTCCGAGAGTTATGGTCGTTTTACTATGAGCATTTATTCTGTACAGTCAGACTCTCCAAAACGAAATCCTTCGGATTAGGGTGATTTAATGACCCCATAAACGGCCAATTCACTCGGTTTATCCTTCATAAAAGATTCCCAAAAACCCCTTGCGCATCCACCCACCGATTTTCACAAGATTTGGGCCCATAGTGGATGAGTTATGGATCCCACATCAAAACTAGGAAGAACTGAAAATAGTTTTCTTCATCCAACTTGTCAGCTTCCTTTGAGCTTCCATATGGACGATTCATATTTCAGTCCAAATATAGTAAATGAATCCCTGGATGTGTCTAATCTGGAAAATAAATAATTTTTCAATTTGGATTAGTGTAGATAATGTTATGGCCAAACTACCGAAATAATTAAAAACTGTTAAAAATCCAAAATTTAAAATTTTTACTATTCAGCTCAAAATAACACCATTATCATAAAAATGAAACAATTCATCTTAGATGAACAATTTTTTGTGTTTAAAACATTGATATTAAATATAAATTAATTGAAAATATTTTCTCTTTCAATTCCCCCACACTTAGCACTTGGACTCCTGGACAAGTAAAAATCAAATCAAATCAAATTCAAAACACATATCAATGAGATCAATCAAATAAATTTTAAAAACAAAAAGATATCATGACTCATCAAAAACTATTATTTCAAGTTCTACAGTTAATATTTTAATATATTTTATCTTCATTTCTTATCCCATTCACACAAAACACCTACCTCACATGAATTTTCTCTCATCTCATAAATGTAAAGGCTGACCAAAGATTTTCTTATCCTAACTCACACAAGAGTCATCATAGGTTTGATAAATTCCTACTTCTCCACTCGATGTGAGTCAAGGAAATGTGTTTCTCATGAGGACTTTTCAGGGTTGTTCTGTGGCTTCCGGTTGGAAGTATTTAGATGTTAAAAGTTCTGAGGCCGAAAAAGGAAGGCTTGGCTCTTATTGAAGCAAAATTGCAAGATTCTAATTTTCACTCAAATATGGTCTCCTTCACTTCCCCTTTGTTGAAAATAGGCTCCATCATCATTCAATCAGCTCAGCAGCAAACATTTCAATCTTTTCAAACTTGATTTGTTTTCTTAAAGCTCCAGATAGGCACAACTTTCTTTTTACATTGGAAGCTCCATAAAGGCACAACTTCTCTTTTCATAAAAGCTCCAGAAAAGGCACAGCTTTCAACAGAATAATTTTTCAACATCACAAACATCTCTTCCACAATTTAATTTCAACCCAACATATAACCAAATGAGGTAGTACACCATAAGACATCTTCCCCCACACTTAAGTTCAACTAGATCATGCAATTTCACTTCAAGAGCAGGTAGGATAGGGAAAATTGGCTTGTAATGTGGCTATCCTAACAGGTAACTCATGGATACTAGGGGCTACAATGAAGGATAAATTTAAAGGTGGACCATAATGAAAAGGATTATTTTTAAAAGGGGGATTCAAACCAAATAAATGCCTTAATCGTTTAAAACACACGTACCCCAACCCTCAAGTTTTGAAAAGAATAAATCAAATTCTGGTTAAAACAAGAATGGTCTGGTTCTCTCATGAAATGAGGTGAATGAAAAGAATATGACAAAAATTGTCAGAAGCCTCACAGGAAAGTGATTTCAAAGATATAGATAGTGAAATATGGCACGTGATTCAAAAATCGGTGTACTTTTCATGAAATTACAAAAAAAATGAACGTGAAACAAATTCATTTCAGCATTCATTTAAGCTCAGTTTCATGAAATAGATTGGTTCACTCATTGAAATGGGTTTCAAAAATGATATTGATAATATTTTCTTCATAAAAATTTCAGAAACACCCCAAAAATTGAAAAATAAACACAAAATGTTTTTAAAACACACAATTTTTTTGAATTTTTTTTTGAAAACAAACATCAAATAAAAATCCTATACTACAAAGGTTCCCTCCCCCACACATAAATGATGTAGTGTCCTCGATGCATTCATGTGGATTTAACATGTAAGCCAATTTTCAAATGAATCACAACATCAAGCAAGTGTGAAGGAGAGGTACAACCTGATTTATTCGTTGTGTAACATTGAGTTAAGCTCCCAAGTGTTGCACTCTGAAAACCTAAAAAGAAATGAAAAAAAGAAAACATAAGATATCTATTGGAAGTAATGAAAATATAAATAGGATGATAATATAAGGATAAAACTTGGTTTAATCCCCCAAGTGGGCCCTAGGTTTTGACAGCCTCCAGAGGGGCAGTTCTAATCGATTATCCTCAATCTGATGGTGGGTAAGGTTTCTTGCTCATGAACTAACAAAAATTCTTCTTCCCAGCATGCACTTGATCCTTATTGTTGAGGACTCCATTGATATAGAATACCATGTCCACCTCAACTGTAATGAGATACAATATGCATGGTGGGGTTAGGATAATAAATGAGTCCTCCTCTTTCTTGGGTTCCACATGAAAAACATCTTCTTTATTCTCCAGTGGTTGCGGAAGGTATGATACATATATGGAAAAATCAAAGGCAATGTAAGAGTTTAATTCTATTTGAAAAAAATTAAAGCATGAAGAATCAATATCAAATTCATCCCTTTCAAAGTAAGTGGCTTGTGTCTGATTTTCCTATAGAGAAACCACATTGATCTTCTCATGTACTCCCTCCATTAATTGTTCAACAGGTTTGGGGAGCTCTAGATGTTCCACCATAGATGATTATCCTTTTTCATCGTCTTCCTCCACGGAAATACATGTGTCAGATGAATATGAAAAATTAAAATAAGGGGAGGTAATACTCAATTTAGTTTCCAAAAAATCAAACGAAAATGAGTTTATTAAAATATTGACTCCCTGATCATGTTTGTATTCAATTGGTTCTTCAATGGGAGGTGCTTATTGTAGTTGAATTTCCCTAGATAAGTGTAGGCAGTCATACTCCTCTATCTTCTCTTCAATTTTCACTGATTTGTTGGTTTCTTCCTTCAATGTTGTTGAGTCATCTACATTATAAGGAATTGTTGGCTCAAGAAGTTCCTCACACTCATTCCAGAAGTTATCCAGATCTTTTTCATCTCCCATATGTATTTCAATTGCTAAATCTTCTTCATCAATCTCATCCAACATAGATTGATATGGGTTCAATGGATCTTCTTTTAATTTCATCAATTCTTCTATGGGTTCTTCAACATGGAGGATTTTTGGGGATACTTATTCCATCAATTTTTCTAGTTCTGGTTCTTGTTCAGGCTCCATTTGTTTTTGATCCTAGGATGCAAGTACTTGTTCCACAATCCACTGTATTGAGGTCTCTAGGTTTTGAACTGTTTGACTAATTCATTCAAATTGGGATTCAATATCATTGTGAACTTCTTCTTCTTGGTGTTGTACATTGATTATGTCTTGATAAAATTATAGAAAATACTAATGAAGTTCAATTAATTCTCTGGCCAATCCCTCCAACACTGGGTATTCAAGGTTCTCTTTAAGGTTTTCAATGAGATCCTTGAATTCATCCTCTGTGATGATTTGGATTCGAGCTCCCCGAATTTGTTTAGACAAGAAAGAAACTTTATAATCTATAGACCATGGTGATTCAATAATTGGTTCTCTCACTGGTGGGCAATTTTTCCATGAATTAATGAAATAATCATTTGAAAAAAACATGGCAAAAGATATTTTTTTAAAATTGAAAAAGTCAAATATTTACAATTAGTTTGTGGCACTACCTCCCCGGCAACGACACCATGTTTTACGCACACCTGTCATAGGGTGTGGCAAAACAATTATTTCCTATATTAAAATGTAGTAATGTGGTTGACCTAGGATGTCTTTCAAAGAGGAGTGCACACAAAATGGGTTGTCACTTTAAAACGGGGGAAAAATTGTTGGGAAAGGAAATTTGAAAATCAAATGATTGATAAACTATGAAATTAAAACGGTGATTAGGTCGAGGTCGGTTTCCTAATTATAATTTTATCCATGTTCATTTTAATTCAAACCTCTTCTTCTTAGTTGATTAAAGTGAGTTTCTACAATCGTTTCCACTAACTTCCTTGGTGAAATTATTATTTAGAGAGAAAACCGTACCAAGATCTTGGTTTGGTTAACTCTCCTTCCATGTGTAAAAGAGTTGTATTGAATATCCTTAATTTAAATGGGCAATACCCGATCGGGTTTTGTTTATCTCAAACAACCACGAACATTCACTACACCTTTTACACGTACTGACGATCGTCGAGTACTTCACCACTAATTCCTGGTTTATTCCATCGTATATAAACCAGAAATTAGTGGAGGGAGATATTGATTATTTTACCAAGGAAAAAATAAATAACGGAATTAATATTCAAGAACGATCGAACTTGATAATAAAATCCGATATAAGAAATATAAAACAACTTTTATGAAGAAATAAATTTATTCAATTGCGTCCAAAACACAAGCATTACAATGTAGAAAACCAACCCTTTCCAAATCACTCCAAAAGATTACCCCACCATGGTAAGGGTAATCGAGTTGAATGGGGAAGAATAAGGAATTACAAAACTATGAAAAAGAAAATAAATAACAGAGAAATCTGAAAAGTTCTCTTTCATGGTGTCCCATAAGGAATGGGGTGGAGAATGGGATGCTTTGAAATGGTGGAGCTCTCCTCCTTTTATAGCCAGAATGTTTCCCCCAAATGTCGACGCGTTGTAGCCCCATTAAATGACATCTTCACGCATTGAGACCTTCTTTAATGTTGTTAATAATTTCCTTGGCCGTGTCCCTTAAAAAGATCAGAGGATTTTGACATGTATTCCGAGAGTTATGGCCATTTTTCTTTGAGCATTTATTCTGTATAGTCAGACTATCCAAAACGATATCCTTCGGATTTGGGTGATTTAATGCCCCCATAAACGGCCAATTCACTCGGATAGTCCTTCATAAAAGATGCTCCAAAACCCCTTGCGCGTCCACCCACCGAATTTCACAAGCTTTGGGCCCATAGTGGATGAGTTATGGATACCACATCAAAACTAGGCAGAACTGAAAACAGTTTTCTTCATCCAACTTGTGAGCTTCTTTTGAGATTCCATATGGCCGATTCAGATTTTAGTCCAAATATAGTAAATTAATCCCTGGATGTGTCGAATCTGGAAAAGAAATAATTTTTTAATTTGGATCATTGAAAATAATGTCATGGCCAAACTACCGAAATAATTTAAAACTGTTAAAAAACCAAAATTCCCAATTTTTACTATTCAACTCAAAATAACACCATTGTCATAAAAATGAAACAATTCCTCTTAGAGGAAAAATTTTTTGGGTTTAAAAAAATGATATTCAATATAAATTAATTGAAAATATTTTCTCTATCAATCATCATTCCTTTTGGTTTTAAATATTTGTTAACGGAAATTATCTTTGAATGTGTGAAAAAAATTAATTTTTAAATAGAGATTATCCTCAGCTTGAGGGTCAACATTAAAATCTGAGTTTGTACTAAGTGTTTGAATTTGGCTTAGATATTTTTTAAGGGCCAAAATATCCAAGTCCATTTGTGATCTTCTTGATTTACACCAACCTTTGATGGCATGCTTTAAGGTTTTCAACTTGAAAATACAGTCAAATGAGTCATTTTGATGTTTCATAGAATCTCAAATGTTATTAATAATGGTGACATAGTTGGGATCCGTATACCAAGAATTATTTAATCTAATGGGAAAGATATGTTTACGCCTGTTAATGAAGGAACTGGATAATATGGGATGTTGATCAGAGTTAAACCGTCGAAGAGTAATATTAGAGACATTGTCCAAAATGTCAAGAGAGTTCATGTTGACAAACACTCTATCAAGTTTTCTGGAAACAGTTTTATTATAATGCCTTTTATACCAAGTATATTTATTACCAGTGAGAGTAACTTCAATAATATTTCAATCCTAAATGGAGGATCTAAATTCTATTGAAGATATAGAGAGAGGCGAGGGACCAATTTTTTCGGAAGAATTAAGAATGGAATTAAAGTCTTCCAAAACAACCCAAGGTTCATGAATAGAATGGACTATAACAAACAAGACTTTCAAAAGATACCTTACATCTTGATATATATTTTTGGAATATATCATCATACAATAATTATGTTTCCCTTACCAGGAGAAGTAACATGTAGATTTTTGTTCATAGGTTTTAAAAATGTTGATGTTTTGGAGAGAATTGTGATAGAAAAGCCACATAGAGTCTGTCTGGAGACCATTCGTACAGGAACCTAAGAAAATTTAATTGAGAGAGCCTATCCTCATGAGATTAAAATTAATTTTTGACTTTAGGCTCAGAAATAGAAAATTTATATGATTTATGAGTGGTCAAATACCTCATGAGTATGGTGGAGGTATCATTATTTGAGATACCTTGACAATTCCAAAAGAAAAAATTCATTTCTATTTGTGTTTTTGGTCAGAACCCCCATTTTTGTGTTTCCCAAGAACCTTTATTCCATTGAGATATCCTATCATGATTAGAGGAATTATATTTTGATTTATCCTCATAGGATTTGAAATTAAAGATAGGATAAATAGAACCAGTCTTTGAAATATCAAAAAATTGAACAGAAACAATAATATTTCTAGGAGTTGAGGTCAAGGTGATGTTGCCCTGTGACTGATCCACAGCTAAACCCAATACATGCGGCTATGTAGGTGAGTTATGAACAGGATTGTTTTACCAAAACATAGGGGGTGACATCAGATATAGATTTATCAAATCCACATGCAGAATTTAAAGAGGAATTCGACTATGAGGCAAGAACCTGCTCCACCAAAAAGAGGGGGTGCATCAAGTAAAAAGATGTGAATATTGGGGGACTGTCCTCACATTTAACCACACGGGAGCACTGTCCCATAACAGTATCAGTATTTGGAGGAAAAAATCATAGACTTATCAGAAGAAATGTGAGAAGTGATGTGTGGATGAAAATGTAAAGATGGCTCACCATAAATATTATCATTACATGCTTTCATGATAAGATGATCAAAATCAGGCATAATAGAAATTCCAGAAGCAGGATCAGAACAAATATTCATCCTCCTTTTGAAGAAGGTGTATCAATTTACTGGGTTCTAAGCTTTCAGCCTTGTTACCTAGTATGTTAACAGGATCAGTAGCAATAATTCAACCCAATCTGAGGGAGGGGGACTCAAACTGGTAGACCAAAGTATTCTTTAGTGGATCATGCAAGGAGCCTAATCCTTCCAAAGAAGAAGTAGGGTTTTGGATCCCCTTGTCCATGAAATCAAACTCATTACTAGCTGGTTCTCATGGAATAGCTTCATTAATATCCAAAGGGAGAGCAGTGGGGAGGTTGTTATTGTCCATTGTAATTCCATAATCTTGAAAGCTATGGAAGATTCCAGCAACCATATCATCAATTTTAGTGTCTAATTTAGCTTCCATGAGAAGACATTCATCCTCATATACAATTTCCCCCATGATTGGCCATCATGGGGGGAAACATTAGATTTATTAACCCAAATATCTTTCTTTTTCCTAGGGGGTTTAGGTTTTCCAAGTGCACCCTTTCGTTTATTGTTATGATTAATCTCCTTACAATCATTTGTTATTAGAGGAACAACCTTATTTTTAAACACTCTAAAATTAGAGAGGTTATGCCCTATTAATTTGAAAACAGAACAAAGGGGGGGGGGTTCTCATATTCAACTATGATCTTAGTTCTATAATCAACGGAATTGATGTTAATAATAGATGGGAGTTCTGTGGCAAGGTTAACATCACCCATGATTCTAGAAAATAGTTTTAGGTCACCATTTAAGGTTATATGATCAATATTTAAAGGAATTGCAATTCATGAAGCCACATAATTTATGATTTTTGGATGCCAATAGAACCAATTCAGTCCATGGAGTCTCACCTATACTTGTGCCATTGAATTTCTGTGTGTGTGTTGGTCAAATGAGACATCTCGGTTTGAAATTTTATGAAAACCAAGTTTTAGTTGGATGTTATCAGATTTCCCGACCTGTTCGATATCTTCCTGCGAGTTAAAGAGAATTTTATAGTAAACTTTTCCAATAGGAACCATCTTCCACCTTTCCATTTCCAAGCAATGCGATATTCCGGTTTTGAGGTCCATCAGAGGCCAAGGGCGATTCAAGAGTTGTAAGAAACTCGGCCAAGAACAGAGTATTTATACATTTTAACTCTTTTTCAAATTGAATCTGGATCCAAATTCACTGTAAACCCACCCTCATCATGCTTTATGAAGAGTGGTGGTTTATTTTCCTTCACACTGCTGAGATCTGATCCTTGTAGTGCATCGTGTAAGGAGACAGGAAATGCTCGATTCGGTGTTTTATGATTGCAAGCATCTATTTGTTAAGATCCAACATCCAAAGGCGCAAGAGTAGCATGAGGATCAAATTACCAGTACATATCAAATCCATCCATGGATAAAACTTAGGAAAAATAAAGGAGACAATATAGGGTTTGGTGCGGTCACCGAATCGCCTCATAGGCCGCTATCGAGGAACCCATCTTTTCTCCCCAAACACATTAACAATATGTTTATTACCCATTTAGATAGAGGTGTGTAGTTTTGTATGATGAAATGATATCATAAAAAATCCTAGTATATTAAGGATTAATTTTATGTTATAAAATCATGTAATAAAGATATAGTAGGGTGTGGAGAAGGAAAAAATGAGCTTGAGAGAAAGTGTTTCATCTTAATCGAGTAACTCATGTTGGGTTGTCCCCAATGGATTCATTGAAAGAATTTATTCTAAATGAGTGGACTGAAGTTGTAATGCAGTAATTTAAAAATGTTTATTTTACAGTTATTAATTGAGCCAATGATTTTTTAGAGTTGTTACGATGTGTTAGATGATGTGTCCTTTTTTATGGAATGAGTAGTGGAACTCTTAAAAATATTTGAAGAGGTCATTCCACCTCATGTTTTTATATTGATGGTGGATCCAATAATGATCCAAAAAATAATTAAAGGGGTGATATTGCATATATATTGATAAAAATGGATCATTGAAAATTTTATAGTTCTTTTGGGGTCTTATGGTTAGTATTTAGTCCCTAATTATGCTTAATTTATCCTTAAATTATCAAATTAATTTTTATTACATTCACTAATATTTTTGGTAGAAAAACTTTTTGACCTTATTAAAAATTATAAATTATGTTTAATCAAATATGGATTCAAATTTTTTACATTACAATATCAAAATTGTAAGAAATTAATTTAAAATTAATCCCACAATATTGTGGGGAATGAGGGTTTTTTAAGTAAAAAATGATAAAATTGTTGTATTTCTTGTATATCCAATTTGAATGTGTAATTGGTTATAATTACCGAAATTAGATTAATTTATTAAAATATAATAGAGTTAAAATTTTATTCAAAATTAATATATAATTTATCATTATAAATAAATTATTTGAAATATAATTTTGAGTTGAAATATGGTATTTTTCACTATTCATCCAAAAATGATGTTTATCAGAAAAATTCCAAAAATATTCCTATGATAATTTATAAAAAATAAATTTAATTTTAATTGTATATTATATATAATAAAATTTATACATTTTTTGAAAATTAATTTTATTAATTTTCATGGATGTACATCAAAATCATTTTATTCGTGAAAATGAAAATTTTAAACATTTAAGGACAATACCAAAAATCAAATATTTCATTAAAAATAAGATTAATTTAAATAAAAACATTATATATAATCATTCATATTTAGTCATTACTAATCATATTAAATTTTACAATTTATATGTTATTGTTATGTCTTTTGAATAATTTTAATAATAAAATTATGTTGTGTGGAAACATCGATGATCCCTGTAAAATATGTCATGTCAGGGTTGTGTATAACATACACACAGTTAGTGTTGCAAGTAACATACTTTGTGTCGATGTTCTACGTATCATATACCATTTTGGTTTGTGTATCAAACACTATGTTGTTGTTTGGTGAATGGAATTTTTGCATTTTTGTGTTTCAAGACAAAAATGAAAATTTAATTTATTCGAAATAATGTATATTTAAACACATGGGTTACATTAAATGGAAAGTATAAAGGAATTTGTAGTATAAAAAATACAAAATATTAATGAAATAATAAATTTTAGATACAGTATATATATATATATATATAAATTGTTCCTATCATTAGGTCAACTATGAGAGGTTATAATGAAAAAATGTACACTCATCATTTCGTGATTTGTTTGATCTCCATACGTGTAAAGAGTATGTTGGTTACAAGTTAGATGGATGTGTGTATAAAAAATTGTAAAACCATAAGAATAAAAACATCCTATTACATTGAAGATTCTTTTTTTATTATACATTCATTTAATAAATACTGTAAATGGGGAAGAGAAATAAAATAATAGGATAGTTTCAGAGAGATGACATTACGTCTTGATCGGGTAACTGCTTTCATTTTGGGCCAAAACAGTTACTTTTATTGATTTTAAACCCATGGGGAGGAATCTATGAAAATGGAAGGTATTTTTGGATGTTTAATTTTAAGATATTTTTATAACCATAGTTGGTTGAGATATGAGAAGTAGAGGGAGATGCGACAACCTTTTATAGGGAAGAGAAATTAGAAAATTGGAATTTTTTGACAAACATTTGGGTACCCATTTTATTAAATACAAAGACAAGATATTTGAGAATAATATCAATAATGGAATGTCATGGGAATTGAAATTTCTAGAAAATGGTTGTTTTAATTGGTTATTGTTCTTTTTTAATCTATAATTTAAATATTAAAACTGTAATAACATAAGTTTTCTCTTAACCATTATAATTAATTTTATTCACATTAACTAATATATTTGGTATAAATATTTATTACCTCGTTATATTTTATAAATTATTGTTATTAAAAATATGTATTCCATTTTTCTTAATTATCAAAATAGTAGTGGTAGAAATTAATTTAAAATTTATTTTGCTGATGGAACTACATTGCATGTTTTTAATGTAAAAACATATACCCTTTATTTAAGATTTGATACCCAATTTCAAAGTGAAATTGTTCCAAATGAACTAAATTGGATTCATTTATAGAAATATTTAAATTTTAAATTTTTTATCAAATATATAATAAAATTTTATCATTAAAATAAATTAGGTAAAAAAACAGCTTGGAAATAAAATATGATAGTTTTCATTGTTCATCGTAAAATTATTTTTATCATAAGAGTCCACAAATATTTCCATAATGTAATTTTGAAATTATAAATTAAAAATAGAAATTCATTTTTTAAAAATCAATTTCTAAATTTTTCTAATATTAATTTTATAATTTTTCATTTAAGGAAATTAAAATAAATTTATTTGAGAAAATATTATTTTAAAATATATAAGGACATTAAGAAATATTATATATTTCATCATAAATACGTTATTATTATATAAAAATTTTATTAATTATTTTTAAAGTGTATATCACTCTTTATATTACTATGTTTAACTGATATATTATAATTATACAATTTAAATAATTATGACAACAAAAATATGATTCATAGAATCTCAATGTTTCATGTAGCATATGAGAACTTTGTGTTGTGTGTTTCATACGCCAATTCTGTATTTCTTGTAACATACACCAGGTATAAATATATAAAATTTATTATGTGTACTCAAGCTAAAATTTATATTGTGGGTTATTCATGATTGACTAGATGTTTCATATAACATAATCAGAATAATATTATTTAATATAAAATAAAATATTTTCAATTATAGGTGAAATGAATATTAATGAAATTGTTAAATAATTAAAAAATAAATATGCCAAAAAATATAGTGGAGTCCAATATACCCCCAATAAAATGATTTTTAAACTCAAAACTCTTCTATGTTATCAAATTATTGATACTTGAATGTTTTATTCATAGAATCCCAACTCGTAAAATTTTATTCTAAAACATCCCTTTAAAAGGGAAAGACAGATCCATAACTATAACCCAATGTAACATATAACCCGGTTTCCATATTGAATAATAAATGATTTTAGAAAAGACTGTATATGAAGTAATATCTTAAATATGTATACGGAGTGATATAATTCATCAATCCAAAACAAGTGAATGATCAAATAAATTTTGATGGCCTCAATGTCATAAATCTGCGATGATTTAAAAGGCTATCAGTTCAGAAAAATAGACAGGACAACATTTTCTGATCATTATCCTATTTTGAGTAATTCTATTACTAAAAAAGATTATATGGAAATATAATAACATAACAAATTTATAAAAATAAAATTACATTATTTTTTTGTTCTTTTAACTATTTCTAATTCACACATTACATAATGAAAAAGTTGTGCTAAATAGAACTTTGATTCCCAAATCATAAAATACACATTTAGAAAATATTAAATCTCATAAAATAAATAAAATTATAACTATTTATCTATAACTATTCATAATGATAATTATGGTTAGTAAATTATTTTCTAAATATAAAAAATAACAATATTTTTCTTTATAAAAAATTATTAATAATAAAAATTTATACAATAACCATGAAATCACATAGAACATTGGTAAGATTAAAACCCTTATAGTATTTTTGTCATGGGTTTAAGACATACAACCTTTCCAGACATCATTGGATGTCACCTGAAATACATGATGACCATTATTCAAACCCGACTAATAGAATTTCCAAAATATATAGAAATCATTAAAATATGGTAGATCACTAAATATCCTTTTATTAACTATTCTCAATACAATCTCAATAAATAAATATTTCTCATGATGTCTCATGTTACATTTTCATGAATGATCAACTAATAATTTCTTTCAATGATAAAAATAAAATACATTGGATATTAATTAATGAAATATGCTTAATATTGATCACCAAAATATCACAATGTATCTTTTTGTTGTCAAATTCTAATGAAGGTAATACCATCATGCTAAATTATCATAGAACATGGTAAAAACATTAATTACCACAAATATTTTTTGAAAACATGAATGATTGTTTACTCCATTAAATATTGGGTATAATCCATTAATAAAAGAAGTATGAAACCTCATCCATTGTAACATCCAAAGTAAGTAATTAATAATACATATTTTTTATCTATGTCTATTAATAAATTAGATTGTATTTTATAGGCTTAAAATGAGAATAAATCCAATCTTTATCATGGAATACACTAATATTTTTAAAAGATTGTTTTACTGCTTTTTGATGGAAATCCATTTTTAAATCAAACTTTTGACAACTTTATAAGATATATTTGTCAAAATAAACTTATTATTTATGATTGGAACATTTAAATATACTGTGTGTAAATTTTTGTTATTTTTCCTATAAAGTTCATTTTTTAATGAATAATGAAAAAGGTTGTATTTTAATTCAAATACTCTTTTTAATATAATTTATTTATATGATTAGATTCTCTTTTGAATTGGTTTTAATGTTAAATTAGAATATATTTTTACCATTTAATCCAATATTGGTCGTTGGAATTAATTTCCCTTTGAAATTGAACTTAAACTAATGTCAATCTTTTGATACTTATTGTTTCATAAAAACACTCTTTTTGTTTTGACAACGGGAATTAATTATTAAATTAATTAATGTAACTTATATGTTTTGAATTTCGTAAAATATAAACCATTTTTGATTTCAGAATATCTAATATAGCTTAGGGTGAAGTTTTGGTATTTTTCTGAAAAACTTCAATTTTTGAAGAATAGTGAAACCACTATGTGGTACTTAAAAACCTGATTTTTCGTTTAAATGAAATTTTACCACCTCTGTGTTATGAACTTCAAAAATCCGACATACATGGTTGTCATTAAGAAGTAAAATGTGTTTCAATGGGATCAATATAATTTTTTGGTGAATAGAAACTTTTATGTTTTTAATTGCGATTAGAGGTAATTAGTGTACTTTAAGGTAAAAATAATGTTTTAATAATATGAAATGAACATGACACATGTCCTACCCTTATTGGATGTGTCATTTCCGACCAAAAAAAAATACATGGGTCAACTTGGGGACCCTAGGGAGCCACTATGGAAGGAAAATGACATTAATATATTTTTATTTACTGTTAAAGTAAAAATGTCACAAACATGTGTTGTTTTACTAAAACAATTTTGAGATGGGGTTATACAAGTCATATTTTTTACTATAAATATTAATTATAAAGATAAAATTATTTTATACATCATGATATATTTTTTATAGTTTTTAGACATTAAATAAATTAAATTATTTTTGACAACATGATGATGTAGTGATTACCTCATTATTTAATGATTTAAATAAAATGAAAATAAAATGTAAAATATAAGACCTACACATGTCAAAAATCTATTGGATGTGTGTATTTCAAACTATTATCACATTATCCTCGAAATATATAATTTGGGACCTTTTAAATCCGAAAATCATTTTATAATAATGTATCCTTTTATACCTTTCTAAGAGTTCCCCTCCTCTCCTCTTATAAAAGGCCCCCTCCTCTACCTCCTTACATACACTTCAAAAGCCTATTTCTCGGCCAACCCCTGCCCATTTTGTCTCTCCACATCCCTCTATAACTCTTAGAAGCCTCACATTGGGCAGAAGTCATCCCAAGGAAGCCTTTGAGCTCAAATCAAAAAGAGTTACCCGATTTAAAGGTAGTGTCTTCTCTTGTGTTCTTTTGTTTTATTTTGCTTCTCCAACCCCCTAAAATATATTTATTCATTTATATTGTAAAAAAACCAGTATCTTCCATATACTAGGATGTTTTTATAAGAAGTATTTGAGCTACACTTACACAAACCTACATATAATGGTTAAAGAACATACTGTTTACGTGGATGGCGAATTTCTGCCTCACGAAACGATGATTATTCAATATTCTATTAACACCTTCAAAGGTGGCCATTAAGATGACACTATATTTATATATGATATATAATATGTTTATTTTTTACTTAAGCTTCTGTATTTTTCATTTATGTAATACCATTATGGTTTCCATTATGGGTAAACGCGATATCTTCATTTTAGGAAGTGCGGACTACCGCCCCCTCAAAGTGATTTGATTCGTTAATGCCATATGTGGGACGTATAAACGGTGTAATTAATGGTATTATATATGATATTATACTGGAATTATAATATACCTTTATATAATTATGATTTTCATACTTAAAATACGAAATAGAAATGAAAGTAGCGTTCATGCGTACGTACGGCTTACCGTCTCCATGAACGGTGCATTTTATTTCATAACTCTAAACATTATGTAGTATTATAAATGCATTTATATACTAGATATATATCATATATATGATATCTACATCATGAGTATAACTCTGGATATAATGGGTACATGAACAACTTGTAATTATAAAGAGTTTATTTTTGACTCAAGTACCAATGATCGTTAAAATGACCGTTATTAACTTAAATAATTACATAGTGTTCATGACATGGTAATAAGTGATATAAAGGGAATAATGAACATGAAAAAAGGTTCTTATGCAATTATAAATTAACTTAATTTTATTATTCAGGTGGTTAAGGAATGACCGAGTCTAGTCGGACCCGAGGTATTGGACTTCGTCTCAATCTCCTTTCATTAAGGCATATTTTGTTTTTTACACAACCTTCTTTTATATGATGTATAAACCCCTGTGACGTTTACGTTTATCCAAAAGGAATAATTTTTTTATAATAATCCTTTTACATAACGAAAAAATGGAATGTTTTTATCGTGCGTATGCAGCGACAATGACTTCTCCGCCGCTGTGACCATTAGAGGTTGGTTTAGATAACTTTAGGAGTTATAATTTTATTAAATGATTATCCAAAAATATTTTTTTATGGTCAAATTGAAATGATATAGAATTTGAAGATTACCATGTTTCTTCATCTATGACATGTTTTTTCAGAATTGTTTTCAGCAGAGGAAACAAGGAAGCAGTGCTAGGAAGGCATAAAGAAGGAAATAACCATCCGAATAAGCAACCAGAGATGGTCAGAATTGGAACTGAACAGTTTTTTGCAGTAATGGATTAGTTGACTCAAGCGATAAATCATGGTTGTATCCATGCACGAGATCAGCCAGATCAACCGCATAGGAATATGTCAGAGGTGGAACATTTTATGAGGTAAAATCCCCTATAATTCAGAGGATCATCTGACCATGTGCTAGCTGAAGGGTGGATTAAAGCACTAGAGAAGATTTTCTATGTCATGTGGTGTTCAGACAATCAATAGTTTAGTCTTGCTATTTACCGTTTAGAGGGTGAAGCAGATCAGTAGTGGTCGATAGTTAAAAATATCAGGGATGCTGATGAGATTGATGCTCTCGACTGGGATGAATTAAAAGGTATATTTCATGATAAGTATTTTCGTAAGGCCATTCGACTTAGGATGGAAAAACAATTACTGGAATTGAGGCAAGAGGATGACTCAATGGCTGCCTATGATGAAAACTTCACTCGATTGGCAAGGTATGCTCCAAATTTAATCCGAGACCTTGATAGTAAAATAAATCATCTTTACTCAGTATTAAAGCCAAAATATCGAAGGGCATTAGCTTCTCGTGAGTTCAAAAGTTATGAAAAGCATGTTCGATGTGCTGAGAAGGTGGAAATGGAGTTTTCCGATGATCAAGTGTTCTATAACAACAAACAGAAGAAGAGACCGAGGTGGCAATAGAAAGGGAATAATTCTTCAAAAAAGACTGATTGTAAGAAAACTATGTTTCCAGTTTGTGATAAATGTGGTAAAAGGAACGCTGGGGAAAGTCTTCTGAATTATGGAAAGTGTTTTCGAAGTGGCAATATGGGTCATAATGCTCATGATTACCCTGAAAAAGATCATGGTGAAGGTAGGACCAAATTTGATTTACAGTTAGTGAAATGTTTTAAGTGCAATGAGATGGGTCACTATGCAAACGAGTGTCCGAAAAAGATCTTGAGTAATGGGAAGTAGTTAGACTATAAGAAGAAAGGGGTGGTGAAATCCTTTGCAACTACTTCAGCAGATGTCGGGCCATCAAATGAAGTTGTATCAGGTACATTATTTGTTTTTTCAGATTATGCCAGTGTGTTTTTTGATTCGGGGTCTACACATTTGTTCATCACTGAAACCATTTCTAGTAAAATAGGAATACCATCTCAAGAAATGACTATTGAACTTGTGGTAAAAACACATGGTGGAAATGTTGAGGCAAAAAGAATTTATAAGAATCTTCCTATCCTTATCCGTGGAAAGAACCTACTTGCAATCCTTATTGTTTTACCTCTAGTAGAGTTTGATGTTATCCAGGGTATGAATTGTCTCTCTATTTACCATGCTATGATTGAATGTAGAGCTAAAGAAGTATCTTTTCAGAAATACTTTCATTTTGTGTATAAGAAAGAACCCTTACTGTTGATAACTTATCAAGAGGCCGAGAAAAATGTAAAATATGGAAATGAATGTTGCCTTGCAAACATTTTTGAAAATAAAGGAACTGTTCAGATTAATGATGTGCCAGTGGTAAATGAGTATCCTGATGTTTTTCCTGATGAGTCTCCTGGAATAATACCAGACCGGGAAGTTGAATTTACTGTTTACTTAGTTCCTAATTCTAAGCCAATTTCAAAACACCCTTATGAAATGGATCAAATTGAACATTTAGAGTTGAAGGACGAATTGCAAGATTTATTAGAGAAAGGTTTCATTCGACCTAGAAAATCACCATGGGGTGCTCCTATTTTATTTGTTAAAAAGAAGGATGGTTCAATGAGACATTGCATTGATTATAGAGCCTTCAATAACATCACTGTTAAGAACAAATATCATTTTCCTCATATCGATGATTTGTTTGATCAGCTCCAGAGAGCTAAGTATTTTTCCAAGATTGAACTGAGATCGGGGTACCATCAGCTGAAGGTAAAGGAAGTAGATGTTCCGAAGAATATGTTTCGTACAAGATATGTCCATTATGAATTTCTAGTAATGCCTTTTGGGCTAACCAACTCACCTGCTGTATTCATGGACATAATGAATAGAATTTTCCATGAGTTCTTGGATAAGTTTGTGGCTTTTTTCATTGATGATATTTTGGTGTTTTCTAAAAGTAAAGAGGTGAATGAAAGGCATTTAAGGTTTATTTTTCAAACCTTAAAAGAAAAGAAATTGTATGGGAAATTCAGAAAGTGTGAGTTTTGGTTGCACCAAATTTTTTTCCTTGGTCATATTGTTTCTAAAGATGGGATAACTGTTGATCCTGAAAAAACAAAAGTTGTTGAAGAATGACCAAGACCATCAAATTCAACTGAGATTCATAGCTTCCTTGGTTTGGCAGGCTATTACCGAAGGTTTGTTAGAAATTTTTCACGATTATCTAGTCCAATGACTAAGCTAACTCGGAAGGGTGTTATGTTTATCAGGACAAAATAATGTGATTATTGTCTTCAGGAATCGAAAAGAAGATTGGTGAATGCTCCAGTTTTGGCACTACCTTCAAAGAATGGTGAGTTTGTTATCTAAAGTGATGCTTCATTGAATGGACTTGATTGTGTCCTAGTGCAGAATGACTAGGTAATTTCTTATGCTTCCCGACAGTTGAAAACTCATGAGGTAAATTACCCTACACATGATTTAGAATTAGCTGCTGTAGTTTTCGCCTTAAAAATTTGGAGGCATCATTTGTATAGAGTAAACTGTGAAATATATACCGATCACAAAATATTAAAGTATATATTCACTCAGAATGTATTGAACATGATACAGAGTTGATGGATAGAATTAATCGAGGAATATGATTGTACAATTCATTACCATCCGGGAAAAGCAAATAAAGTGGATGATGCTTTGAGTCGAAAAAGTAATTCTTCATTAACAATGTTTCATTTGGAACGTGATCCTTTGGTTAAGAATTTGATGAACATTGGCATAGAATTTTTTGGTACAAGATGTTCTTTTGTTTTGTTTCAGGTATCAGTGAAATATTCTTTATCAGGCAGAATTAAGCAAGCACAAAATCAAGACAGTGAGTTTCATAAAAAGGTAGAGCTGGATCAGAAGGGTATATTGCCTGAATTCAACATTGATAATGATTTTGTTTTGAGATTTGGGAAGAGATTGTGTGTGCCTTGTGATTCACAGTTGAAGAATGAGTTGTTATGTGATGATCATAGTTCTCTGTTTTCAGTTTATCCTTACAGTACTAAGATATATAGAGATCTACGAGAGTATTACTGGTTGGACGGAATGAAAAGGGATATTGCTTCTTTTACTATGAAGTGTTTGACTTGTCAACAGGTTAAATCAGAGTGGAAGTTACCGAAAGAGATGCTTCAGCCTTTACCAGTTCCAGAGTGTAAATGGGAGAATATATCCATGGACTTCATTGTGGGATTTCCAAAGACACCTCGAGGTAATAATGCAATCTAGGTTATTATTGATCGCTTGACTAATTCTTCTCATTTCCTTGAAATATAATATACTTTTTCCCTAGATCAACTTTCCAGTTTGTATCTTAAAGAGATAGTCAGGTTACATTGGGTTCCTATCTCCATTGTATTTGACCGTGATCCCAGGTTCACTTCTAACATTTGGAAAGGCCTTTAGAAGCCTTTGGGTACTAAATTATATTTTTGTACAGCTTTTCATCCCCAATCAGATGGGCAGTAAAAACGAAAAATTATGATTTTAGAGGATATTCTACATGGTTTTTCGATGGATTATCAGCAAAGTTGGGACCAACATCTATCTTTGGTTGAGTTTTATTATAATAACAGTTTTCATTCTAGTATACAGATGGCACCATTTGAGGCGTTATATGGGAAGCAGTGTTGAACTCCAGCTTTCTGGGATGAAGTGGGTGAAAGGAAGATGATGGGACTAGAATTTGTAGAAGAGTTGGCAGAAAAAGTTCAGATGATACAGAAACACATGAGAACATCTCAGAGCAGGCTGAAGAGTTATGCAGACAACAGGAGGAAGGATCTCTCTTTTGAGGTAGGTGATCATGTTTTACTCAAAGTCTCACCATGGAAAAGTGTTATGTGATTTGGTAAGAAAGGAAAGTTGAGTCCAAGGTTCATTGGACCATATGAAATTATGGAGAGAGTTGAATCGGTTGCATACCAAGTGGATTTACCTCCGATTTTATCTCAGGTACACAATTATTTCATGTTTCGATGTTGAGAAAGTATATTCCAGATCCTTCTCATGTTTTGAGTCCAGAGGTAGTTCAGCTGGAAGAGTACCTATCTTATGAGGAACAACCAGTCCAGATTCTTGACCACAGGGAGCAAGAGTTACGGAATAAGGTGATTAATCAGGTAAAGGTTTTGTGGAAAAACCACATGGTTGAAGAGGCAACATGGGAATCTGAAAATTCAATGAGGGCTAAATAACCCCACTTATTCGATAAGTAAATAAATTATGGGGACGCAATTTTCTAAAGGGGTGGAAGGATGTAACATCCCATGTAAGTAATTATTTATAAATATTTTTTATCTATGTCTATTAATGAATTATATAGTGTTTTAGAGGCTTAAAATGAGAATAAATCCAATCGTAAGCATGGAATACACAAATATTTTTAAAAATTGTTTTACGACCTTTTGATGGAAAACCATTTTTAAATCAAACTTTTCAAAACTTTATAAGCTATATTTCTCAAAATATACTTATTATTTATGATTGTAACATAGAAATTTTTTTTGGGTAAATGTTAGGTATTTTTCCGATAAAGTTCAATTTTTAATGAATAGTTAAAAATGTTGTATTTTAATTCAAAACCACTTTTTAATCTAATTTATTTATATGCATAGATTATCTTTTTAATTGGTTTTAAAGTTAAATTATAATATATTTTTACCATTCAATCCTATATTGGTCGTTGGAATTAATTTCACTTTGAAATTGGACTTAAACTACTATCAATCTTTTGATACTTATTGTTTCATAAAAACACGCTATTTGTTCTGACAATGGGAATTAATTATTAAATTAATTAATGTAACTTATATGTTTTGAATTTTTTAAAATTGAAATCATTTTTTATTTCGGAATATCAAATATAGCTTAGGGTAATGTTTTGGTATTTTTCTGAAAAACTTAAATTTTTGATGAATAGTGAAACCACTAAGTGGTACTTAAAAAACTGATTTTTCGTTTAAATGAAATTTTACAACCTCTGTGTTTTGAATTTCAAAAATCCGAAATACATGGTTTTCATTAAGATGTAAAATTTGGTTCAATGTGATCAAAATAATTATTTGGTGAATTGTAACTTTTATGTTTTTAATCGCGATTAGAGGTAATTAGTGTAATTTAAGGTAAATATAATGTTTTAATAATATGAAATGGCCATGACACATGTCCTACCCTTATTAGATGTGTCATGTAAGACCAGGAAAATAAATGGGTCAACATGGGGACCCCATGGATCCACTTTGGAAGGAAAATGACATTAATATCAATTTATTTAATGTTAAAGTAAAAATGTCACAAACAAGAGTTGTTTTACTAAAACAATTTTTAAATGGGGTTATACAAGTCATATTTTTCACTAAAAATTTTCATAAGAGATATAAAAATATTTCCTACATCATGATATATTTTTTATAATTTTTATACATTAAATAAATTAATATATTCATGACACCATGATGATGTAGCGATTACCACATTATTTAAAGATTTAAATAAAATGAAAATATAATGTAAAATATAAAACCTATACATGTAAAAAACCAATTGTATGGGTGTATTTCAAACTATAATAACCTTATCCTCGAAATATATAATTTTGGGACCTTTTAAATCCGAAATCAAATTATAATAATGTATCCTTTTATACCTTTCCAAGATTGCCCCTCCTCTCCTCTTATAAAATGCCCCCACCTCTACCTCCTTACCCACACTTAAAAAGCCTTTTTCTCGGCCAGCCCCTCCCATTTTGTCTCTACACATACCAATATAACTCATAGAAACCTCACTTTGGGCAGAAGTCTTCCCAATGAATCTTTTGAGCTCAAATCAAAAAGAGTTACCCGATTTAAAGGTAGTGTCTTCTCTAGTGTTCTTATGTATTATTTTTCTTCTCCAACCCCTTAAACACTTTTTATTAATTTCTTTGGTAACAAAACAAGTATCTTCAATATAATAGGATGTTGTTATAAGATGTATTCGAGCTTCACTTACACAAACCTACATCTAATGGTTAAAAACATATTGTTTCCGTGGATGGAGAATTTCTACCTCACGAAACGATGATTGTTCAATATTCTTTTAACACCTTCAAAGGTGGCCATTAAGATGAAACTATATTTATTTATGATATATAATATTTTTTTTACATAAGCTTCTTTATTTTTCATTTATGGCATACCTTTATGGTTTCCATTATGGGTAAACGTGATATCTTCATTTTAGGAAGTGCAGACTACCGCCCCCTCAAAGTGATTTGATTTGTAAATTCCATATGTGGGACGTATAAAGGATGTAATTAATGATATTATATATGATATTATACTTGAATTATAATATACATTTATATCATTATTATTCCATTCCATAAAATACGAAATAGAATTGAAATTAGCGTTCATGCGTACGTACGGCTTACCGTCTCCATGAACGGTGCATTTCATTTCATACCTCTAAACGTTATGTAATATTATAAATACATGTATATAATGGATATATACGATATCTAAATCATGAGTATAACTCTGGACATAATGGATACATGATAAACTTGTAATTATAAAGTGTTTATTTTTGAATGAAGTGCCAATGATCTTTAAAACGACCGTTATTAACTTAAATAATTACATAGTGTTCATGAAATGGTAATAAGTGATATAAAAGTAATAATTAACTTGAAAAAGGTTCTTAAGAAAGTATAAATTAACTCAAGTTTATTATTTAGGGGGTTAAAGAATGATCGAGTCAAGTCGGACCTGAGGTATGCGACTTCATCTCAATCTCCTTTCATTGAAGCATATTTTGTTTTATACACAACCTTCTTATATATGGTCTATAAACCCCTTTGACTTTTACATTTATCCAAATGGAATATTTTCTTTACTAAACGTTTTAATAAAGGACAAAAGGGAATGTTTTTGTCATACGTGTGCGGCGACAATGACCTCTTCACCGTCGTGACCATTATTTGAGTTTCGGCTTTCTCTAAAAGCCATACATTTTTTTAAAAAGAAAAATAAATACCATGTTTTACTTTTCTTTTATTTTGGTATTGAAAATGGGTTTCATAATGTTTTTATATCAATGTGTTGTATTGATATCTTGTGATTGAAAAGTGGAAATGTTATGTTTCTTTTATGCATGTTTTATGTGATATGATTATGTTATGGTTGTTGGGAATTGTTAAGAAGACGGGTGGTTCCGTGATAAACTAAGGGCGGGTGAGCCCAATATAGCTCTCCAATGCATTGGGTAACGTGAAGGAGTTAAACGTTGAGGTTTCTCCGAAGAGATTTACGGAATATACTATGATGGGTATTCCAAACGTAACCAAGAGGGTTACTCCCTACGTAAGAATGTTATGAATGCATCATGTAACCTATATGTCTTATTATTTCTATGATTTATTCATTATTTGATGAGGTATGTTAAAGTGATTATGTTTTATGAGTAGATCATGATTTCATTGATTCTTATGTATACATGTACTCATGATTCATTTACATATTTTTGTATCCCTTACTGAGCTTTTTATGCTCATCCAATGTTTTTGAAATGTTTTCCACAGGTCAGGGGAAGGGTACATGATATGATGATAGTGTCAAGGATGTTTCAAGAAAGAATCCATGTTTTATTTTAAATCTGTTTCTGTTGATGGTAAAAAATGAATACTATCTTTTATGTAACAACTTTTCTTAAATGTGGAATGTAAAGAAAGTTTTGTGATATAATTCTCTAAAACTCTAAACCTTAAAAGATACTCAATGTGTAATCTTGTAATAACTCAAGATTAAGTAAGGTTTAAGGTTGGGGCCTTATAGTTGGTATCATAGGTTGGTTTAGATAACATTAGGAGTAAGAATTTTAATAAATGATTATCCAGAAATATTTTTTTTATGGTGAAATTGAAATGATATATCATTTGAAGATTACCATGTTGCTTCATCTAAGACATGTTTGTTCAGAATGGTTTTCTGCAGAGGAAACAGGGAAGCAGTGCTAGGAAGGCATACAGAAGGAAATAGCCTTCCGAATCAGCAACCTTAGATGGTTGGAATTATAACCGAAGAGTTTGTTACAGTAATGGTGAAGTTGAATCAAGCGATAAATGGTGGTGGTATCCATGCACGAGAACAGCTAGATCAACCGCAGAGGAACATGTCAGTGGTGGAACATTTCATGATGCAACATTCCCCATTATTCAGAGGATCATCTGAACTTGTGCTAGCTGAATGGTGGATTAATGCACTAGAGAAGATTTTCGATGTCATGTGGTGTTCAGTCAATCAAAAGGTTAGTGTTTCTTTTTCCTGTTTGGAGGCTGAAAAAAATCAGTGGTGGTCGATTGTTAAAAATATCAGGGACGCTGATGAGATTGATGCTCTCGAATGGGTTGAATTCAAAAGTATGTTTTTTGAGATATATTTTCCTAATGCTGTTCGACTTAGGATGGAAAAACAATTCCTATAATTGAGGCAAGAGGAAGACTTAGCGGCTGCCTATGAAGAAAGGTTCACTCGATTGGCAAGGTATGCTCCAAATTTTATCCTAGACCTTGATTGTGAAATCAATCATTTTTACTCAGGATTAAAGCCAAAATATTGAAGGCCATTAGATTCTTGTGTGTTTAAAAGTTATGAAAAGCTTGTTCGATGTGCTGAGATGGTGGAAATGGAGTTTTCCTATGATCTCGTGTTCTATAACAACCAACAGAAGAAGAGACCGAGGTGGCAGGAGAAAGGGAAGAATTCTTCAAAAAAGTCTGACGGTAAGAAAACTAATTTTCCAGTTTGTGATAAATTTGGTAAAAGGAATGCTGGGGAATGTCTTCTGAATTCTGGAAAGTACAAATGATGTGGTAAGATGGGACATAAGGCTCGTGATTGCAATGTAAAAGCTCATTATGAAGGTAAGACCAAATTTGATTTATAGTTAGTGAAATGTTTTAAGTGCAATGAGATGGGTCACTATGCAAACGAGTGTCTGACAAAGAGCTTGAGTGATGGGAATCAGTTAGACTACAAGTAGAAAGGGGTGGTGAAATCTTTTGCAACTACATCAGCAGATGTCGGGCCATCAAATGTCGTTGTATCGGGTACATTGTTTGTTTTTTCAGATTATGCCAGTGTGTTGTTTGATTCGGGGTCTACACATTCATTCATATCTGAAACCTTTTCTAGTAAAATGGGAATACCATCTTAAGAAATGGCTCTTTATCTTTTGGTAAAAACACCTGGGGGGAATTTTGAGGAAAAAAATTTTATAAGAATCTTCATATCCTTATCTGTGGAAAGAACCTACTTGAAAACCTTATTGTTTTACCTCTAGTAGAGTTTGATGTTATCCTGGGAATGGATTGGATCTCTATTTACCATGCTAAGATCGATTGTAAAGAAAAAGAAGTTTCTATTCAGAAAGAATTTCAGTTTTTGTACAAGAATGAACCCTTACTGTTGATAAATTATCAAGAGGCCAAGAAACTTGTAAAAGATGGAAATGAATGTTACCTTTCACATATTGTTGAAAACAAAGGAACTGTTCAGATTAATGATGTGCCAGTGGTAAATGAGTATCCTGATGTTTTTCCTAATGAGTCGCCTGGAATAATACCAGATCGGGAAGTTGAATTTACTGTTGACTTAGTTCCTGATGCCTAGCCAAATTCAGAACCCGCTAATCGAATGTCTCAAATTGAACTTTTAGAGTTGAAGGATCAATTGAAAATTTTATTAGAGAAAGTTTTAATTCTACCTAGCACATCACCATGGGGTCATCCTATTTTATTTGTTAAAAATAATGATGGTTCAATGAGACTTTGCATTGATTATAGAGCCTTGAATAACATCACTGTTAAGAACAAATATCCTTTGCCTCATATTGATGATTTGTTTGATGAGCTCCAGGGAGCTCAGTATTTTTCAAAGATTGACCTGGGATCGGGGTACCATCAGCTGAAGGTAATGGAAGTAGATGTTCCGAAGACTTCGTTTCGTACAAGATATGGCCATTATGAATTTTTAGTAATGCCTTTTGGGATAACCAATGCACCTTCTGTATTCATGTACTTCATGAATATAATTTTCCATGAGTTCTAGGATATGTTTGTGGTTGTTTTCACTGATGATATTTTGGTGTTTTCTAAAAGTAAAGAGGAGCATGAAAGACATTTAAGGGTTATTTTTAAAACCATAAAAGAAAAGAAATTGTATGGGAAATTCAGAAAGTGTGAGTTTTGTTTGCACCAAATTTCTTTCCTTGGTCATATTGTTTCTAAAGATGGGATAAATATTGATCCTGAAAAACAAAAGTTGTTGAAAAATGGCCAAGAACCACAAATGTAACTGAGATTCGTATCTTCCTTGGTTTGGAAGACTATTACCGAAGGTTTGTTAGAAATTTTTCATGGTTATCTAGTCCAATGACTTAGATAACTCGGAAGGGTGTTAAGTTTATCTGGACAAAATAATGTGATTATTGTCTTCAGGAATTGAAAAGAATATTAGTGAATGCTCCAGTTTTGGGACTACCTTCCAGGAATGGTGAGTTTGTTATCTACAATGATGCTTCATTGAAAGGAATTGGTCGTGTCTTATTTCATAATGATCAGGTAATTGCTTATGCTTCAAGACAGTTGAAAACTCATGAGGTAAATTACCCTACACATGATTTGGAATTATCTGTTGTAGTTTTCGCTTTAAAAAATTCAAGGGGTCATTTGTATGGAGTAAAGTGTGAAATATATACTGATCACAAAAGATTAATGTAAATATTAACTCAGAAATAATTGAACATGAGACAGAGGAGATGACTAGAATTAGTCAAGGATATGATTTTACAATTCATTACCATCTGGGAAAACAAAATAAAGTGGCTGATGCTTTGAGTCGAAAAAGTAATGCTTCATTAATAATGTTGTGTTTGGAACGTGATCCTTCGGTTAAGGATTTGATGAACTTTGGCATAACTTTTTTTGGTGCAGGATGTTCTTCTCTTTTGTTTCTAGTAACAGTGAAATCTTCTCTATCAGACAGAATTACGAAAGCACAAAATCAAGACAGTGAGTTGCAGAAAAAGGTAGATCTTGTTCAGAAGCATAAGTTGCATGAATTCAACATTGATAATGATTGTGTTTTGAGATTTCAGAAGATATTGTGTTTTCCTTTTGATTCACAGTTGAAGAGATATTTGTTATGTGAAGCTCATAGTTCTCTGTTTTCAGTTCATCCTGGCAGTACTAAGATGTACAGAGATCTGCGGCAGTATTACTGGTGGGACAGAATGAAAAGGGATATTGCTGATTTTACTGTGAAGTGTTTGACTTGTTAAAAGGTTAATGTAGAGCGGCAGTTACTGAAAAGGATGCTTCATCCTTTACTAGTGCCAGAGTAGAAATGGGAGTATATATCCATGGACTTCATTGTGGGATTGCCGAAGACACCTCCAGGTAATAATGAAATCTGGGTTATTGTTGATCGCTTGACTAAATCTTCTCATTTCCTTACTATACGAGATACATTTTCCCTAGATCAACTTTTACATTTGTATCTTAATGAGATATTCAGGATACATGGAGTTCCTTTTTCCATTGTATCTGACCGTGCTCCCAGGATCACTTCTAACTTTTAGAAAGGCCTTCAGAAATCGTCGGGTACTGAACTAAATTTTAGTACATCTTTTCATCCCCAATCAGATGGGAAGTCAGAACGAACAATTTAGACTTTGGAGGATATACTACGTTTTTCTTCTATGGATTATCAGGGAAGTTGGGACCAACATCTTTCTTTGGATGAGTTTTCTTATAATAATAGTTTTTATTCCAGTTTACAGATGGAACCATTTGAGGCGTTATATGGGATGCGGTGTTGAACTCCAGCTTTCTGGGATGAAGTGGGTGAAAGGAAGCTGATGGGACCAGAATTTGTAGAAGAGTTGGCAGAAAAAGTTCAGCTAATAAAAAAACACATGAGAACAGCTCAGAGCAGGCAGAAGAGTTATGCAGACAACAGGAGGAATGATATTTATTTTGAGGTAGGTGATCATGTTTTTCTCAAAGTCCCACCATGGAAAAGTGTGATGAGATTTTGTAAGAAAGGAAAGCTGAGTCCAATGTTCATTGGACCATATGAAATTCTGGAGAGAGTTGGATCAGTTGCATACTGAGTGGCTTTACCTCCGAGTTTATCTCAGGTACAATTTTTTTTTTCATGTTTCGATGTTGAGAAAGTATATGCCAGATCCATCTCATGTTTTCAGTCCAGAGGTAGTTCAGCTGGAAGAGAACCTATATTATGAGGAACAACCAGTCCAGATTTTTGACCACATGGAGCAAGTGTTATGGAATAAGTTGATTCATTAGGTAAAGGTTTTGTGTAAAAACCACATGGTAGAAGAGGCAACATAGGAATCTGAAAATGCAATGAGGGCTAAATACCCCCACTTATTCGATAAGTAAATAAATTGCAAGGACAAAATTTTCTAAATGGGGGATGGATGTAACATCCCTAGTAAGAAATGAATAATACATATTTTGTTATCTATATTTATTAATGAATTAGATAGTGTTTTAGAGGCCTAAAATGAGAATAAAACCAATCTTAAGCATGGAATACACTAATATTTTTAAAAGATTTCTTTACTACCTTTTGATGGAAAACCATTTTAAAATCAAACTTTTAACAACTTTATAAGCTCTATTTTTCAAAATATACTTATTATTTATGATTGGAACATTTAAATTTACTTTCGGGAAATTTTTGGTATTTTTCCGATAAAGATCATTTTTAATGAATAGTGAATAATGTTGTATTTTAATTCCAAACATCTATTTAATATAATTTATTTATATGATTAGATTATCTTTTGAATTGTTTTTAAAGTTGATTTAGAATCTATTTTCACCATTTAATCCAATAGTTTTCATTGGAATTTATTTCACTTTGAAATTGGACTTAAACTAGTGTCAATCTTTTGATACTTATTGTTTCATAAAAACACGCTATTTGTTCTGATAGTGGGAATTAATTCTTAAATTAATTAATGTACCTTATATGTTTTGAATTTTTTGAAATAGAAATCATTTTTGATTTCGGAATATCATATATAGCTTAGGGTGATGTTTTGGTATTTTTCGGAAAAACATCAATTTTTTATGAATAGTGAAACCACTAAGTGGTACTTAAAAAACTGATTTTTCGTTTAAATGAAATTTTACCACCACTGTGTTTTGAATTTCAAAAAACCTACTTACATGGTTGTCATTAATATGTAAAATTTGGTTCAATGAGATCAAAATAATTTTTTTCTGAATAGTAACGTTTATGTTTTTAATCACGATTAGAGGTAATTATTGTAATTTAAGGTAAAAATAATGTTTTAATAATTTTAAATGACATTGAAAATTGTCCTACCCTTATTGGATGTTTCATGTCCGACCAATAAATTCCATGGGTCAACTTGGGGACCCCATGGAGATTCATTGGAAGGAAAATGACATTAATATCTTTTTATTTAATGTTAAAGTAAAAATGTCACAAACATGAGTTGTTTTACTAAAACAATTTTTAAATGGGGTTATACAAGTCTTATTTCTGAATAAAAAAATTAATTAGAAAGATAAAACGATTTCCTACATCATGATATATTTTTTATAATTTTTTGAAATTATATAAATTAAAATATTTATGACACCATGATGATGCAACAATTACCACATTATTTAACGATTAAAATAAAATCACAATATAATGTAAAATATCAGACCTACACGTGTCAAAAACCTATTGGATGGGTGAATTTCATACTATTATCACTATATCCACGAAATATATAATTTTGGGACCTTTTAATTCCGAGAAGCATTTTATAATAAAGTATCCTTTTATACCTTTCCATGTGTGCCCCTCCTCACATTTTATAAAAGGCCACCACCTCTATCTCCTTACCCACACTTCCAAAGCCTTTTGATCGGCCAACCTCTTCCCATTTTGTCTCTCCACATCCCTCTATAACTCTTAGAAACCTCACTTTGGGCATAAGTCTTCCCAAGGAAGCCTTTGAGCTCAAATTAAAAAGAGTTACCCGATTTAATGGTAGTGTCTTCTCTTGTATTCTTATGTTTTATTTTGCTTCTCCAACCCCCTTAACTCATTTTATTCATTTATTTTGTAACAGAACCAGTATATTCCAAATACTAGGATGTTTTTATAAGATTTAATCTAGCTAAACTTCCACACAACTACATCTAATGGATAAAGAACATACTGTTTCCATGGATGGCGAATTTCTGTCTCACGAAACGATGATTGTTCAATATTCTTTTAACACCATCAATGTTGTCCATTAAGAAGACACTATATTTATATATGATATATAATATGTTTATGTTTTACTTAAGATTCTTTATTTTTCATTTATGGAATACCTTTATGGTTTCCATTATGGGTAAACGTGATATCTTCATTTTAGGAAGTGCGGACTACCGCCCCCTCAAAGTGATTTGATACGTTAATGCCATATATGGGACGTATAATTTATTTAACTAATGGTATTATATATGATATTATTATGAAATTATAATATACCTTTATATCATTATAATTCCCTTCCATGAAATACGAAATAGAAATGAAAGTAGCGTTCATGCGTATGTATGGCTTACCGCCTCCATTAACGGTGCATTTCATTTCTTATCTCTTAACATTATGTAATATTATAAATGCATGTATATACTGGATATATATGATATATATGATATCTAAATCATGAGTATAACTTTGGATATAATGGATACATGAACAACTTGTAATTATAAAGAGTTTATTTTTGACTCAAGTACCAATGATCGTTAAAACGACCGTTATTAACATAAATAATTACATAGTGTTCATGACATGGTAATAAGTGATATAAAAGGAATAATGAATTTGAAAAATGTTCTTAAGCATGTATAAATTAATTCATGTTTATTATTCAGGAGGTTATAGAACGATTGAGTCAAGTTGGACCCGAGGTATGGGACATCGTCTCAATATCCTTTCATTGAGGCATATTTTGTTTTATACACAACCTTCTTTTATACGGTGTATAAACCCCTTTGTCTTATACGTTTTTCCAAAAGAAAAGACATTTTTTTATATGAAGCGTTTTACTAAACGACAAAAAGGAATGGATTTGTCGTACGTATGCGGCAACAACGACTTATCTGCCGTCGTGACCATTATTTGACTTTAAGCTTCCTCTATAAGCCATACCTGTTTTTAAAAAGAAAAATAAATACAATTTTTTACTTTTCATTTATTTTGGTATTGAAAATGGTTTCCATAATGTCTTTATATCAATGTGTTGTATTGATATCTTGTGATTGAAAAGTGGAAATGTTATGTTTCCTTTATGCATGTTTTATGTGATACGATTTTGTTATGGTTCATGGGCATTGTTATGAAGACGGGTGGTTTCGTGATAAACCAAGGGCGAGTGTGCCCGATATAGCTCTCCAATGCATTGGTTAATGAGAATGAGTTAAACGTTAAGGTTTCTCTGAAGATATTTTTGGAATATATTGGGATGGGTATTATAAACATAACCAAGAGGGTTACTCCCTATGTAAGAATGTTATGAATGCCTCAAGTTACCTTTATTTATTATGATTTCTATGATATTTTCATGATTTGATTAGGTATGTTAAAGTTCATATGTTTTATGAGTAATGTATGATTTCATTGATTTTTATGTATACATGTACTAATGTTTCCTTTCCATATTTTTATATCCCTTACTGAGCTTTTTATGCTCATAACAAGTTTTTGAAATGTTTTTCATAGGTCAAGGGAAGGGTACATGATATGATGATAGTGTCAAGGAAGTGTCAAGAAACAATCCATGTTTTATTTTAAATATGTTTTCGTTGATGGGAAAAATGATTAATATGTTTTATGTGACCACATTGATTAAATGTGGAATGTAATGAAAGTTTTATGATCTAATTCTCTAAAACTCTAAACCTAAATAGATCCTCAATGTGTAATCTTTTTATAACTAAAGATTAAGTAAGGTTTAAGTATGGGGCCTTATATCCATGATAGCATAAACTACTTTTCAATTGGTCTTTAATTATTTATAAGGTAATAGTTACCATCCAATTTACATATTAATATCCCACATATCATTATCTAAACTACATTATAATTTCATGAGAAAAATATTATGGTCATTGATTCAATTAATCATGTGTTTTCCTGGGACATGAACTTTCTGTTATATTATTATTCTATTCTATGAAATTCGTTCATTGTGTTCTTGTAAATTTGTAGTGAAAAAAATTAACATAAAAATAATTATATATTTCAATATTAATATAACATAATTATTTAATCCAAATACAAAACAAAAAATTATTAGTCAACCTCATTTTTATGCCAAAAAAATGTTTCCTCATCTGATTAAACAACACCACATTTATTTCGAATTTCATTTGTAGTCTCGTCATTAGCAGTGGTATAACAATAACATATACCACCTTGTTTCGACATTATTTACATAAAGGAAACCAAATATTCATTACTCTATGGTATAATGTATATATTATCTTAGAAAATTCTTTATTTCTCTTCCTTGGTGAGTCCAAGAGTTCCATCAAGTATATCTTGTTATTCATTTTCCATGAAAGCTGATTGTGAAATATCATAACATATTTCAATCTAGTGATCATCCCACATGACTCTACCTCAGAAAACCATACATCACATTAAAAATTAATACAGTTACATCTAGTTTCTGCCATTTACCAAATCCATAAGAGTAGTGTGAGAATTACTTATTGTAACCGAAAACCACAAAATCATGAAAAGAATTACTCATATGATTTTTTAAATCATGATAAAATCATTTATATATGACACCCTTAGACATCTAATGTAATATAAAGACAACTAACATTTAAATCCTTCGTGATGGTCTGGGAGGTGTTTGTGAATTCCCAATGCATATCACCAAGAAGTTTTAAACTATATGTGAATCAAGGACCATTATCTTTTACCAGAATACCATGAGTCAGGCATAGAACAACTATTCAGAGTTTTTAACTTGGATGTATCTATAATATATCGAAATACACTTTTATTGACCATATAGAGATTTATTTCTAGGAATCCACTCAATATATCCTTTACCAAAATTATATGACTATTTCCTATTCTTTTCCTTATCGAAAGACTTATCCCTATGTAAGACCTTAGGGTTACCACTTGGGAATTCTCATACTATCTTCCAAAGTGTCACTAAACCTATCCTATGATACCAAATATAGAATCCCTCATTTTCAAAACAAATACATTATATAAATTTTTAATAATACATTAAACATTATACAAAATATGCCCATAAACCATTTTAGTCTAGTGCCTTGGAATCACAGAATCATAAACACATGTACCTAAATGATATGAACTATCTCCCACATTATTCATAGTTACTTTTGCCCTTATTAGTAACATCAAATATGATACATATATTTATAATATGGGGAAGAAAAAAATAAAAAGAAGGGAGTCCAAATGCTCAACAAGGTTAAATAATGGAGTAATGTAAGAATAATTGTGGCTATAAGGTTATGAGAATGTGATCATGAAAATATAAGATCATAAAATTCATAAGAAAGATCATATATATGAATAAAATAATATTTCATAATAGTTATTAATACATGAATCAAAACTAAGTAACAAAAGATAATCCATGAAAGAATACCTTATTAATAAAACAACAAATAATAGAAAAAGATATGAATATAATTTGATTGATTTAGTAGTAATGGAATTTCTACTACGATATATTATGGGAAAAAATATATTACTGAATGAGGATACAACCCATTTCGAGCCAAGAATTTCTGAACTATGTTCACTCCTTGTTTCATCCATGTATTACTAAATATATTTCTCTCCACGTTCCACCCCTGTATTTCTGATCCAAGTTCATTTCTCATTCCATACTATTATATTGATATGAGTTTATTTTTCATTACAACCATCTAATAATGAACCTATTTATATTCCCAATCAATACATGTATATCAAATGATATATAAATCATTATCAAATACATTATAAGGATTTAACAACCCCACCCATCTCAGAATGAAATTATACAAACACATTTCAAAAATTCATTAACAATCATATCCTAGAAATATAAATGAAACTTGGTTCATAAATATGCCATGATATCATAAAATGTTGAAGATATATGTTTTATAATCACATCACTTAATCATAACATGTGAAAGTATATTGGTCTAATAATCATATAACACATCAAAGACAAATGGGTTTCATAAAAATCATGACATAAAAAAATAATCCATTCGGAGAATGAAGATGAATGTTAACATAGAATATTTTACCGAAGAAGGCATGAGTAACACCAAAATATGTTATATTTGATGGGAAATATTTTTTAAATATATAATTTAATTCTTTCATGAGGAAGATATTCATTCTACATTGAAAATGATTCTTTAAATAATAAAATATTTTTTAAAATCATCTTATTAAAAATAAACATAAAATCATATAAAAAATGATGTTAAAACATTAATGAGAATTTTTTCATTGAAAACATATTTAAAGAGAAAGGTAATGTTTTAATAAACCTACAATCATATAAAATATTCTTAAAATTAGTATCAAAAATAATATTCCATTTACACATACAAAAGAAGGTTGAAATTTTTTGAAGTCAAATATCCATGAAAACAAATAAAATATGGTATCACAATTTTGACATCTAACAAGTGAATTTTAATGATTATGCATTTCATTAATATATTAACTTTTTCATAATATATTATTTTGGTTTTATTCATCAGTTTCAACCAATAGGAACCATGTTTATTGTGATTATTATTGATAATTAAATGATTACCCCCTTGAAAAATATAATGATATAGGATTTGGAATGAGAACCCTCATTTACATTATTAAACAACATTCTCGAGATATGAATGACGGTGGTAATACAAATGATAAATGGATGTAACAACATTTTATTGAGTCATTCATGAAGTACAGTTCACCTTCTTTTAGAGGGGATACAGACCAACTGTTTACTGAATCATGGATCAGTATTTCTGAAATTATATTCTCCACTCATCAATTTTAAGAGCTTTAGAAATTAATTTAGGTTGTTTATTAGTTCTAAGGTGAATCATTATATTGGTGGAATATAATCAAGAATATGAGACATCAATATGAGATTGTATCCTTATATTAGGATGAGATCAAGAACATAATTTTCAATAATGCCGTTCCTTGAATTCTTCATACCATTTAACACCCCAGGTAAATAAAGAATATGACATCTTTATATGTATCCATATTTGTGAATAAAATATTAATATTACTTTAAAGGTGATTCTATTCTCAATGGCGTACCCAATACGCAACAATGAGTTTCTTGGGAATCTTACGTTGCATTCTAATAATAAAATAATATTATTATAAATGGTAGTTAACGCTTAGTCGTTGTAATGGCGGGAATGAATAGAACTAACTAAAAAATGATTATATATGTTTGTCTAATATTTTTACTCTTTACAATAAATGTTAGAGGATTAAAAATTCAAATGAATCCAGTTTTTAAGCGTAAACATTCTAATATTCTTTAAAAGGTCCATTAACCGCCTTTTGTTGGCAAACCCCTTTTAAATCCACTTTTTGAAAATTTTATAAGATCTATTTTTAGAAATAAACATATTATTTATGATTGGTACATTGAAATTTACCTTGGGTTAATTTTTGGTATTTTTCTGACAATTTTCAGTTTTCAATGAATAGTGAAAAATAATGCATTTTACATCAAAACTGCTTTTTCATATAATTTAATTATATGGTTATATTATCTTTTTAATTTGTTTTAAAGTGTAATTGAAATATATATTTTTACCATGTAATTCAATGATGGTCATTGGGATTAATTTCACTTTGGAATTAGGCATAAACACGTGCCAAACTTTTCATAAATATTGTTTCTAAAAAACCAGCTATTTGTTTTGACAACGGGAATTTTTTTTGAAATTAATTATTGCAATTTATATGATTGGAATTTGGTAAAATGGATTACATATATGGAATCATAAGGTCCAAATTATGTTATTAAGACTCTTTTGTTTTTGGACATTATGAATAGTAATGACGGTAATTATCTTTAATTATCTTGATTAATGAGTAATCAGGTAGTTAAAGATAATAAAATAATATCATAATAATAAAAAATGACCACAACATGAGTCCTAAGGCTAATTTTTGTCTCATGGCCGACCATGGGATGCCTTGTGCCAAACTAGGGGGCCCTAGGGAGTCAATTTTGTGAGAAAGTTTCTTTTTATCTTTTTATTTTTAAAGAATGTTAAATGTAACAAAGAATGTATCACCTAAGTAAAATAATTTTAATTTTGTATAAATAAATGATATTTTGGACTATAAATATTAATTAGAAATCTAAAAAGATTTCCTACATCATAGTATTTTTTTTTATAATTTTTAGACATTAAATAAATTAAATTATTTATGACATTATGATGATGAAGCGATGACCTCATTATTTAACGATTTAAATAAAATGGAAAGATAATGTAAAATATAATACCTACACATGTAAAAAACATATTGGATGGGTGGATTTCGTACCCTTATCACCTTAACCTCGAAACACATCAATGTGGGACCATTAAAATCCGATACTCATTTGGAAATAATGTTACATTTTATACCGTTCCAAGAGTGCCCCTCCTCTCCTCTTATAAAATGCCCCCACCTCTACCTCCTTACCCACACTTCCAAAGCCTTTGGCTCGGCCAACCCCTCCCCATTTTGTCTCTCCACATCCCTCTCTAACTCCTTGAAGCCTCAATTTGGGAATAATCCTTTCCAAGGAAGCCTTTGAGCTCAAATCAATGGAAGTTACCCGATTTTAAGGTAATGTCTTCACTTGAGTCCTTTTGTTTTATTTTACTTCTCCAAACCCCTAAAATCATTTTAATCATTTATTTTGTAACCACTAAAGTATCTTAAATATACTAGGATTTTGTTTTAATAAGTATTAGAGCTACACTTACACACACCTACATCTAATGTTTAAGAACATACTGTTTCTGTGGATGGCGAATTTCTGTCTCCCGAAACAATGATTGTTCAACATTCTTCTAACTCCTTCAAAGGTGGCCATTAAGATGACAATGTATTTATATAAGATATATAATATGTTTATGTTTTACTTAAGATTCTTTATTTTCCATTTATGGCATATCTTTATGGTTTCCATTATGGGTAAATGCGATATCTTCATTTAAGGAAGTGCGGACTACCGCCCCCTCAAAGTGATTTGATTCGTTAATACCATATGTGGTACGTATAAAGGATATATTTAATGATATTATATATGATAACATACTGGAATTAAAATACTATTATTTATCATTATGTTTTAATTCCATTAAATATGAAATATAAATGGAAGTAGTGATCATGCGTATGTACGGCTTACCGTCTCCATGAATGGTACATTCAATTTCTTATCTCAAAATGTTATGTACTATTATAAGTACATATATATAATGGATATATATGTAATATATTACATATAAAAGAAGAATATCATTCTGTAATTATAACATGTATATATATATTTAATTGTTTTAATTCCATTAATATGACAAAACAATTAATGTAGTGTTCATGCGTACGTACGGCCTACCGTCTCCATGAACGATGCTTTTAATTTTTATCTAAAAATGCTATGGAATAGTATAAAATGGATATATAATGGATATATATGATATTTAATACATCAATACTATTCTAGATATGATTTACCTATAACTACATGGAAAATTATTTTCCAACAAGTTCAATTTTTGACTCATGTACCAAACATCGAAAAAAACGTCTGATATGAACTCATATTATTAACAAATTATTATAACATTAAAATATGTGATATTAACGGAATAATAATCTTTATAGGATTTAATTAAGCAATTATAAATTGACCAAAGTTTATTATTTAGGAATATAAAGAAACGAACAAGACAAGTTGGACTTGAGGTAAGGGAACCCACACCTCTCATTCTTTTTAAGTACACTCTTTTATGTAATTCCTTTTAAGATCATCATTCTTATGATTGGGATGTTATTTTATCTTAATCCTAATGTAATTCTTATTTTCATATGATGAGAGACCCTATTTCCTCTCATCAATCCAGTTTGGAAGTTTTGAGTGGCGTCGTTAGGCTGCTGAATTTTCGTAAGAGATCTAACCTCTCTCTTTCTTTTTAAGTCCTCTCCTTTATGTCACTTCTTTTAAGCTCCTATTTTTTATGTTGGGGGATGTTATTTTATATTCCTCTTTCTGTAAACTTTATTTTAATACCATTATAGACCCTATTTGATCTCATCAATCCATTTTTGACAGTTTTAAGTGGCGTCGTTAGGCTTCCGAGTTTTCGTAAGGGATTTTTCATCTCACTTTTATTCCCGTGAGATTTATGCTACATTTTCCACAATTTCCTTTGAGTGGTATATGTACTTCCCATTATTTTAATCATTTTGTAATATAATTTCTTTTATGAGTATTTACATAAATGTTGTATTGTCCTTCTTCCACGAGGTGTATGTTTTGAAAGATACCCATGTTGGTAAGGGAACCTTTCACCCTCATCTTTTTAAAAGACTTATTTTGTTGGGTATTTTAATTTACATATTGTTTTGTTTGGATATGTTCTCATATATCCTTATTTATGTAAATTTTATTTCCAAGTGATGAGATACCCTTTTTTTATCTCTCATCAACTCATTTTGATGTGGCGTTGTTAGGATTCCAAGGGAACTTCCTAACCCAATTTCAATTTCTTTGGGTTCAACATGTAGTTATTGAATATGTCATACTTTGAATATGTGTAAATAACCTTTGATTATTTTACACTTAATATCCACTTATATTTTTTGTATTCGTTTGTCACACATAATTATTTAATTGATTTATCCTTAAACCAGGGATATCGCCTTTGTATGGGACTTCGTCTCAATCTCCTTTCATTGAGGCATATTTTGTTTTATACACAACCTTCTTTTATATGGTGTATAAAACCCTTTTACTTCTACATTTACTCAAAAAGGAAACTTTTTTATACGAAGCGTTTTACTAAACGACAAAAGGGAATGTTTTTGTCGTACATATGCGGCGACAACGACTTTTCCACCGCCGTGACCATTATTTGAGTTTCGGCTTCCTCTACAAGCCATACCTTTTTTTAATGAAAAATAAATACCATGTTTTACTTTTCTTTTATTTTGGTATTGAAAATGGTTTTCATAATGTTTTATATCAATGTGTTGTATTGATATCTTGTGATTGAATGGTGGAAATGTTATGTTTCCTTTATGCATGTTTTATTTGATATGATTATGTTGAGGTTCTTGGGCATTATTATGAAGACGGGTGGTTCTGTGATAAACTAAAGGCGGGTGAGCCCGATATAGCTCCCCAATGCATTGGGTAACACGATGGAGTGAAACTTTAAGGTTTCTCTGAAGAGATTTAGGGAATATACTGTGATGGGTATTCCAAAACATAACCAAGAGGGTTACTCCCTACATAAGAATGTTATGAATGCCTCAAGTTACCTTTTATGTATTATGATTTCTATGATTTATTCATGATTTGATGAGGTATGTTAAAGTGCCTATGTTTTATGGGTAAAGTATGATTTCATTCTTATGTATATATGAACTCATGTTTACATTCCATATTTTTATATCCCTTACTGAGATTTTTATGCTCATCACAAGTTTTTGAAATGTTTTTCATAGGTCAAGGGAAAGGTACGTGATGTGATTATAGTGTCAAGGATGTGTCAAGAAAGAATCCAAGTTTTATTTTAAATATGTTTCCATTGATGGGAAGAATGAATCCTGTCTTTTATGTAACCAATTTGTTTAAATGTGGAATGTAATGCAAGTTTTATGATCTAATTCTCTAAAACTATAAACTGGAAAAGATCCTTAATGTGTAATGTTGTATTAACTCAAGATTAAGTAAGGTTTAAGGCTGGGGCCTTATAGTTGGTATCAATGGTCGGTTTAGATAACTTTAGAGGTTAGGGTATTCTCTATGCATAAGTGACAGTACCATAATGGATAGGATTTCAGAAAGAGTCCTAGTTTTAGATAAAGTGAATGAGTAAGTATATCTTAGTGTTTATCATCCTCATTAGTACATGATGGTTTTGTTTATATACTCAAACTGACCTTTTTGGTTTTAGTAAATCGTTGGATCTAGTAAGCACCAAAGTAATAGTGGATGTGAAGGAAACTTTGACAGTTTTTTGAGAAAGCAACTGAATGATATGGGAGTTGTAATGAGAACCCTTGTGTTTATCCTAAACCAACTATCAAGGAGTCATGATCAACCACTTGAACCTTGGTATGTACTATAATGCATCATGTACTAGATGACCAATCAATGTGGAAGTCCAGGTAATAATTATAAAGGTAACCATTAGGGTTTATATGATCCTTACTTTTGAGGTAAATATGGGTTATTATATGTTATGATGGAAAATGAAAGGCATGAGATAAACTCGAGGTTAAAATATGTGATGATTATTTTTGAAGATTTTATCTCGTTTTGGGGAATTTATTGAGAAATATATAGTTTTGGAAAAAGGAAAACACGCAGACCGTGTGACAACCCGTCGCGTCGGACAAAGCTGCGGGAATCGAACACACAACAAAAGTGAGATTGGTATTTATCACCTACCACTGGACTACATGAATTCCCTGGTTAGTTTGACTGATTCATTTTAGTTCGATGATTTTATAAATTAAGATTATGTTGATTTTGGGTTATCTATGGAAATTTATTAACCTATCATGGAGGATATGTGATTATGTTAATTACTTTTCAATAAGATACATTAAGAGAAACTGATATTGTTTGGAGATAAATGATACGATTTAACTTGGTAGACTATGTGACTAAATCCTTCAAATATTTGGGTTTCAATCTTTGTTTGGTTTACTTTGAAGAATTTTATGGACAAATTGTTTATCGAATGGTCCTCTTTGAACTTTGGGTTTTGTTGGACAAATTTTGGAGATTAAGAATAGATTTTCTTTTTATAAAGGGTTATCCTTTTCTGTATTATCTGATCTTGTACTAACCTTTTTTTTTGTTTTGGTTAATGTCTAATAACATGGGAAGTATATAGTTCTCTTTTGTGGATTAGGTGATTCTATAGAAGTTGATTATAGTATTCTTAATGTGAACAAGTCTTCCTAAATACTCGTATTTTGGAGAAAATATGATTTTGTGTAAGGAATGTAATAAAAGTTGAAAGTCTACATGATAAGTGATTATGTTTCCTTATGAATAAATTCCTCAATAAAAAGTAACTTAAAAAAATGTTGTCTAATAACTTTTCTTACTGGGGAATCGAATACCGTTTAACCCGTCACAAGTTTGTGATTTTCATATGGTTAACTTTCTCCTAAACATGTTTTCTATCACTCTCCATCAGAACATGACCGTTTGTTTTTTCCTCCATGTACATATTTTCATACGTGGAATCCTAGTATGGGTTAACTCGGGTGACCATTGTACATATCCATATTTATTTTAAAGTGATTGTTTTACCGACTCTTGTTCCGATGTGGGACTTTCAAGGATGTTTCCAAGCCCAATTTTAAAATTGTGAGGACGCAATTCCTAAAAGGGGGGATGGATGTAACACCCCAGGTAAAAAAAGAATATGAAATCATTATATTTAACCATATTTGTGAATAAAATATTAATATTACATTAAAGGGGATGTTATTCTCAATGGCGTACCCAATACGCAACAACGAGTTTCTTGGAATCTTACGTTTCATTCTAATAATAAAATAATATTATTTTAAATGGTAGTTAACGCCTAGCCGTTGTAATGGTGGGAATGAACAGAACTAACTAATAAATGATTATATATGTTTGTCAAATATTTTTACACTTTACAATAAATGTTAGAGGTTTAAAAATGCAAATGAATCCAGTTTTTAAGCGTAAACATTCTAATATTTTTTAAAAGGTCGATTAACTGCCTTTTGATGGCGAAACCCTTTTAAATCCTCTTTATGAAAATTTTATAAGCACTATTTTTCGAGATAAACATATTATTTATGATTGGGACATTTAAATTTACCTTGGGATAATTTTTGGTATTTTTCTGACAATGTTCATTTTTTGATTAATAGTGAAAAATACTGCATTTTACATCAAAACTGCTTTTTCATATAATTTAATTATATGGTTATATTATCTTTTTAAATTGTTTTAAAGTGTAATTATAATATATTTTTACCATTTAATTCAATGATGGTCATTTGGAGTAATTTCACTTTTGAATTAGGCATAAACAAGTGCCAAATTGTTCATAAATTATGTTTCTAAAAAACCCGCTATTTGTTTTGACAACAGGATGTTTTTTTTAAATTAATTATTGCAATTTATGTGTTTGGAATTTGGTAAAATGGATTAATTATTTGTAATAATAAGTTACAAATTATGTAATTAAGACTCTTTTGTTTTTGGACATTAAGAATAGTAATGACAGTAATTATCTTTAATTATCTTGATTAATGAGTAATCAGGTAGTATAAGATAATAAAATAATATCATAATAATACAAAATGACCACAACATGTGTCCTAAGGCTAATGGTTGTCTCATGGCTGATCATGGGATGCCTTGTGCCAATCTTGGGGGCCCCATGGAATCACATTTGTGATAAAGTGACTTTTTTTATTTTTATTTTTAAATAATGTTAAATGTAACAAAGAATGTATCACCTAAGTAGAATATTTTTAATTTTTTCTACATAAATGATATTTTGGACTATTAATATTAATTGGAAACCTAAAACGATTTCCTACATCATATTATTTTTTTATAATTTTTAGACATTAAATAAATTAAATTATTTATGACATCATGATGATGTAGCGATGAACTCATTATTTAACGATTTAAATAAAATGGAATGATAATGTAAAATATAAGACCTAAACATGTACAAAACCTATTGTATGGGTGTATTTCGAACCCTTATCACCTTATCCTAGAAATACAACAATTTTGGACCATTAAAATCCGAAACTCATTTGGAAATAATGTTACATTTTATACCTTTCCATGAGTGCCCCTCCTCTGCTCTTATAAAAGGACCCCACCTCTACCTCCTTAACCACATGTCCAAATACTTTGGCTCGGCGAAACCCTGCCCATTTTGTCTCTCCACATCCCTCTCTAACTCCTTGAAGCCTCACTTTGGGCATAATTCTTTCCAAGGAAGCCTTTGATCTCAAATCAAAGGAAGTTACCCGATTTTAAGGTAATGTCTTCACTTGAGTCCTTTTGTTTTATTTTACACCTCTAACCCCTAAACACTTTTTATTCTTTTACTTTTTAACAACTCCAGTATCTTCAATATACTAGTATTTTTTTATAAGAATGATTCGAGCTACACTTACACACACCTACATCTAATGGTTAAAGAACATACTGTTTCCGTGGATGGCGAATTTCTGCCTCCCGAAACGAGGATTGTTCAACATTCTTCTAACACCTTCAAAGGTGGCCATTAAGATGAAACTATATTTATATATGATATCTAATATGTCTATGTTTTACTTATGCTTCTTTATTTTTCATTTATGGAATATCTTTATGGTTTCCATTATGGTTAAACGCGATATCTTCATTTAAGGAAGTACGGACTACCGCCCCCTCAATGTGAATTGATTCGTTAATACCATATGTGGTATGTATAATGGATATATTTAATGATATTATATATGATACCATACTGTAATTAAAATACTATTATGTATCATTGTGTTTTAATTCCATTAAATATGAAATAGAAATGGAAGTAGCGTCCATGCGTACGTACGGCTTACCGTCTCCATGAACGGTACATTCCATTTCTTATCTCAAAATGTTATGTACTATTATAAGTACATATATATAATGGATATATATGTAATATATTACATCTAAATTATTGATATAATTATGGAATTATAACATATATATATATCTTTCATTTTGTTTTAATTCCATTAATATGACAAAAAAATTAAAGTAGCGTTCACGCGTACATACGGCCTACCGTCTCCATGAACGGTGCTTTTAATTTTTATATCCAAATTCTATGTAATAGTATGAAATGGATATATACTGGATATATATGATATTTAAAACATCAATACTATTCTAGATATGATTTACCTATAACTACATGGAAAATTATTTTCCAACAAGTTCAATTTTTGACTGATGTACCAAACATCGACAAAAATGTCTGATATGAACTCATATTATTAACAAATTATTATAACATTAAAATATGTGATATGAACGGAATAATAATCTTTATAGGATTTCCTTAAGAAATTATAAATTGACCAAAGTTTATTATTCAGGAATATAAAGAAACGAACAAGACAAGTTGGACTTGAGGTAAGGGAACCCACACCTCTCATTCTTTTTAAGTACACTCTTTTATGTCATTCCTTTTAAGATCATAATTCTTATGATTGGGATGTTATTTTATCTTACTACTAATGTACTTATTATTTTCATTTGATGAGAGACCCTATTTCCTCTCATCAATCCAGTTTGGAAGTTTTGAGTGGCGTCGTTAGGCTGCCGAATTTTCGTAAGAGATCTAACCTCTCTCTTTCTTTTTAAGTCCTCTCATTTATGTCACTTCTTTTAAGCTCCTATTTTTTATGTTGGGTGATGTTATTTTATATTCCTCTTTCTGTAAACATTATTTTAATACCATGAGAGACCCTATTTGATCTCATCAATCCATTTTTGAACGTTTTAAGTGGCGTCGTTAGGCTTCCGAGTTTTCGTAAGGGATTTTTCATCTCACATTTATTCCCGTGAGATTTATGCTACATTTTCCACAATTTCCTTTGAGTGGTATATGTACTTCCAATTATTTTAATCATTATGTAATATAATTTCTTTTATGAGTATTTACATCAATGTTGTATTGTCCTTCTTCCACGAGGTGTATGTTTTGAAAGATACCCATGTCGGTAAGGGAACCTTTCACCCTCCTCTTTTTAAAAGACTTATTTTGTTGGGTATTTTAATTTAAATATTGTTTTGTTGGGATATGATCTCATATATCCTTATTTATGTAAATTTTTTGTCCAAGGGATGAGATACCCTTTTTTTTATCTCTCATCAACTCAATTTGATGTGGCGTTGTTAGGCTGCCAAGGGAACTTCTTAACCCAATTTCGATTTCTTTGGGTTCAACATGTAGTTATTGAATATGTCATCCTTTGAATATGTGTAATTATCCTTTGATTATTTTACACTTAATATCCACTCATATTTGGTGTATTCGTTTGTCACACATAATTGTGTAATCGATTTATCCTTAATCCAAGGATACTGTCATTATATGGGACTTCGTCTCAATCTCCTTTCATTGAGGCATATTTTGTTTTATAAACAAACTTCTTTTATATGGTGTATAAAACCCTTTGACTTTAACGTTTATACAAAAAGGAATCTTTTTTACACAAAGCGTTTTACTAAACGACAAAAGGGGATGTTTTTGTCGTACGTATGCGGCGACAACGACTTCTCCGCCGCCGTGACCATTTTTTGAGTTTAGGCTTCCTCTACAAGACATACCTTTTTTTAAAAGAAAAATAAATATCATGTTTTACTTTTCATTTATTTTGGTATTGAAAATGGTTTTCATAATGTTTTATATCAATGTGTTGTATTGATATCTTGTGATTGAAAGTTGGAAATGTTATGTTTCCTTTATGCATGTTTTATGTGATATGATTATGTTGAGGTTCTTGGGAATTATTATGAAGACGGGTGGTTCCGTGATAAACTAAGGGCGGGTGAGCCCGATATAGCTCTCCAATGCATTGGGTAACGCGAAGGAGTGAAACGTTAAGGTTTATCTGAAGAGATTTACGGAATATACTATGATGGGTATTCCAAAACGTAACCAAGAGGGTTACTCCCTACGTAAAAATGATATGAATGCCTCAAGTTACCTTTTATGACTTATGATTTCTAGGATTTATTCATGATTTGATGAGGTATGTTAAAGTGCCTATGTTTTATGGGTAAAGTATGATTTCATTGTTATGTATATATGAACTCATGTTTCCTTTCCATATTTTTATATCCCTTACTGAGATTTTTATGCTCATCCCATGTTTTTGAAATGTTTTTCATAGGTAAAGGTAAAGGTACATGATGTGATGATAGTGTCAAGGATGTGTCAAGAAAGAATCCAAGTTTTATTTTAAATATATTTCTGTTGATGGGAAGAATGAATCCTGTCTTTTATGTAACCACTTTGTTTAAATATGGAATGTAATGCATGTTTTATGATCTAATTCTCTAAAACTATAAACCTGAAAAGATCCTAAATGTGTAATCTTGTATTAACTCAAGATTAATTAAGGTTTAATGCTGGGGCCTTATATACCATGATGGTGAAATAGTAACATGAGTTGAATCTAAGGGGTAATGAATCCATTGGTACCTATGAGTATAATTTTATAAATCATGAACGGAATGCTTTAGTCATTATCTTTTAACCAAAATGTATTTTTTATAGGTTCTTCATTGACATACAGCCAAATATCATATAAAAATTGGTCGTAATTTTCATTAGTTGCAATGATGATATTGTGCGTTGTGAAATAAATATTTAAGGGAGGTTGTTTTATGTATAAAACTCAATTTTTTGACAAGAAAATGATTATGATGTACATAAGAAACATAATAAACCATGGATAAAAGAAGTTTATTTTATCATTATTCTATAAATGTGGGAAAAAGAAAGGAGGAATTTATCTTAAAGGGGTAGTAAATTATTTATGATTGGGAGTAATGTATATATTGAAATTGATTATTGAAATGATGGTATGGAGTGATCTAAAAATGATAATTGTGAGAAACCTGCATACAATACCCCTCTATAATTATGTGACACATGTGTAATGTGAATGTACATTATGACAGCCACTGTCTAAACCCAAGGGTTGGTGACAATGATCATCCTAAGAAACATATTTATCAATGGGGAAAAAGGGAAATCCCATTATAATATCTATTAATGTTGATAGTTTCATTAACAATATAATGAAATGTTCACATTCAATCCACTATTAAACTACTAATTCCGTATTTTAATTATGATATACCAACTCATTCATATATAATGTATTGAAAAATGGTGTTAAGATTCCTCAAAAATAATTATATTTGGAATTATAACTGCAAAACCCTATTTGTATGATGAGTTCATATCAAGTATATGGTTCCACACTAGTTGATATATGAGGGAATATCATTCTTTAAAACCTTTTCATTGTTCCTCCAGTTAAATATGGTGTCATATTAGGCATGTATTGTATTTTTTCACATAAATATCACATCAGATTTAAACGAATGGAATATCCATTAGATATTTCAATCTATTTTATGGGAATTAATCAATGTGATGATATGTATGAAAATTATATAGATATTACATCTAGTGAAGTGGTCTTAATTCCCTTTTAAATTGTTTTTATATCTCAAATAGTTGGGGATAAAATTAAAAAAATGGTAGTCTTGTTTTTAAAGAATTTATGTCAGCATTTCAATAGTATTTTTAAGTATTCAATAAAAATACGAGGATTATTTCTCAATAGAACAAATACCAAGTTCCCCCCCAATATCAATGTATCCATATAGGAATTATCTGATTGATTTAATTAAATTTAAGAATAATCCCCATTAAAATTATGATAAGGAATTAATTCATCTAATGTGTCACCTGGGGGTACAACAATTCTTCTTATGGAAAATAATTTTTCATCAATGGAACTCTGTATTGATTATTGTGAGTTAAGTTAGACCAGGATCAAGAACAACTAAACTCACCCCTACATTAATGACATGTCTGATCAACTTCATGGCTATAAATACATTTCATAGATTTAATATCATTATAGATATCATCAATTGATGAAAATGAATGAGGGTATAGCTATAGTGTTATTTTGTACAACCTATGGGCACTACGAATATATAGTGACGGATTTTTTTCATTCTGATCGTCCTTTTATCCTCACAATTTTAATGATTATTTTCAGTAGGGATTACCTTGATTAGTTTTCATATTTTTTAAATATGATTTTCTTATCATGTCAAAGAGAAAAAAATAACATGAAGATCAGTCGAGAATTTTACAGAATACCCTAAGGAAGTAAAATCTATATGAGAAAATGTAGAATGATTAAATTTTGGGTCATATATTTTCAGTAGATGCTATAGAATTAGATCAATAAAAATTAGAGACTATTAAAGGATGGCAAAGACCAATCATGGTGACTATGATTCATTGTATTACTTGTTTAAGATTTTATTATCATTTGTTTAGGGAAATTCTTTCTTGGATATCAATACTTTGACCTTGTTTACTCACACTTGTGCCATGTTCCTCTAGAAAGATGACATTGAGGAATATTTAAAGGAATTGGAGAGAGGGTCATACCAAAAAATGGTTCTTACGTGACCCTACTATAGATAAGGGATTATAATCATTAATGATTCATTCATGAGGGGACTAGGATGTATTCTAATTCATAATAATATTTTCATGGATAATTCCTCATGGATGTTTATGATTCAAGACAAAAATTACCAAAATTACATTTTGGATATATCAATGGTATTTTTTTCATTAATCATATGGATGCATAATACTTATGGAGAAAATTGATACATATATACTTATCTTAAATTTCAGAAATAAATATTCAAACATAAGTAGTTGAACATGAACATGTTGATATGATTAGAGTTAGTAATGGATTCCTAAATCATAATACTTTACTAACATGGGAATGTGAACATGGTGGTCGATTCATTGAGTCAGAAGGGTCTTCATAGCATATCCATGATGAGGATAATAAATGATCTATTATTTCTACATTTTCTATGGTTCGATATATAAATACTAAAAGAAGGGTAAAATATTATCATTCTCAAATGAATGTTCAACCCACTATCAAAATGAATATTAAGAGGCATTAAAGGAATATGATAAGATATAATATAATGTCAGAAATTTTCTTTAGTTTGACATTAATAAATCTAGAAAGATAATGTTAATGAACCTTGTATGTGTTCTTTACATACCAGATTTGATGAAGTATTTTTTAGATTAATTCTTATTATGTTTTCTATATTACTCATAAAAGTAAAAAACATGTATAAGAACATGAATGAATATTTATAATGGGATTGAATAAAGACAGATATCCAATCTATTATATCTCAGTTCTTTATATGCTAATAAGATAAAGATGAAAGAGAAAAGTATAAAGGGATGTTGTATCCATTACCCTTACATGAATGGAAATATGATCACATAACTTTGGGTTGTGTCGTTGGACAACCTAAAACCAATAATTTTTTTAATGTTATGTGTGTGGTATTAGATATCATTACTACGTCATTACACTTCATAGCTATCAGGTTCTACTTCTATCTGGATCAACATACTATGATATGCATTTATGAAATTGTATGGTTTAATGAGTACCACATTATACTATATCTGAATAGGAATCATGGATTACATCATGATTCTAGTATAGTCACTAGCAAGCACATGATACAGAATTGATTATCTACAATACCTGTCATCCTTATAGGACGATCAATATAAAATAACAATTCAAACACTATAAGATATGTTAATATCTATTTATTTAGATTTCAATGGTAATTAGGATCAACATCGTCCTCTTGTTTTTTTACAACAATATATTTAACTCCAGAATTCAGATGGCACTCTATTAAGGCATCTCTGGGATTATGTGTGGAGATCCATCATGAATGGATGATGTTGGAGAATGGAAGCTATCAGGACATGAGATTGCTGAAGAAATCATTGATAAGGTTAACTCAATTTATAATCATAATGTGACGCTATTAACAAATGATGTGACCTAGAATTTAATATTGACGATAATTTGTTTCTAAAAATCACACAATAAGAGAAATCAATGAGGTTTTGGAAGAAAGGGAAACTATGAACTATGTATATCCATCCCATTGAGATTCTGGGTTTTATTAGGATGATATCCTATCACATGGTAATTTTTCCAAATATATATCAAATACGTGATGTGTACCATTTTTCTCAAATTACAAATTATACACTGATCCCTTTACATATAACGAGAATAGATTTCATATCACTATTGTAGGATCTGTCATATAAAGAACAACCATTTGAATTTATGGACTAGTCAGAGAATGTTATATGAAATAATAACTCTATCATAGTAATTTATTTTGGGATAAAAACCAGTTAGATGATGCTATGTGGTAACTTGTGAATATGATTAAGCAAAATTATACTCATTCTTTTTAAAATATGAAGAACTTCTAAGGATAAAACCATTTTAACGGGGTTGAATTTAACATCCCGTGTTTTTATGGACCATTTTTTATAATAAATTTAATTTCTTTTTATTCCATATAATTCCTTAATTATAAAATTTCATTCATAATTATTAAAACTAGGATACATTATAGGGAACATGGAATTGGGATATTTTACCCTAAACTATGGCGTGGAATATCTTACATGCAACACTGTTGATTCTAAGAAATATCATTTTAATAATATAAGTATATAAATGAGATATTTATAACATATCCATTTAATATATTAATATGAACAGGATAAAATACATGAAAATATTTTATATAATGTTTTTATATATAGATAATATATTGATATTGAATGATATCATTTTTAATTAATATATGGTATGTTTACGAATATTATTATCTCAAATGAAGTACTTTTAATGAATTTTTTTAAAAAAACATTTTAGACACATTCAGAAATTTAATTTGGTAAAATATATTACATTTTTGAAATTAGATTGTAGAAATTATATTAAGGTGATATTTTGGGAAATTTTTTAGAAACATCAGTTTTGGATGATTACAAAACAATACTGAATTAAAATTCTATATTGATTTTATAGAAAATTTATTTATAAGGATAAATTATATTTTCAATTAATTTCAATGTTTAATTATATAATATTCTATTATATTAATAAAACTTAGGCCACTAAGATCAATTTCATATTAAACATGTGTATAAATATATATCCATCATTTCAATGTTATTAAATTAAAACCATTATTTTCTATATGAATGAAGGATTAATTTTATATTAATTTCATCCCCTACTAGGATTGGAATTTTGAAAAATATATTCTTTATTTTTAATAATATTAATTTATAATTTCAAAAAATGTAGTCCAAATTTTTGACCCAAATGATTAGTGAATGTATTTTAAATTAATTATATTGATTAAGGAATAATAAATATTAAATATTGACTAAACCATGAATTTAAGATATTTAATGGCCTTAAAATTTTTCAAAAATAGACCTATTTTCCATTATTAATACATTAATCTCCAATTATTGTGTTTCATTGTTTGGTAAAACATATTTTAAAAATAAACATGGGTACACATAACTTGTTTTCACAAATTCCAAGTATGTTTTTCCCATCCCAATAAAAGGCCACTACATCTACCTCTTGTTCACACCTCTAAAACCACAACTATTCATCCATGATAAGAAAATTTCAATAGTCCCATATTCCTAAATTCCTTCTTTACGACTCCCCTTCGTCATAATTGTATCCAAGAAGCCTTTTGTGAATATCCAAAGGGATTTACCCGATTAAGAGGTTACACAATCTCTCACGTTACATTATTTTATTTTATTTCACCACCACGAAAATATTTTTATTACATTATTATATAAAAATTATCCTGAAAATAATTGATTTTTTATATTCTATGTATTAGAAATCAATTTACCCACACCTCCATCTGTTGGGTAACTAACAAACTGTTTATCTGTATGATGAACTACCGCCTCACTAAACGTTGATTGCTCATTTTTATCCTTTACCTCATATCATATTTGAAATAGTGATGGAAAATTTATTTAAATATTTTATATGTATGATTTATATATAATTAATCATACATAATAATTTTATAAATATATATATTTACTTTTAATTTCGCTTAAATACAATAATTTTATTTGAGGATGGGTGGATCACATACCACTCAATGTGATATGATTCATTCTTACACTATGTCGAATGTATTAAGGATAGGTTTAATAAAAATATATGATGCATACGATATAATAATGAATCATTAATAATGAAATATATATATATATATATATATTACATTTACCTTCTTTATTTATATCAGTTAATAAAAATGGATACATCATTCATGCATACATACAGCTTACCGTCTCAATGAATTGTGTATTCCATTTCATAATGAAATATTATATTGATTTATATAAAAAAAACACAGAATAGAAATAACTTTTATATCAATTTTGTCAATTTGGAATAAAAATTTATGTATAAGGAAGAATGATATAACAAATTAAGACACATGAGAATAAAAATGAGAATATTACATGATTAGAAACATTGACATATGATTGATAATAATTGGATAATATACAGTCATTAAAAACCCATATTTGGTATTAGATTTCCTAATATGGTTCTATAAATCATTTATAATGAATTTTTCCTCATAATACATGTTTTTGAATGATTAAAAAGAGATTAGAGATTCAAGGTAAGTGGATTTCATCTCCCATTTTGTTTCTATGAGATACATGCTTTATTTACCACACATACCTCTAGTGTGGTGTGTATACATCCAATAGATATATTAAATTATTCTAATAAATAAATATATTTATTTAAATATAAATTTTATTACTTCTATTTATTTGGGATTCTGTTTCAAAAGATACCAAATTAGTAAATAAAATTAATCTAAATTTCCCTCATTGCGACTCATGTTTTTATGCACCAAAATTATTATTTGAGGTGTACATAATTACATTTATATTGTTATTTGTAGAATTTATTTCATTTCATGATACTTTATTCATTGTTAAATTTCATTTTAAAAAATGGGTAGTATTATCCAATGTAACCAAGTGGAATTTTTTATTGAATCAATCTCATCACTTTTCAAGATTGTTGCTGATTTTGATTCATTGATAAAATATTATGATACATATATCTATAAAACCCATGAATTTTTTCCTCTAATGATTATTAATTACATCCTCATGTATTAGTTCCATCTCCCCACTAGTTTTTATATAGTATAATGTTTTTATGTACAATAATTTCATCTCTATATTCGGAATGAAATCTAATTAATTCAAAAACCATGATTCAAAAAATGTTATAAAAAAGGTTTTCAAAATATCATTGAATAATATTTTCTTGGAAAAAATAATTTTATTTCTTATTATGGTATTCAATTATTATTTTATATGATATCAATGATATTATCATGAAAAAATAATTTCAAATTTTTTTATGTCTTAAAACATTATTTTAGTGTAGAAAGGATATTTTTCACATGAAATGTTTTAAAAGGAACCTTTCAAGATTGTTTCTCAAATATGATAACTTCAATAGGTGTTAATTATTCTTTTATGGTGATATTATTCAATGATTCTATTAATATTCATTATCTAAATGGATGATTTTTTGATGTAGTGATGTTATAAAACCCATATAAATTTTAAGGGTTTTATCCTCGATAAACACACTTCTTTTCCAAAGTTATGTTTATGAATAAATAATTATGACACATTTAAATTCCCATAGGTTATGACATGATTAATTAATTATAATATCAGTTTTATTTCTTTGGTTATGACATCGTTATTTACTATCATTTAAAACATGCATGTATGAGTACACTATTGGATGGGTGGGACCTATATATACCTCCATGGTATTAGGTAATGATTTATATCTCATGATATAGACATGGGTGGAACAAGAAATGAATTTGGTTCATAATTAAAGGAAGCAAGTGGAAGTGAAACTAGATCAGTATAACTAGGCATAAATGGGTAGTGAACTCGATTCATAAATACATTGCTGGAATAGGGTGTGAAACCTGTTCACAGAAGAAATTTATCTACAATTAATGTTTTGAAAAAAATTCCTTCTCTAATATGCGAATATTTATATATTTTTATGTGTCTCCCACAATTCCATGTTTTAATCTAATTTATTGATTTCAAGGATAATGTTATTAATTCTTATAATTCAATCCTTATAAGCTTCCATGACTTATTTCATTAGTTATGTATATGATCTATTATATGAATTCTATGATCTTATATTTTCAGGATAATGTTCTCATACCCTTATGGTTAATATTATTATTTCATATCATCCATGATTACCCTAAAATAGAATTTTAACTCCCCCATTTTTACGTTTTTATCATCTATTATGGATGTTATGTATTATTTTATGTGTATAAGAATGTTTCTAGTCAAGAAGAACATACTGGGTTTAATTAATATCACATATCTATAAGTGGTTTTGTTTCCAGGTTTCCAAATGTACATGACTAATATCTTATTTTAGTTTTTATTTGTATAATGTTTTTTAGTATTTGGTAATTGATATATAACGTTTATGTATTAAATATAGGGTCTCTATAGTAACACTATAAAATTATCCATTTATTTATCTTCCAATTTACACTCAAGAAAATAATAAGGATTAAAAACACCAGGAATATGATGCGCAACCATCACATATTGATAAACCAAGAACTTTTCCATAGACTACGCCACTACTCTATTCACCCCGGGAAACCAAAACTATGGAATCAAGCGATGGTAAATCATGGAAAAACTTGTTTTAATATCAAATGGGGAGTTATGGAAGTTATGATAGAATCTATCATACATTAAAATCTGAAAAACAACCATCCACAAAACATTATCTAGTTTTGACCATATTATGGACATCCCTATTGTGCATCACCATATCCAACATGATCACAAATCAACCCTTCCAATGAGTCAACCCATTGAGTATAACGACCCATACTTTACATACATTGTTAATACTTCAAAATTGAAGCATAATTATTACAACATATAACAAAAACACGAAAGGACCGTATAGGTATAGTGTCTTTAGAAACTGGGAAACATAAACAACTGGTTCATAAAGCATCAACTTTGCCTCCCACTTATCTCATCATATATAGGGTCCCTTTTTGGCATATCCTACTTAATAACCTTCTTCCTGACCTGGGGAAAGAAAACAAACAAAAGGGTGAGATCAAATGCTCAGTAAGGGTAAACAAAAGAAATATCAATCACATCGTATACACAAGCACATAACTTTTGGAAATCTTAACCTGCAAAAGAGATCATAATTTCATAACATGGGATAAATCATGGCAGTGAAATGTAATCACAATAATCATAACTTAAAACATGAAACTTTGTGGCGTACACACATAATCATAGAAACTCGTTTCTTGTTAGTCAAGACTCATTGCCAAGACTATCTTAGTGGACAAAGTCCCTTTCTGAACCGAGTCACCCTCATTTCAGTCCTGTTTCACTGAACCGGTATAACCTACCGTTCCAGCCATGTCTATCTCATGAGATATAAAATCTTTACCCAATTCATTGGAGGGAGATATATGTCCCACCCATCTCATAATGATACCATTCTTATGTGTTCCACAAAATCTTAAATCATACATCATTGCACAACCCATGTAATAAAAATGGGAATTTTAAACATCGTGACATCATAAAACAATTCATATAAGATAAAGGAATTCAAAAAAATATTTCCATCACAACATAATCAAATCCATGTAATAATATGGATAGAAACAGAACCCTATTTTGTCTTAGATGGAAAATAATTTTGATAAAACTCTTGAACTCCATTCTTGAGGAAAATATCTTTTCTACTCCAAAATCATTTATCCTTTCATAACATGCCATACAATTTTAAACAAAAAGAAGTTGATTAAAAATAAACATGAAAACTTGTAAAGGATGCTTCTTGTAAATAATGTTTTATAAATCCATTAATGCCGTATAAGTTAAAAAAACATTCTTCGTACTTTTGTCGGAAAAGTCAAAAAAGTACCTCGTACGAAAAAATGACAAAATATTCCTTTCATATTCTTTAATAAAAACTCACCGAAGGGTAAAATTGGATTTAAACTATTTTAAGTGGATGGAAACAATTTTACATATTGAGGGAACATGGATGTGGATGATAAAATACACCCCAGTAAAGTATAAACAATCTCGGATAAAAATGAGATTGTGATATTTTCTCTTACCTTATGTCCAACTTGCTTTGTAAGTGTCCGAACCTCCTTTATAATGATTTAAATAATGTTACTGACTTATTCCAGAATCATACTTATTTTTATGATATCATATATGGTCATATTCGTAGCTTCTTAGTAGTAATATTTCATTGCTACTTGTTATTCGGGTGTTTATAACTTTTTGTTCTTATGCGTGTTTGGTCGAATAAATTCGTATTCTTCCCATTAGGTTATAGATAGATCATTTCAAGAATGGTATTAGTGTAATATATATCATATTCATTCATTCAATCCATTTATATAATCATTATGAAATGAAGATCATGTAGAACGAGTCGCATCACATCGTGGAGACGGTATTCCGTACGTACGCACGAGTGATGATATCGTTCCTATGATTGTGGAATTTTATTGGATTGTATGTATACTATTTCAGAATCAAAATCACTTTATAATAGTCATATATAGTCATTATTTACACCATTATACCCATCCATGTAAGGTGGTGGTGGAAAATAGATTACACCACGGCGTGGAGACAGTATTCCGTACGTACGCACGCGCGGTGATTTCTTTTTCCGTAGGATGGATAGATGGTGAAATAGGGTTGTTTAATACTTATAATGACATATCAGTATATTAGTGATATTGATGTTATTACTTCATAATGAAACAACTTAAGAAGAAGAAGTGGAAGAAGAAATAAAGATGAAAGAATCGGTAATGTACATTACCTCTTCTTTGAAGTGCTTCTTTGCGACCTTCTTTTAGGGCACTAAAATTGGACTTTGAGGAAGAATAGAACCTCTAGGATGTCTCTAGTAAAGTGGATAGGAGAAAGTGGTAGGGTTTGGCCGAGCTTGGAGGCTAAATGTTGTGTGAGGAAGAGGGGGAGGAGGTGCCCTTTTATAAGGGAGGAGAGGGGCACCTTTGGGAAAACTAAAAATATTATTTTATTATAAAGTCAAGTTCGGTTTTAAATTGCTCCAAATTGATATATTTCGAAGCTAAGGTGGGGATGGGTCTAAATACTATCTTTCAATAGAATTTATACAAGTTTAGGTTCCTTTTATAACCTTATCATTTAGATTTATCATTAAGTTAAATAATTTTACTTTTACCGTGTCTTCTTGTATTCTTATACTATATGGTTAATAAACTTACAATAAGCAGCCAAACGGACCCCAAGTTGTTTATTATTAATATATATAACCTTATATAAGTCATTTAGCCGAACCATAGATTTTTAGAAATAAAATAACATTTAATAATATAATATTTGTTTTAAAAACTATTTTATGTCAATTTTGACACTATTTAGTAATTCATTTCTGTGAAACTCATAACAGAATTATTAGTTCGAAAAAAGATAATTAAATCAATAATAAAATGTAATATTAACCTATAAAGTTAGTGGTATTCATAAAAAGTCTCAAATTACATTTATTTTGGTGTTTATAACATCAATTATGTCAATATTTCATTAATAAGATAATTACTGTATCGTCATTGTGTCATAAATAAATTAAATTATTTAATGTCTAAAAATTACAAATAAAATACCATTATGTAGGAAATCTTCTTATATTTCTATTGAATATTTATAGTCGAATTTATCTTATGTATAACCCCATATTAAAAATTATTTACTTATTAAACGTTGGTTTTAACTATTTTAACCCTTCTTAAAATAAATTAATAATAAATGTCCTAATCTAATCCATGTGGGCCAAAATGGTCATATTTTATTCCTAAGTTTGTTTTTGGTCGAATTACCCTTATCCAATAGAATTAGGAGATGTTTTAGGGTAATAATAATATCATCTTTACCCTTAATTACCCTATTTACTTTTAACCGTGGTAAAAATAAGTAAAAAGTTACTATTCACCAAAAAAATTTATCTCATTGAACCACATTTTACTTACTGACATCAACTGTGTCTCTCGGTTTTTTGAAATTCCACTCACCTAATCAGTAAAATTACGTTTTATGAAAAATTCAGTTTTTAACTACCACTTAGTGGTTTCACTATTCATCAAAAATTGAAAGTTTTCAGAAAAATACCAAAATTTCACTCTAGGCTAATTTCGATATTCCGAATCCAAAAATGAAGTCCATTTTGAAAAATAAAAATTATAAAATTTCATAAAGTGGTTATTACTATTCATAACGGCTAGTTTTAATTATATTTTAATATCATATCGTTGTTTAGTGAAACTCGGTATTGCGTACGACGCAAGCTATCGAGGAAGGTCGCGATTTCGTGTAAAGCAAGCCAAGGATGTTTTGTGTAGAAATAGATTCCTTTGATGATTTATATAACATAAAAGTCTCAGGTGTTACATTCTACCCCCCTTAAAATGAATTTCGCCCTCGAAATTCGTCACTTTGTAACAAACAGATGAGGATACCTCTCCCTCATAATATCCTCAAGATCCCAAGTATATTCTTCTATTTGGTGGTTCCTCTATAAAACATTCACCATGCGAGTGGTCTTGTTTCGTAGAACTTTTTCGCTACGATCCAGAATCTCTATCGGCTGTTCTTCATAAGAAAGATCTTTCTTTAGCGGTACAACTTCAGAGCTGAGTACATTTGAGGGATCAGGTATGTACATTCTCAGGAGAGATACATGGAACACATCGTGAACATGAGAGAGATTCGGTGGAAGCGCTAATCCGTAAGCTACCTTCGCAACACGATCCAGTATTTCGAAAGGACCGATATATCTAGGGCTCAACTTCCCCTTCTTTCCAAATCTCATAACCCTCTTCCAGGGAGATATTCGTAAGAACACTTTATCACCCACTTCAAACTCTAGGTCTTTTCTTTGGTTGTCGGCATAACTTTTCTGTCGACTCTGAGCTGATCTTATTTGTTGTTGAATAGATCTGACCTTTTTTGACATTTCATCGACGAGATCAGGTCCTAATATCTTTCTTTCCCCAACTTCATCCCAGCAAGTTGGAGTCATGCATTTCATTCCATAGAGAGCTTCGTAAGGAGACATCTGAATACTGGAGTGAAAGCTATTATTATAAGACAATTCCACCAAAGGTAGGTTTTGATCCCAACCACCTTTGAAATCTATAGAGAAAGCTCTCAACATATCTTCTAGAGTTTGAATTGTTCTCTCAGACTGACCGTCTGTCTGAGGATGATAAGCAGTGCTGAAACTCAACTCTGTATGCAGAGTATGCTGAAGACTTCGCCAGAACATCGAGGTAAATCTCAGATCCCGATCAGAGATAATAGAAAGTGGTACTCCATTCAATATTACCACTTCCTTTACATATATCCTGGCAAGCTGATCTAGAGAGAAATCCTCTCTAATAGCAATGAAGTGTGCAGACTTTGTAAGACGATCAACTATGACCCAAATAGCATTATTGCCTTTGGATGTTTTAGGAAGTCTTGTGACAAAATCCATAGTGATGTTTTCCCATTTCCATTCGGATATGGGTAATGGTTGTAACATCCCCTTAGACTTCTGTCTCTCATATTTAACTTGTTGAAAAACCAAGCATCGAGAGACATATTCAGCAACATCTCTTTTCATGCCATCCCACCATAAGTACTGTTTCAGGTCCCTATACATCTTCGTGCATCCAGGATGAATAGAGAATGCAGAACTATGGGCCTCATCGAGCAGTTCCTTCATTAATTCGGGGATGGGAGGAACACAAACCTGATTCCTGAACATTATTATCCCTTCACAATCAAGGTTGAATTCAGGAACATTTCTCACCTTCTTTTGTAGCTCGACATCTTCATTCTGTTCCTCTTTAATCTTCACATGTATAGATGGTTGAACATTCATTTGAGAAAGATAAGATTCTTCCCCTTCCATTATAATTCCACGATCCATTGTTTGTAAATCCATAAATATTGGATCTTTTGTGATCCTCATCATTGATAAACTGGCATGGTATTGTCGAATTAATGCATCTCTCACCTTGTTTGCTTTCCCAGGGTGGTAATGGATTGAGCAGTCATAATCCTTAATCAGCTCCAACCATCTTCTTTGGCTCATATTCAGCTCCTTTTGTGTGAAAATATACTTTAAACTTTTATGATCAGTATAAATATCACACCTTTCACCATAAAGGTAATGCCTCCAAATCGTTAATGAAAAGATTACCGCAGCTAACTCCAAATCATGTGTTGGGTAATTTTGCTCATTGATTTTCAACTGTCGTGAGGCATAAGCTATCACCTTATAATTTTTCATAAGAACACACCCCAATCCCTTTTGGATGCATCACTGTAGATCACAAACCTTTCTCCACTACAAGGAAATGTGAGCACAGGTGCACTGGATAACCTACTTTTCAACTCCTTGAAATTCTCTTCACATTCCTCCGTCCAGACAAACATAAATCCTTTCCGAGTCAACATGGTGAGTGGATTAGATAATCATGAAAAGTCTTTCACAAAACGTCGATAAAATCTAGCCAATACAATAAAACTTTGGACCTCAGTTACTGTTGTTAGTCTCGACCATCTTTCGATAACCTATGTTTTTGCTGGATCCACAGATATCCTTTCTTTTGAGATTATGTGACCCAAAAATGCAAATTTTTGAAGCCAAAATTCACACTTGGTAAATTTGGCATAAAGCTTCTCCTTTCACAGGGTCTTCAATATAATTCTCAAGTGATCTTCATGTTCTTCCTTGCTCTTTGAATAAACAAGAATATCATCTATAAATACTACCACAAATTGATCAAGATAGTCTTTAATGACTCTATTCATTAGATCCATGAAGATAGCAGGGGCATTAGTAAGACCAAATGGAATTACTATAAATTTATAGTGTCTGTACCCTGTACGGAAAGCCGTATTTGGTATATCCTCCATTTTGACCCTTAATTGATGATACCGTGAATGAAGATAAATCTTGGAAAAGTATTGAGCTCCACGTAGTTGGTCAAATAAGTCATCAATGCATGGGAGGGGATATTTGTTCTTGATAGTGATCTTGTTAAGTTCTAGATAATCAATACAAAGTCTCATTGATCCATCTTTCTTCTTAACAAATAGAACAGGTTCTCCCCAAGGTGACACACTAGGGTGTATGAATCCCTTATCAAGATTCTCTTGGAGTTTCTTCTTCAATTCCTGCAACTCAATTGGGTCCATTCTATAAGGTGTCTTTGAAATAGGCAAAACACCCGGTATGAGTTCTATTGAAAACTCAACTTCACGATTTGGTGGAAGACCCGGTAATTCTTCCAGAAAGACATCATCAAACTCCCATATGATGGGAATATTCATAATCGTGGGTTTCTCACCAACCATTTGAGATAAATAACCTTCATTTAGTGGAATCAATACCCATAAAATGGAAGAAATTTCCACTTCAGGGTTATGTTCATCCTTGCATTGATAGACGATCATAGATTGATCTGGAATATGAAATGTGTCTTCCCTTCATTGGAAATTTATATGAGATCCATATTAAGAAATAAAATCCATGCCAAGAATCACATCAAATTCCACTATAGGAAGGATCACAAGATTTGCAGGAATCCCTTTCCCACAAACGTCAATCAGAGAAGAATTGTAAACTTTTGATGCGAAAGTTGTGCCATTAGGTGTTGTCACAGCTAACTCAACATCTAATTGTTGAGGTAATACGGTGATACCCATATAAAATTCTTCAAAAATAAAAGAGTGTGTGGATCCATAATCAAATAAAACATTTTCTACTATATAGTGGATGGTAAGTGTACCTTTCACCACATCGTTATCGTACTCCACATCGCTGATAGAAATTGCATGTGACGTTCCTTTGTATTTAGCCTTAAGAGTTTGTTGACGTCGTCAATCATCATCAACCCTTGGATTAGGGAATTTATTGGCATAATTCCCCATCTCCTTGCACTTGAAACTTTGAAGTGTAGTAGGTTCATTCTGTGTATCCCTTCCTTTTTTTGCATCATTAGTCATCTTATTCCCATCTTCGTGGAATTCAAATGCCCGATGACCTTCCTTTCCACATTTGAAACATTTAATTGTCCCATTAAGAAAACTCCCTCCATGTTTGTTTCCACACTTTGAGCATAAGGGAACGCTCATCTTATTTTCAGTGTGCTCTTTATATTTTCCTTTGAATTCCATTTTCCTCTTCTTATCAAACCCATATGACTGAAGTGTTACTCCAATCTCCATTTCGACTTTGAGAGCACATCGAACGATTTCCTCATAGAAATTGAAGTCCCTTATGTCTAACGCCCTTCGAAGACTTGGTTTTAAGCCACTAAAGAATCGATCGATCTTACTCTCATGTTGGATAATAATACCAGAAGCGTACATTGCAAGTATTGTAAAATTTCCTTCATAGGTACCAACATATTCATCATCCTTTTTCTTCAGTTCAAGAAAGTCTTTCTCCATCTTTGTTCGGAGAATACGAGGGAAATACTTATTGAAAAATAAGTTCTTGAACTCATCCCATTCCATGGACTCAATTTCATCCCATTGCCTCGTATTTTTAATAAGATTCCACCATTGATCAGTATCTCCTTCTAAATGATACACTGCTAGGATGACTTTAGCATGTTCAGAACATTGAAGAACTGAAAATATCTTTTCAGTAGTACTAATCAATTGTTCAGCAACTAATGGATCAGTAGAACCACTCAAAGAAGGTGGGCGTTGCCTCATTAAGGATTCAACAGAATGTTGCTCCTTCCTTTGCTCGTTTGGAAGTCTTGAATGATTCATAGCTTGAGAAAGTTGTGTGGGAATGGATACAAGATTTTTCATTCCAGTTCCCATAACGTTTGGTTCCTCAGGGGGGGCATTCATTGCATTGCCCGTCACATTCCGCATTAACAGGATTCCTTCAGGTTCCATCCATTGACTAAAACCAAGAAGAATAGTGTGAGAAACACTAATTATAATAGGAAAACCACATACTCAAGAATAAAATTTCACACTTAAGGTCTTATCCTAGGTTATTCATGGCCATTTATAAAACAATAATTTTGTGTTCTATGCTTAGACTTATCCTTAGGGTTCTTACTAAGGATTTCACATCCTAGATTCCAATGGTTGGCTATAACCTCCCTCTGATTCCAACTATAACGACCCATAATTTACATACATTGTTAATACTTCAAAATTGAAGCATACTTATTAAAAAATATAACAAAACCACGAAAGGGCCGTATAGGTATTGTGTCTTTAGAAACTGGGAAACATAAACAACTGGTTCATAAAGCATCAACTTTGCCTCCCACTTATTTCATCATATCTAGGGTCCCTTTTTGGCATATCTTACTTAATAACCTTCTTCCTGACCTGGGGAAAGACAACATACAAAAGGGTGAGCTCAAAATCTCAGTAAGGGTAAACAAAATAAATATCAATCACATTGTATACACACTCACAAAACTTTTGGAAATCTTAACCTGCAAAAGAGATCATAATTTCATAACATGGGATAAATCATGGCAGTGAAATGTAATCACAATAATCATAACTTAAAACATGAAAATTTGTGGCGTACACACATAATCATAGAAAATCATTTCTTGTTAGTCAAGACTCATTTCCAAGACTATCTTAGTGGACAAAGTCCCCTTCTGAACCGAGTCACCCTCGTTTCAGTCTTGTTTCACTGAACCGGTATAACCTACCGTTCCAGCCATGTCTATCTCATGAGATATAAAATCTTTACCCAATGCATTGGAGAGAGATATAGGTCCCACCCATCTCATAATGATACCATTCTTATGTGTGCCACAAAATCTTAAATCATACATCATTGCATAACCCATGTAATAAAAATGGAAAACTTAAACATCGTGACATCATAAAACAATTCATATAAGATAAAAGAATTCATAAAAATATTTCCATCACAACATAATCAAATACATGTAATAATAGGGATAGAAACAGAACCCTATATTTTCTTAGATGGAAAATAATTTTGATAAAACTCTTGAACTCCATTCTTGAAGAAAATATCCTTTCTACATCAAAAAATGTATCCTTTCATAACTTGCCATAAAATTTTAAACAAAAAGAATTTGATTAAAAATATACTTCAAAACTTATAAAGGAAGCTTCTTGGAAATAATGTTTTAAAAATCCATTCATGCCGTATAAGTTAAAAAAACATTCTTTGTACTTTTGTCGGAAAAGTCAAAAAAGTACCTCGTACGAAAAAATGACAAAAGATTCCTTTCATATTCGTTACTAAAAACTCACCGAATGGTAAAATTGGATTTAAACTATTGTAAGTGGATGGAAACAATATTACATATTGAGGTAACATGGATTTGGATGATAAAATACACCCCAGTAAATACCAAAGTATAAACAATCTCGGATAAAAATGAGATTGTGATATTTTCCCTTACCTTAGGTCCAACATGCTTTGTAAGTGTCCGAACCTCCTGTATAATGATTTAAATAATGTTATTGACTTATTACAAAATCATACATATTTTTATGATATCATATATGGTCATATTCTTAGCTTCTTAGTAGTAATATTTCATAGCTACTTGTTATTCGGGTGTTTATAACTTTTTTTTCTTATGCGTGTTTTGTCGAATAAATTCTTATTATTCTCTTTTGGTTATAGATATATCATTTACAGAATGGTATTAGTGTAATATATATCATATTAATTAATTCAATTCATTTATATAATCATTATGAAATGAAGATCATGTAGAACGAGTCGCATCACATCGTGGAGACGGTATTCCGTACGTACGCACGAGTGATGATATCGTTCCTATGATTGTGGAATTGTATTGGAGTGTATGTATACTATTTCAGAATCAAAATAACTTTATAATAGTCATATATAGTCATTATTTACACCATTATACCCATCCAAGTAAGGTGGTGGTGGAAAATTGATTACACCACGGCGTGGAGACGATATTCCGTACGTACGCACACCGAGTGATTTCTTTTTCCGTAGGATGGATAGATGTTGAAATAGGGTTGTTTCATACTTATAATAACATATACGTATATGAGTGATACTGATGTTATTACTTCATAATGAAACAACTAAATAAGAAGAAGTGGAAGAAGAAATAAAGATGAAAGAATCGGTAACAGACATTACCTCTTCTTTGAAGTGCTTCTTTGAGACCTTCTTTAAGGCACTAAAATTGGTCTTTGAGGAAGACAAGAACCTCTAGGATGTCTTTAGGGAAGTGGAGAGGAAAAATTGGCAGGGTTTGGCCGAGCTTGAAGGCTCAATGCGGTGTGAGGTAGAGGTGGAGGAGGTTCCCTTTTATAAGGGAGGAGAGGGGCACCTCTGGGAAAACTAAAAATATTATTTTATTATAAAGTCATGTTCGATTTTAAATGGCTCCAAATTGATATATATAGAATATAGGGTGGGGATGGGTCTAAATTCTCTCATCCAATAGAATTTAGACAAGTTTAGGTTACTATTATAACCTTATCATTTAGATTTAACATTAAGTTAAATAATTTTACTTTTATCGTGTCTTCTTGTGTTCTTATACTATAAGGTTAATAAACTTACTATAAGAAGCCAAACGGACCCCAATATGTTTATTATTAATATATATAACCTTATATAAGTCATTTGGCAGAAACATAGATTTATAGGAATACAATAACAATTAATAATATAATATTTGTTTTAAAAACTATTTTTGTCAATTTTGACACTATTTAGTAATTCATTTGTGTGAAACTCATAACAGAATTATTAGTTCGAAAAAACTTAATTAAATAAATACTAACATGTCATATTATCCTAGAAAATTAGTGGGATTCATAAAAATTCTCAAATTACATTTATTTGGGTGTTTATAACATTATTTATGTCAATATTTCATTAATAAGATAATTACTGCATCATCATTGTGTCATAAATAAATTAAATTATTTAATTTCTAAAAATTACAAATAAAATACAATTATGTAGGAAATCTTTTTATCTTTCTTATGAATATTTATTGTCGAATTTATCTTATGTATAACACCATATTAAAAATTATTTACTTATTAAACATTGGTTTTAACTATTTTAACCCTTCTTTAAATAAATTAATAATAAATGTCCTAATCTAATCCAAGTGGGCCTAAATGGTAATATTTTATTCCTGATTTTGTTTTTGGTCGAATTACACTTATCCAATATAATTAGGACATGTGTTAGGGTAATAATAATATCATATTTACCCTTAATTACCCTATTTACTTTTTACCGTGGTAAAAAAAAGTAAAAAGTTACTATTCATCAAAAAATTATTTTCATCTCATTGAACCGCATTTTACTAACTGACATCAACCATGTCTCTCGGATTTTTGAAATTTCACTCACAGAAGCGGTAAAATTAAGTTTTATGAAAAATTCAGTTTTTTAACTACCACTTAGTGGTTTCACTATTCATCAAAAATTGAAAGTTTTCAGAAAAATAACAAAAATTCACCCTAGGCTAATTTCGATATTCCGAATCCAAAAATGAAGTCCATTTTGAAAAATAAAATTTATAAAATTTCATAATGTGGTTATTAATATTCATAACGGCTAGTTTTAATAATATTTTAATAGCATATCGTTGTTTAGTGAAACTCGGTAATGCGTACGATGCAAGATATCGAGGAAGGTCACGATTTCGTGTAAAGCAAGCCAAGCAAGTGTTGTGTAGAAAAATATTCCTTTGATGATTTATATTACATAAAAGTCTCGGGTGTTACATTGAGGATCAGTGACCAATTACATTTGATATGTCTACACTGTTATCGTAACCATGAATCCATTACAACCATCAAATCATACATTTTAGAACAAGGCCACGATCTCCACCAATTATCTCCATGAATACCCAAATTCATGAATAACACACTTCCAAAGAATCCTTCTCAAATAGTGGATCATGATAATCCACTTTCATGAGTTATAAGATAATTAAAAATAATAAACATGAAAAAAATCATCTACCTCAACTATAATAAGATAAAATCACACTAGGAAAAGGCATACCTAAAACTATTGTGTATCATGAAGACTAAAATTTTCTCCCCATTAATATAATTCTACCACAAGTCAAGAAAAAATACAACTCCCACTAGCTATAGATAGTGGGATGGAATTATTTTTTCTGAATGGATTATTTTTCGAGATCCATATGAGATCACCACCTTCTGATATATCAAAATTCTTCCCAATACAATATGTGTTGTGTCCCAAAACAACTCAAACAAAAAAAAAATCTACAGCAGATTAAGAATAAGAGGCAAGAATAACATCCCATTTTATTAACAGAATGATACATAGCACTGATAAATACACATTATTCTTCACTATTCCTAGTCAATGATATCAATGGGTTTGATACTCATGTGAAATCAGGTACAAATATATAATAATAGTCTATGTGGAAAATGAAACAATGAATATTTTCAAATATATGAGTTATTCCCATAAAACATCATCATTCGATGATACTACTATTAAACCATGATGGGAAATAAAATGTTTGAGGAAATGATCATCTTGAGTCATGAACATTAACTTGGAAAAAATTTCATAGATATAGTGGATACAAATAACATTCATGGAACTTTTCAGATACTCTACATGCTCCTCATATGACTTCGTGTAGATCATGATATAACCAATGAATATGATGATGAAATAATCACGAAACTCACCGAATATGAAATTTATAAGCCCCATGAACACAGATAGAGAGTTCATAACACTGATAAAACTAAATAGAAGATCGAAGTTACCACACAATTATTTGAATTTCGTTTTCTAGATATCATCATCCTTCACCCACAACTACTAATATCCAAACTACATGTCAATCCTAGACAACCAACTCTCCCTCTCAGCTAGTCGAAAAGTAATTATATTGTTGTAAGAGGGTAATACGGTTGAACTATAACATAATTCAAACTCTTGTAGTCTATGAAAAACCATAGACCACTACCATACTTCTTTGTGAAAAAAACCGGAGCACCACATGGTTACACTCTAGGCTGGATAAAACCATTTTGCATCAAATCATATATATAAATCATGAACTCTATAAACTTATAATGTTCCATATGATAAAGATCCATATATATCATAGATGAATGAGGTTACCAGTATATCATTAAATCAAAATCACATCATGAGCGTGGAATCAAATATTACTCAGGGAAAAAATGTAATAACTCCCCATTGACCATAAGAACCTATACAATTACAACATCCACTGAGTCAATGGACAAATCAAAGAAAACGGTAAGAGGGTTTCCACATGGTGACTTCCCAACTAACAACACTTCTCTCCATATAAAACCACATGCCTACCATCCATAACAACAAACATCGCTCTCCTTAATAATAAATCAATAATAGATCATATTGAAAAAAAAATATTCAAGGATGAGTATGATATTATATAACAGCATCTATAAAAAGGAATGATCTCACAAAAACTGAAGCCACCCGATCATTAGTCTACACACTCGAGATAAATAAAACAAACTTGTCCAGCCTCCAATTGGCTTAGTCAAAAATTTATGTATGTGAATCATCCCTATATACATTCCTATAAAATTCGATATAATGTCTGAAAAAATAGGTGTGATGCTTCAGAATCAAACAAGTCTAAACGAAGGGTACTAAACAAATTGATGGTACATTGGAAATCTCTGGCCCCATTAGAACTGATACCTTCACTGCATAGAATAGACCACTACAAACTCTCCTCCCACAATATTGATGACCCCACCATGAAAATGTTTGGATTTTTGTCCATGAACCTGAGGAACATCATGTGGTTTACCTATAACTAATCTACCTCTTCTCAAAAGGGCAGAAGTCTACAACCCCATCAACTGAAGTGGCTTCACTAGAAACTGTTGTAAAGGCTTGTGCTCAAATTTTCCACCAAGACAAAACTAAACATCATAATCAAATAGAAACTATATCTACCAAAATACAAAAATCCCACCACTAAAATACACAGAAACAATGATCCTAGAATAAATAATACACCTATGGTCACCATAACGACAGAATAGAAGTAGCAAATGTCAACACCTTGATGATCAAAACCACAATGGTCACGGTGTATGACACATATCTCTAACAACTGTACAACTCAATGTTTTATACTGGATATCCTCTTATTATAAACCTCCCTGTGGGTGTGTCCCCTTGATCATCCCTACCATCTTATGAACCTCTAGATACATTGGAAACATAAATGGAGTAGCTTCATACTAGATATAAGCAAATAGGTCCTCCTTATGACCTCTTAGAGAAGTCTCATCATCTGAAAAAGATAAAGGGACAATTAAGAAGGCCCTTAAACATGATTAAATATCTCACACTAACATGCTCTACTAGTGAATGGATATAAGCTCATAATTATTTAATTCCCTCATGGTTTATAAAAAAGAAATCTTACAGGATCTCCTTTTTGATGTCATCCCAAAAAAAAATTCTCCTTCAAATCTCCCATATATAGCGTCCATTATTGATGCATAGCTCCACACATCTGACTGCATTCCAGTGGGATCTAATACCAAGTTGTGGCTCAAATAAAACCAATAGGGAAGCCATGATACACTAACTATCAATATGTTTCAAGATCAGAAACACTGCACTATCACATTCCAATATAAATCCCCTGGATAGAATTTAATTTTCTCTTCCACTAATCCTCATCCTAAATACTATACACCCAATAAAGATCTACCAAATCATCCGATTGATCCTCAACTTCTTTTTCCACGTGTGAAAGATGTATAGGGATTGTAGTTAATTGGATAAAATAGATTTAATACGCATATGTAGAATTAATTTTATATATAGTTTATTTTATTTCATTCAACTTACATTGTTATCCATTTCATATTTCCCAAAAAACCCAATTAAAATAAGATTACATTCCCTTATAATGGATGTACCACTCCTAGGTCTCTACGTTTAATGAGGGGATTCCACAAATGGTTGTTTGATAGTCTTAGATTCCTTGTATCATATCACTAGGGCCCTAAAATCCTATGTCCTGGCCAATATTCCCTGGCCAATGTCACATTATAATATTATCAAACATTTTTTCTTTACCAAACCATGAAATCTGCACTATTCCTAACTCCAAACATCATCATATCTCTCATCCACTATCCTCACATACCACTCTGTCATGATCCCCTACCTCTAAGAAAACCCCTCTTTGGCAGGTAATGAAGAAAGAGAGAAAAAGACCACTGAGTCCCACCTCCAAATGTTCAGGGGTTAGAGAATAGCACAGAGGGTGTACATATTTCACAATATCCTATGAATTACAAATCATAAGTAGTAATGATTGGGGGATATGTTTTGTTAACCAAACCAACTCCAAGAAATATATATATATATATGAATAAATAAATTTCCAATAATTCATTTTTAAATAAACTAATACAATAATATTCTCAAAAGTCTATACCAAAAAGATATTGTGCAACTACATTGCGACGATCCCAAGGTAAAATCTTGTAACGTCAAACACTATTCGTGTAATCCTGATTAAAACCTCAAAAAAATTATAGATATGTTGCGTAAAAAAATCTATCATTATTATTAAACACAATTTATTCCATGCATATGTGAAAGAATCATATTTTAACACCCCATTCTTCCACATTACTTTTCGGTTTGAATAATGGAATAGCTTGCATTGTACGTAATTTCGAGATTCTAACACACCACGACAAATTAAATCGGCCGTTATGAATAGTAATAACTATTTGTTAAATTTTATAAATTTTATCTTTTAAAATAGACTTCATTTTTGGATTTGGAATATCAAAATTAGTTAAGGGTGAATTTTTTGTATTTTCTGAAAACATTCAAATTTTGATGAAAAGTGAAAATACTAAATTTTAATTTTAAACAACCATTTTTAATAAAACTAATTTATAGACTAAAATTAAACATTTGAATAGTTATTAAGTTTAATTATATTATTATTTTATCATTTAATGTAATTTAAGTCATTGAATGTAATCTCATGATTAAACTGGACATAAACAAGTGTCAAACTTTTCATATTTTTTATTTCATAAAAAAATGCTTTTCGTTTTGACAATGAGAATAAATTTTAAATTAATTTCTACAACTTCTGTGTTTTGAATTTATAAAAATTGATTCCATATTTAGAATCAGGTGGTCCATATTGTGTAAATTGTTAACTTTTATACAATTTGAAAATTACTTCTGTAAATATTTTATTTACTATGGTTAAATGGTAAATCCTGTAAATAAGGGTAAAAAATAATATTATAATAATATTAAATTACCATAAAACATGTATTAACACTATTGTATGATACGTGTAAGACCATGGGGATCCTTTGGTCGATTTTAAGACCCCGTGGAGCTACTTGTATGTGATAATGACACTTTATATTAATTAATTTAAAGTAAAGACAAAAATAACAAAAGCAAATAGATTTTAGTAAAAAAAATTATATGATGTTATTTAATATATTTATTCGACTATAAATATTCATTTGAAATATTAAAAAATATACTACCTCAGGATATTTTATTTATAAATTTTAGACATAATATAAATAAATTAATTTCTGACACAATGACGATGCAATATTTTCCTTATTAATGAAAAAATCAAATAAATGGTATTATAGATGTAAAAATAAATATAATTTGAATGTTTTGATGCCATAAATGAATTTTATATGTTAATGTGACATGTTATAATTGATTTAATGAATATTTTTTGAAGTAGTAATGCTATTAAAAATTTATCAAAATAAAAAAATAAAATAGTGTCAAAATTTCCATAAAAGATTTTTTAAAACAAATATTATATTATTAATTGATATTCTATTACATAAAATCTAAGGCTCGGACAATGGTCTAAAATAATATTATATATGTCACTAATGAAACACATGAGGTTCACTTGGAAGTTTATATTATTTTTATTAACCATATAATATAATAATACAATGAGACATGGTAAATGTAAAACTAATTAACTAAGAGTTAAATCTATACGATAAAGTTAATATAGTGACCCAAACCAGTCTAAAACATATTGGTTGAGTGGTTTTAGATCCATCCCCACCTTATATTTTATATAAATCAATTTTGAGTCATTATTAATTGAAAAATATTTTATTATAGTATTATATTTCAATATTTTCCTAAGGTGCACATCACCCATTTTATAAATGGGATCTTCCCTTCTCTCTAATTCAAACCATCAAAGCCATTTGGCTCGGCCAAACCCTGACCAAATATACTCTCAACTATCCTAAAATAATTTTAGAGGACTTCCTTTAGTCATAATTCCATCCTAAGGAGCCCTTTAGATCAAATCAAAATAAATAACCCGAAGAAGAGGTAAATATTTCATCACCTCTTTCATGATCCTTTCTTCTTACACTTCCTCTTTCATTGTTGATTCCATTATAAAATAAAAACTCCATTATCTTATATATACTATGATTTTATTATAAATATGTTACAACCATGGTCATTATTCTATTAATCCTTTCAATGACATGTCACCATACGTTCGTACGTACAGCTTACCATCTCCACGTCGTTGTGTAATTGTTATTCAATACATTATTATTTGAATGGGTATAATAATGATGTTTAATTGATGTAAATAATAAATATAACATGATAATGATTCTGTATATATGATATACCATACATTTATATATTATTTTAATATCAAAAGAATGATATTATCCCTCGTGCGTATGTATGGATTACTGTCTCGACGAACATGATGAGATTCATTCCCCATCATATCCATTCAAGACTAATATTCATTTGATTATTAAAAATAATGTTTAATGACTTTATATATATAATAATATTAATAAGATACATTCTATCCATAACAAACATTACTTATGTATAAAGGATTTAATGGAAAATGAATCAGTTAACACCAGAATCGACGATAATACAAAAATATTATTAACAAATAAATATTAGAAGATCATATATGATATCATATTAATATATATGGTTCTTTCATAATTTAATAACAATTATTTCACCATTATACAGGAGGTTAAACTACCCTCGACCATTGAAAATTACAAGTTAAAGGGTTTCTTATCTCACTTTTAATTCCGTGAGATTCTTATTGTTCACCAGTTATTTATTAAATGTAGTGTATTGTGTACTGAAATTTGTTATATGTTATTAGTATTTTATTTATATTCATGGTATTATGTGATTCATTTGGTGGTTTTTAACGTTTGTTTATACAACACGATTTATTACAATGAAGTAAGGGTTTTTGCTCTCACTTTTTATTTCAGTGAGATTCATGCTATATTGGCCAATATATACTTTTGTTTGGTGTCTGTACTACCCATGATTGTATTCTTGGTGTAATATTATTTATCTTATGGGTATTTACATCTTCAATATATTATCCTAATTTTATTGGTTTTATGTTTCCTATGCTACCAAATCGGTAAGGAAATTTCAAATTTAAATTTCCACTCATTGGGCTTTACGCATAAATCATTGATTATTTTACTCCAGGATTATGTATGGAATCACTATTTATTTTTTATTTAATAATTTCCACTCCCCTTTTTGTGGATATTATTTTTATACACATAATAAATCTGTTGATAATTTTTCAATTCATTGATATGAACTTGATAAGAGTAATCCTAACTCAATTTCCATTCATTGAGTTAGACATCCAAGTCGTTGGTGTTTTTTTTACAAGAATATGTATAAATGTCTCTAATTGATTTACACTAAATATACAATAATATTGAGTGTATTTATATTTTTAACAAATAATTATGTCATAGGTTTATCCTTAACCTAAGTATACAATCCTTATAAGCGATTTTATCTCAAATTACAATCCATTGAGACTTCTTTGTTTTTATACGCCAATTCACATTTATATGGTGTATATAATGTACATTGACATAATATATCATGAATCGTTATATTCTAATGAAATTATAATTTTTTTATTACCTCAATTATAAGTATTCAATTATCTCAATTTTTGTTAGGAACTCTAACTAAAATATAATTTAAATGTTTTAAATATTTATTCTTCTAAATAGTTCTCATTAAAGTCCATGTTTTAAAAATGGTTTTAAAGATTTATTTATATAGAAATTAATGTTTTCAAATTAAAATTCCTTTTAAAAATTTCAATGTGGTATGGTACACATTGATTCTAAAATCTATTATAAACGACTTCTTAATAAATAATGTAACATTTAAATGTTTTCATCAAAAAGGGGGATATTTATCTCAAATAGTTTGGATGATTATTTTCGTCTTTTTCACTAACCTTCATTATTATCGATTAAGGTTTATTGGTTATAATAAAATATTTTGTATTCAATTTAACGAGTTATGTTTGACTGTGTATTTGATATTTTAATAACATTCATGGTTTATGGATAAAGTACTGACATTTTGTATGCTAGTTTTAATATGAATGTTTGTGTTATGTTTCAACCATTTCATATGAGGAATGCATTGGATGTATTAATGGATGTGTGGAGCCTTCTATAGCTCCTTGATGCATTGATAGGTCTCATGAGACAATTAGATGTGGAATTGGCCGAGGCCTTTCCCAATTTATGATATATGGTTTTGGCCAAGGTCTTAATAATTTTTTTAGAAGTCTTGGACGAGGACTTGAAAAAATGTTTTAGAATGTATGTCATTATGCATTCCATAATTATAAGATTAGCTATTTATATTTCATGTGGTTATTCGACTAGTAGAATACACATGATTATGTTTTATTATGGCATTATTTACTCTGCTCATATTCCAGTAATAAAAGTGTTCATGATTATTATTTGTAAAGGCATATGTTTTCAATTATTCAAAATTCATAATATTTATGTTATCATCTACTGTATTGCTTACCCTTTCTGGGCGTTTGATCTCACCTTTTCTATGTTCCATTTTCCTAGGATATGAACGATTTAGTTATGAGTGACTTGTAGGAATAATATTGGAGGCTTGGATGTTTCTAATGGAATAAATTTGTGTTGTATTTCCTTTCCAGTTGTAAAGATGAACTTATGTATGTATCTTGTTTCCAGGACTGCTAAACTGATTGTTCCTTTGGGAGTTGATTCCTTATGATCATTCCAATGTACTAAAATAATGCACCAACTCCTGGATTCTAGGGTCAGGGCGTTACAATTTGTATCAGAGGAAGTTTAGTAAAATCCTTGGAAACTCGACTTAGATAAATTATGATTAGACAACATTACCCTATGGTAGACATTGAAAATTAGTATAGAATAACATCTTAGAAATTTGGTAATGTAGAGTTTTTGTGCATTTTACATGCAATAAATCCCTGTCTATATACGATCAGGTAGAGGAGGGTCTGTAATAGAAGTACCAAGGAGTGAAAACTCTGACAAGCAGTTTCGGGCATGACCCAGTGTATCATGGTACATGACAATATGCCTTTCTCTACTCTTGGATATAACACTCCCAGGGGATATGATTAGGCTAATTTACATATTCTTTACAAACCAATTTGAAGGATTTCAATATAAGATGATAATAAATGACCATGGTTAATCCTAATTGTTTCAATTTTATAATATGGTGTCTTGATATTCTCTAAATGATTTTATGACTTTTATTACTCATAGGGTTCTTTTGGATTTTAGTCAATTACTGGATTACAAGGAAGTCATAGTGTCTTTTAGAAAGGTTTAAAGGGTGGGAGTGGTGGTGGAAATGAGCAACAAAATGGAATGTTGATAGGTGTAAATGATATCTTGTTCATTCCAAAACAGGTATCCAAAAATATGATCAACAACATATATATTAACCAACTCTTGGACTAAACAAATAAGAGAATGGGGATGAATGATAAGAGATCTAGCAGTGGAGACCATCGAGAAAATAAACCTAAACTTCTATTATCCAGGGAATGTTGAAGGAGAAACCTAGGAAAGTGTCTCAATGGAATAAAAAATACTTTACATGGGGGAAAGAAGGACATAAAGTAATGAATTGCCGAGAAAAAATGAAAAGTACTATAGATGAAAATATAAATGGTCCCAAGAATTCAATTACAGTCATTTTCTGTAAATGTAGGGGACTTGGCCATTAACTGAGTGAATACCCTATTCTATAGGATATTGTCTTGGTTAAAAAAAAGATATGTGGAAATAAATGGTTGGAGAAATGTTTAAAAGAATTAGTGCTCTTTGTTGATGGGATTACTTTGGAATAATTTTATCCTATATTTGTAACCCTATAGATTGTAATGTGAAAGTTATATTTGAGGATGATTTATCTTTTCTCTTATGGATATAGTTATAAATAACTAATTTGTTTTATATGGTCAATTTGTTTGAGGAAATTACAAGTTATTATATTTTGGGATGAAAATGCAAGGTATCAGATAACATTTGTGGTAAAATTATGTTATTTCTTTTTTTTGATAAATTTGTATCATCTTGGTAATTTTATAAAATATAGTTATTGATAAAGGAAAACATACAGACCGTGTGACAACACGTCATGTCAGAATAAACTATGGGAATTGAACCCACAACCAGTGTGCGATAGGGATTTATCGCTTACCACTAGACTTCATAAACTTCCTGGTTAGTGTGACTAAGTATTTTAAGTTAAATGATTTTATTGATCAATAATAAGTTTACTTGGGATCTCATTTTTTATAAAACAAATACCCATACTATAGGAAAATTATTTGTTAATTAAGTGATAAATGTTATTTTGGAAGACGTTCGCTCTGTTTGGAAAACTATATGCCCAAGGAAAATACAATAATATGGATTTTATATGCGTAGTAATGGTGGATTTTTATCTATGTTTTTATTGAATATTTATAGTGATTTGGGAGATTTATGGATATGATTAACCTATAATAGGGAATATGGGATTAGATTAATTATTTTTATATATGTGACATTAAGAGTAGTCACTGTCATTTGGAGATACAATTTATCATTGAAGACTACATAACCAAATTATTCTATGCTTTCGGTTTCAATATTGTTTTGGAATATATTCAATGATTTTAAGGACAATTGTTTATTGAAAGGTTTTTATTTTACTTTAGGGTATAGTTTGTTTAATTTTAGAAATTGATATTAGTGTTTATTTCAAAAATGGATTATCCTTTTGTGATATCAAATGATCTTGTACTAACAATTTGGTTTTGGTTAATCTTTAAAGACAAGGTAATTATACAGTTTATCCATTGTGGATCATGTGACTCTCTAGGAGTTTATTCTAGCTCATCTGGTGTTACCAAGTCATTTTGAATAATCATAATTTGAATAAAATGAGTTAGTGGTAGAAATTTATAAAAAAATGAAACTCTACTAAAAAAGTTTGTATATCCCTTTTATGTTCTTAGTTAATCTTCTAAATAAATTTCTCATCATAATGAAATGGAACTTAAAAAAAAGTTTTCCATTTAATTTTTGTTCTGGGAAACTAATGATTGTTTGTACCATCACAAGTTTGTGGTTTTCTTGTTGTTAACTTTCTCCTGATCATGCTTTATATCCCTCTCCATCAGAACTTGACACTTAGTTTATCTTCCATAACCATGATTTTCTACATGGAATCCTATTATGGGTTTTCTCGGGTGACCTTTTAACTTCTATTTATTTCATTAAATGTGATTGTTTTATTGACTCTTATTCCTATATGGGACTTTCAATGATTTTCCAAAGCCTAATTTTAAAATTTTCAAGGATGTAATTTCCAAAAGGGGGGAAGAATGTGACACACTAACGTCGAGATTCTAACACACCACGACCAATCGAACTAGTCGTTAAGAATTGATATAACCATTTTTTTAAATTATATTAATTTTATCAATCAAAATGGAATTCATTTTTGTATTCAAAATATCTAATTTATCTTAGGCTGAATTTTCCATATTTTTCTGAAAACATTAAATTTTTTATAAATAGTGAATATACTAAATTTTAATTTAAAACATCATTTTTAATAGAAATAATTTATAGTGATAAATTATACATTTGAATAGTTGTAAGCATAATTATATTATATTTTTATCATTTAATGTAATTTAAGTCAATGGATGTAATCTCCTGATTAAACTAGACATAAACAAGTGTCAATCTTTTCATAGTTATAATTTTTTTAAAACACGCTTTTTGTTTTAACGAGAAGAATTAATTTTAAATTAATTTCTGCCACTTCTATGTTATGATTTTCGAAAAATTCCTTCCTTATTTATAATTAGGTGGTCCATATTGTGTAAATAGGTAATGTTTAGATAGTATGAATAATTATTTCGGTAACGATTTTATTTACCATGGTTAAAGGGTAAATCTTTTAAATAAGGGTAAAAAATAATATTATAATAATATCAAATTACCCTAACACATGTCCGAACCCAATTTTATGATACATTTCAACCATGGGAACGCTTTGGTTGATTTTAGGACCCCATTGATCCACATGTAAGTGATAATTCCACTTTATATAAATTAATTTAAACTAAAGACAAAAATAAAAAATGAAAATATGTTTTAGTAAAAAACATTTTATATGAGTTTATATAATTTATCAATTAAAAAATAAATATTCATTAGAAAGTTAAACGATTTACTACCTCAGGATATTATATTTGTATTTTTATACATAAAATAAATATATTTATCTATGACACAATGATGATGCAAAATTTTCCTTATTAGTGAATGAATCAAATAAATGGTATTATATATGTTAGAATAAATATAATTTGAAATTTCTGTTTCCATAAACGAATTTTATAGGTTAATTTGACATGTTAGGATTGATTAAATAATTTATTTTATTTAATAAAGTTATTATGAATTTAACAAATAGAAAATAGAAAACAGTGTCAAAATTGACATAAAATAGTTTTTAAAACAAATATTATATTATAAATTGATATTATACTCCTAAAAATTTAATATTAATCCAAAAGTATTAAATAATATTATATATATCAGTAAGAAACACTTGAGGTTCTCTTGTTAGTTTTTTTAATTTTATTAACCATATAATATAAAAATACAAAGGGACATGGTAAATGTCAATCTTATTAACTAAGTGTTAAATTTTAACAATAAAGCTAATATAGTGGCACAAACATGTCTAAACACTATTTGTTGAGTGGTTTTCAACCCATACCCACCATATCATTTAAATAATTAATTTTTAATCTATTATAAACATAAAATTATTTTATTATAAAATAATATTTCAATCTTTTCATAAGGTGCTCCTTGCCCCTCTTATAAAAAGGCACTTCTCATTCTCTCTAATTCACTACCTAAAAACCATTTACCTCGGCCATACCCTACCCAAATATATTCTCCTATTTCCTAACGTCATATTATAGTCCGTATTGTATTCAGAAAGCCATCCTAAAGAGACATTTTGATCAAATCAAAAAGAAGAACCCAAAGAAGAGGTAAATATTTCATCACCTCTTTCAGGTTCCTTTCTTCTTCCACTACCTCTTTCATTATTGTTTAAATTATAAATTAATAACACCAGTATATTCTATATAATGTGATGTTATTATGAATATGGTACAAAAAAATTCATAATTCTATCCATCCATTGATTGACACGTCACTATACATATGTACATTCAACTTACCGTCTCCGAGTCGTGGTGCAATTTTTATTCAATACATTATTATTGGGATGGGTATAATAATGATCTTTAATTGATGTAAATAATAAATATAACATTATAATGATTATGTATATATGATATACCATCAAATTATATATTATTTTAATCTCAAAAGAATGATATTATCACTCATGCGTACGTACGGATTATCGTCTCGACGAACACGATGAGATTCATTCCCCATCGTATTCATTCAAGACTAATTTTCATTTGATGAATAAAAATAATGTTTAGAGACTATGTATAATACTGAATATTAATAAGATACATCCTATCCATAACAATCATTACTTACGTAACCAATCAAATAAAGTAGAATGAACCAGTTAACACCTGAAATGATAATAAGATAAAAATATTATTAACAAATAAATATTAAAAGATTATATATGATACAATATTAATGTATATGGTTCTTGTATAATTTAATAAAAAAATTCCACCATTATACAAGAGGATAATCTACCCTCTACCGTGGTAAATTACAAGGTAAGGGGTTTTTTATCTCACTTTTAATTACGTGAGATTCCCATTGTTTTCCATTTAGATAGTAAATGTGTTGTATTGTGTTCTTCCATTTGATTTATATTATAATTTTTCCATTCATATTAACGGTATTATGTGATTAATTTTGTGGTTATTTACTTTTGGTCATATTACTAGGGTAATCACAATGAAGTAAGTGTCTTTTATATCACTTTTTATTTCCATGAGATTCATGTTATATTGGCCACTATTTCTTTTGTATGGAATATATACTACCCATGATAGTATTCTTGGTTTAATATAAATTAATTTTTGGGTATTTACATCTTCATTTTATGATCCTTATTTCATGTGGTGTATGTTTCATAAGATACCAAATTGGTAAGAAAAATTCAAATTTCAATTTCCACTCATTAGGCATTATGCATAATTATTTGATTATTTCACACCAATATTATGTGTAGAATCACTATTTATTATTTTTGCATCATTTTCCACGCACCATTGTGAGGATATACTTTTGATACACATAATAAATCCATTGATAATTTCGCAATTCATTAATATGAACAAGATAAGAGTAATCTTTTATCAATTTCCATACATTCAGTTAAATATCCACCTCATTGGTGTTTTTTACAAGAATAGGTGTTAATGTCCTCTGATTTATTTACACTAAATATCCAATCATATTGAGTGTATTTATATTTTTCACACATAATTATTTCATTTATTTATACTTAACATAAGTAAATGTTTCATATAGGGTATTTCATCTCAATTTGCAATCTTTTGAGGCTTCTTTGTTGATATACTCCAATTCACATTTATATGGTGTATATAATGTACTTTGACATAATATATCAAGAATCAATTTATTCACATGATATTATAATATTTTTATTAACTCAATTATTTGTATTCAAGTGTCTCAATTTTGGTTAGGAAATCTAACTAAAATATGAATTAAATGTTTTAAGGATTTATTATTCAAAATATTTCTCATTAATGTCCATGTTTTAAAAATGTTTTTAAATATTTATTAATATAGACATAAATGTTTTCAAATTAAAATTCCTTTTATAGGTTACCATGTGTTATGGGACTGTTTGATTCCAAAATATATTTTAAACGGCTTCTTAATAAATAGTGTGACATTTAAATGTTTTCAAAAAAAGGGGGATATTTCTCTCAAATAGTTTGGATGATTATTTTTCATCTTTTTAAATATCCTTAATTATTATAGATTGAAGATAATTTGTTATAATAAAATATTTTCTATTCTATTTAATGAGTTATTTTTGACTGTTGATGTTCTATTTTTATACCATTCCTGGTTTACGTATAAATTATTGACATTTCATATGCTAGTTTTAATACGAATGTTTATGTTATGTTTCAACCTTTTCATATGAGGAATGAATTGGACATAGTAAGTGACGGGTGAAGCCCACTATATCTCCTCAATGAATCAGTAGGTCTAATGAAACAATTAGACTTGGAATTGGTCGAGGCTTTTCCCAATTTTTGATATATGGTTTTTGCTGAAGCCTTAATCATTTTTTAGATTTCTTGGTCGAGGCCTAGAAAAAATGTTTCAGAATGTATGACATTATGCAATCCATCATTATGAGATTAGAAATTGATATTTCATGTGGTCATTTTACTAGTAGAATACCCATGATTATATTTTATTATGGCATTATTTACTCAACTCATATTCCTACTATAAAAGTGTTCATGTTTATTATATTTAAAGGCATGTGTTTTAAATTATTCATCATGCTTAATATTTATGTTATCTTCCACTATATTGCTTACCCTTACTGATCATTTGATCTCACCCCTTCTCTTATGTTTCATTTTCCTAGGATATGAATGAGTTTGTTGTTAGTGACTTGCAGGACTAATATATGAGGCTTGGTTGGTTCTACTGGAATTAATTAGTGCTGTATTTCTTTTCAAGTTATAATGTTGAACTTATGTATGTATCCTATTTGCAAGACTACTAAATTGATCAGTCCTTTGAGACGTGATTCCATGTGATCATGACAATGTATTAAAATAATTCACCGGCTACTGGATTCTGGGGTCATGGCATTACAGTACTAATGACCCTGTGAGAAAATATCATAACCAAACAACACCTAGGACGGTATACGCACCATCCCGACTTCAGTAAGTCATGATAAAAAAATTACACAAACCACATAATATAATATAGTAATAATCACATTGATATGTGTACCGTGAACTAATTTCCCACTAGTATTATTCTATCTCTTCCAACACCGTACACACTGGTGCTCCCATCTCATCTGTATCGAACACTTCCCCCAAAAAATAATCACAACACAACTCGCCCAAGGACACCTAGTCTCACTAACCCATATGCACAAGCACACACATATCACCCAAAAACACATGTTCTATCACCCCACAATAAATTTCATATCTACTTGAAAACACCTATATTATCACACCTCATCCATAATTCACATAGGACACATATCCAGTCACCTAAAAGCACTGAGGCTATCACATCTCGGCCGCAGGAACCCATGCTGTAACAACCACCACCTAAAGAACTATCAAACATTCTTCCATTATATCATCAACCATAACTACATTGCATAGAATATAAAGCATGAATTATTGGGTTCATATCTCTCTGTACACCCATCCATATGTTAGAAAAAAACACCATTGTGTTTCAATGCGGGTGTTCGACATGTAGTGCTAAACATGGGTGGTAAGCATAAGAAATCAGATGATAGAATAGTATATATATATATATATATAATCTTAAAAATACAATTGACTAGTTTAAAAATAGACTAACATACACACATCACAATATGTTTTTTTACTACTTATAAATGCATTTATTGGTATTAGTAAGAGTCATTTTAGAAGGTGATGATCCCTGACCAGTGTATTTACACTTCCCTCATGTTTATATCCAACTCATTAAATTATTTATCATCAACCGCCATTAACCCCCCAAAACATTATTAAATTATTTTAATGAATGTTATTTTCCCATTAACCAAACCAACCAATGTATTTTAAAAAATTATTAAAAAAATATTTTCCAATACATCACAACGTGGGAATCGAACATAAAAGACCACATTTCACAAGTAGAAAAACACATCATCACAATGCCTCCCCAAAGAATTATTGAAACTGACCACATATTCAACAACCCAATAGGATGCTAAATTACCCTATCTTCAATACCCCAAAAACGTGGACCAACAAACCACCTCCTTACTACCCCAAAAGAATGGCCAAAGAAACCACCTCCTCTCTACCAAAAAATCATGGCCCAAAAACTGCATATCACCCCCACTCCATTATAACCAGACACCGATTTCTCACAAGAATGAATACAAATCAAAATATATCATGTTTCTTTTTTACATATTTAAAAATAGGATTTTATCACATTCCCATTTAATTTAATGATTTTTCCAAAAAATTAAAATTCATAAAGAAACCATTTTTATTATCCAAATATACATTGTTGGATAAATTTCATTTTAAGGTGATTCCAAAAAAAACCGTAACCAAAACAACCCCCATAAAAACATATCTAATAAATAAAACATCCCAACCTACCTCTCTTTTTAGTAGGGTGTCAGACCAACCAATTTGAAATATAAAAGTAGTATTGATGTTGTAAAAGCATACAAATCAAAACATCATTCACATTTTCAATTCAATTTAAAAATTTCCCTTAAAATTAAATAATTCAGCACATCCAAAATATATTGTTACAAAAATCATCCCCTCTCACGTGACTCGCAAATAAGGTTCAATGATTGAAATCATACCTCAAGGAAGCTTTCAACTTGATGGAAAAAGTATGGAGAGGAAGTACACCAAGAAACCATGTCTTTATCACAATGAACCATGGATCAAAAAACATGGTATCCTATGAAAAAAAGAAACCAAACATATACTGAAAACCAATGAAACACTGCCGTAGTGGATCCCCATAAGAAGAAAAGATGAAAATTGATGAAAAGTGAAGGGAACTCACCATAGATAATCCACATATTTCCAACAAACATCCAACAGAATCAATGGATCATGCCGGGAGAAAAAGGATTGAAGAACACATCGAGATTCCTAGGGGTAACCCAAAATGAAATAGAGAAGGGAGGATGTTTGATGGAATGAATGTTCATCCCAAATGAATTTTAAAATTTCATTAGATAGGGGTATTACAAGATTTGTAATAAAATTTCATGTCATGTATACCCTAGGATTATGTAACCATCAACGAATGTGTCGTCTCTTCAATTTATTATTTTTTCAACTATAAAAACCAAATAACGTTATCCATCCCTGTAAAATCCATTAAACTGAAAATCACATTGTCTAATCTACTTAAACAACTTATAATCTCCCAACTTACAAAATTTAGCACCGAACATCTCTAGACTCACTATGAGCCTCCTATGAACACCCCTAACAAATTTTTTTTATCAAAAGTAGGGAGGGATATACAATTACATTTTATAAAATAAAAAATTTAATCATGAATTCATAACATTCACAAAAACGTCTTTTATGCTATACTCATAAAATTTTCATTTCATAACTATAGAATTTTGATATGAATTTTTTTATCAATATTTGATGTAATGTTATATTATATTAGGTAATTAATAAAAGATTCTTTTTTTTCAGTTATCCTTATTTATCATGGATAAAAATTAATTTCAATGATATTTGTTTTCCGGAAAAATATTTTTTAGAAATTGGAAAAATTAAATTCACTAAAATATCAATTAAAAATGAAATTAAAATTTTAATTTAGAAAAATAACATGTGAATAGTCTTATACTATCCACATTGTATCCTTTTTCAATTAAAATGTTTTATTACATTATTTTAAACTATAATTTATATAGGAAAAATTTATTTTTATTCATGTGTAAAAGGGGATCAATTACAACAAATCTTGAAAGACCTCTTCCATGATATTTCATAATAAATAATATAATTATATTCATAGAATAATCTTTAATTTTTATAAATTGAAATTTACATTTTTTCCCAAATCATTTATCTATATTGGGATTTAGAAGAGAAATTTAATTTTTTAAATTTAACTATTATATAATCAATATAATTGTATTTTAATATCATTTAATTTAATATATATATTTCATAACATATTACAAATAATTATATATTAATTTTATGATGAAAGTTTCTATTTCTTTTGGATATATTATTATCAATAGTGTCCTCTTTGGTTATATTAACAATTAAAATTCACGCATGTAATGTTCATCCACATGGAGTTTTATATATCATTTTAATTCACCATATTATATAGATTTGTCTATTGATGTAAATAATTAATAATATAATTTCCTTGATATAATTATTATATTTTTAACGAATAATACACAAACTATGAGTTATATGGGTAACATATTATAATAAAAAATACATGTTTTTAATAAAACATACTAATATAAAGTAAAATTACATCATACTATATAAAATATACTTATACATTACCTCAACACCAAAATCTCATCAATTATGACATAAAAATATTATAAAATCTATATAAATGTTTATATTAAATTCAAAAAATAATACTATAATTATATCAATTCTCAATCATCGACTAATTATAGTATATTAATTTTTTTATTATTAGAACCACCTACTCGAAAATTAATTTAATAAAGTGTCATAGAAGATTATAAGAAAATTGTTATAAAGAATATATAAAAAAAATAATTAAGTTATGATTTTATTTTATGTTTTTAATTGTATTAATCATATTAAGAAATATAAATATGTAGTAAATTTAAATTTATCAAAAACTCTTAATCAATTAATCACATATTTCTTAATTGAAGATTAATAACAAATAAAATACATAATGAAATTATACTACTTAAATAAATATAAATAATTTATTCTCATGAATTTTATATTCTATTAATGATACAATATGTGATAATAAAAGGAAAAATAGTTTAAGTATTAAATTAGATCAAAACAATGATTATTACTTATAGAAAGAAAGTTATTATTATGTTTACAAAATTTCTAAATGAGATTCAAGAACATTAAATGAAATCAAGAATTATTGTAAGGGGTTCACTGCCTCAAATATAAATTCCATTAATATATTGTTTTCTATGCACAATAAAATAATATATATGGTGTAATTTCAATCCTATGGATGTATATATTCATATTCAATCAATTGGTGTTATTTAAAGTGACTTATTAAGTTCTATCCTTAAAGGGATATTTATTCAATATATAATATGATATTCATGGTTTTTTATCCTAATACATCATTCAAGGATATACATTGTGTATTAATCACCTGTTATATTTTTTTTAAAACAATGTTTATATAATTATTCATTAATATATCAAAATTCATGAAATATATCGTATAAAAAACCCTTTTATAGTTTTACAATTATATTTTTCTTATTTGAATGATCATGAATTCATAAGAGGTTAGTTGAATAATTTATTCATTAATTTGTGATACTTACATATTTTATTGTATATTTTATAATAATATCCTTAATTTACCCTTGTTAGTACTATAAATTTTAAGTCTTCTTATACAATATTTTTAATTTCATTATTATAAAATTTATTCATTAGATGATTTATTATTAACTCTTAGGATAGGATTATGAATAAATACCAACATTTATAAGGGATATTTCTACACCATATCCATATTTCCCCATCCTATTAATGGTCACACTTTATATTTAAGAATAAAAAATTTTATTTTATCTATTATTTGACAAATATATATCGTTATCACTTTTGAAAAAAATTGTGATTTATTACTTTTCTTATGTGGGTTTAAAAAATGGCTTCTTAAAATAAAATATTTGTTTTACTAAAAATTGTAATTTTATTTATCATCTAACAAACCATTCATATGGTTAAAACATATTTATATTTTCATGGATCCATTATTTTTTATTCTAATTAAAAATAAATTTTTATTATATTTAAAATAAATATCTATGGAATGTGGTCCCTACTTTGGTCCTTTATCATAATTCAATAAAAATTTTCTGAAAACTATTTTATTCTTCAATAAAATTAAATAAATTATCATTAAAAATTTATTATTTATCTTAATATTAGTTTTCTTAAAATCTCCCCCAAATTATCATCTTCAATGTTTGGGGATTAAACTCCTGGTGATCCAATACTATTTTTCGGAAATCATCCAAATTTTCATGACATGGGTTTCTTCCCCTATCATTCCTATGTAAAAAATATATATTTCCTTAAATTTATTTTTTATTGTTTACATTGATTCCATTGATTGATTGACATTGGAATTTATTGGGGAATCCATGTTCATTTAATCATTAAAATGTAAATACAAAGAATTAATCACCTTAATGGAATTGTATTTGAGAAGAATTTTACAAAATATATTGGGATAACCATTTATGTTTAATATTATTATCATATCATTATAGATAGATGAATGAAAAATTTAAAATTTTCAATATATTTGAAAAGGAAATAAAATATAATTTCTTTTTAAAGGGTCTTTTATATTATGATCAATGAATTAATTATTAGCATAAAATTATGTATATATAAATGGATGGCGGGGTCCTATATAACCATAGATTTGATTGGTTAAATTTTTATAACCCATTATACATGTATACATGGGAAAAATTTAGTAAATCCTAAATGTGTTTGAATTTATTCCACTCATTAATGTGATTTTTACCATACAATTGTTTTTGATGCATTTATATGGTTATCATATAACACACTATAAGGGTTAAGATTTTTTAATTAAAGTTTCCAAAAACATTTGTTTATTTTCTTATACAATATTGGTTATTCCAAGACTCATGGTATGAGATATATTATTTATTGTGTATGAATGTATTAGGTTATGTCAATGTCTCATTATTATAAAAATTTCTCATATTAATATATTTTATGATATTTAACGGTTATCAGTTATATTGATGTAAACTAGGCATTTCAGGTAACACCCTTTTATAACATTCCATTTCAATGGTTTATGAAGATAACTTTATGTTAGGTGATATTATGAATAAATTATTATCCAAAATAAATAATTATAAAATTTAAAAGGTTTCCTGAAATAATTTTATTATATAAAAAATACTCAATGATCATTAATCATATTTTCATTGGATGTTGTGTTTATTATCAGTTTTAATGTTAATATTAAGGTAATAATACCAAAAATGGTATCCATTGCTTGGTTCGTCTGATATTGTGTTAATGATAGTGTATCAACAATTTAAATTATTCATAATACTCATGGGATTTGGTATGGAGAACCTCAATAGACATTGATTAGCTGGTGATATCATGATAGTGAACAAAATATTCCTTTATAAATGAACCCAAATGATAAGTGTGTGATACATTATTGATTATATATTGTTTTTTTCATATATTGTTCCATTAACACCACATATTTATGATTTCAAAATAAAAAACCTACATTATGTTGATGTTATATTAGCATCGTTATGGTTTGTGGGAAAAAACATATAATAAGATATTACTCTAATCACTTACTAATTTTGATGCATTTTAGGCCATTTTTTGGTTCAGTTAAACCATCTACATGATCATTGATATGTCAACATCATTATTTTCATCATGAATAAATAAAAATAACTTAATATTTGTTATATATGATATTATTATGTTTTTATATACTAAATATTTTCTAGTATTATTCACACAAAAATTGAAATATCATCCATTTGAATATTTTAATTATCTATAAATTTTGTAAAATATGTTATTCTTAAATTGAATTATCATGATCAATACGCATAAATTCCATTAATATAAAATTGAAATAAATTATTATTTTTAACACAGTTATTCACATAATTTTATTCATATTTAAATGGTGTCATTTTTATCAATTATTTATTATAAATAATTCTACTAGAAACATAAATTAAATATTCACGACTACTAAGATGATATAATAGAAAAAATAGTATTTTTCCAATGAAAATGCAATAAATTATTATAATTTTACTATTTTAAATGTAATAGAAACGAATATGGAACTATGGATATAAATAAATATTATTATTCCATATTTATAAAATTTTAATATACCTACTTCGCTACCTTGGGTAACAGTATGGGTTTCTTCTAAAATATCACGTTAAAATCCTGATTGTGTATTTTATAATTAATAACTCCTGAAATTTTATTTTCATTAAATATAAAAAAATATATTGTATTCTAATATATTTATTTCCCATGTTTTCATATCTTATTTAAATTTTAATTACCATTGATTGACTATTCATCATGATAGATTCCATTATGCGAAACCAACCTGATCAAACCATTAAGTTTGGAATCATTATATTCAATGTTAAAATGATGATTTTTGGTAAATATACTTCTAAATATATGATTTAAAGATATATTTTATAAATTCATTTACATTCCTTATATTATTTTCCTTCCATTATCATTTTAGGAATGGTTGTTTTCCAATATAAATAACATTCTTTACTATATTGTAAAATGGATAATTTAATTCATTTTACACATGATGTTATCTTAAATCAATTTTTAACATACAAATTTATGAATAAACCTCTAAAATTTCCAAATTATTCAAATGTAATATATCTTACCATAAATTTTTAAATAATTGCATTGAAATAAATGTTTTTGAAAATGTAATGTTTTTTTATTTTTATATATAATTGTAAAAACATTTTAATATTTCATAGTGTTTTAAACATATTTAAATATCCTTCATATGTTTGTTCATAATTTATCATATAGGCTCATTATACTATCCAGTAAATGTATTTGGTTGACTTATGATAATACTTTATAAGAATATCCTAAAAACTGGGTTTTTTCATGGATAAGGTAACAAATGATATAATTTTTAATCTATTTTTGGTTCAATTGTCACAAATTTTTTTGGTATTTCATTAGGTGATGCATAATAATAAATTATATAGAAACCAAATAGATTAACAAAAAATAGTTATCTCAACAGATATAATGTATGGTGAAAGGAGTGATCTCAATCCACTATAGGAATCCATTGACTATTTTTATTAGAATTAGAACTATTCCCAAACCACAATAGGACATTATATAATTTTTTATCCATAATGGATAGTGAACCTGATCCATTATATAACAAAATACCAAATTTTATGATATTCCTAGAATATATCATCGACATAAGAAATGATTTTGTATCCTTAAACATATACAACACATTCAAGTCCTAACCCACCTGGTCCATTTAACTATTCATCTACACACATGTGCCTCTTGTAATACCTTGAATGTGATACAATATCACCCCATATTATTATCCTCATTTATAACATTAAATATTAATTATTTTCCACAACACTAAATAAATGTTCATTAATATTCCCTATCCTCATCTATACACAACATAGGAACCATACAGGATGGATATACAACATGAAAATATTTTTGTATAATCATGATTAACAATTGATTATAAATCAAAGACGCTCCCGAAAATTATGTTATATCTTTCTTCACATGAAGTTATATTTAAATATAATAACTGTCCTTATTCATGGGAAATTTCACTCTCTACCCGTTTAAAGTACATATTCCATGTTACATATCTCACACCTCAAAAACATGATGCCATCCATCAATTTTGACTATGTAATGGATCAAATAAGTATTTTAAAAACACTACTTGTATCACCATGTCCCATAGAGAGTGTTACATGAACCCATTCAATCCCCATATATTAAAAAAACTTTTGAATATATGTGACTATATTAATTATAACATGGGGAGTCTATGTTTTAAAAACATATATAAAAATAGAATTATCTCGATGAAAAAATAATAATATAAGAGAAACAGACAATTTTTTTAATATAAAATGGAATTTTTTAATCAAAATTTCATAATTAGAAAATAAAAATTAATCCAACAACATGAATAATACAATAAAAACAATGAATGTATCAAACTAATGAGCCTAAAAAATCTACATGTAATACACCATATATAACCTAAATACCATTATCCTTTTTTTAAATTGGAAATGGGTCCATTTCCAAATATTTGATACCAATTTAAAAGGTTTTCACACAAGCAGAGAAAATATAATAATGTATATTGAAAACCATAAATGAAACCATCAAGGTATACTTATCATTACAAAAAATTTATATTAAATTTTATACAATTATCCAAAAAATACAAAATTCATCCTTTTTAAGGATGGGATATCATGTTCTAACCAGGATGATATGAAACCTAACCCAACATACATCGGTGTAATACCCATAGTGGAGTAAATTTATGTTTTAAGTATTGTATGTCTCAATGTAATCCCCAATTACATAATTCATTTTTTTCATAACATGATGTTATTATTTCCCATAAATTATTTAGGGTTTGGAAAGTACCCATCATGTTATACCTATAAATATAAGGTCATTCTTAAAAAAATCATGACACTCCATATATATTTGAAGAAAAACTGTAGGAATCATAAATAAACTCACACCTGATCCCACTATAATAGAATATTGCATCCATGAATGTTATAAATGAAACATTTTACTAGATAGGGGAATTACATATTAAACATGAAATATAAATAACCACACAAATGGAATGAAAAAATAGCATCTGATTGGTGAATAGAATATTTCACAATATAAAAATTTTACAACATTCTAAAACAAACTTGAATTTACTTAAATGGTTAAATATTATCTGATCATAATATGTAAATTTTGGTGAAGTCAAATAATTTGTGTTGATACACTACAAATATATGATGTGTAATGAAAGTTCAATATGAAAAATAATTATCATCTACTCATCATGAATTTTCCATAGTCAATTATGGTGAATAAATATTATCAATAATAGAGGATATATTAAATTGGAATGTCACAACTAAAAATATAAATTATAGATAATGAGATAGTGTGTGTCTGACATGAGATATTTCCACCTTCAAAACCAAATACTATCATCTACCCATTTATTTGATAATTTTTATTTAATTTATTATACACTTTTTTTGTTCATCAATTATTATTTTTTCACCTCTCTTGATCTATGTGTTACATAATGACCATATTAATCTGCCCCCATTCTAAGAAATGCATTATGTTCCTCCTTTTAAATTATATATCATGTATATTATAATTTTTATAATTATCATTATTATTATTTCAATCAATTTTCCATAATCCTTGCGAATATCTAATATTATTCGTATGTTTTTTAACTAATAGTTAATAATATTTAATATCCCTCAATATATATATATATATATTCACAAGTAATTGGTGTATATATAAATATATTTAAAGAAACAAATTATATTTACAAATCTACATGCACATAAGAATATACCATCACCCTTGTTATATATACACCCATATACACACACACACATACACAAATATATATTAAAACGATATTTATATTATTTTGAAACATATTCATTTCCCATATACTTATATAAATATATATATTTATATTTTCCACAATATTCATAAACACACATATCATTACATATATATGTCTGTGTGTTTGTGTGTGAATTCATACTATTATGATATTTTCCTTGTTTTTTTCCAGCCCAAAACCGGACCCATACTCAGGAATTTCTTGAAAAGAATTCCTTCTCCGGATGGGAAAGAAACTATATTATAGATATTTATGAACTCTATTAATAATGGTTTTATGATAAGAAAAATTCTAACATTCATAATAAGGAAATATGAAATTTATATAAAATTAAAACCATTATACAAATAAGAGTTATTGAATATGGGAGTAAGAAAATCCCAATTTAAATATACATTATGAAAAGTAATCATGATAAATATTTATCAAAAAGGAATATTAATAATTTATTCTTGTGAGTTATTTATTTATAATTTTAGAGATATTATAATTTTTTTGAATGATAAAATTTATCTGAATCGGTATTTGGCTATCAAATTGTGTGATATATTAAATTATTTTCAGAATATTAAAATAAATATATTCTTAATGAATTACAGTTTTTCAAAATTATAAATGTTAATAATAATATATATATTATGGATAACTTGTTTAAATTCTACCTCCATTGTAAATTTTATTAATTCTTATTAAACATAAATTAATATTCCCTAAAATAATTTCCATGATTGTTTATTTTGAAAATATTTCATTAAACAAATTGAAAATCGCAAATATCGTGAATAGTGAAATGTTGATTCTAAGATGGTATGAAATGGATACAATGAATGGTATTATGTTTTTATATAATAAATATAAATAATTTTTATTATATAACAACTATTCATTTTATGTATATTATTATTTATGATTCTTTTGATTCATCTATTAAAATGTATAAAATTCACTCATGTGTTTGTAAAATTTATTATATCCCTGAAATGATGAAATTATTTTTTCTTCATCACATTATATAAATAGATAAAAAAGTATATATGAAGAATAAAAATTATAGATAATACATTATTATTTTTAGGAGATAATGGAACCATGATCAATGTAAATGACATGAATGATGAAACTGAAACATAGAAGTAAACTAATACATTTTAAATCAGAATAATTTATATTAATAATGAATTATTAATAATTTTTCATTTATTGTTATATAAAAACAATATATGGTACGATATGTATTAATATGGTTCCAGAACAGATTTATAATAATTAATTTTAAAATATATATTATAATAAAATAACATCTTCAGTATGTTAAGAATTATATAGGTATTTTTAATCTGAATTTTAAATCATTTTGAATTTTGAAATATTATATTGATTAATTTTTTTAATATCGTTTATATACATAATTTGATATAATATTTAATAAATTACTATTTGTTAATTTAATTCGTTATTTTATATTTATATATAAATTGGATTTAATGGAAATGGTATTAATGCTATAATGGTTTATCAGAAAACCACATACTTATTCATGATTGTTTATGTTTAAGATTCCTTTTCCAGAATTATATGTTCTTACTGTCATGAACCCCATATAATTTCTCCTCTTTTTATTTTTTTTTTGTTGTATACACATTTCGATTTCATATTTCTATCTTATATAGGAAGAATTTATGAAATTATTTATTTATTTAAATTCAAATTAAATTTTTTATAATATTGGTAATATTTTTTTCCATGTCTATATATCTTTGAGGATTTTCTGCTGAAAAATTTAATATTCATTATTTATTAATTAAAAAAAATTAAACCATGTTTGGTATTTTGTTTGAGGGGATAAATTGAGTTCAAAATAAATTTTTGGATTGAGGATAATTTCACAATTTGGTGAATATAATCTGTACTTCAACACTTACCACAATAACACAACTTTCCTCCATCATTACAAATGTTTTCCTTCAATATTTCATTATAATTATATATTTATCTTTTCAATACATTTTAAATATAATATAATAGAAATATCAAGACTGTATTTTTTTATGAAATAAAAATGTTATTTCCACGAATTAATGTCATAATTATCTTTTGAATGTATCATCATATATTTTATAATAAATTGTTGAAAATTATTCCTTATTTGGTGTATACTCTAATGATCCCATCAATAATATTTCTATGAATGTCTTCTTATCATGTCGATTTGATTATTGGATAAGGTAATATTAATATATTATGAACTAATTTATCAATATAAATATGTATGTGTTCATTTGTATATAATTTTTATTCATTATAATAACTTGATGAATCAATCGTACATAATAATTAATATGAGTTGTATAAAATATCACATTGATGCCTTAGAATGTATCAGATGAAAAACTGTCACAGTTATTTGGTGTTTTCACGAATAATTATTAATGGTGTCTAGGTATGAGGAATTGAAAATAATTTTATGTTTTCTAATCATCATGCATCAACTAAATGATTATCATAAACAATTTGGTTAGTTCAACCCTTAAGAACCTCATTTTATATCTCCATGAGATTATTAATGTTTTTCTTTCATCAATGTCATTAGACAAATTTTTATGTTATTAATTTAATGATATGATTGATTATTCTCAATATATTATTTATTATTAATGATTTATGTATGGTATAATAGATTTTATTTTATTCATTTCATTTCAAAGACATTGAGATCAAATATAGATATTTTACATTTTATAGCTATCTATGAGGGTTTTATCAATGATTTTAGTTATATACTATAATAATGATAAAATTATCACTAGAATATTATGTTATACTTATTTATTCCAAATTTAAATTTAGAAAAAATTACCCATATATTATCCTAATGGTATACAACTATTTAATCCATCGAATAATGTTCTATTCTGTAACATGATGAGATTTTAATAAATCAAAATTAGGATTGATAACCTATATATAACGTAACAGAAATAATTTTCAAGAATATAAATCCACAAGAGTTTAATATATAAATATATTTAATAAAATAATTCACTTGGATATCTTTTTATTCATGCTACATTGGGTTCAATGAAAAACAATAATCTATTAAAATATTTTTAATTTAAATGTGACTATTCTTATAAACTTGATAAGTTGGGGGGTTTAAAGGTAAAAAATAAATTATTAAATGTAATTTCCCCAACCTAGTGTCCACAATATCAGGTGCCCTTTGCTAGGCTTCCACATGATAATAGGCATGGCTCATCTTATGTGATATGCTACTGGCTGACATTTTAGGGAAATAAAATTGCAATAAAGAGACTATACCCACTTATTTAAGTAAACCCCTAGCAGAATGAATATCAATATATATAATATACTATAAGAATAAATAAATGGGACAAATGAAAAAAAATTACATGTATCCATGCAACACATGATCTATAAAAATTTTTAATATAATATATATAAAGTATCCATACCCATTATGTACAAAACCAAACAACCAAAATATCCCATGCATGGCCTTGAGTATAAACCTAGTCACGATATCACATTATGTATCCAAACAACACTTGGATAATCAAAAAACTAGGTTTATGTCTACTACATGTACCTGAAAATATGTAACATCTTCCCAATTACCCACATTCCCTGACTATGCCAGAATGAGGTGAGTACAACTCAATATGGCACTACAAATGGTTTCCAAATCAACAGTAATTTTAATAAAACATGTATAATGATAATCAAGTTTTATAGATAAATAATGATATAAAGGAACATGATTCACATTGAAACATTTAATAGTGACCCAATTATTCAATAATGATATTTACGATCAATAAATAAACTAACTTTGGTCACACCAGGATCCTAAGGCAAACCATAAAGAGTTTTAAACATTTAGAATCACATGGGCATTAACAAAACACAATTTTTAACATACCATGGAGACTAACCCTAGTAATCTTTCCATGTCCATGTGTTTCGAAAACAAATAACCTTAGTCAAAATTCACATCCCATTCCAAAACCATACATTGGGATGTATATAGCCTCAGTGCAAAATCCAAAACCATTTTTTACATAACACATACCTTGGAAACTCATTCTTGATTGTATTACCAAATTCAATTATTGGGGTACTAGAGATTATTTTGATTCAATAACCTATGTGTTATAGGGGTGGGGATTAATGACTAATTCTAATCTGACCAATTGGAGGATCCAAACACCAATACCCATGATACAGTCAAGAAATTTACACACGCTTCTTTCACAAAAATATTTTTACCCAAAACAATCTATAAACATTAAACAAAACCATCATATTAAATTGTAATAAAATATAAACATCCCACTAACATGTAATATCCCAATAAAAAATACACTATTATTACAAACACTATGTTATGCTATATTAAACTTGGCAAAAATCCAACTCAAATTCATTTCACAATCTATGATAACACACAAGTCAAACCCATCATTTAAAAATCATATTAAATAAACTCATTAAAACATGGGTCTTCATATTTCATAAACTATAATATGACCTAAGACATTCATTAACATTTCTGACCATTTCAAATAAACATCATTTCACTTTCAGAAAAAAATAACAAACCCTCATTTCAAACCCTAATTTAAAATCTTCAATGAAAACCACTTAATAAATAAAATAGAATTCAAAACATCTATTATATCATTTACCACTATAATTAATAATATTGTTCACATAAATAAGAATACCAGATAAAAATCCTAATTCACTATTTAAACTATTTTAGAATTAAAATTTTAATTTCTAATAATTTGATTTATAATCAATTTACCTAAAACATAAACTACGCACACCTTCCAAAATAAATCACAAAACCAATTTCTATTTTATTTCATTTAGAAAAAATTTAAAAATTTATGAAACCATTCTTGAAGATTCAATATACCTCATTGGTTTCCATATTCATTGTCTCATATCATTAATGACACCAATATGGTCTTTGATGGGTTTCTCACCTTAATCAAAGGCCAATGTCACTTTCCAAAATCAATGAAAATAAAACAAAAAATGATTGAGAGTAAATGAATCTATATAAAAGAATGAAACATAAAAAAAATAGGGAAATATTTAAATTCAAATATATCATGTCTGAGGATGAACAATTTATTAAACTCATCGCTTTATTTGATCTCAATCAACCATTAATGACCCAACATATAATCTTATTTAAATGTGAGGAACATATGGATTTAGATGATGCCGGGAGATTTTAGAATCCGTAATCTAGATGTTTGAGCAATGTTAAGTGTTATACTAAACCATACCATCTATTGAAACCCCAAGAATCTATAAATGGCCAATAATCAATGAAAATAAACTATTAGAAGTATTAAAAGACCTGAATTCTCAACTATGATGTAGCAGGAGAAATATGGATTAAAATCGGCTGAAAACACCATATATCAAAGAAAAAAAGATGAAATAAAAAATAGTTATGGGTCATATGGTTTTTCTACCTGGTTATCTAATCCAAAAACAAACCGTGCGGCTCCGTCTATCCAAGAGGAGTCAAGCCACATGGGTTCTGGTATGAATGCACACTATTTGTAAAATTATGTGTAGATTTTTCTCTATCAAATATATAATATGTGTGTTTCTCATACTATTTCTCTACCCAGATGTAAGGTTTATACTAACAAAGCACCAATAATTCATTGAACACTTTTATGCCACTTTTCTCCTCCTCCCATTTCCCAGATCCTTAGAACACCCCCAAAATAGCACATACAACCACTATCCAACTATCTATACTTAATACATAAATATGTTTAAAAATAATTGGAAAAGGAAATGTCTTAAAAATGATTGGCATCTTACAACCCCGTCACATTATAAATCTGTGTCCTTGATCGACATTTCAAAACTTCAAAAACCCTCAAATTGAAATGTTTGTATTATATGCCTGTTTGTCAACTATAACCACCTATGATTCTCTCTAAAATCAATCTATCTGTAACAATACCCAAACAAAGGAACCATTCATGCCTCAAAATAATTTCCTCCACATATAACTATAATTAAAAACGTAATGTTCTTCAAATATGAATCCACATAAACATAAATGCTCCACCATAATAAAGGGAATAAAAAATAATTTTATCACCCTACAATAGATTATCATAATTCTCTTATTCCAATTCTTACCACATTTCATAGCCAATAATTTTTTGTTTCATTTCAGTCAATTTCCAAAAATTAAAATTGTGAGCCAATGTCGATGTCACTAAAGGGATGCATTGATTATAACCACATTCCTATCCAACATTGTTCCACAATATGTGGAACAATTAACTCACCCCATTTCAGAATATCTAAAAAATATTTACATCATAACCTACATCTCGAGGTACCCAACTGGTCAATATCTAATACAACACCTATCACTAATACCTATATACTATGATTTCTCCTACCCATGTTCATACAATAAGAGACACATTTCACTTCACTAAAAAAAATTAACCATTTATGTTGGTTCCCAATATAATACATAATTCATCACACATATTTAATGGTGTTTAAAACCTCCCCCAATGTAAAAGGTACATCCAAAACATCAACTCGGCCTTCATAGTTCCTCTATCTAGTTTCCATGCTCATTGTGTCCAAAATTCCATGAATACATCTGTAAAGACCTGAAAATTCAGTATTTTATTATTATATGGAATTATTTCATGATTGAAAAATTCGATATAATGGGATTCTAAGGCCTAGAGTTCCCGTGATGTATTTTTAAAGATTATTTATGATTCTGACAGTAAATGTGAGAGAAATATTTTTATATCATTTGAACTGGTGCTCAGATTAAAATTCCATGGTCACCATTGAATTCACAATGCTGAGATTATCTTATTTGAAGCATAAATTTGACAGGAAAGGGTCGGATAGAAATGTTAAATTTTGGAAATTTTGAAAAAAATTAAAAAAATAACTGTTTGATTGATTTTATTTTTTTCATCAATCTTTGATTGACGATTAGAAATAGAACATTATAATGACCATTATTATCCTGCATTCATTTAATGACATGTATATTTTGTTAGAAACCTAGTGAATAAATTTTATTTAGACGGTGATATATAGGGGTTGTTTTTAAATTTTTTTACTACTCTTTCTGTTGGTCTTGTATAAGGGCCCCTTCTATTTTCATTACTTAATATTATTCTATGTGGTGATTGTATAACTACATTTTCATTGTGTTTTGCTGGTGTCAAGGGTGACATGTCTCAGGGTGTATATATTTAACACTAATGCCTTCCATTTTGGGAGTTTTCATTTCTAATACTAGTCACCTACACATGGAATATGAAATTAGGACTTTGGTTAGTCATACCGTGGGCCCTAGGGGACATGTCATAACAACATCACCCAGATATTACATTCAATCTCACAGTGGAAAATACATGGATTGTCAAGAAATTATCCACACATATTTCAATTATTTTTTGTAAGTTATTACTTAACCAACTTCCATTTTAGGCACACTCTTATCATTCATGGTTTTACCATAAGATGGTCATGGAAAACCTCATCTGTTCACGTTCTTACAAACTGAGTTGGGTTATCCCAACCGACTATCTATGTTGGTTCCCACATTAATCTATTGTCATGATTACCCACTACCTATACATGATGTCTTCTCCCTTTATTAATTTCTGTTTCACTTATGTGCAAATGTTTGTGTCTATTCCCACGCCTCAGTGAAACATCACCACAATATCATCCACTACACCACATTCATTGTTACGCTCCGCAATAACCAATAACACATATTCGATGAAATTGACTAGATTTCATGTAAAACAACCTTGAATGGTTATATCACACGTCATAATCTATAGCCACATTAAGGGCTCACATGGACTTTACCATTGAACCCAAACGTGCACCTTATCATCCTCTCATTAGAATCTATTTCCACCACAACCCCTCCATGAACTAGTCAATGAATCTTTGGATTCTGTACCACTTCCCAAAAAAAGAATACTACCATTTCTGCTTCCATCAAGAAAATCAAAAACCATGGAATACAATTCAACTAATATATGTAAAATAGGATTAGACCTATCCATTCGAGATCCCATGGAACAAAAAAAAATCATTACTCTCCATTAATCCCCAGTATCCGAGAATGAGAACACTAACATTAATCATCATCTGGTCCATCCTAAGGAGCTCTGACATATCCATTATATAGTGTAAATACCATGACCATATGGTTTTCAAACACACAATTCTCCATGGTTGTATCCTATAAGAGGATAAATCCCCTTCCAAAACACATTCAGGTACTTAGTATTTAATATAGGTCTCCCTTAGTATATCTGGAATAATGTCCAGATATTGGAAATTATCTTCACTATATAAGAATATGATAATAGGTCATCGAAAAACATTAAAAAAAATTACATCACTGAAGTAACATCACCCTATGAGTTCTGTTTCTTATATAATGACTCAAGATTACCATCCCCCAAAATATCATTAAAATCCATCCTTCACGACAAAATATAATGTTCTTACCAATTTGAAAACAATTTCATGAATTTATACCATGTATATGGGATCCAACGTCAAATTTAAATATACCACATTCACACATTACATTTTCTTAAAACATGACATTTATGATTCATAGTAGAGACCTAATGATTCACTATGCTTATAAAATCAATAGTCTGACTCCCATCCACTCTTCCCCAATTGGTTTCACATAAAAATGAATGGCGCTCCACCAGAATATTTTGTTCACCCAAAAAAATGCGTCATGATTTCCCATCATGTTAAAATATATAGAACTCATTATATCTTTTATTGACTCACACATTCTTATGAAAACTCACTGAACTAGACTATAGATCACACTCTTTTTTCAAAAATAATATTATTCCCCATAACATGCTACACTACTCACCATGCCTCTATGTCTATCAAAATAAATAGGATCAAGGAACCCCTGACATTATCATCAAAAAACCAACCATTGAGGTGAGAAATACTAACGACATACCATCACCTCTCTGGGATTGATTCCACACCAAAAATCATGAATACGCAATTTGTTGACATTTTTTGGTTCTTCCAAAATCAACCTCGATTTTCACCTCAAAACCATGAAATACACTTGTCTAAGTCTCCAAAAAATCCATCCCTTCTCAACCACCTATTGTGAATCAGTTATATATCTAATGTAACGAAACCTACATCATATTTCAAGGATCATTCATTACTTGGATAAATTCCTTTGATGATACCTTAAATTTTCTACAAACTTTCAACCCATAACTAAGACATGAGTCAGGTGTCGAAAACAATTGAAATTACACTTATCCCTCTATAATAAAACAAAAATAGGTAACAATCTCTATGATCCCTGGTAAATGTCAAAAAAATCACCATTTCCATACACATCCAATAGAACTATCAACCAAATCCAACACATCCTTGGAAACCATGAGATCTAAAGGATACTAACAACTTAAATTAAAGTCATGCCTAACAAATACCTGTTTATATCCCTATAATCCATAGACATAAAACCTCAAAAAACATATTTCTAAATGGTGAAAATCATACCCTATTCCCAACACACTACATCTAACTCATTATGAAACAATTTACCTATGGATTCAAAGTAATGATATTCACAGTTGCACATTTTTACCACATGGAATCACACACATTGGGGTCCAGAACACAAATTTAATGCTCTCATCATACAAGATTCATGACATTGACATCAAGAAAAAAAATTAATAATATTTATTTCTCAACATAACCAATTTTTCAACCAATATCATTCCATTAACATGGACATACAGACAACCATGGTCTCACCTACAAAAACCCTAAATCTCAAACTAAGTCTCCCTCTCTTCCAAAACAACCCATATATAAGGTCAAAAAAAACATGTTATACCCACCCCTTTCCTCCCCAAGAGAAACAATTTCTCCATTTCCCATATCATCTATAACATATGATTTAAAACCAACGTCTTAAAATTTAAAAAAAAATCAAAACATTGTCTTTCGAAACACATGAATTTACATTTTTAAAACCCATTTTTTTAACGAGACCTTTCAATTATCATTTGTTTATTCGAATAAAAATTTCAAAAAAAATCATTTATTAAACATTAAATTAAATATAAATAAGAATAATACACCATAAGAAAATTATGCTACCTTTATATGAATACCATGGAACTATCTACTACAAGAACCATATGGATGACCAAAAAATTTTATGTTCTTAACATGAGGCATAAATTGAAACACTCTATATTAACACACTATGAAATTTGATATGAACTTATTTTTAAATAACATAACATCCATTTGTTCTCTTTGAGGATGAAACATCAATCATCCATAAAAGAACAAAAACTGAACATCAACTCCTATCCCTAGAAAACAGAAATTTAAATCAAACGTTGGGTTGTATGTACCTAGATATGATATAATTACTTGGTCATAAAATTTTCATAGTATCCTAACAAAAATACTCTAATATTTTGATAGATTAAATCATATGATTCCACTATTTAATTTCCCTGACCCGATGACCGCCGTATCTGGATCTCCAAGCCATGTCATCATTATACATTATGTGTGCCTCATCATAAAGCAGATGCCACAGACTATAATAAATGGTTTATAATATGATAATGATGATTATATACCCACTTATCATATAAAACCCATATCGTAAAAAATATCAAAAGATCTATTATCCAAAATGAACAAATAAATCAACAACAAGTGGGAAATTTCAAAAAGTAACCCAGAAACACATCCTAGAATAATGTAATTAATTAACTACATATCAATAATTCATTCAAATAGCATCCCAAAACTAAAATACCAAAACTTCCCTAGAATGTAAAATAGTCCAATAATTTTCTAAATATCCCATTCCCTATTTGGATATCACATGAATGAACCAAAGAATAGTTATATAACCTGAACATGTAAGTCAATACATGTGACATCTACTCATGTACCAATGCTCCATCATGGCCCGGGTAGTGTTTAAGTAATTCTTATTTGGGATCCACCAACGATGTCAAATGAAAAAACTAGTGTATAAAGCATTTTAGGTAGATATGAAATTCAAATAGATATACATGGAAATAAATTTACATGATTCACATTTAAACATTTACTGATAACCCATTTTAACGAATATGTTCATTACAACCAACCAATAATCTAAGGAATCATTGGTCTCATAGAGATACTAAACTAGAGAAAAAGTGGATAAAAGAACTTTTAATAAACTAGGAATTCACTAATCATAATATATTAACATACCTAGTAGCCAAAATATATTAGCCAAGCCTAGTCCATGTGTTTACATGATCATGGATCCTCAGTCTAAAATCCCAACCTACACCATGAAAATATGCTATAAAGAATATAATCATTGTATGAAATCCTAAAATTACGAAGCATAATTCATATCTTGGATATTTAGTTCAATTTTTTTCAAATAATGAAGCTATATGGGTACAATAGCTTCATTATGACACCCTAACTGTTGAATTATATCAGTGTGGTTTATCTAATAATTATAAAATTACACTTTAGAAGAACAATTTCCAAATTACCCATGGGAGGATGGTGAGTCCTATACCCCCAAAAACCATCATGCCATGTTCACCTGATTACTTAATAAAAATACAGTTTCAGAAAAAAAAATTAACCATTATAATTAATAATCATTTAATATTTTATCTCAATATACATGTCCCAAATCTAGGAATAATCCATTAACATAAAATACTAATGTTATAAACTCATAATAATTATATATTATATTAATAAGTAATCAATCTAAAATTAATTATAGAATCTATGTTATCAAAAAACTAGAAATCCTCATTTCAAAATTATCTTGAATTCATCCATTAAAACAAGGGTATTAACCATTCAAAAACTAAACCATATTTCATGGAATTCATTCCCATAACCAAAATTTTCAAATCATGATTAAAAAATATTACAAAAAGTGGAGAAAATTTGAATATCATTTAATCGTGTTAAACTAATAAAAATCCACTTTGTCAAGTACATGAGTATAAGGCTCATTACAATAAATTTACCACATAAAAACATGATATTGATCATTTAAAAACAATAAAAATGTCCAAATCCAAACACATTATTTAAAAAAATTCAAAAGAACCTTAAAAATTTCACAAAATGTGACAGATAAACTACTTAATTCACCCTTAAACCAAGGAAACCTAGATAATTAAAACTAACAATTCATTTGTTTCCATGATTCCCTTATCTCACATTTAACCAAATTAAATAACCATGATCAAAGCAACACTATACCTTATGGGTAGACCATGGTTTAATCTCATATTAACAATGAACCCAATAAGGTTTTTGAAGGTCTCACACCTCAATATAAGTTCACTATCACATTCCAATATCAATGAAATTATAAATTGGAAAGTTAGTCAATCCATATGAATAAATTAAAATATTATGAATCATGACAATGAGAAAATGATTTTAGGATACATACATCTTTTCTGATGATTATCACCTAATAATAAAATGTTATTGATTTCAATAAAAACACCCATTAAGGCCCCAAATATTAATCTATTGAAAAATGATGGTTTTATGTATTCATAAAAAGATGATATATTATACAAGATTGAATCTAGAAAATATATCAATGAGGACTATTATATTCATTTATATCATCAATTAATACACAAATTCTATCCAATTATAAAATAATCAAAGGAAAATCATCACTACGATGTCTATGGGGGATTAGTTTGTCACCCATAATGTTGGAGGAGGAATATAAGAGAAAATATAATTATAACCCTTAATTGACAATAGAGAAAAACATAAATTTTAATGTTTTATGTGATTCTTGGTTAGGCCTCATGATTAGCCAAACCACACAACAATTATGTGTCTTTGTTTGTCCTGGAAGGGTTAATTCACATGGTTTTTTGGAATAAATTTGCACTATTTGAAAGAATGTGTGAATCTCATGCACACTCGTTTTTCTAAGAAGAGGATTCCAAACATAGTTAACCTAGACAAGAACACAATTTATACTAACATTTAATTAGTCATGTTATGCACATTGATTGACATCTTTTAATCTCCTCTAATTTCTTAAACAATTGAAACACCCCAAAAACAACTCCCACAAAAATGAACCAGATAATTAGACACACAAAAGGGGTTTTACCAATAATTAAACAATGATGTACCATAAAAAATGTTCGAGGTCTTACATGAAATATTAGTGGTTTATATATGAATAAAAAAATACCTTTGATATATATTTTTTATATATAATATAAAAATATTATAAAAGAAAAAAATATTTATAGAAAATTTGTATTTTTAAAAATGTTGTTTAGTCATGATCATTCGAAATAATTTAAATTTATATTTTAAATTTTTTTTAAATTTAATTTAAAAATAAGATATTAGTTTTCCTATATATATGTAAAAATTATTTATAGGTCAATTTTTTTACAATAACATAAAAATATTAATTTTTTTATTCACAAGGAAAACTACTGCTTTTAAAATATAGAATCCTTTTTATTTTTTTAAATTATAAGTGAAAATTATATATTAAATTTTTTTTACTATTTATTTAGATAAAATGTATTAAAATTTATATAATTTAATTCACTATGATCAAATAATGTTTAATTTTTATATTATAACTTTGATACTGACAATAATTTTCTGTTTGGAAACTTGTTTTTTCTTCGCAAATGTGTGTATACATTTAAATTATGTTCCTCAACATCAGAAAAATTTAATTTCCCAATATAAATTATATATTGGCAATTATTTTAATATATATTATACAGAAAATTATACATAATGTTTTAAAAATATGAATATTGGAGGTAGTAAAAATGATTTACCTAAGGCTATTCTTGTAATATTAAGGGTAAAACGTCTTTAGATGTTGTAAAAACCCCATTTTATTACTATATTTTTTCTTTATAAAAAATAAATTTATTTAATTTTATATTTTAGAGGATTTTTAGGATTATGTCCAAGGTGTAATTGATTTATTTAAAAACAATACAATGTGTGTCTTCTTCCCCACTTATAAAATGTCACCCCCACTACTACAATTTTAGCATTTACAAAGATATTTTTATTTCCTAGAACTAACCCATATAACTTATTTAAAATACTAAAAAATAATTATAGATATTGGTTTTATCAGTAATATATAATAGGAAGGCCTTTTGTGAAATCCTAAATAAGTTCATTGAAGAAGAGTTATCATTCCTAATCGAGCATTTTTATATTGTAACATCATTATCATGCATAAAATATTTGGAAAAATTAATATATAATAACCGAAAAAAAATTAAATATATTTCTATGATATTATTTTTAGGTCTTGACATATTTCTATCTCTTGTTAAACCAAATTGGAAATGAATCAATCGATCATGAGTATGGTGGACGCTCTATGGACTAATGTAATTAATTTTTCTTAAACACCTTGTATGGATTGATATAATGATGTAAATAACAAATAATTAAGTTATTTTTGATATTAAATTAAATCCGTAATTATAATATCAAATATACCTTCTTAATTTCATTGATGTTTATAATAAAATATTATTTATTTTGTGCACAATAGACTACCACTTCACCAAGAAATGTGATTCATTATTCAGTTTATATTAATATGGAATGAAATAATGAAATATGTAATTAATATATGTGATATTTATATATATATATATAATGTTAGTTATTATGAAAAATTAATATATGAATTTATTTTTTACCCGTTAACACGTTAATTAAATGATAATGTTTTTTGTGTGTATGTATGACCTACTGTCTATATGAAGTGATGGGATCCATTATCCCCATTAAAATTTGTAAAATTAATATAAAACGAAATAAAATTACAAAAATGATATTTATAACATTAATATCATTCAAGATATTTATTAATAATATAATATTATGAATTACTAGATCATTCACATTAAAATACACTTGAAAAAAAAATGTTGTTATCACACAAAATAATTGTAATAATTAAATATTATTAAATTAATGGTGATAAGATGTTATATAAGGGTAAAATATAATATTATCAATATTAATATGGTTCTAATATAAAATAATGTTATTTTTGAATCCAATTATATAGAATGTTAAATCATTTCCTACCAAATGGAAGCCTGAGGTGATTGAATTCAACTTGATTTCTATTCATTAAGGATTATTATAATGTCATAAAACTAATTTATTTTATTTAGGGTGTATATATCCCTATATACATGTTATATCAATATTACATAAAAATTATTTTTTTAATATTAAATTATTATTTATTTATAACAATGGAATTTTACCTAGAAATTACCATGTGGTATAGAATTTAATAACTCATCTTTGTTTCATTTGGTTGTATTAATTATTAAATGTATTATATTTTTTATGAAATTGGTGAAATTTTATTATCATATTTTTTATTTTCAATTGTTTTATATGGATTATATTTTTTACAGTTGATTGATTTATTAATTAATTATCATGATAACATTATGAACATTTTGATGGATTATTTCACATTTTCATTTTAATCATTAATTTTATGGTAGTAATTCCATTGAAAAAAATTATTGTATCATTGGATAATAAAACCATTTCATTTTAATATCGTCCATTTATTTTTATTTTTATCATGTATTAGTAAAATTTTATAAATAATTAGTATATAATATTTTTGAGAAATTAATTGTTTTTAAAAAACTCATTCATTTATATATTCATTAAAAAATATATTTTAATCCAAAAACATGTATCCTAGAAAAAAAATCATAAATATCTAGTAAAATAAACTAAATTATTTAGTAATTTAAATTTAAACAATATATTAGTTGATCTTTAGTTTTATTCAAACATGTCACATTTGGGTTTTACAAAAAATGTAAAACAAATTTTTCATTTATTATATACAACTTTTTTGGAATTTACTTCCACTATGTCCAATCAATGTATGAAAGCATAAATTATAATATTCAAATGTAATTTTAAAGACAAATTATTTTCAATGTAATTTCTGAACATTTATTGTTAAATGACTTAAATTATTATATTTTCATTATGATATTTTTTAAAAACAACTTATTTCATTTGTATTAATAAAAGTCAGCTACATTTAATTTTATAAGTACTAAATTAGATATATATTGTATTAACAACATCTATATTAGTTATATGTATGGTTTATGGTGATTTTAACAAGGAAAAAATTTAAATTCACGTTCCTGGTTCATTTTCATAGTCCTTAAAATCAATTGAAATATTAAAATTTCAATGATCAATAAACACAAAATTTCCCTTAAAAATATAAATTATTTATCATTCATGTGTTTATTTCATAAATCATATATAATATCTAAATATAGTTCTCTACAATGATACCCATTCATATTGATGCATCATAGATTGAAACTATGGTTTCATGATTTCCAAAAACAGATTAATAATTATTTGGTTTTCCAACTATGATTATTTATTCACAACTATTCATAATGATATTAGTATATGGATGGAACATAAATTAGTTTTCCTAAAATTTAATATAATTGATAATGTGGTGAAAATGAGAAACCAAATGGGATGATGACTGAAGGGAAAGATATCCTCATTATTGAAAATCAGTTTATCTTAAATATGAATAATTACATAGAAATTAAATTAATCGCAATCTCTTTAATTTTTATAATAATGTGGTTCTATAAGATATTTAGTTGTGTACAACATGAAAAAAATCATTATTTCCATCAATTCCTCAATCTAGAAGGATATACCCATGAAAATGTCTTAATGAATAAGGGACATATATTACATGTGGAAAATAATGTATTAATGAAAATAATTTATTAAAAAAATAAAGACTACGGTTTGGGGAAAAATTTTCATGGAATGGATTTGTTTATAGTTTATTCTATTAAAAGTGGGAACCCAAAAATAATTAGAGTTAATGAATAGTTGAAATGGTTATCCCCTATACCAAGGAAGGAAATATTACATAACAAAATTATTGTTGTAATTAATATTTTGGATCAAGGAATTCAATTGTAGATATACATTAACAAATAAAATTTTTGTTATAAAACTCCAAAAAATTTATAAAAATTGTGTTCAATTTTATGATCATTTATTTTATCGTTAAATTATGTTATATGGATACCTTAATGAAAATTTTCAATTAATATTTTATCATACCAATAATGTTTTAATCACCCATCATGATTTTTTTGGGTATGAATATAAATTATTATGTATATTTTTGGAATACATTTATGGAATTAAAACACATTAGAATAGTGTATGAATTACTGAAAATGTCAATTATGTAATAGTACTATTACTTTTCATGAGACTATTTTAATGGTGTTAGTGAACATTAGTTCATATATAATGACTACGTCGATGTACATATTTGTTATTAAACCTTGATATCATTATATGTATTATATTAATATTGATTAGGAATAAGGAAAAAGAATATTGATGGTGAAAACACATTCCATCCAGAAGGGTCATCAGAAATCACCACATAACGGATGGGAGACAAGGGTTTATCCTACCACCAACCTATGCGATGGAATTGTTAATATATCATTTATCATATAAATATATTCGATGGATAAATATTTATTTTGTGAAGGACCACAGAACACCCTGATAGAGGAGTATTGAATCAGGGTATCAATATTTAGTTTTAAACTAATTTACCTTGCACCCAAATTGATAGGAACTTATTCAAATAGTCTGATGAGAATGTGATGAAAACAAAAATGACATGAAAAACAAGCAAACACCGATTTGACTTGCATCAGCACTAAGGTATATCTCCATGAAGCATAATACAACAGGTTTTCATTCATACATAAGTACACTAATCATTACTATTTGTGGAGTGTAAAATTTCAGCCCAACCACTATGTTTCAGGAACCCTAACATTGCATGGTTTTTTGGAAATCCCACTACTTACCTCAGATAAGTTATGTTGATACCCCCTTCCTCACATTGTTGGGATGAATCTGTACTCTCATTGTGGACATGAATTTCTCCTTAATAGGTTGGTATTAAATATTACATCCCCATCAATTGGTAGATTCTATGTTGATGTATTGTTATGCCAAATATGTTTAATTTACTTTTTCTCACACTATTCGTTAGAATATTGTTCTTTTGGGAGATGGAATTTTCCTCTGTGTACTGTTCTCATTCCTCCATATATTGGGATCTTTCCTTCACATATTGGGTACACCACATACCATTTTTACTTTGTCGATGACTTATACTCTACAAACTATCTTTTTCCATGAACAATCAATCCTTCTACCTTGAATTTCTCCCCCACAAACCACTTCTACCCTAAGAAAATGTCTCTTCTCTATGAACAATATCCCCTTCCACATACCATTTCATCTTTAAAGACTACGTTCCTTCTATGGAAATTTCATCTTCATGAACTATAATAAAACCATTGATCTAGTTCTCCCTCTACATAGTACATCTCATACGCATACATGTTTTCCCACAGACAACTGGAGACATCACCAAATTCCACTAAAATTTCTTTCCCAAAATCCCTTCGTAGGGTTTAATTCATGCGAACCACTCTATAAATAATAAAATTATCCCAATTATTTAAATCCCAATATCTATTCCTATGGAAGGGATTAATTCTTATTATATGAGAAGATAGGTCTACATAATTTTAAAAATAGATACTTACCAAACTGTCGATACAACACTACCTTTACCATGTACCATTCATTTTCCATGTATAATATTCTCTACGGGGCCCACGTAACACTATTATCCCTACATAGTGGAACATGTCACCATCGAATTTATGAAAACAACACCATTCATTATTTCTCCAAACCCCCTTTATTTACATGAATGACATGTCATCATGTGAATCCTATTCCATAAGCAAACCACAAGCCTCCTAACGAACCTCCTTTGCTCCATGACCATTAAAATTACGTATTTAATGTACCATTTTCCATTTTGGAAACCATTCACTCAATGTGGTTCATGTTTCTCCTTTATTTGTACCACATTTCATGATTTATGAACTATTTTGTGAAATCCCATTTTGCGTACTGCCTTTGTAGAAAACAATCTGTTGTCAAAATAAATTTAGATTTTGAGGCCAAAAATTGGGAAAACACTAGGAAACTATGCCACCATAAACTCATTCAATTTATAGTACTATAATATCACTAGACATAAAAACCCAATGATCAACCCAATGATTATTCACAACAAATAAGAACCATACATTATTTTCAACACAGAACATCCTTGGATTGAACATGTTGAACTAGTGGTTTTATTATTGTGTTCAAAAAATTAATGTGTTATATTGGATAAATCATTCTTAAAATTTTATTTATAAAATTATTTACATACAAAAAAAGAACATGTCGTACATTTATGGATTTTTTATCTATTAAATGGTCATTTTTGTTTTTCAAATATAAAAAATTAACTTTTGGACATTCACTACTTGAAAAAATAGATGATGTGAAAATTGATTAAAGAAAAAACATACGATAAAATTATTCATATGAAATTTAGAGATATCAAAAAATTATATTTCCTTTTGTTTATAATCAATATTTTTATGGGATTCCACAACATTAAGGAAATGTATATTTCATTTTCTTGCATATTACCATCTTATCCAATGAATCAAATGGTTATATAAATCATTAATGTTTTGTGATTTTTTAGTGCCTAACATTAAATTGATCATTCAAAATATTATATGAACTTTACTCTATTAGTCTATATAAATATTTAATCTTATCTTTAAATTCTATACATTACACCAATTTATAACAATTTCAAATCATGGTCTCTATTATTTCAGTTGAAGATTATACATACACCTCTCCCATATTAATATGATATTTTACTAACACATTTATGTTGTTGGTTTACAAAAAAAATGTATTTTCAAATGTCAAACCAATGATTACCAATATTGGATTTTAATTGCGATGATTCAAATTATTTAAAGGGTTATAATGTAACAGCAGGGAATTTAAAAGAGTAGAATTGTTATCCATAGAATACAATATGATTCATGTTACTTACATATATTCATTCATTTTAGAACTTGTGATCCATGAAATAAGTGGATTATAAAAAACACAAAACCATATTAAATAATTATTTTTTAAATGGTGAATATTATTATATATCCAGTAAATTTAATGATGTGGATAATACTAAAAAAATTATGTTATTTATATGGTTTATAGAAAAAAAAAATGTTTTAAAATTGGTTATATATTCAAATATGAATCATTAGAATGAAAACAAAATATTTCTTGAAAAATTAATTTCTTATGGAAAGATATTCACTCACAAATTGATTATGTTATTTAAACTTTATTTAATCCAGTTTAAGAAAATTTATTTTAAAAAGTAAACTCAGTTTCTAAATTCTATATGTAGAATTTATCCTTTTTAATTTTTTTTAAAATTTTCAGGAAATATAAATTTTTGGATGAATTATGAAAAATACTAGTTCTGTAATTAAAACAACCATTTTTTTAAATTTAATTAAAAATATAGGTTACTTTTTAATTAATCTTTAAATAAACTATCTCAATTATATAAACATGCAACAAAATTTTTTACATTATAAAAAATTATATTTAGATTATTTATTTTAAAACATTATATACCTAATATGTTATTCTATTTGGAAACACACTTTCTCACCATGTATATAGGCATATTTGCAATTTTTATTCTTCCAGATATTTGAATTGAATTTTATTAATTTTATTAAAAATTTAAAGTAATATTAATATATATTATATTATATTTTATTAATAATTTTTTACATTAATATAATATTATTTTTTTAAAATAAATTATAATATATAAGGTAAACAATAATGTACAAAGATGTGAATATAAGAATATTATTGTTAAAATAACTAACCAACATATCCAAACCACATTATATTGAATTTTGTAGACAATATATCATCAATATACTTTTAATGTCATGTTTTAGGGGATTTCTTCTTGATAAAAAATGGTGTATGTTATTATTTTATAAAATATCATATGGGTCCCCTCTGCCAATTATAAAAGAACACTCACCATGTCACATATAAACACATAAAATGGAATTTGTTTAAAAAATACATTCCAAAATTAATTTATTAATATATTCAATGAATACCAGATCCATTGGATTTATCATAAATCTCTCCTAGAAAGGATTTGGGTGCAATCATATTGAAATCATCCAAGGAAGAGGTAATATTCATATTTGAATATTTCTATTTTGTATTTTCATCCACCCCCTTAAAATGATATTAAAAAAATATTATATAAAATAAATAATATAATAATATATAATTTGATGCTATTATTTTAATGCAATTACCTATATTTATCTCATATTCCATAAAATTGGAAAAAACTATTGATTTTGTGTATGATATACAACCTCATCAAGAACTGTTTTACATTATTTTCCATCACTCAAGTTCATGGATGGATAAAATTATACATTTAACACATTTATATTATATTTAGGATATTATTATTATTATTTATCTATAATCTTTCTTAAAAAGTATTTATTTTAATGCCTTTTTATATAAAATGACTCCATTTTTTTGTATGGATGACTATGGCTTTAAAAAGTAATGTGAATCATTTTTCACATACACATTACTTGGAATGTATAAATAAAATTTTAATTAATAAATTTCATATATATTAATTTATATTTATTCTATATAATTAATATATCATCTTCTTCCTTGTCCCTTCAACCAATTAAGAAATGATATCATCGCTCCTACATATATACGACCTTTCGTCTTCACTATGTTATGGGATCCATTATCCATGTTCAAATTTCAATAATGATTCAATAATAGAATATAATGCGAAAAAATTATATTTATAATATAAAATTCATATTTGATATTATATTACGATCTTATATTCCAATGAACAGTACTTTCGAGTTTAAACATGTATGAAAAAACTAATTAGTTATCACTTGAAACAAAATAAATAATTAATAGTTATTAAGAAACGAATGATAAGATTTTATAAGATTATCAGATATGTATTATAAATATATATATATGGTTCTTTTATAAATTTTTTAAATGATTCAAACACATATACATTAGACTAAATCAAAATTAATTAAAAAGAATCACGTGGTAAGGTACTTTATAAAAAAACTCATTAGAACATATTACAATGTTATACACCTAATTTAATTTATATTGTGTATATACATCCATGATTTCATTTAATATAATTATTACATATTGATTTGATGTAAATTATTTTTCACAATGGTTAATTAAATCTAAGGGAATTTGACAAGAAATTTACAAGCATATAAATAATTTCACAACTCAATTTCCATTAATTTGGTTATATTACTTATTTATAGTCATGATATTATAATATTATATTTTAGTGAACTATTTCTATATTATGTTATATTAAAACTAGATTTATTACTATTTTAATTTGATACACACAATCAAATCATTAATTAACTTACACATTAATGTTAAGATCATTTTGAGGGTTTATTTCACAAGCTCATTTTATTAATGACTCTTTCTGAATGATTTTTCATTGGTGTAAATTATTTTATAATTGGTTAATATTAAACATGTTTTAAATATTATTATAGATATTAATAATTTTTTACATAATATTACATTGTTCACACTCTATTGAACCAAAAATTATTGACAATATTTTATTAAAACATACATCATTTATCATTTATGATTAAAATAATTTTCTTTCTAAAACAAAAAGTTCGTAAAATGTTATAAAAATTTACTTTTAAATTATAGAAATGATTTATTAGAATCATTTATAACCATTTTTTTCATGAAATATTTTTTGAATGGAATATTCCTCAAATTGTTTAATAAATGTTTGATTTTGTTGGCACTAAAAATTTGAAAATTAATATATGTATAAATGTGTACATCATACAAATTACGTAATTTCATCCTTATGAGTATATATTTTTTAATATTATATTATATGTTTCAATGAATATATTTAAATAAAAATATTTTAAAAATAATTTTTTGTCATTAATTTTTAAAAATACTTTTAAAAAATTATTTTTCTCAGAGTGATTCAAAATTACGTTTTGTGATATTTATTTTTATAATTGATAAGAATAATTTATATTATATAATGGATATATTTTATTGAAATAATACCTTGTCATTAAATGAATGTTTTTTTATCATTCTAACAAAGGAATGTTCTGAAATACACATTCTTAATACATTTTTTATAGATTAACATTACCATGAAATAATTACATTAATCTGATAAATGGTCATTATATTTCCCAAAAATATCAATATTATTTATCATGGATATATCTATTTCATATAACCAATATTAATTTTCTATATTATTTTCTATATCAAAATATATTTTTTAAATTTTCCCATATTTGTACACATTTCATAATAATGATATTTGATGATAATAATCATTTTTCATGAATTAAATTGAAAATTTGATTTACTTGGAATTTCATTGACATGTTTTGATATATGGGGCCTAGAATTATATAACCCATATTTTAATTAAGTGTATCATGAACATAATATTATCCTATAAATAAAGGGGATTATAACCCATATTTTTTTTATATATTTACTATTATATTTTGATTGTTAAGAATAATGAAATCATTGAAGTAATGTTATTTATTAAATATATTCTTTTCACTGATATATAAATTTAAATATTGATAAATCCTTATTTTATATTCATCATTTATTGATGAAAACATTTGATTTATCTACATATTTTTTGCCATATGAGATCACCCTTATTTTAATTTTTTTCCAAAGAATACATATTATTTACTAAAAATGATATGTGAGGATATTCTAATTGGAATAATCATATTCAATAAAAATATTAAAATATTTCTATTAATTTTTAATATAAGTATCATGTTTGAATAGATATTAGAATGACTGCTAAAATATTTAGTACTATTAGATTTGATTAATTTTATTGTATAAAAATGTAATAATGAAGCCTAGAGATTTGGGGTTTTCTATTCTGGGACATTATATATAGTATCATCCACCTATAAATCAAAATAATAACTAGAAAAATATTACTAGATTGGGGTTGTTAAAATTAGTATCAATGAATGTTTGGTTGGATATTTGGAAACATGATTTTAAAAAAATATAGATTCCAGATCATAACACAATGATTTTTTCTATGGTTATTTAAATATATATGATAATAAACTAAATATAATTAAATTTAGAGATTCTTTAGTTTTCAACGGAGATATATCACTCTATGGATTATAAATAATTGTTGAAGTTTTAGCACTAATTGACATATCCATAAAAATTTGAAAACTAAGGATTGGTTGTTAACTTAGTCATGCCAGGTTTATGATGAGTGGACTAAGAGTACATCCCTATTTAGACACACTGAGGGATTATTTTTGGATTAATTAATATTTTCATTAGAAAAAATTATAAATATTTTGAGTATACAAAAAAATAAATATATGACATGCCATTATTATATTGGATAATACTATACCATCCTAGAATCTTTTGTCTAATTTTTATATTATAAATGACTTGATATAAAGAATATTTAACAATTTATTTCCTGGAATTTCATGATTATTAAGGATATTTTTGAATGGTAATTATTGGATTATTACCATTTTTTATTATTTATTTTATTGAAATAATTATATTTAGAATAGTGAATTTATATATTAAGGACAAAAGCTAAAAGATATTGTTTATCATTAGGTTTCAAATGGTAATTGATGTTAATATTGTTAATTTGGATAAAATGGTAGTTACTGTTTCAGAACATATATTTTATCATGCAGATAACCATGAGATTATAAAATTATTTGGTTACTATGTGTTTAATGTTTTTTATGAATTAAATATTATTGGAACTGTTATATGATTAAATTTATAAAATTTACTAATATAAATCGATAAAATTTATCAAATATTATATAATATTGTTATTTATTATTTATTATTCAATTTATTTATGAAAATGAGGTGCACTTTTTTTAATATATGATTAAGACCCATATATTTATTTTATATGGATTTATAAGTGATTAAAACATACTTTATATAAATGGTTGGACTATCTATTATGATCATATGATCATGTTATTCTTTTTTGGGGATTGAAAATTCACTATAAAAATATTTAATGAAATTATATTTCAGTTATTTATATAACGGTTCATATTGTTCATTGTTTTTTATTGGAAAGTCAGTAGAAATTTATGTAGTAAATTATATAAGAATATTTCTTTATATTTAATTCTATCACAACATAAACTATGAATTATATTTTTTCAATATAAATTTATAATATCTTTTTTTTTCCAATAAAATAGATTATTATTCACTATATGAAGTATTTTTATTTGGCATGGAAAATTTATATTTATTTAAATATATAAATATTATGAATCTATAATATCTATTTAATTAGGGATATTAATTTAAATATGCATATTATTAATGTTATGTAAACTATTGGAAGATAATTAAGATTTATTTATTATTATATCTCAAATAAGAACTCAATTTTTTGTAATGTCATTTTTTTATTAAAAAATAGTTTATAAAAAATAAATGGTGTTTATTTTTATTTATATACATGAACTAAATTTAATTTATATTAATTGAAGAAATTTTAAATAGTAAATATATATAATTTCAGTTATCACCATGTAAATATTATCTTAGGGTGATTTTCTAGGTATTTTAAAAAGTGATTTATTTTTGCGTAAATAGTTAAAAATACATTTTTTACACAATATTGTTTTATATTAAAATATATTATTTTATGGTTCCCATATTTTTGAATTTTCTTAATAAAACGGAAAAAAGAAATTATTTTTGATGAATAAAACATAAATAATTACACATTAATAAAATTTATATTTTATTTTGTTATAAATTAATTTATTTTTAAAAAACATATTATAATAAACATGATTTAATTAAATATTAAAAATATATATTAAAAAAACATTGTTTAAAATTATATAAATTTAACAAATATTAACTCACCATATGCGTGAGGGAGTTCATAGTGGGTTCCATAGCTCAGCCTTGGCGGTACATCCAGGAGTTTCAAAAATGTACCAAGGCCTGAGGGAACAGTTTTGGTAGCCCAGGGTGAAACGGGCAGTGGAGGAGTTTGTGGCTAAATGCCTACTGTGTCATCAAGTGAAGGATGAACACCGTGTTCCCAGTGGTTTGTTTCATCCTTTAAGTGTCCCCAAGTTGAAGTGGGATTACATCTCAATGGACTTCGTCACAGGACTACCCAGAGCTCATGGTGGTTATGCTGTTATCTGGGTAGTTGTGGATCAACTGATAAAACCAGCTCACTTCTTAGCAATTAAGGAGTCATGCCCGGTGAGTAACATAGCATAGAGGTGCGTAGACGAGGTGGTGCCGTTGAATGGAGTTTCGAAGACTATCATCTCAGATCGGTATACTTGGTTTTCCTCATGAGTCTAGAGGGGGTTACAACATGCTTCTGGCACCCAGCTATGCCTTCTCACTCCTTTCCACCCCCATACTGATGGGAAGACATAGCAGACTATCCATACGTTGGGGGACATGCTGGGAGCATACATTCTGGATTTTGGAGGATCATGGGTGTGGCACATTCCTTTAGTATAGTTTGCCTACAACAACAGCTTACAATATACTATTGGCATGGCACTGTTTGGGTATTTGTATGGAAGACCATGACGTTCACCCATTTTCTAGGCAGAGGATGGTGAGACAGGTGATCTCGGTCTAGAGGTAGTACATAGCACCACAGAGAAAGTCCAGCTTGTGCGTGAGAGGATGAAAGTGGCTTAGGACCGACAGAATACTTATGTTGATCGTCGGAGGATGCCCTTATAGTTTGAGTTGGAAGATCATGTGTTCTTGATGGTTTCCCCTCGACGGGAGCAGCGGAGGTTTGGGAAGGGGAGTAAGATCTCCCCTAGGTTCATCGGAACTTTCGAGGTGTTGAGGTGAGTCAGTGAGGTGGCATATCAGCTTGCCCTGCCACATAAGTTGGAGAAGGTTCAGGATGTCTTCCATGTCTCATAGCTTCTTCGGTACTTACATGACGACTCTCACTTTATAGAATGGGGAGAGTTATATATGGGAGACGATTGGGCCTTCGAGGAACGACCACTCAGAATTGAGGATCATAAAGAGATGGTTCTCTATGGACAAACCATCTCCTTGGTTGGTGTATTCTGGAGGCATGGCGGCCTTGAGGAGAGCACTTGGGAGTGGGAGGCCTAGATGCATGCTCAGTACCTAGAGTTGGTTTGAATTGGGTTTTGTTTATTATTCTGAGGTTTGTTATGATTTTATAATATGTACCATTGATATATGGAGTGCTTTGCTTGTCGGTTGTTAGGGTTTTTGTTTCCCTGTGCTCTGGAAATGTGTAACATGTCCGGATGTGTGGGTAAAGGGAAAACCATGATATGTAATAGAGATGAATTAATGCGGATGTAATTTAACATGTGCGGGAGAGTCAGTTCTGCATAAAGCGGATAATATCTTGACATAGGAGAAGTAATTTCCACAAACCACATGTTCGGGCAGTTTTTTTGGGTGTACGGTTTTGGGGGCAGTGCAACTTGAAAAATCCTAATGTATGGAAGTGGGAAGACCCAATTCTTAATCAAGACGCATTAATGAAGATGTGATTAAACCCGTGCAGGTGAGTCAGTTCCACCTACAGCGGATAATATCTCGACATAGGATAAGGATTTCCTAACACATATGATTTGGGTTTTTAGATGGGTTCCTGTTGTAATGAGAGACCTAAAAGGTATCTCGTTGGTTTCCTCTGGGTTGGATTTTGAATTCTCAGGGACGAGAATGTTTTGAGAGGTATCTTATAAAATTTACCTAACCTCTCCTTCCCATTCCTTTGTCAAATATACGGTTATGAGGTGTTATGGATGGTAAAATGGACTTTTCCCACACTTTTCAGAATTTTGTAAATACACTTCGTGTAGTGTGACTACACGCCATGTACCACCTCACCGGGTATACCCCATTTGAAGTATTGTCCTTGCCTTGTGAAATAAATGAGTACACACCATTTATCCCATACTACACGCCGTATAGTCCCTCCCCATGTATGCGTTACCCCCAAACCGTGTGTTGACCAGTCAATGGTCGTGTGCCATGTTGAAGCCATGCACATGCCATGAGAAATAAATGAGTACACACCATGTATCCCATACTACACACGATATAGTCCCTCCCCGCGTACGCATTACCCTCAAATCATGTGTTGACCACTCAACGACTATGTTCCGCATTGAAGATCGTGTTGGAAGCCGCATGGCGACCGTGTGAAATGGCCGAGTACACACTGTGCACTAGAATGTACACGCCGTGTACTTTAGTTTTTCTCACCAATAAAAGGAGGGGGCCTCTCCTCCTTTTCAAATCCCTCCTCTCCTTTCCATTCCCTCTAGCAGAGCTCTCCCGAGAGAGACTCCAAGCTCTATTATGCCATAACTTTTCGTCTAAGCTCTGATATATGATCCATCTATGTTAACAGGATCATAATGACGAGGAGAATCTTTTGAGCTTGGATCTGTTGTATTCCCTTCGTCCTTTCCTTCCCATATTCCACCCGAGGAGGTTTTTCTAGGATTTTACAGATGTGACGGGTGCTGACGGATGACTTCTAAAGTTGATCTGGGGAAGCATTGTGATGAGAACCTGTCGAGGTAGGGATCTTACCTTCGTCTCTCTTAATTGTGCATCATGCGGGGTTGGTATCCTCTTTTTTACATGAAACACTTTTGAACCTGTTTAATGAAGATAATAACTGGCTTAAATAATGGGTATGGGGAAGTTATTATGTTTATCTTTATCCTATTGTTATGCTGTTAATTGAATAAGCTTATCCCTACTAAAAATCATGATCGTTGGGGGCCTTTTCTTGCACAATTAAATGCTACCACTATCTTTCTAGACTGTTTTTGAACGGAATATTTGTGGAATGTGAGAATTGGTTAATCATGTAATTTTGGATGATTCAATGAACAACTCGAACCCTTGTGTGATCCCCATGGCTGAACAAAACTTAAATAATAAACATGCGGGTGCTGGTTAGGGTTTATTTATGTAAAGTGGTGTGTTTTGTGGGTTGTTGTGGATCGGGTAAGTAGTGGGGCTGCGGTTGTCTTGGTTGTGGGTTGGCGTGAATTCTATGTTAGTGATGGGAAGCGGGGCTGTGATAAATTGTATCAAGGGGTGATGATGTACATGTTTCGGTGTGTTTCTGGTTGTGGTGGTTGGCAGCGGGGCTGCAGGGATGGGTTTGAATGTGAATGAACTATGGGTTGTGAATAATAAATAAAATGTGGAAGAGTTGATGAATGGTGGGGCTTGGTAACGAAACGAGAATAATAATCAATGCAGTTGGTTGGTTATTAAGATGAGACTTGTTTGTATTGCTTGTATTTTCCTAACTTGATTTGTGGATGACAGAGATATGTTTTACGAATGATTGATATGGTTGGTTGTGCACAGTAGTTAAGGAACTAACAAACTAATTCTGTTTGAAACATAAAAACATAAATGGGGTTGGTTTTGTTTGTTGTATGCATGCTTCGAAATGGCAGTGCAGAGGCATGTGCTCAGTTTCTCTATTTAGAATCCATAGGTTGGGGTGTGTGTTTGGTACACAAACATATATCTGTATCTTTGTGTTTTGTTTCACCCCACCAATGTTGAGAACATAGTTCTGAACACTCCCATTTCATGGGAGTGGGTGTTTTCTCCTTAGTTACTAGCTACTTACTTCTCCTTCTTCCATAGACTGTGATGGCTTGAGGTGACCGTACACCAAAGACTCTCAGGTAGGTTTCGTTTTGGGTGGTTTTAGCCCAAAACTCTTTGAGAAGGTTTACTATTTCCCAATTATCATAGGGATGTGGCCCAGGTGTGTGTGTGTGGGAAGAGTGTGGTAGCGTCAGGACGTTCACCATTAGGAAAAGAATCTAACTAGTGGGAAATAGTGTGGGGTACCCAATACTCTGGTTCTTATATACTACTACCCATTGTTTTGCGTTTTTGGTGAGCGTGGCTGGTGAGGTTGGGTGGATAGAACTCCTTTCTTGGTTTTGGTTTCTTCTGTTTTTCTCACTGGACATTTAGATGTCTCCCCACTTGTGCACGAGAGCATTAGGTTTCCCTACAGAGTATACTTTTATCCTCACGCTACGTTTACTTTCAGGTTTCCAGGAGGACTACCCGGGCCGTACGGGACCCTACTTGTTGGGACAGTTTGTGTTGTTGCAGTTTCTATGCCCTTGTTTCTTTTGGTATTGTACTTTTGAGCTTTCTTGTACTTGTACATTGGATTAGAATTTTTTAAACATGCATGTGGGATTGGTTTGGGTTTAATTACTTGGTCCTTTTTCTTCTGGTGTTTGACTCATCCTATTTCCCGATCTTAAATAAAAAAAGGGTAATGCCTCCCATATTTGTGAAAAATTCATTCCATTTGTGCTAGTTTCCACCCCGGCGCCTACTGGAGGCGGGACTAGGAGGTCATTATCTCTCTTTCACCATTTCCATATCAGGAGGGGCATCATTGATGGAAGGGGGTCGTGACAAAAATTTATTAATTTTTTTATCATCATAAAATGTTCACATATTTAATTTATATTTTATATAAGTTTTTTCTTCTTTAAATATAGAATGTATATAAAAATTAATTAGTATGGATATAAGAAGTATAATAGTCAACTACATATAATCAATATATGAGGACTAACTCAATGTTTTAATGAATCCTTCAACATTAATTTGATTGAAATTTGATATTAAATAATAGTTATCATTATCACAATAATGTTATATATAAAGATACTATTAAATTTATAGATAATATGTTAACAACATATTCAATGGATTTTTAAATTTTTCAGATCATAATATTCACATGATAGAGTTCTCATATAACAAAATCATCTAGTCATGCTTTCAACTAAAATAATATAATGTTTTTAATAAGAATAATAGTATACATACAACATGTTTTTATAAATATAAAAACAATAATATTCTATGATCATGTCATTTATAAGAGATATTAGATAATATTTAAATAGATCATTTGAAATTTAAAAAAATTTAATCAAACTATATATGTTGAAAATTCATAATGATAAATGCAGTATGATGTCATAGATATAGTACACCTTCATATATCCCCAATGTATAGGGTTATAAAATTCATGAATATTTAATTATTAATGTGGTGATATTTAATTAATTTTACAATCATCAACCATCTATGGATGTTAGCTTAAAATAAAAAAAAAACTGAAAACCCCACTCCTATTTATGTTTTTTACATGTATTATATTTAGAATGTAAATACATAAACATTGATATATAAAAATAAAAGATGTAAAATAAATTGGATATAGTGGATATTTTAAAGATTGACTAATACAAATATGTTTTTAGAGATACAAGAAAATATGAAACAATAAATGCAAAGTATTTATCATTCCGTAGTGTAATATTAGGTTTTATAAAACATGAGTGCATCCATATTATGAAATAAAAACATACTGTCATTTTATTTTAAATATGTACCATGATTTATGTGGAAAATTATTTTATTTGGGGTACAATGTCCACAGAACTTCTTTATAGGTATTACCTTTAAAAAAATATCTAGAGTATTATAAATATTATTAAGTGAAACAATAATCTAAAAAAATTTGTTTTATTATTTATTTTGTATTAATATTTAATTTTTTTATATATCATAATATTTTATGATAATATTATAAGAATAATCTCAATAAAACATACAAAATGAATAATTTTTTTACACCTTGATAATTTTTTAATTATTGTTTTCGAAATAATTTAAAATTTTGGCTTTTTATATTTCACACCACCCAGAATATAGATATTGTTATACGTAATCACTAAGTGTGCCTTGTGTTATTTGCAACATTATTTCATTATTGCACTACAAACAACACATAGATTAGATTGCATCACATGAAACACTAATTGTTCATGTATTTCCCAAAATTATGATTTATATTGATATATTTTGTCATATGAAAGTTTATTTTTTTCTGAACTACAAGATACAATTAATATTACTAGAAAAATATTTTAATCACTACCAATTATCCATTGGAATGAAATTTATGAATAACATTTAGTAAATTGTGAAAACATTATTTAAAAATATATATAATATTATTTTCTTTTTATTAATAACTAGAATTTATAATAAGATCTATTTGAAAAAAGATAAACAAATTTTCTAATAAAAAAATATTATTATATACAAACAAAATCCTATCAAAATAAATTTAAAAAAGAAAACTCAATTAAATTTTTTAATAAAAGTTATCAATATTATATATCCAAGACATAGTTTTTATACTCATATTATGTATTATATAGGTGTAAAATAATAATCAATAATATTTTATGAAAAAAATATCTATTGGTTCTAAAACGATATTTTACCGCCTTTTAATGTTGAACCAATTTTTATTCCGATTTTTAGAATATATATATTTTTAGGTGAAAAAATAAAAATTATTTTTGGATGACGATTATCGAAATTTATATTGGTTAAATTTTTTGTATTATCTACGTAGTTTTGAATTTTGTTTCGCGAAAAACATGGAATTATAATTCGAAACTAATTTTCATAAATAATTTTAATATAGTTAAATTATATTTTAAATTGATTGTAATGATATTTTAGGAAAATTTTACATCAATTAATAAAATATATATCATTTGAAAAAATATAATATTGAAATTGAATATAAAAACATAACAATTATTTGGATCTTTTCTCTTTAAATCCCACTATTGTGGCATGTTTGTGGGATTAATTTTAACATAATTCTGTAATGTTAGTGATTTAAATTTTAAAAAATTGATTCGATATTTGGAATCAAAATAATTTATTAGGTTTAATAAATTAAAAATTGTTTTTTATTAAATATATTATTGAGTGTGATAAAAATTTACTATAATGAATAAGAGAAAATGTATCTTATCAAAGGACTAAACCTTAATCCTAATGTCCAAAATGTCATAACAATGTGTCCAAGTCGATTTTTTTACCATTTCAACCCAATACTCTCAGAGATCATGTTTGGATTATTTTTTGAGCCACATATTCTTGGAATCATATGGGTTGAATTCCCTTTGTACAAATTTATATGAATACTGGTTCTCTCTACTGTAAAAAGGAACTCAACCATCCAATGTATTCACAACTCTAAAACCATTTGGTTCTCAAAAAATATCTAAAATAAGCACCTCATATAGATAAAATAATCATATTATCCCAAATTTGTGTATAAATCCATCCTAGGAATCCAATTGACATAAATTAATATGTGTTACCCAATTAAGTGGTGACATCCTTCTTTAGGCAAGTTTGTTTTATTTTTCATTCTCCAAACCATCAAATATTATTAGTCTATGATTATATAATAAAATACATATTATAATTATACATAAATTACTTTATTTTTATGATTTTTCATACACTTACAGAAACATTAATCAAATGGTTAACAGGCTTACTATTCTACTGTTTGGAAAACGACCATTTTACGAAATGATGTCGTTAATTGTTCCCATTTACAACACTAAGGGTTTGTAATTATGATGTTTGTTCTATTTATATATTACATATATGATATTTCTTTATTATTTATGATTTTTTATGTAATACATAAATATATCGTCACTCTTTATATTTTCAGTAAATATGATATCTCCATTAGTGGGTGTGTGGAATACCCCCTCTACAAAGCAATGTGACTCAATCACAAATTACATATAATGTATTTAAGATGTGTTTAGTGAAAATATATGATATATATGGGATAATAAAGGTAATTTAATGATTTAATATATAAATATATATATATATATATATATATATCTTTTTGTGTAAAATACTTTTTTCTTTCAATACAATAGGAAAACAGAAACATCATTCATGTATGTATGACTTATTGTCTCTATAGACAATTTAATAAATTTCATATATCTATCACTTGTATATTATTATAAATATTTATATAATGAAAAAATATTATATATAAAACATTTTTATCCTTATTTAAATAATTAAATCATGAAATATGTTTTAGTATCAATAAAAACATGGAAAAACATTTAAGTAATAAAAGGAGGATATTAATAGAAACATGACGTTAATATGTAATTGTTAGTAAAATGGTAATATAAAGTCATAATAAAATAATATATGGAATTACATATATGATTTTTTAATGTGGTATATTTATAATAGACATAAATTTATTATATATTTATATTTAATTATTATGAAAAAATTCAATAATTAAGGTAAGATTATTTCATATCTCTTTTTTATTTCTGTGAGATACATGACCAGTTCACCATGTATTTATTTTCAATAGTGTATAAACATTACATGATATTATTTTATGATTATGATAATTAAATTTATGGCTATTTTCATTTCTATTTTATAGTAACTAAATCATGTGGTTTATGGTTCCAAAGTTAACAAAATGGTGAATTTATATTGGTTCATTTTCCCTTTTTGAGGAACATGTCATGTTATACACCAGTAGTTTCCTTGATGGTTTATATACTTCCTTTTAAATGATACATAATTATTCTAAAAAATTTCTTGATATTTTATGATTCATTTAATTTTAATTATTGCATTTTAATTTGATTAATGTTTACCAATGTTATAATGGTTTATTGAAAAAATTTGATAGTTTATCAGGATTCTTATGATCATTACTGTATTGGGGAAATACTATGATTTATATCTTAGGAAAACACATGTAATTTATTAATATTTTCATTCATAAAGTATTATAGTGATATTATAATTTTACCACACAATTTTAAATATTATAATTAATAACATGATTTTTAAAAAATATTACACTATCCAAGTCTTCATTTGTAAATATAAGTTTCTTAAAAATGTTGTAAAAAAATTTATTTCAAAAAAAATATTTTTAAATAAATTAATTTATTTATATTCCATATTATTTTATATATTTTGTAAGAAAATTTTCTTCAAACAATTTATATCTTCTATTATAATATTTTCTAGGAAATCATTTTCAAATATATATTTGACATTCTATTTCAATGAAATATATTTCAAAATGTTTTCAATATTCTATTTAATGTTTTCAAAGAAATGTTTTTCAAACTTTTTTCAAGTTTATTATACAATTTTTTATTTACCATTTTAAAAAAAATCAACATTTATTTATAATAATTCTTATGAAAAAGATCAAAATATTTTTAATCATTAATTAAATTTTTTCAATATTTCATTGTATGTTTTCAAATATATTTTAAATGAATAGGTCTTCAAAATGGTATAATGATTTATTTATATGATATCAAATTTATCTTTTATGAAAAACATTTTCTTAATTTTTTAGTTTTAAAAATACTATTTTTAAATATGAACATATATTTTCTTCATGAAATGTTTTTAGAAGAATATTTAAAAAAAATTACCATCTAATATGAACATTTTTGGATTCATTCATGATTTTATAATATATAATTAAATGATTCAATTTATATTATTTAATTCAATGTTTTATATTTAAGTGGAATGAATTTTATGAAACATATTTCAATTTTATATTATATATATTTTTGAAATACCTTTATCTACCATGGAATATATTCTTATGATAACTAATAAATTTCATGGGTTATTATTTGATGAAATTATTTTTCATCAATTATTTTTTCCATAGGTTATGATATGATTACATGTTTATGAATACAAATTCATTTCCTTGTTTAATAAATTATTTTTTATGATATTTAGAAACATGTATGAGTTGTTTGATTATGAGATGGATGGGATGTATATATCACTCCATTTATTTGGCTAAATATTAATATCTCTAATGATAATTAAGGGAATCATGTCGGCAGTATTTATATCAAAAGGGATACTATTCACTCTTGATATACAATGAGAAGATGGGAAGAGTCCTTACCTAAGGTGATAATGGGGAAACCCAATACCTTATAAAAAATTAATGCAACTATGGATTCATTGATGTCCCACCTAGTTGGTTTAGTACCCACGAAAGACCTTGTTAGGGTTTTGGAGAAAATCATTGACTTATTTGGAAATTGGAATAAATATTTATGTGTTTTCAACGAATTCTATGTCGTATAACTATGATATGGCCACATGGTTAATATTATTTTTTATTTTATGATTTATATCTAATGAAATGAGAATAAATATACCATATATAATGTTTATTATCTTTTATATAAAGTTAATGAAATTTTAATTTTGTGCTCATGTTATTCTACCCTTTATTCATGTTATGATTTTATATTTACTTTATTTTATTTTACAATTAATTCTAGCTCAATAATTCCTTATGTTTTATGTCCCATAATAATGAAGAAATATTTTATGTTGTATAATTAATGGGGAATATATTCAAATGAGTTAATGGTGATCAATAAGAAAGTTATAGGCATGTGTTATAATTTTACAAAGACACTAAACAATCAAAATCATTTGGAATGTACATTTGTAATGTTCTGAATATTAATAAAAATTGATTTAATATCCGATTATTTTAATATTGGGTCACTATAAGTGGTATCAGTTGAATTTGTTAGTAATCCTAATGAAACTGGGATGATAAAACTATATAGATATCCACATAAGTATTTTGAAGGATATGCCTTCGGATGTTTGTAAGGATGTGTTTATAGATGATGTGTTGTTTAGGAATATATCCTAAATATTTCGTAATGGATAGAGTTAGTAGTTTCTTATAAATGAATTAATGAATACACACAATACATGTATGTTTATATGTAATGTATTTACATAGTTGTAACATCCCTAAAAACACCATGTTGATCTTGACTCAATCGGGAACTATTGCACGTCAAAGTGCCTTGCTACACACATGGTATGTCACTCATAGAGGATATGCTTCGGGAAATCACAAAATATTTTTGAACCATCAAGAATTATTTAACTATAAATTTACTATTGATAATCTATTAGAGATATTATGATTTATATATTAAAGATTTAGTTTTTATGATTTAGAAATCCTATATGTAATTTTTTGATTATGATTTTTTTTACTATGATAAATTTTTATCACACTATTCTCTCTTATTTTAGAATATATATGAGACTATAAGGATCCATGTTAATGTTTATTTTTTTAGAATTTGAATGTATGAGAATAATGAAAATTTATTACAAATATTGAATTCCCATGAATAGAATCTGGATGGTCCATGAGTATTGGTTATACATTTGAATATTAGATGACTCCAAATAAAATGTGAATGGTATGAGATATTCCAATATTATCATTTATAATAAATTTAAGTAGAATGACTAGATTGAAGATTATGAACATTAATACATAATTATAATTTAATATTATTAGACAACTAGCTATATGTATTATGTTTATGAAATTTGAGTAATTGTTTAATAATAATGTTGGATAATCAATGTGTTTTTTTTAATTCAATGAAAATGTAATATAAATCATAAAATATATTATTATTTTCATAATTTTTTTTATTTTGAAATTTATATTTTTAATGGTGATGAAGACATAGAAATGTGATTTAATTGTAATGTGATATTTTCAATTAATGGAAGGAAACAATTAATGTGTCCAGGATGTTGAGAAAATTGTGTTTATCATAGATAAAGAGATGATTGACATTGTTATTGTAAATGGGATAATATTTATGAACATGTAAAGGATAAATGATTTTATTTAATATTGTTCTAATTTTTAATGTATGATGTTTACAACTCCTTTGATTTAAAGAATATGAATATTACACTATTGAATAAGAAAGGATGCATTTTTTCCAAATGAATTTATGGAAATTATGGAAATTAAAATGTTTCAACAGAATTTATAGTTACAATATTCACATTTTTATAATTTTCTAACCATGAGAAAATTTTTGTTATATATTGGACAATTGTTAAGATAATTGAGGGACATTCTTCCTAATGTTTTGAATTTCAAATTTTGGAAGGGTTATAAGGTTATCCATTTATTGAAATTCAATGTTAAAATCAGATATAATTTTTATGATTAATGTATTATTTCAATATTAGGTTATTTATACGTAATTGATAACCTATTCTATATACATATTTTTGACAGTAACTCATGTCAAATAGTATTAATTATCATGTATCACACATTTGTTAGTTTCTTTGTAATATAAATTTCATCTTCTTTTTTTTGAGAAAGAGATAAAGTGGAAATAGGTAATGAAAAATAAAAAGAGTGAGATTTTACATATAAAACAAAATGAAATCAATTATTATATATTCAAACATTCTTTTTTAAAATGAAGTTTTAGTTTTAAATTGGGTAATCATTTATATTCAAACATTCTTTTTTAAAATGAAGTTTTAGTATTAATTTTTTTGAAGAAGGTTTCTAGAAAATAAACCTTCAAGAAATAAGATTTTGAAAACACAAAGTAATATCATGGGATAAGTAAATTTTATTGGGATAGAGTCTGAAACAATTAGATATTGTGATAAATTTTATAAATTAATTTAATACTTTGATATTAATCATGTCCCACAACACAGAATATATTTTTTGTAATTTGAATTAACTATTTGTGGATTGTGTTATACACAACACCAAATAAAGACTTAATGACTCACAATACAGATATAATCTTTTGATATTAAAAATTCTGTTTTTTATTGTATTTCACACAATTTAAATTCCATTTGGTTTCTTTTTTACATGTAAGATTTAGTTTTACCAAACTATTATATACAATTAATATTAATATGAAAATAATATTAGCTACCAGTATGCCATTAAAATATATTTAAAATAATTTAAATTTTAAAATAATTATTATTTACAAATATATATTAAAAATTAATATATTTTTGTTTAATTAGTACATGTGATGGGGATAAATAATTTTAAATAAGGATATAAATTTTTCTTAGAAAAGTATTTTTCTACGTGCAAATTTTTTTTCTCAAAAATACACTACATATTATTGTTTTCAATAATATTTATATCTTATTTATTAAATAAATATTGTTTATAATCATCCAACGTATTTTATTATTATGTTAAATTAAATCAAATTATGTAAAAAATATATTTGTTCAAAAATGTAAATTTTCACAACTTTTAATAAAAAACCAATTTTAAATATGAAATTTGACACTATTATAATTTTTTTAGAAAAAATATTCTACATTTAAATATGGTGGATAAGAACATTCATTTAGGAGATTTTTTCTTATTTTTTGGGATGTTTCATTTTTTAAAATATTTAAAAACAATGAATATTAAATAAATAAATATTCGTTGTCTAATTTATTTATATAATTATATTATATTATAATTTAAATTAAAATATAAATTAAAAAAATAATAATCTTTTAATACAATATATTTAATTCACACAATTTTAACATTTTAATTTGATATGAAGCCCTTCCAAACATTTTGACCTTTTCGCCTAAAACCCTATTGAGATGAGACATCAAAAAGATTAATTTTAAATTAATATATATCACATTGATGATTTTAATTATTTTAGATATATTAAATATTTGGAATCATAAATATATATGATTTCTATTTTGTTAAAGTTAATTTTTGTGGAAAAATATTTTTTAAAATGAATAAAATTAATTACAGTGATTAATATAAAAATTAGCATAACAATGGACTGAATCTTAACCTTATAGAACAAAACTAACTATAAACATTTATATTTTTTTTAATTTCATAGATGGAAATATAATCCCTTTTATCTATTTTGGACAATATTAATAGCCACATATCATTGAAAAATTATATCTTTAATTTCGTTTTCTAATATTTACCAGAATGGTACTCCTCCATGAAAAGGGAACTCACCCACCACCCCTAATAATTTACAAATATCAAGCCCATATGATAACACTAAATATGATAAAATAAGCTTCAATAATCAATCCATTCAACCTAAATGAATAACATTGGTCATAAATATAATGAATGTATCCCTTTGGTGTAAACCAAGAAGTGTTACCCAATGAAAAGGTGACATGATTATTCATGCTTATTTGATTTTATTATTTATAAACAACTAAAACATATTATTCCACGATTATATAGATACCTGAGTATCATATATATACTAATATCTTTCTTTTCAAATGGTTACAACTACTCTTAAATATCAATACATCTAATGGGAGACAAACATAATATTCTTATATACGACTAACTATTACCTCAAGAAATGATTTCGTTTAGTTTTTCTTTACCACCTTTTTTAATTAGTAATTATGATAGAAACTATATAATTATAATATATTTGATATTTATGACTTTATTTATTGTTAGTTTAATTTTAATTTTAAGCATACCATTATTTATTCATTTTTTTGTAAATACAATAACATTGTTTGTGGTCTTATGGATGGCCTCCTCCTCAATGTGATCTGATTCATTCACACCGTACATAAAATATATTAATGATGGATTTGGTGATATTATATGATATATAAAACATAATAATTCTAATATATTTCTATAATATATATATATATATATTACTTTATTTTAATACATAATGAAAATGTAAACAACACCTATGCGTACGTATGTCCAACCATATACATGGACAGTGCGCATCACATCATATATATATATATATATGTATAATTTATATATATTTAAAATTATTTATATAAATAATAATTAATATATATAAATAATTTAATAATTATTTAAATAACTAAATCATCATATATATAACCGGATCGTGAATTACACGTCTAAACATATATGAAAAACAACATGGATATTATCCCAAAAGTACTATTAACATCAAATAGTTAATAAATTGGTAATATAGAGTAATACAAAAATAAAATATGTAATTAGATATAGTATCTACCCTAGAAAATGATATTAAATGATCATATTTTTTTGAGATATTAAATGTATCATTCATATGACATGCTTAAATTGTTCATATTCTTGATTATCTTGTTAATCATGTCTTATGAACGACCTATCGTTATACCATGTATCGTATTTATATGATTATACCTACACAATATGATCTGAAAATTATATTCTCATGATCTCAAACCATTATTTTCAGGTTATTCTAATTTATTTATATTATTTACCTATACAATGCATTCTAGCTCAACCCTTCCTTAGGCTTCCTTTCACAAGGTAATAAAGAATAGTTTAATGTTGGATTACTAAGGGGGGATATTTTTTTGGGTGATGATGAATATATTTAACAAAACATGAATAATTTATTCCTTATTTTAAAATTAATTTAACTATTATATTTAATGAGAATTTACTTTTATAATTATATAAATATTGGCCTCAATTTATTTAATATCCATGTTTGTTAATCATGGGTCGCTATAAAAGGTATCAAATTAAAGTATTTTTTAACCATTATGATCTAGTATAAGAAAAAATAGGGATTTTCCCTGAAATATATCTATGTATATTGTTTGTGATGTAACTCAGTATGCTTCTAAGGATCAGTTAATGAGTTGTAAAATGTCATTAAATTTTGTAAAAGATAAGAGTGGGTTGTTTACACAAAATAAATCCATGTATGGATACCACAAGTAAATGTGACACTAGTACCAATGTACACTGGTGTAAAACCCCCCCAAAAATATAGATGAATATTTTATCATGGATTTTTGAGCTACAACCGGAATTTTTGCACACCTAATTTCACACTCCAAGGCTATATGCATTGGTTATTCACAAATTCTATTCAACCCATCATAATATATTTAAATAAATGATTAGAATGAATATTATATGATATAAATATTGTTTTATAGATTAAATTTGTAGGATTCAAGATTTGGACATCCTATAATTAATTTTTATGTCCTTTTATACTACATTAGTGTCACTCACACTATGCTTTCTGGTTTTAGAAAATAGCATGAACTATAATAAACTAGAATGAAATTTAATGTTAAATATGTGTATTGTATTTTTATTAATACAATCCTTTTCATAAGTGAAATATAATGTTGTTAATCTAAAAGGTTGATGATTATTTTTGATACTGTTAATGATAATAAAAATGTTAAAGAAAAGTTGATGTTATGGAATGTTCTAACTATATTTTATATATTAAAAAATGGATGCATGATTATGTTAGGGTTATGGAACATGAGGAAATGATTCATATTTAATATTCTATTACATGGTGTATTAATGGATTTAATTATGAAGCTATTTTAATTATTTTATAATATTGGTCTATAATTGAAGTGAATATGAAATTTTAGTCAAGGATTATGTTATATGAATCACTAAATTTATAATTATATACATTATATGTTTTTACTTATTGATTTAAATGGATATGTATAATTGTGAGGAGAAAAGAAAAAATATATTTAATGGAAATGTGATATTTTTAATTACGTTATGGTAACCCATAATTTGATCATGATTTTGAGACAATTTTGTTTAGCTTCAAAAAAATAAGAAAACTATTTTTTAGAATATAAATTGGATGGCATGTATGTCATTGTTATTAATAAAGTATTTTATGAAAATTTAAATATGTTATAATCTATTATGTTTAAATTTTTAAGTATTTATATAATGTAATCAAAATTAATTTTAATAAAGTAGCATGTGTGGTTCTCTGATAGATTAATGGTAATTCGGTTTGTTGCAACGTTCAAGGGAACATACGATGAGGTTATTCACATTTTTTGAATGAGAGGACAATGATATAAATTGTTATATAGGGGGGATAATGATATGTTTATCTTGTGAGAATAATTATAAATTTTATTATTTAAATGTTTTATAAGGGTCACAAGATTAAGAATTTGTTAATATAATATTTTATATTTCAGATGTAGTTAATGATTTTATGGAACAATCTCACCATTTATAGATTAATACATATTTGATAACATAATCGAAATAGTTTGTGAGGACTATTATAGATGAAATATATGATGTATTATCATGGATCTCATTATCATATAGTACATCAGGAATAATAATTCACATTCATTTTTAGAGAATGATTTGAGGTGGTAATTAGTAAATACATTACCAATGGATGATATTTTATTTATGAAAGGGAATAAAATAAATTATTTATATATAGTTGTTATAAAAATTAGTCAACATTAGGGAAAGAGTCTTAATTTTTTATACATATTCTCATAATTGTTTATGACATTGGTGACCACATTCATGTTTCTTCACTTTATGGTTTTTTAGTTATTGACATTTTACATATCACTCACTTTATTATGACGATTTATCGTCTCAAATTTATTTTATTATTTATGCTTCTTTTACATGTCAAGTATTTCCATTACCACAAATTTTACCATATTTGGAAACCTTGTTATGAGAAACATTGGGAATCCATGTTGTTTGAAAAATTACCTTTTAATGGATATTTTAGTATTTATTTTTATGATGTGGGATTATATGAAAATAACATTTAAGTATTATAGATATGATAAGCAATAAAAAATATATTTGGTGAAATTAAATTTATAGGTGGTAAAATGTAACACCCTGAGATATTGTGATTTTAATAAATTTAGTTGATATTTTTATATTTGACATTTCATGGAACACTGAATATAGATTTTTTATATGAATTTACTATTCATGGATTTCATTATATGCAAAACCAGTGTAATCATTCATAACATGAAACACTATGATTATATTTTGGAATAAGAAAAAATATGGTTAGATTTCAATAAACAAATTCATCATTCGATCGATAGATTTTGTTAAACATAAGGTCGAGTTTTACTGAACAAGAAGGTACTGTGAATAGTTTTATTAAAATATAATCATAGCTACCACATATCAATTGGAACAATATATTAAATAAAATTATAAAAATTATAAAATGTTATTTATACATTTATATTAATTTAATGATTTCTGTATCAATTTTTAGATGATATTATAGAAACCATTAAAAAAATTACTTCTCATTTGAAAATATTATTGTCTCTACAAAATCAATTTTATAAAACAAATTAACAAAAACCACGTTTTCTTGATTTTTTGAAAAAAAAATATTATATAAAATAAATTCAAATAATTTTTTTATACTCACCCATTATATTTTATATGTATGGAATTATAATAAATAACATTTTATGAATAAAAAGATGTATTTTTTAAAAAGGAAATTTGACCCCCATTAAATGGTGTGGCCCTTATAAATATTATCTGTGATTCATTTTTAATTTTTAATTGAAAAAAACAGATTATTTTTGGATGTATAATATCAAAATTTACATTAGGTGAATTTTTTATATCAGAAGATTCATTTTTTGAATTTGTAAATCACTAAATTTTTATTAAAAAAAATTATTTATTATATATATTCATATTGATAAACTGTATTGTACTTTTTTAATATATTATTATATGAATTGAATAGTATATAATCCTATTTAGTACATTGGAACTAAAATTACATTGAAATTGGATAATAATACATTCCAATTTGGGCCTTTTGCTGAATTTGCCATTGTCGTGACATGACTACATGATTTATTTTAAATCATTTTCAAAAACTTTTATAATTAAAATTTGTGAAAATTGAATCAATATTTGGAATTAGATAAAATATAAATTTATACTAACAATAAAATAGTATTATTTAAAAAAGTATCAATGAATTTTATTAAAATCTATTTCACAAACTATGAGAAAAATTATCATAACATACGACTAATCCATAAACATAATTATCAAAATGACATAGAAAATTTTCCAATGTAAATTTTATCATCATATATGAAACCTTTAAATACATATATATGTTATGGGCCATTTATATTTTCACCATTAATTTTAAAAAAATTGATGGAATTTTAATTTAAAATTTTTTCAACTATAGCACATGTCCTAATCTAAAAAATAGAACTCACCCCTCCCAATTAGTCATACCACTCAATAGCCTTATATCATAGATTATCTACAAAAATTAGCTCAAAAAAATACCTCCCTTAATCATATAACGTTAACTTTTTGTATAGATGAAACTAAGGAATCCATTTTTTAAAACCTATTGAAGTTACCAAAATAACGGGCAACATCCTTCTTCAAGGTCCTTTGTTTTATTTTCATTATTCATCCCCTAAAATATTCATACTAAATAATTTTAAAATTTACATAGTATATTATATATTGATATGTTATATTTCTATTTTTTTACAGTCACCTAAAGAAAATATCATCTAATGGATAATGAGTTACTATTCTTGTGTTCGGTGAACAACTGCCTCACAAAACAATGTTGTTCGTTTTTCCATTACAACCACTAATTATTGGGAATTATGACAAAAAAATATGTTCTTTTTTGACATATATATTATATCGTTGATATATTTGTTATTTTAAAATTTTTATATTGAACATACCTCCATTCATTATATTTTCAGTAAATGTTATTACACTGTTTTATGACATGTGGACTATTGCATCATCAAAGAAATCCGATTTGATCGCATATTTCATGGAAGGTATTAAAGATGATATTACTAAATTATATGATACATATTAAATAGTTTTTATTATATAATAAAAATATATATGTATATATTCATATTACATTATTTATTTCCAAACTATATGAAAACTTAAAAAATGGTAATGCATGTGTATGTCCCATTGTCTCCATGAATGCTATAATGAATTTCATATATATATCCATTATATATTTTTATAAATTTTTATATATATAAATTTTTTGAAATATAAATATTTTTATTTTTTCTTTAAATAATCAAAAACTGGTAGGTAATAAAATCAATAATAACATTTCGAAATATATATGAAAGTAACACATGTATTACTGAAAATGGTAGGAAAACATGGAATTTTTAATACACAGATAATATAAAATAATAATAAAATCACATATGGAATTATATATAGTAATATAGTTCTATGGTAGATTTATAATAATCGTATATATAATATACTAGAGTTATGTATGTATAGGAAGAAACTAAAGACAAAATTTTAGAGTATTTCATTATACATTTTCATTCCATTAGATACAAACCATATTCCAAAAAAATTTAATTTATACGGTTCATATATGTTAAATTATGGTATTAAATGCTTATAATGAAAATATTAATGGGTATATATATAATTTTTATGATCTCTATTTCAAGGTGTTTGTTGTTTAAAAGTTACCAAATTATAAATTTAATTTTTGTATCAAATTTATTATATTTAATATGCATTCTATTTTATGCACCAATACATTACAATTAGGGTTATATAAATAGGTTCACATCTTATATAATGAAAATAATAATGATATAGATATTTTAAATTTCATTTAATTTTTTTATTTTTATTTTTTTAGTCAAATTAACCAAAGTGGTAAGTTCTTATTGAAACAGCCTCATCGTTTAACTGTATTTTTTATTATTTGGATTAAATGGATTAAATTATATGATCCATATGTCAAAAAAAATAGAATTTCATGTCATATAATTATTCATATTGTTATCAATAATTATTTCCATTTTATACCATTATGTGCTTAACATTATTAATTAAGTGATTTTAGGCAAACAAGAGTTTATATCACACTTCAGTGTAATAAATATGTTTCGTAAAAAACATTATTCCTAGAAATTTATTTCTAAATGTTATTTCAAAAAAATGATTTTTAATTAGTAATAATTATTTTAAATTTTATTATTGGATATTGTTTCAAACATTTTTACGGATGATTTTATATGTTTTCAGGGAAATAGTTTTCAAGAAAAATCATTTCAATTTTTTTAAAGATTCATTTTCAATGAAATCGTATTAAAACTATGTTCATGTTTGTTTATTTTTTTCAAGGTAAATGTTTTTCAAAATATAGTCAAAAATATTATATTATTTTTCATGGAAAATGGTTTCCAAATTTGTTTAAATTTTTTTTTATAAATTTTCAAGGAAAGGGTTTTGAAAGGGTTTTAATGATATCATTATATGTTTTCACGATTTCAATAAAAAAATTTAATGAAATTTAAAAAAAATCAAACAGGTTTTAGTGAATTATTTATATGTTTTAAAATATCTTGTTGAAGATAAGTTTTTCCATTTTTTGTGTTTTAGAACGGTTTTTTAAATAAGAAATGATATTTTCCTCATGATATGTATTTATATGATATTTAAAAATTATTTTCCATACATGATGCCATCCATTAGAGTTAATAAATGATTTATGGGAAGCATCCCAATGTTTTCATTCATATTTTGGCTTTGATTGGTTAATGTTCTTAAGTAATGATGTTGTTTAATCCTTTTTTTCACTAATGGGTTATATTCTTAGGAAGCACAATTTTATTTTATAGGTGATGTGCTTATAATACACTATTTTTTAAAAAGTTATGTACTGAGGAAATGAATATCAATCTGATAATTTTACAGAATTTAAGACATTATTTCAGATTTATGACACCCATTTCAATGCATGGGTTATGATATGTCTATTTATAATCTTGTGGAAAATGTATGTATGCTTTCATAAATACAGGGGTGGGCCGTAAATATCCCACTAATTCATTGGTTAATAATTTATATCGTCTACGGTAATGATGGAAACAAATTCAACATGATTATCTTATATTGGTAATATGGGTAATTATGATCTAATATAGTAATATGGGGATACTCGATCTACTATAATAATATGGGGAAAGCCTCTAACATATAAGTAAAGTACTTCGAATGGGGATGGTGGTGTGTCCCGACCTTGAGATACAGTCCCCATGAGGTTCCCTGATATGTTTTTAGAAATAATCCATGACATATCGAGAGTGATATTATTTTATTATCATTTTTCCACATATTATACATCTTAGGAATATGATATTCTGACATGGATCTTTTTCATTATTAAGTTATAATTCATGTCGTATCAACTACCTCTCTTAAAGAAATTTTTCATGTTTATGGTCCCGGATAGGAAGGATATGATATTTAAATGTTATTCTTATGTAATTGTACCCTTATATTCATGTTATTATCTTTTATTTCCATTATTAACCATTAAATATCATCCCTTAATTTTGTTTACTTTCCTTATTTTAGGAATAATGATTTTATGTAGAACTACTAAAGGGGAAGATCATTGTAGGAGTTGTTCCGGATCATTGAAAAAACTAGAAGACTATTTTCAATGTGTCATAAGACACTAAACTATAACGGTCTTTTTGAATTTACATTGTATATGTGTGAAATATTAATATAAATTTTTGAAATATTAATTTATGTTAAGATCCAGTCTCTATAGTTGGTATCATAGTCATGTTGTTGTCATCCTTTGGATTATAAGAATGACAATACATTATTGAAATCTCTAGAAACATATCTAAGGATATTTATATAGAATCATATAAGGAAGAGTCTAAGGATGGTTAATGTATAGGAAAAAGTATATTAATTTTTTTAAATGATGTTATGAGTTTTTTAATTAAAATTCATCTCTATATGGAGGATAAAAGTGGATTCGGATCTGGAAAATATGTTCAAAGGTGTAACAACCTAGAAAACACTGTAATGAGTTAGGTAGAATTATGAAATGGTGAAAGACAGTGGTCCTTGATTCACCCCTGATTTGACACTATCATGGGATTTACAAGGGAAATTTTCCAATCACATTAAAAATAATCATAAATAATCTAAATAAAATATGAATATTAACATCCTAGGATAAAGCAAATGGGTTACATATTAAATATGTAGATTCATTTATTTACAAATTATATGTGTAAGTTTTTTATTATGAGGTTTAATTCATTCTTATGTGTTTCGCATACTATTCTTTCTGGTTTTAATTAGTTGAAAACCCTTGAAGGAACATGGATTAAATTAAATTTTTCATATTTTGAATGTATGAGCATGATGGAAATAGATTTCATAAATGGTAATATCATGAAGAGAATAAAAAAATTTCATAAGTATTGGTTATATAGTTTAAGATAAGAAAAAAAAGACATGTGAAAAGAATCAGTCATTCGAATTGTATTGTTTATATTAAACATAATAAAAATAATTTTATTATTTTAGGGGACAATTAGAAAATGAATCATATTTCATATTCTAGTGATATTGCATTATAAGATTATATGGCTCGAGTATTGTTTTAAGAACAAATATTGATTGTTGAATTGTATATTTTTTTAATGGAATGATTATTTTCTATGAATGATGAAATAGATATTTATTTTTATTATATTATTTTCATTAAAAATTAAAAGTATATGTGTTATGGTTATAATGTCATAGAAATTTGATATAATAGAAATGTGTATTTTGAATTAGGTTAAGGCCACCTGTAATGTGTTCTAGATGTCATGATAATTATTATTTATCATTTATTAAGATATTATTGTCTTGGATAAAATTAATTAGATTGTATTTATGTCCTCATAACTGATAAAGGATTTACCTAAAAAGTTGATACATTAATAGGGATAATATTTATATCATTTTTCATTTAAATAATATTTCTACTAGTCATTAGAATAAATAAGAATGTATTTTTTCCAAAATTATTTTTGGTAATTTAGTTTTTTACCATGTTATAATATAATATGCTAGAAGGATATTCACGTGTATGAATTTTGACTAACTAGATAAACTTATTGATATTTTAGGGATAAAAGATAATATTATTTCAAGAAGTTATTTATAATGTTTTAAATTTACATATCATACATGTTTTATAAGGTTATCCATTTATATGATATTTTAGTAAAACATTGAAATATGGTTGAGATATTAAAATTTTTATCACTACATGAAGATTTTTACATATTGGATCAAATGTTCATAAAAATTTTATTATAAATAAATAATGATATATGGGATGACTTATCATGGATATCATGATTTTCCAAGGTTTTGGGAGTGAGGAATTTGCCTTCCTTTTTAGAGGAAGAAGTGAGGTGGAAATTAATTAGTACTCAACAGATTTTTGAGATTTTACATATGAATTAGAATGGAATAATGTAACTACATATTATTTAAAATAAAATTAATTCAACATTAGGAAGAGGTTATTGAAATAAAATGTTCACATATAATCATCATTTTTTATGATATCAATGACCTATTATATTTTAAATAAATATATTGTTTTTTATTGCTAACTATCTCTGGATAATCCAATTTATGGATAAAATTTGTCATATACAATATCTATGATTATTTATTATTTTCTTCCACAAACATGATTTCATCACAACTATGTCATGCTATGTGGAAACCCAGTTAAGTGTTACTTTGGGTAATTGGTATGTTTCCATCATTCCTTTTAGAAAAGAATTTTTTACTATTATGTTTTATGATGTGGTGTTATATTAAAAGAACTTACATGTATTAGACCATTGATAATCTAGTTGAATTTAAAGGGTGGATTTCATTTTAATTAGAGTAGGATTTGACACCAATATATTTTTCAATTATTTTTTGAATTAATTTATATTTTTATGTTTTAAATTTCATGCAACGTAGAATATAAATACTTTGATACGAATGAAATAAGTGTTTCTCTTGTTATATACATCACAAATATATGCATGAGATAAGCACAACCAATAGATTCAATTGTGGTCTAAAAATAAATATGTTTGAATTATATTACACACAATTATGAGTTCCTTCTATATATTTTGTTACATGAATTGTTATGTATTACCAAACTATTAGATACTATTGACATTACTATTAAAATATTATTATACCCACCACATAGGATTTGTAAATAATGTTATGAATATTAATAACTAAATTATGATAATATGATTTACACAATTATATAAAATATATCCACGTGATATCAATATGTAGATGTCAATACAAGAAAAATTTGAAAATAAGGAAATAACATTTATAAGAAAAGTAATTTTCTATATTAAAAAATTATATTAACATAATAAATAAATAAACATGGGATAAATTAATCTTTTTAATAATAAATATCTTATATTAAATCACATTTTTTATATTCATCTAATATATTTGATGTATATAAATATTAATATATTCAATTATAAGAAAAAAAATGTATTTGATCAAAAAGGTAATTTTATTGACTTTTAATGGATAAAAATATTATATTTTATATAGAAACATTATTAAAATTTATTTCATAATATAATATTAATTTTTTGATATTTAATATGATAATTTAATTTTGGTAAATTTTTTTATTTTTTTAACATTATCATTTTTTGAAAAGTTTATATCCATTAATTTAAATTAAAACATCATTATAATATAATTTATTAGTTTAGAGAAATTATATTTTGGTTTGGATGTAAATATTAATTAGATCAAATTTAAATCAATAATTCCAATTTATGTAATTTGAATTAATATCACATTGAAATTATATATAAAAACAATTCAAAAATATTGACCTTTTCAAATAAAACCATGTTGTCTTGGGACATCTACAAGATTAATTTTCAATAAATTTCTAAAATTTGTGTGACTATTAATTTTATAATTGGATTAAATATTTGGAATCAATATAAATTTTAAATTTTAGTAATTTTTTCACTGTTTTTACAAAAAACATAAGTAAATTTGATTAGAATTAGTTACAATGATTAATAGAAAAACTAGTATTACAAGGAGATAATCTCTAACCAAAAGTATTATTATTATATAGAAAAATTCCAAAAAAAAATGGACATTCATATTTTGACCATATACTCCATTTTATATGTTTCAATCCATTATGGGACTTAAATTTCATGTGACCAATACAATTGAAATTTCTTTTCTAAAAATTTAGAAGAATTCCACTCCTCTGCAACAATAAAAGAAACATAAACTTATAAGATAATCACACCTATCAAGACTGATGAATCATCCAAACATTACTAAAATAAAACCTATACATCCCTCCCTTCATCATGAATATTCTTATTAAGATTAATTCCAACCAAATAACCACTTTGATGCCAACCAAGAGATGCTACCAAAGAAGATGTATCATCCTTACTCAAGATACATTAGTTTATTTCCATTATCTAACCCTTTATATATACTTACTACATGTCATATAATAATTCTTTTATCCTCTATGTACTTATATGTTTTATTGTAATGGTTATACCTAATGATACACACACATCCATCTAATTGGGTGACAAGATTACCATTCTTATGTATAATGAACTACTACAACACAAAATGACGTTATTTATTTTTCATTTACGTAGTATAATTTTTGGGAATTAAAATAAAAAATATATTTTTATGTTATATATAATATATTTATGATTCTATAATTTTAATAAAAAATATTTCTATATTCCTTCCATGTTTTAAATAAGATTACATAGTTTGTGGATGTGTTTTGAACTGCCTCCTCGAATTGAATTGATTTTTCCACACATTATATTGAATGTATTAATGATGGTATTAATGAAATTATATGATATGTGTTAAATAATAATTATTATTTAATTATGTTGAATATATATATACCTTCATGTCAATTTCTTACATTCATACAATGTAGCAAGAAAACAGAAATAACGTTTATGCATATATATAGCCTAATTTTTCCATAAAATATGTATTACATTTATATATCTATCTATTATTGTTTACATCAAATATTTATCTAATTATCCTCTATGATTTTCTAAAAATTTATTACATTCAGTAAATAATTAAATAATTATCTACCTATGTGGATCAAGAGTATCAAGTAAAAACATAAAATAAGAACAATAAATAAATTTTCTAAAATGTATTGTTAACATGTAATTGTTAATAAATGTGTAATATAATTTCATAAAAAAATTATATGTTGTTTTATATTAATTATAAAATAGGTTTTTATGTCTACGAATAATGTGAATACTTTGGTTAAGGGAATTTCATCTCACTTTTTCTATTTGTGAGATAATTTTAATTTTCACCAATCTTTTCAATTATGTGGTGTATTTTATTATCCTGAATGTATAATATGGTTATTAAAGTGAAATTTATAAGTATTTACCTATTAAAATATTGATATTTATTTCAGGAGGGTTATGGTTAAGATGATACCACATCGCTCAGTTAATTTTGTCTCAATTTTTGTTCCTTGAGACACTAGCCATGTTTTGCTCTTACTGATTTATTTGATGTGTATACACTGACATTGACATGTTATAATGTGAATACCCAAATCGTCATGATATTTTATATTTCATGACAATTTATTATTTATTTTATATTATGATTTATTTTTTCGAACTACTTAACGGTTTATTCTAACAATTGTACTGTTTATCAGCAATTTTTTTTATTATTCTTCAACTAATGAAATCATATCATAAATATCTGAATAATATTCATGAATTTTTTAATTTTATTCGTTATTTATTTAATAATTATAACATTTTATCTAGTATAGGGTTCTTATGAATATTTAGAATTTGGTTTTTATAAAATTATAATCTATATCCTTTTTCGGTTGAAAATATATCTTCTATCATAAACATGATTTCTAAAAAATAAAACATTTATTTTAAATGAAAATTTTTTATAATCTTTCAAGATTATTTAATTTGTTTTCAAGGAAAAACGTTTTACATTTTTTTCAAGAATATATTTTAAACAATTTATTTTCAAAATGATTTCAAAATGCATTTTTATGTTTTTAAAGAAAATGTGATTCACAATTTTTTCAAGATTATTTAATATGTATTGAATGAAAAGGGTTTTGAATATATATTTAGCAATACCTTATATTTTTTATAATAAACATTTATTCAAAATGTTTTAAAGTTGTCTTTATATGTTTTTAAAAAAAAATTATATGTTTACAAACCAATTAGTAAAAAGTTTTATCAAAATGTTTTGATGATTTATTTACATGTTTGAAACTCTATATTTTATGATGTTTTTTTCAAAAATGATTTATGTACTAAAAATTATTTTCTCAAAGAAACCATTATATTTTTTTCTCTAATAAATTTAAAAGGATCCTTATAAAATATTTTCCATTTATGATGTCATTTTCTGTGTTACTCGTGGATTTATGGGAAATGATCCAATGGTTTCATTCATATTATTTCTATGAATTGTTTATTTATTAATGGAATGATATTTAAGAATCCTTTTTATTTTTCGTGGGTTATATGTTTTTGAATCATGTTTTTAATTAATGGGTTATATTATTATGAAATCCAATTATTTTCATATGATATCCACTGATGAAATGATAATGAATCCTATTTTTTTATTTCATTTGATATATGATTACATGTTTATGAAACACATTTCATTTAATGGGTTATGATATAAAAATTCATGATCTTGTGTCATATGGTTTTATGATTTCATTATGATATGGGTGATACCTGTATCTCTCTTCAATTAATTGGGTAAATATTCATATCCCATGTGATAATTATGGTAAATATGTTTATGGGGTTGATACATAATGCTAAATATGTGTGTCTTGATCCACTATATAAATATTGTGAAACATTACCTTTTATGGGATGATGCAGAAACCCAATACCTTTTTAAAAAATCACTTAAATAATTAAGAGAAATGTGTTAATCTTTCTAGTTGTAGTCCACATGCAGTTCCTTGATAATTTTTTGGTAGAGAGCCTTTACTTATAGGGAATTATATTATATATTTTTGGGTTTGAATGTTTTTTTAAAATTCAAATTATAATTTAATATTGTTCATATTCATGACTGTTTTATGACTTATGCATTATAAACCTGAAATCATTTTTCCATGTATCATGTTTCTAACTATTGATATGTTTGATATTATCATTACATATTATGTTCATTTTCTCAAACCCTTATGTTCATGTTATGTTTATGTATTTATTTTATTTACCCTTACATAGATTTTGATCTCATATCTTCCTTATGTTCCATTTTTCTATGTTATCAATAATAGAATTATATAATAGTAGAAAAAGGGGAATATAATTATGGATTGTGATGAAGATCTTTCAACCAACTGGAATAATTCATTTTTTGTCTCTAAAGGTACTTAATTATTATAGTCCAAAGGCATGTACTTTTGAAATGTGATAAATATTTATCTAAATTGATGTAATATACATGTATGTTTAGTATGGGCATCTATTAAACAATATGTATATAAAATTTCCATGAACATGTAATCATTATACATATTTTATAAATTTATGTTTATAATTTTGATAATTATAATATAAAAAAGAAAAACATAAAAACAATAAAAATAGATAATGAAGTAAGTGAAAATGGTAAATGAATCAATTCACGAAGAAGTGGATAAATATAAGAATCAAATGTGACTACATGATATATAGTAATTTGACACATGAAAAATATGATATTTGTAGTAGGAAATATTTTCTTTGTATATATTATTATTGATTATTTTTATTTTTATTATTTAATTATTATTAAACAATAAAATGTAACAAAATTAAATGATAATAAATAATTATAAAATAAAACATAAACAATAAATATTATTATTCAAATAAAATTAATAAGTTCATAAATATAAATTTTGATTGATATTATTTTAAATAATTATTATTATATTTATTTAATTTAAAATCGATATTATAATACTATTGAATAACTAAATTTTAATTTTTATAAGATAAATTAAAATATTCAACTGGATTTAATTTAATTTATATAATTTTGAAAAACAATATATCTTATATCTAAATAGATTTTTAGTATTTCAATTATTTTCATAATAAATTAATTTCGTTAATTTAAATCTCTTATTATAATAATATTTTTAAATGTTTAAAAATATATCAATAATAAACTAATTCAAATATATTATGATATTATTGATTACAAATAATATATAAATGATCATTTTTATAAAAAAATGTCTTGTATATATTTTTATATATTTATTTAAAAAATATAAAATATTTAAACATGCAATTAAATTAAATAGAGTATTGAATATTAATCACTAAATAAAACTATCAATGAAAATAAATATATGAATTATCTGGATAAGTTTCATGATATCCCAAACATCTAATTTATGCACTTTATATATGTATTCATTTTAAAATTATTACCATACAAAATTGAAGTTGATTTATTTAAAAAATTAAAAACAATCACACTTATAAAGGGACCTATCTTATACCCATATTAACCTATATATATTTTTTATTATTTTTATAATCTGATTTAATCCAATAATTTGTTTTCTTTTAATAAATGGAGAATATTTATTACTTATTATAATAGTATGTTAAGTAAAGAATCATTGAGATAGACTATTCATCATGTCAAATGTGGCATATGTTGTTGTAATGTTTAGTGAAACTAAATACAGGTGTTAGTTGGTGACATATCATTGTATACATCATTATATTTATGTTATAATTACTTTGGATGTTTTGATGACATTTTTAATAATTATATGTTTCATTAGGTGTTAAAATGTCTACCATGTAATGGTAAATTTTCATTTACATTTCATATTTTTATATTAAATTATAATTTTAAATATTAAATAAAGGTAACACATGCCCATGAAATGGTTAAACCAATTGATATTGTGTTGTGTAATGATAAAAATATACACATATGTGTTATTTAAGGTTTTATAAAGGAAATTAATTAATAATTTTAGTTTAAAATGAATGGTTATTGTCATGCCAAACGGTTTAAATTTTCATATATGGGTAAATTCTCAAACCTATATTTTATAAGAAAATATATATGGGTATAAACACAATACATAAGGTACAACTAACATTCATGTAAGGTAAACATAGAACAAAATATATGTAATCCACTTCTGACACATGCTACATAATATTAAGGTGAAACCCAATTTAAAGTAATTCAGATATGTTGGAACACATATAAGTTTTATGGGATACTTGTATAATGGGACTAATAGATATGTAAAGGTATATGTTTAAAAGAGTGAGGTTGTATATAGGCATCCTATATTTTATTAATACAATCATATTTTTTATCATTATGCAAGGAATGTTTTTGTACACATGATATAAATACCACATGATATCATTCAAAGTGTTTCACACTTCCAAATGACTATTTCGAATAATCCATCATTGATATGGAATTCATAATATAATATATTGTTATGAATGAAACTTAAATATCACGTATTTCATAATTTATTTTTGATGATGTTATTATTTAATCATTAAAAAATTGATAATGAAAATATTTATGATGATCTAACAACAGTTAATTAGATAGTCAGCAACAGTTGAGGATTTTGGGTGATGCTGGATGAATATAACATTGTCAAAATGAATTATAAGGAAATTTCCAAATAATTTTAATTTAATAATATTATTCATAGAAGATGGATATTAATTTTCTATTTGTGAATGATAATACATTAGAAAATAATGTAATGTATTTAATGCTATTTAATTTAAGAAGAAATTTTTTTTTCAAATTAAATATCAATCAACTAAGGAATGATCAATCCAAAAAGAAGTGGTTGAAAAAATAGGTCCTCATATATAGTGGATGATAAAGACAACAATAAAATTGATGATCTTATAAAAAAGGATATAAATATGAAATATGGATGTGAAAGGGAATGAAACGTCTAAAATGAATCAATTATTTTAATATTGGTAAATTATCATCGAAATTAATAGAATAAAGATTCATGACTTGATTCAGAATTAGAAATAGAATCGGATGACGAGTGTCTTCAGAATCATATATGGGGTATGGATAAAACCACCCCAAAATATTAACATAATATTTATAATAAATAAAATGAAATATTTATCTTCATGTTGTTATTTGGATAACAATTTTTTCATTTATCAAGTAATTAAAATTTTATATTCTTCATGTAGTTGTTTGTAGCATTGATGATGAAGAATTGATGAAAATTGAGTGAAATATTTGTGGAAATATTTAATTTTAGGTGTAAATAAAACAATTTTTCAGGTATGAAAAAATTAATATAATGGAAAATAAATATTAGAAGAAGATAATTTAGATCTAATAACGATTAAATAATCCTATAATAATGATATTAATTATCACAAGCATATGGATTTTGAAAATGAAAAAATTATTATAGTTATTAGAATATAACTCAAAGAAAATAAAGGATAACTGGATATGACACAATATATATGTCTCATTGTACACTATGAGTTTATTAAAACTAGTGAATATATACAAAAATTAGTAAAAGTTAGTAAAAAATAATATCATTTTGGGGAGATGAATGGTTCAAACAAATAAGTTACAAATATATATTTTCATGATAGATCTCTTAAAAATAAAAAATCTTGATAGAAACAGAAACATATAGATGTTTTTATAAATAAGGAGAGAAGAAATATTTTACAATATAGGAAGAGACGAGTAAAAAACAAGGCAAAAACAATTTTTGAGGTGTAAATCAGATTAAAACATAAAACCAACAATGTAGATCTGGATATATATGAAATAATTATGAAATACATAGTTTCAAGGGTTCTATTAGTTTATTTGTATAAATTTTTGTAAAAATTTTAATTATAATTTTAAATTTACTCAATAGATCAAGGAAGGAAAAAATGGTGTTCTGAGTAGAATATGAGGATATTATCATAGAAGAAAACAATGACTAACCATCTCTACAGTACAACTGCATTAAAAAAAATTTATATTCTAGAATATATTTGTTGGATATTATAGTTATGATTATTAAAATTCTATGTAATTCAATTGAAACAATTGAAGGGGATTCCCTTTACTACTAATGGTAATTGGATTTAATTGAATCATATTTGAAGGCCTTGTGTTTATTTAAAAAATATAGAAAATTTTAATATGTATTACCTATATTTCATGGAAAATCAACACAATATAGAAAACAATTTAGATTTTATTTAATAAATTTATATATATAAATTACATAATGTAGAATAATTATTTTTTAATGATGAAGAGATTTTTTCATAATCCGAATAATTACAACCATGAAGAAAAATATTTTAATAAAACAATTGCATTATTGTGAAGATGATCCCAGACTAAATGATATTTATGAGAAATAGTTAGCCTGTTCATTATTCCCCAATATATATAATATTTTGTTTTTTAATTATTTTAATTTATTATTATTAATGAATCTCATTATTAGGACTATTATTAAATAGATAATAAAAATCATCACTACAATAAGAATGTGGATTATATATATTTATATAATTTTTTTGATTGGAATTTATTATAATCACTCCCATTTACATTCTCAAAATGAATTGACCATAAATAATATAGGGGAGATAATATTATGAATTATAGGGGGATATGTCTTTTTCACTTTATTTATCTAAGGAGATTAATTAGGAATGTATAGGATTCATAATTTTATTATTATTTCTTATTACATTCAAAAAAGAATGTTAATTTAAGATTAATTGGAATGATTTTACATGTACAAATATAGATGGACATCATATTCATCCCTGATTTAACCAATATTATTTTATAATCTATAATAGCCCTTATATAAATATATTTGAATAAATATTTTTTCATTTTCAAAAAACCATGTGATATCTTTCATCTCTATTAAATGTACAAAAATGATCATATATGTAGGGAGAACATGTTTATATGAAAATTGATAGGATGTGAAGGCATAATTTTTACAATACATTTTACTGTAAACATGTAATTAAAAAAATCGAACAAATTTTATTTCATTATGTACGGATATATTTACTACAAAAGAAAATAGGGAGAATTTTGAACCTAATGAATATGAATTATATTTTATAAATAATTATTAAATATGTGTGAGAGATTATAAGATGTTATAAAACAATTAATCGTTGAGAATTAGTATTATCCAAATAAAGGGATCTGATTGTTATAATGATAATTGGGGGAACTAAATAAAGAGATTTTGTTGGTGTAGATACACTATCTATAACAAGTAATTGATTTTGGATGTTTGTGGGAATTGGATATTTTGTGCCTCAGAAAGCATGAATTATTTTTTTGAATTAGGATTCCAACCAACATAAAGCAAAATTAGATTTTACATAGTTTTTTTAAATTTAAGAATAAATTATTGTAGGTTTTTTTTACATCCCTAACCAAGATAAGGGAATACCAATTTCACATTTTCTATATAAAGGTTTATATACAGATATTAGTGTACAATAATCCATTGTAATGGTTAGTCATTACATATGAAATGTTAAAAAAAATTGTAAGAACCCATGTAAAGGTAAAAATTCTTTTGTAATGTAAAATCAAAATAAACATAAAGGTTTTTTATGCTATGTATGAGTACTAATATTCTATGTAAGGGTAAATTCCTAAACATGAATAGGTAAAACATAAATTTTTAAATGGTATGAATGTGAAAATTAAGGATATATAAGGATTAGTTGAAACCTGTATACATATAAATTAGATTAAAAACATGTCAGGGTTATAGGAAACATACATATGGTTAATGTATGATATGTAAGTGACCCTTTTTAATGGTATAAGGCTACCTAAGGGTAATAAATTTAATATTCCATGAATCATCAACCTCATCATTGGTCATTTGTAGTTTTTTTTCAAATTGAGATATGATCTACTAATATGATGACATTGGACTTTAAAAATGATTATATTGACATGAAAATCATTTCTAGTTTCTTTGATTCATTTATTAATGTGTGTAGTTTTTTATCTCATTAATGTGAGTATTTCATCCTTAACTCCCCATTCTTCTCATTATAATAATAATTATGAAATATATATATCATAGTGGGAAATAAAATATTAAGGAAATTGAATAATTTTTGGTGTTCTTAATCAACAACTAAATAACATATTTCAATGAGATTTTAGATAGTGTTAAATATATAAATAATGTATTTAAACACAACTAAAAATGATAAAAACTTTTGTCCAAGGGAGTTACATCCAATCTTTGAGGATCTCATTTTTAGCAGATAAATAGTGAAATGAAATTGTTTATTATTATGTAAGGAATATGATGACCTCCTTCATTTCTTAATTGTGACTCTAAAAATACAATGTTTTGTAATGAAACATAAGATAATTCAAGGGTAACATTAAATATATTGATGAATAATCTTATGAATACATAAGGTTATGTACAATTAACAGATTTTTTGGGACTCAGATACATGAAGTTGTTGATATGAATAGTGATGTTCTATAAATACTTCATAGTTTTCACAATATACACTGGTGAAGGATGTTTGTACATGTCAGAATAATTATGTTCATGAACAAATACACGAAATAATTTAATTTTATGAATATTACATAAATAGTTTAAAATGTGAGGTAGAACATAAAATATTTTAATGATATATAATGTGATTGGTAATTTTGTATGATAATACCTGAAATTAATGAGTTAAATTAACTGGTTGAGTATTTACTTTATGAAATTATTCTGAATATAAATTTTTTTTAATTTAAAAAAAACATTTTTCATATAACATCTAAATTCCATAGTGAAATTATGATTAGAATACACAATTATATTGGAATAAAGAGGTATATTATCCCCATTGTGATGATCTTCTTTATAGCTAGGGGTAAAACCAATTAATGGTAATAAGTGATCATGATGGTTATATAATCATAAGAAGTATTCTACTGGAGAATCAAATAAGTGATGAAATCATATGGTTGGAACTAGATGTGTAGGAATATTTCAACACTTTTTGTTGATCAGATTTGATAACATATGGTGGTAATTAAATTTCATGTAGTAAAGAATCATTGTTTGGTTCTCAGAAAATCATAATTAGTGTATGTTTATTTAATGTAACTTTTAAATATTATTTTTCTTATTTATCAATTATTATAATTACACATGATAGGATATATATTAGTAACATATAGTTGATTGAGTACATTAACATATTAAATGGGATAAATTTAAATAGCAATAACATGAAAAATAAAACCATTGATTCATTATCATCCCCTATCATTGGTCAATGTGGATTGGTTCTATAGGACCCTGGGACACATTGAGAGGGGAAGGGTGAATCAGGGTGGTAGAATTTTCCTTTAAAGAGATGGATCTTTTTCCCACATTGGTAGGAACTTGGTAAACATGTATGATGAATATGATCAAAAAGAAAACAATCGCATGCAGAGAGAGAAGACACATCACTGTTTACATGGTTCACCACTAAGGGCTACATCCAAGGAGAATAAACCAACAGGTTGTAGGTCATTCCAAATTCCACTATTTTTCACTAGTTGGGGATTACAATGGTTCGGTCATAGTCACTCTGTCCGAGGCTCACTATCGTTACAAAGGTTCGGGGATATCTCACTTCATCCCTCGGGTCACCCTGTTGACTCCCCCTGGCTCATTGTCTTTGGTGAAGTCCCACTAAATTTATAGGCCTGAAGGTCTCTTCATCATTGAAAAATAATGCATCCTAAGTTTTATGTAGATGCTCTGTTGAATTCCAACTCTCAGCAGTAGACTAATCTCAATTTGCACTGAAGTAATTGTGCAATCATCCGGCTTTCATGAAGCATCAAAAAGATGGCCGTCCTACAACAACACCAGGAGCGCTTCTCCAGGACAGTGCGCATGTTTCAAAGATGGCATGCATGTTATAACTAGCGCGCAAGTAAAATTCAACCACTTGCATGACACTCACTTATACAACATTAAACATGCGCAACCCACATTCCTTTTCACCCAAACCGGTTTTGGCGCGTAGAAAACAAATACCGCGCAATTTATACATGCATGACCCACAACCACTTACACGACCACTACACCTTCGTAATGGCAGAACTGATTATATCTATCTCTTGAACTTCATTCCAAATGTGGAGGGATGGTCATCTATTTATAGGAAAACCAAACACCCTACATGGTGGTGCAGAAGCCTCCTCTCGGTGCGCATGTTCCGGTGCGCAACTCCAACCGCCCTAGCCTCTGTCGTGCTACTCACTTGCGCGATCAAACCAATACTTACACGAACCTCTTTACTTTTCCATATATTAATGATTTGATCTTGAAAAACATATTGCACGCAACATTCCAATCTTCTTATGCACTGATGCACAATTCCTTTCTTGGCGCACAAGTCACTAGATAGACACATGTCCGGTGCGCAAGTCCCTTTACCAAAAAACATTTTTTCCCATTATGTCAATTTTGAGGTCCAGAAATTTGGAAAACACTGGAAAATAGTGCGACCTTCAATACTGTTATCTTTTTTGACCTGTATGAGTACTTCTTTGTCACACATTCTGATATATTTCAGAGGATTGACAAAAAACACAAACCATTCTTAAATTAATGCATAGATGACCATGGTTCCAACAACCTCCCCCTTTGGGTTTGTTGGGAATCAGTAAATAAATTCCAAAGATCACCATCCTTGTGAAAACCAAAAATGCAAGAATCAACTCATCCAAGACCCTAAGTAAAAGTGAGCAATGCTCAATTTATAAAATAAGAATGAAATCATTAATTGGGATCCAATGTTTTGTAATTCTCAAAGACGCCCAAAAAAATCTCTTATAGTGTCACAGAATCATTACATGTCCAATGTATTTCATCTCATCCTTCTTATCCTATCACTGACACTGAAGCTCATTGTGTCACAGAAGCATTACATGCCTAAATTTATTCCTTTTCCCCCATTGAAACAAAAGCCAACGACTGGTAATTGTTCATTGTTCTGATCAAACCACACTCCCCTTGGATAGTATCTCCCCCAAAAACCTGCATAACATCCACAAACGGATTAAAAAAATTATCATAATCGGGGAGATGGGATTTTCAGAACCCCTTAATGCACTGAGCGGTTGATGAACACTGATGTTCAACTGATGCATCAGAAATACAGATGTTGACAGTGGATTTGTTAGGATATCATCCACTTGCTCTTCATTTCCCTCACGATCCATTATAATCACGTCTTGTTAAACATTATCTTTGATAAAGTGATATGGAATTTCAATATGTTTTTCTCGAGAATAATAAACCGGATTCTTTATAATATCAATTGCACTCTTGTTATCACAGTAAATCACCATTTGTTGCTTCACCTCATCACCAATATCTATTAATTGTTTCTTCTTACATAGAAGTTGAATTCATGCTTTGTACTGGAGATATACTCATCTTCATAAATACTAAGAGAAGTAAATTCTTGTTTCTTGCTCAACCAGATAACACATTTATTCCCAATATAGAATGCTCCACCACTAGTGTACATTATTTCTACAACATCGCCAGCCTAGTCAGCATCATAAAATGCTGATAAATCACTGTTCCTTCCTGCAGCAATGTATAAGACACAGTTGTGAGTACCATGAATATACCTAATGATTGTTTATACTATGGCCATATGTTACTCCTTTGTATTAAATTGAATGAGGTATGCAATACATTTGGAAAAGACAATATATGGTCTTGTCACTGTAAGGTACAGTAGGCTCCCAACGATCATCCTGTGCATGGTGGGATATATAGAGGCCCCATCTTTATGCTTTCGAAGTTGAGTTCCATCTACAATAGGGGTTGAAATCTATTTGGAGTATTGCACATTAAAATTCTTTAGAAGATCTATTTCATACTTTCCTGGAGAAATGAATGTGTAATACATCTTTTGAATCACATGTATCCCCATGAAATATCTCTACTCCCCAATCACAGACATTTCAAATTCTGATTTTATGTGATTGGAAAATTCATCCACTGATTTCTGCCTACTGCCACTAAATATGATATCATCAACGTAGAATAGAACCATGAATTGAAATTTTGGAGGATTATTCACATATATATTGTGATACAGTCCTCCTCTTTTGAATTATACCTTCTTGAGATACTAGTACAACCGGGAATACCATGCTCATTGTGCTTGCTTCAAACCATATAAAGCGTTCTTTAGTTCGCAGACCATTGTTTCTTCAATACCAAGATCAAAACCCACTAGTTGTTCAACGTAGACTTCTTCTTCGATTACACTATTCAATAATTATGTCTTGACATCCCTTTGATATACTTTATTTCCCTTTTGAAGTGCCATGTCAAGGAAAAGCCTGATTGACTCCAGTATAGCGACAGGAGAAAAGGTTTCTTCAACATCAACGCCTTAAATCTGGGAGTATCCTTTACATACCAGTCATGCCCTATTTTTATAACTCTTCCATGATCATAAAACCTTTTCTTGAAGATCCATTTTGTACCAATCACATTATGACCTTCAGGAATATTGACGAGACCCCATGTCTGATTATGGTCAATCTAATCTAATTCTTCAATCCTAGATTTCACCCATGATTCCTCCTTTACGTCTTCTTCAAATGAGGATGGATCCACAACTAAAAAAATGAAGATTGCATGTTATTCATCATCCTCATTATTTTTGTGGGTGCATTCTTGTCCCCAATTATGTTATATGGATCAATATCATCTCTACGATTTCTCCTGTGCGGTTCAGGATCATTATCTCCAGCCACAGTTTCTTCTTCAGATTCTTCATCTGAGTCAACATCATGATGTGACTGCTGAGTGTTTTGTATATCTTCCTCGATTTCTGTATTTGAATTTTCTCCACGTTCACATTCTACCTCACTTTCTATCACATAAGCATATGAATTCCTTGAATCATTTGTGGTTTTCTCTTCAATTATCATAACATCACTACTTTCTACAATCCTCCCAAATTTCATGTTGAAATACTTGTAGTATTTTCTGTTCATTGAATACCCAAGAAAAATTCCTTTATTAGAATTGTCACAATACTTCCCTTGATTTCATTCTTTATCATGGATGAAAGATTTTCTTTCCAAAACACAAAATTTTTTCAATGAAAGCTTCCTCCCATGCCACAATCCATATGGTGTATTTTTTTCTCCTATATAAAGCCATGTTCGATTTTGAATGTGCACTGAAGCTTCAACAACTTCCTTCTAGTAATGGTGAGATATACCACTCTCAATCAGTAATGTCCTGGCCATATTATTGACCTGTCGATTCTGGTGCTCAACAACTCCATTTTTCTATGGGGTTCTCCCAAAATCTACCTCATGTTGTATTCCATGTTTTTCTAGGTAATTATCAAACTCAATGGATGTGTATTCCATTCGATTATAAGATCGCAACACATTGATTGTTAGTACAGTATCATTCTTAGTGATTCTTCGATATGTTTTCATGCAGTCAAGCACTTGTCGTTTTCTATGAATGACCATAACACATTCCATTATACTATAATAATCAATGTAATGGAAAAAATACCTTTCTCCATGAGTTCCGAAAACATTTTTCGACCCACATACATCTGTATGAATTAGATCAAGAAGATGAGATTCTATTTTATTCTTTGGCCGATATGAAATTCATACCAACTTCCCACGAATGCAAGAATCACCAGACTTTTGGCGCCCACGTTTCAAAATGGGGATACCTATGACTATATTTATCTTAGATATCTTTTCCATGTCTTTTTGGTTAATGTGCCCTAGAATTTAATTCCAAAAATCGTATTCTTCATCAGTAGACAAATAGTAGGAGTTCACTTTGCTCTCAACCTGATATAATTTTACATCTGTTCTACATCCTTTCATAAAATAATTCCCTATTTTTCCCATTATAGTTCAGCCTTTTTGATTGAAAGTTACTACGAGCCCTGAATCACAGAGTTGACTCACAATGCGAAGATTGTGATGTAGACCATCCAAATAAAGAACTTCAGTCTTCTTTAGCTCTCCATTAGAGAGAGAAGTATTCTAACTAACTTTAATCTTCAAAGCACCATCATTACCAAACCACACTATTCTATCAACCTTATATTTAATGTTCTTAAAAAGGTCAGTATTTCCCATCATATGGGATGACCATCCACTATCAAAGATCCAGGTGATGCTGCTCTTTGTAGCTTTGATTGCTACTTTTTCAAGATTGGATTTCATGGTATTCTATTTTTTCATGAGATATTGGATTATGTATATGATACTGATGTCCTTCTAATACTTTCCTCCACATATTATGATTCTTCGTACCCATAATCTTCTTCCAAAGGATAAAATCTATTTGTCAGAACCACACCATCAGGAGGGTGAGAACTGGCCCATTTCTGAGAGTTGTATGAGTTTCTCCCATCGTACCTCTACCTGAAATACATATCCTTATTTCCAATGTTAGAATAATGAAAATTGTAATCATAGAAGCTATTTCTTATATAAGATGGGGGATATGAAATCATCCTCCTCTTTTGACTTCCTAGATCTTCCCCATTCAAGTAGCACCTTGCTTCTTCACAATATGACATGGTATGGCACAAATAGCCCCAGAACTGACACTTCATGAGAGGAAATATCTTCTCACTTGAATTTATCCTCATACATTATTTTGTGGGATAATAATATGATAGATCCTTTTTCATGAGGCTCGTGGAAAATCTTCTTTTCTTCTTTTAGATTGAATTGGGGGTTTCTGTTTCATCACCTCAGAAGAATTTTCAACATCACCCTCTTTTAGCTTGCGTTTATTTTGGTCACCTTTATTTGAGGCACTTGACGATTCTGCCTCACAACCAATTCCAGAATTTCCTATGCATGCATGTCTTTGATCATTTAAAATATTTTCAACTCCATTAGAGCCACTTTTTTCACTCTCCAAAACCTCAACATCTAAGAACCTTCCAAACTGCATTTTCTTCCTTGATTATTTTGAAATTGAATCTTTTTCAATTTTACACCTAATAGTAACAACTTTATCATCAAGATTCTTAGTATTCATGGACTTTTCTTCTAGTCTGGAGGTGAGGTAATTGATGACATTTTTCTTTCTCTTCAATTATCAGCTTCAGATCCACAACATCATCATTGCTTTCAATTATTTTCGACTGTACATCCACCAATTCATCCATTCATTCAATTTCGTCTTAAAGTTGATCAAAATATTTAGTTTATTCTTCTATAATTGATTTCCACTTATTGAAACTCTTACATTTAATCTTTAGCTTATTAATAGAATCCTTAAGTTGCAACTCAGGTTCTACAGTAGTTTTCAACTGATTTTCTCCACCAGTATCATCTAATTTATCAACAGTGGCCATCATGGAACCATTGTTCCCAGTTTTAAATTCCGGTTCTTCTTTATCACAATAATTCAATATCATCATCTTTCTCTTCACAGGCAAAACTCTTCCTGTGTATCTTCTTCTGAGATTTGGAGTCTCCCTTATTGAAAAAAATTTTCTGAGGCTTCTCAATGTCTTCTTCTTTGCTTTCATCATCATCAAAATTTCTTTGGTACTGAGAGGAAATGTTACAGACTCTTCTACAATGAAAACATGATATAGGTAGCTTACCGTTGAATATAAATTTTCCCTTCTTCATCTTCGTGGCAATGAGAGAAAGAATTTTATTTTTCCACTTCATCTTCACCACCACTATATTCTAAAATCTTCAGTTTTTTGATGGATTTGAATGCCATTTCCTTACTTACATGAGTCGTGGAATCTTCAGGTTGGACTCTCATCTCATATGATAGTGGACTACTTAAAAGGTAATCCTGAGATAGTTTAGATAGATCCCTTTCTTCAAGGGCTGACAATATTGCATTATACATAGGAGGAAGTCTTCTCAAGATTTTCTTTATGAAATAAATGTATTTGATTTCTTCTCCAAGTCCCCTAATTTCTCCCACAAATTCAGTAATTCGATTGAAGAATTAATCTTCATTCCCATTAGGATGCATCTTTATATCGTCAAACATATTGTGTAGGACTTGTAGTTTTCCTTCCATCACATTCCTATCTGCAACATAAATATTTTCAATATTATCCCACATGGAATATGCTGAGGAGTTAGTCATTACCTTTAGATATATCTGAGCAGAAAGGGCTGTGGTGAGAGCATTCTGCACTTTAGCATCAGCATCAAGAATTTTCCTATCGGCATCCATCATAGCCAGCCCGGTTGGATCAGTAACATGTATACCTTGGACAGTAGAAAAAAGGACATCCATTCCAAGGGATCTTAGATGAGATCTCATTCTATTATTCCAGATCTGGAAATTACTTCAAACGAAAAGATGGACTCCCCTGACATTGACTTCATTATCCATTACGACAAAGGACAGATTCAACACCAGCAACCTTTACCCTCTGATACCACTTCTAAGACCCCATTATACCCTCATAGGGGAGGGGTAAATCAGGTTGGAAAAATTTTCTTTTAAAAATATGGATATTGTTCCCACATTGGCAGGAACATGATAAAATGTAATTGAATATGATCAGAAAGAAAACATTCACATGCAGAGAGAAGACACAACCCTTTTTACATGGTTCACCACTATGGGATACATCAATGGAGCATACACCGACAGGCTTTCGTCCATACAAAATTACACTATTCTTCACTAGTTGTTGATTAAAATGGTTTGGACATTGTCACTCAGTCACGGGCTTACTACTATTAAAAAGGTTTAGGGATAGCTTAGAGCATCCCTCGGGTCACTCTCATTGACTCCCCCTGGCTCACTGCCTTTGGTGAAGTCCCACTCCGTTTATAGACTTTAATGTCTCTTCATTATTTCTAAATAATGCATCCTATGGTGTATGTAGATGCTCTTTTGAAGTAAAACCCTCACCAGTAGACTAATCTCACATTGCACCGAAGGTATCGGGCAATCTTCCAGCTTTCGTGAAGCTTCAAAAAGACGGGCATACTTAAACAACACTAGGCACACTTCTCCAGGACAAAGTGCTAGTTTAAAAGATGGTGCACAAGTTATAACTGGCGCACAATTCATCCTCATCCACTTGTGCGACACTTAGTTTTACAACTTCAAACATGCGTGACTCACATTCCTTTTCACCCAAACCATTTTTTCCATGTAGCAGACAACTGTTGCAAAACTTATACTTGCACGACATACAACCACTTGCACGACCACTACACCTGCATGAAAGGAGCACAGAATCCCTCTAACTCTCGAACATCATTCCAAATAAGGTGGGGTAGTAAAATATTTATTTTCAAACTTAACACCCTTCATGGTGGCGTGCATGCCTGACCATGGCACGTAAGTTCATGCATGCAACTCCAACCACCCTAGCCTCTGTCTCGCTACTCACTTGTGTAACTAAACCAATACTTGCACGACCTTCTTTAATTTTCAATATTTTGAAGTTCTGATCTTGAAAAATATGTGGCGTGAAACTTTCCAATCCTCCTAGGCACCGGCGTGTATGTCCTTTCTTGTCGTGCAAGTCACTTGTGCAACACATGTCTGGCACGTGAGTCCCTTTACCAAAAAACATTGTTTTCCCCTTTTGTCAATTTTGAGGTCCAGAAATTTGGCAAACACTGGAAAACAGTGCCACCATCAATATTGTTATCTGTTGGACCTGTATGAGTACTTTACTGGCACACATTCTGAAATTCCTCTGTGAATTGACAACAAACACAAACCATTCTCCAATTCATGGATAAATGACCATGGTTTGAACATATTCTTGATAATTATAACAAAAATCATGGCCCATTTACCATATATTAATTACTACATATATGTTTGGTATGGTTGGAGTAAAAAATATTTCATCTATCCAACATTTTAAAGGAAACCACTTTGAGAAATAGTGAATTCATCAAACTTTCATGTTTTTTACTATCCATTGTAATTAGATTCTCATATCGAATATTTTTAAATACGATTATCTCTTATAATTATGTCATATTATGAAGATAATATTTTAATGAAAAATATAATACTACTACATAATTAAAAAATTCATTATTATTCACTTATATTTATTTTTTATGATTCATTTGATCAAACTATGTAGATGAATGTTTTTATCCAGAAATCAATAATTCCATAATTTATAATTATAAAAAAATTAATATTTTTTACAGATAATTTTTTTTAACATTTTATTTCCAAAAACAAATCCTAGATTTCTGAAAAAAAACTAATCGATATTATTAAGTGACTTCTTGTTATTACAAATTTAATAAAAATAATATCATTATAGATTATATTCTAAGAAACCATACCCATATCTTACATAAAAATATTATAATAATTAGTAAATAATTTTAATCTAGTTAAAAAATTCCATGAATATTCAAGTAATGTTTAACATAGAAATAACGAATGAGGATCGACATCCCCATTAGGTGTCATGTATGTAATTATCAATATTATTGATATGTGATGAGGAAAATAAAAAACATCAACATAACTTTTATGCAGTTACAATAATTTAATATTAAAATGGTAATATATAGGATAATGATATTGAAATAAGTTATCAATTCTTTAATGAATATTATAAAATCCGTAAAATAAAAATCGTAGAAACTGAGAAAAATAATTAATTTTTATATTCAAATCCCATATTGAATCCTTAATTTTATATTATTAATATCCAATTATTGTAAATTTTATGTTATCTTAATAAAAATACCAATTTATATCTTCTTACTTGGGTTATTCTTTTATTATACATTTGTTCATTTCATTTTCCATTACATTTGTTCAAATTTTAATTGAAATGTCACTATTGTGAGGATATGATATTATATATTGTTTCATTCAGAACATTATCCACTCCATTTACATATTCAATATATATTATTATCGATATGAATATGAATATTAATTTTATTTATTATCCATTTTGTTGTTGAATTAACTTATTTTGAAAAACGATTCATCTTTTCCTATTTTATATAATGTCTATTCTTACAAATTTTGACCAACATTATAAACGTTTAAAAGGAGTTTTTTTACCATTTTGTATATAATATTAAATAATCATCATCTTTTTTTCATTAATGATATTCATCCATATGTATTAATAATTTACCATAGTTTTATACGTAATAAATTTAAATATATGTTTGTTTTAAATTGATTTAATAACAAATTGAAAGGACGTTTGTTCTTATTTGTAAATAATATTTCATAATACTCATATAATGTTTTTTAATATTTCAATGTAAGTGTAGGTTTTTAGAAATCCTAATGAATAATGAATACTATTTCCATAATCATTTATTAATATAATGATATATTGTCATGTAATATGTAAATAATCATGAACTCCATTTTCATCTCAAAGGTTCATTGATTTGTGATGATATTAATAAATTTATATTTATCATGACCCATCCCTCGAGGCTCGTGTTGTGAATACACCATGACTACCTTCCATAGGCCAGGGTTGGTGACTAGAACCTGAAAAGAATATCCTTAAAATTGGAAGGCATTGCCTTGAAACCAGCAAACACACAAACTCGATACACAAAAAAAAAACAAAACACATAGTTAAAATTCTGAATGTAATGGTGTGAAGTGAAGCAGAGTGGGTGAGAATACAAACAAAACTAATTTTTTTTGAACAATGGGAAAAAAATTCATGAGGTTTTCTGCCAAGGATCCTACCTAAAGGGTAGGTTCAAATCAATTCTATAGTGTTCCACATTAACAGGTCACCTTCGTGCACTATCTAGTCCTAACACCATAACCTCGGTAAATGAATTTTTTCACCTACAAAATACACAAAAAGTTATGTGTGAATCCCGATATGGGGTGTGTACAAATATACATACTAGGGCCCCTAAGACTCCCGATGTTATCCCAAAATTTCACAAAGTAAAAACCAAAAAATATGGCCAAATCACAAATCATAAGTAAATATGCATCTCAAACCTGGTATATAACATAAAGAACATTAATAAAGATAATAATTCATAATACTATATCATATTATTCTATCAATATAAATTTTCTGCTCAATGACAAAACGTAACTAGGTGCTGAACCATAGAGGATCGCTAGGTGTTGGACCATAGAGGATCGCTTGGTCCTGACCCACATAGTGTATATATAGGTGCTCACCCACCTAGAGGATCACTAGGTCATGAACCAATGAGGATCTCAACTTGCTAAACACCCAAGTATTTAAAGGTTCTAACCCACATAGGATCCCTGGATGCTGACCAACTCAGGGTATTGGTTGGTGGGGACCCACATAGGATCCCTAGGTGTTGATCCACAGAGGATCGCTAAGTGTAGACCCATAGAGCATCACTTGGTGGTGACCCACCTAGAGGATTTCCCAGTGTCGACCCACACAGAGGATATCTAGGTGCTTAACCACCCATACGATCTCTAGTTGGTGACCCTGATAGCATTCCTAGGTGCTTCATTGGGTCACGTCCACCCACTGGATTCCCGCTCAAAGCATACTTGATTTCGAGAGGATACACTTATCAATCCCTCGATCATACCTCATTCCCCATTAAGTTAAATGAATAAGTAACCCGATATAACCACCACATCAAAAGGGTTCCAACGTAACAGACGTCCCATCAATTGGACACCCAGTTGGTATGTTATATACATTTTACTTTCATGATGCCTATTGGATTTGAGACTGATCCAACCTAGTCATAATCTAACTATCTCTCAATCCCATGTGAATTATCTCAAAAGACATACCTCATCCTAAGTGTTCCATTTCCACAGACAGTTTGTCAAACAGACGTCTGGTTTATGAGATATGCACTTTTAAGATAAACTAGGCCTAAATGGGTCTAGGTATGGTCTGACCCGACCCGACTCATCCAGCTAGGCCTGGCCCGGTAAGGTTGTGCCCAGTATGGACCATGGGGTCATCCTGCTAGCCACGAGCTTGACACATTGGTTTGTGAGATCATCCCGGCCTACCCACCTGGGCGAGGCCCACCAGGCTGCTGGACCAACCAAACCAGCTGGCACGGTGCCGTCAGCCAGTTGGACGTAGTGGACCTCTCCCATCTCGAATGAACTACTCTCTGTTCGGTTTTCCAAATAGGTGGGTCCGAGATGGTTATAATCGTTCCATCTGAACTGTCCGGTGGACTGGACTTTTGTGGGACCAGTAGACACGGTCTGCCTCCACTACTGCAATATCCACAACACCTCCTCCATGGCTAGAGCCATGGTACATCCTCCATGGCTAGATCTATGGAACATGTATCACCCCTGGTCATGTGACATCTCCATCATGTTGTACATCCACTGTCAATGTATCTTGTGTGGGTAGGCTTCCATATTTCAACTGCGGTGCCTTCTGGTGCAGCCACCTCCTCATGACTGGCGAGAGATGGACACCGAATCCTCTGGTCGTCGGCACTGTAGAACTGGATGAGCATTCCCTGGCCTCCAATGAAGCTTCAGATCTCCTTTTTATTTTCCTATTTCACCTTTGGTCCTCTGTGGACACTTATTTCACTATGTGGCCCCCTGTTTTTCATTGATACCTTACATGTCGGCCATATATGAAGAAGGAAAACAATAATGCGATTAATGGAGGGACCAGTCATTGTTCAGTTTGGCCCACACCCTCTGAATTTGCATTACAGCATAGAAATATTTCAACATCATCAAGGGTGGATTAATCATAAAATCTTTTAAACAAACTTCCTACCTATAACTTATTCAAAGGTGGTACTTGTGATGGAAGGAGACCATGTGTTCGAAGGGTGTTTGATGGAATTATATGATATCCGGATTGAATCCTCAATGGTGTGGTCAAATTCTCTATTCTACAATGTAGTAAGGAATTTTGAGATACCCTCCAAGAGTTATTTTTTGGGTTTCCAAAAAACATTCCAATGACTTGATTAAATAAAATAAAAATAATTATACTCTCCGAACATTTATGTCGTTCATTAATAAATAATTAATCAACCCATTAATCCCCCAACAGTGTTGTCACACAACCATGTGTAATCGGTCATTATATTATTATCATTAAAATGACCAACCAACTCTTTTTTCCCACCACCATCACATAATGGTTAAAAAACACATGGAAATTTTTTATTATTTTTTTGTAATGTCAAATTATTAACATTTTTCTCCATCCCGTTCCAGTCAATGTAATTTTTCTCCTAAGATAATCTCGGTGTTGTGAATTCAAATGTTCTCTCATATTTTTAATATGATAACCAGTCCAATAGATAGATAGTTCTGCTAGAATGTTTACTAATCACACCTTAAAAAGTTCAAAATTCTGTTTTGGGATCTCCTTGCCTCAGAATCACGTAATGCCATTTTTGACAGAATCATAATAATCCATAAAAATATAAAAAAAATATATGGAAACTTATGTCTCATTATGACATCTCCATCTCAGGTATTTAAATCCCCAAAATCCACAGCAAAACTATGGATACAAATTGGGTTCTGAACATGTATTTTAGCATCTCACTCTCTTGTTCTCTCCAGGAAGTTCTTGTGATTCCACTGAACTTACACCATATAAATTGACCATCAACAAAAGACTAGATCTTGAATATCCTCTATCTCTACCAGAAGCTCCGTGAATGTTTCCCCCTCATCAATGTCCTGCCCTCCCATGTTGATAACCAATTATGGGTCGTGCACGTACCTTCTCTTCTGCAACATATGGGAAAAATTATGCACAAGGTGCATATTTTGGGGATGATCTATGTCTTATTCCATCTGTCCCACTCTGTTTAGAATCATAAAAGTTCATATGAACCACTTATATTGCTTTTTGTCCTAGAAATATCCCCACAAACCTCGTCAAGGTGATACCCAATAGAAAACATGAACACCGTCCTTAAAAATCAATGTTCTCTGTCTCCTATCATCATAAGACTTATACCTGATCTATGCAGTCTTTATCTTCTCCTAGATGACTTGCACCATCATAGTGGTAGCTCGTACTATCTTTGGAACAATAAGTGCTGACTCCCCGGGGTGTTTCCAACATTGAGGTGACCTACATGGTCGCCCGTACAAGGCCTTAAATGGAGACATGCAAGTTTTGGAGTGATGTCTATTATTTTATGTGAACTTCACTAAGTGCAACGATCCAACCAACTGGTGGAAAAATAAAGGGTGTAAGCATGGAGCTTGTCCTCAAGTGTATGTTTTGTCTGCTCTATCAGACCATCATTCTAAGAAAGAAAGGTTGTACACAATCATAGGTGATTCCAAAAGAACTAATGTAATCCCTTACACAACTAGGGTGTAAAACATGAATCATGATCTGAGATGATTATCAATAAATCATTGTAAATCTATAATATCTCAGGAACATATTGGGGCCCAATACCCTTTTTTGATCCCTATTCATGGATGGGAAGGATGTGGGCCTACAAGTTGAGTCGGTTAATGAGCACTCAGATGGAATCATGGTCCATAGATGTAAATGATATTTCTATCATGATTTCCATGTAGATAGCATTCCATTATCATTATGGATCCTATTGTGGATGTGCAAAGACTACTGGAGCCTGATGCTCGACCTTCACATGATGAAAACTGAGGCATCATGAATTGAACTCCATTGCTTCTTTCTTCATTCCTAGCCACTAGTACTATTGTCGGATGACATGGAACATCTATTCCAAAATAGGATGTACTACCAAAGGGGTGTGTGGAACTCCCTCAACGATTCTCCTGTAGCATCACTAGAACAATGGTGTGTCCTCCAAAAAATGAAGATGTGATCCCCACCTTCAGAATGTATTTTTAGAGTTTTCATGATGATATCTAAGGACTTCTGGTATTGCATTAAATGTACCCTGACAATGCCTCTATAACTCACTAAAGTAGTGGTTGAGTAACATTCTTAGACTATGGGTAAGTTTCTCCATCACTGTCCAAAATGATTATCTACGACGTGGCTGGAAATATTGTCTCCTCACTCAGAAACATTAAATCAGACCTCTTACTGAGTGTTACATCCACCACAATACCCTTCTTAGGAGTGTATACTATCTCATGTCATAGTATTATGGGAAATACTACCATCACCAATGTATCAGGTTCATGACCTTCTGTGAGAAGATATTTCCGAGACTATTGTGATCAGAGTAGATATTAAATCATTTGCCCAGAAAGTAGTGCATTCACATCGTCAAGGAAATGACCAGAACTTCTAACTCTAGGTCATGGGTATCATAATTTTTCCCAGGCTGCCTAAAATGCAGTCTAAAATAGGAGATCACCTCTTTATCTTGTGTCAGGACACTTCCCAGTTTAGTCCTTGATGCATCGTAGTAGACTACACAACCAATTCCCTATTCTAGTATCCCTATGATGGGATCACTAATCAGTAGCTGCCTCAAATTCTGGAACATCACCTGGTATCTCTCTGGCCACAAGAAAGGTTATCCCTTCTATTTCAATGCTGACAATGGTTTTGCTACTCTGGAAAAAACATGTATGAATATCTGGTAGTACCAAGACAACCCAAAAAAACTATACATATCTGTAATGCTCCTCAGTTTCTCCCAAGAAATAATTTATACTATCTATGTTGTATCCATTGGAAATCCTCCTCCATGATAAAATTCCAATGAAAATAGACCTCCCATATCCAAAACTACAACTTTCAGAGTGTTCCATAGATTTAGTGCTCTCAGAGTGTATCTAGAACTATATGTAGTTGTGTAACATGCTCCCACTACAATAAATATTATATCAATATTTTTCCATTAAAACCACCATAAATATGTTGAGGAATGTTTGGATGATATATTCCATGAGTCCCATGAAAATTGCAGGAGCGTTGGCCTCACCGAAAGGCATCACCAAGAACTCGAATTGTCCATACCAACATCTAAATAAAGTCTTTGGTATGTCCACATACTATAAACTGAGCTGATGATAGCCTAATCTAATATGAAACTTTGGAAAACATTTTTCTTTGTTTAGTTGGTCGAAATGATCATCAATCCTCAATAAGTGATAAATATTCATCACGGTCACCTGATTTAGGTTAAACCAATCCACTATAAGCCTCATAATCTTATATTCCATCATATCAAACAAAATCTGGGATGCCTGTGGAGAGACACTTGGTCTTACGAACCCATTCCACTACATGTCCTCCAACAGTACCCCCCAACTCACGATGTTCCACGAGAGACAAATGATATGATGGTGTAGATATCAGTTTCATCTTGGGGTATAAATCAATATAATAGTCTACTTATCTATGAGAAGGTAGTCCCATAACATCATCTGGAAAGTCCTCAACATACTAGTCCACTACAATTGGATAGATCATTCTAAACTTATCCGCTATATTGTGGGTGAATCTATCAATATCACGAGTTATCCGCTGCACCCTTCTAAGAGAAATTACATAATGTGCTTCAAATGTTTTCTTCTCACATGTGAATTAAACCATAATCCAATCCTTTTAGGCACACTATCTATATGCCTAAAATAGCTGATATGAGCATGGGCATTGGATAACCAGTCCATACATAGGATGACATTGTATGGATTAAACGGTTCTACAAGGACATCCCAACCAATTATAATAACTCCTAATGTTAGCTCACAAAACCTTCACAAGTGTGTAATCATTGAATCCTCTCTTGATGTAGTCTCTAATAATAAAGATCGAGCTAATGGATCCACAATAATCTCCAAGCTCCGAACTTGAATCTTGGAAATGAAATAGTGAAAAACCCATGTGTCAATAAGAACTAGAGCTATGGTGGAGTAGACAATGATCATTCCTTGAATAATCCCAAGAGAACCATGGTCAATGGATTCAACTAACTATAGTTGAACTATTCCCTTTCCACCTACTCCCTGTTGTGTGGGTGGAAATCTTGGGGTGCTAGAAATAGAACCTAAAATCACCTCCCACCACCTACTTTTCAACTTTCCCTTCAGACATAACCGCTGCCCAGCAGACCTCTTTGATCGAACCTATGTCATTGTCCCAGTGGTCCCTTTACCATCTCTCGATCATACACATGGGGAGTCAGTCAGTAGAAATCCATGTGCCCATGTCCGCCATTTGAGTAATAGACTCTGGTCCCCAGATGACCCCCTCTACCTCGCGAGCTCGATACCTCTGATCCTGCATCTTGGGTTCATCCTCTGGATATTATATCCTTAATTTACCTCTACGTCATCTTCCTACTGTATACCTTAGATGACTCAACTACCTTTCATCTATTGGTGACTCTCACATTTGGTTCATTCTCAACTATGAATCTCTCCACTAATAACTCACACTCACACACTCCAGCCTATGTCAGGATATTTAGGGATAACATCGAAGATCAGATATCTCGTCAGAGACACATCTCAAAGGTCTTGGACATGAAGAAAGGGTATCTTACCATGTCCGTGGAGTAGCGATAATATCATTAAATTCCACCAAGTATTGTTCCATTTTCATGATTCCATGCTATAAGTGGAGAATCTCTTAAAAACAAAAAGTGTGTTGTGTCACTGGTACGAACTTCTCCGCGGTTAGGATCATGAAGTCCAACCAGATGAGGGTCGTCTCCTCATGTGTCTAGAGAATTAGGCTCCTACATCTCCATATTTTTTCTATAAGAGGATACTATCTAAGATAACCATCTGGTCTTCTGGTGTCTCAACCAAGCAGAGAACACTTGCCAAAACATGAGACCCCTATGATGTGGCGGTCGATTGAGAAGCTTTCATGTGAGACTTCATGACACTTGGAGTATTGACCTGTAGCTCATGGAGCGGATCCTCCTAGTGACGAGCGTTCAGAGTGCGGAGACCTAGTAGCTGACAGACCTGACAACTGCTTGAAATGTTTGACTTGGAGTGATTCGATTAGGACATTGGGGAGCTCCTGGTGGCTGGCGATAAACCCATGGCGGAGGAGCGCCTGGTATTTGGCGGCAGACCCACGATACTTGACAGGTGGAGTACCTATGCATGTTATTAGTGTGAGCAACTAGTATTTAGTGGTAGACCCATAGTAGAAGGAGTTCCTAGTAGTTGGCAGCAGACCCATGGTACTCGATATGAGGAGTACCTCTGTAGTACAAGGTTAGTGAGAATCACCTCAGAGTTGTGACAGGCCCACTGTACTCGATAGAGGAAGAGTTCCAGAATCCGTGGTTTCAATAATGAAATTATTGGTTTGATCAGAGTCGATGACTTTTTTGTTTTCCTCATGATTGAGATGAGTTACATGATAACATTGGAATATGTATGGGATTATACCTAAGTAATGGTTATCCGTTGATTTCATACTTTGTGGTTTATCCATGTTGGATTTTATGATACCATGAGGGTCTTGGGGTCCCTACTAAGTATAGTTATACTCAACCTTTTATAGGCTATCCTTGCACCACGTTGTGTTGGATACAGACGTGGTAAAACGCTGACAGAGGCTGAGAGTGCCAGGACTGGGTGGTACCCGGAGGAGGACCATACGGTGTATCAGTACACGGTGGGGTCTGACAGACGTGGAGTGTTGTGGAGGCCATCTGTACCTACCCTTCAGATAGGAACCTAGACGGATTATCCAAGAGATTCTTTCACCTTTCACATGTTTTCCCTTTTTAGTTGTACTTTCTTTCAGTTGTATTTGTACTTTACATTTGAGATATTATTCTGTCCCCCATTACATTTTGTATATATGTTATACGGCTTTTACGTAGTGTTTTCTCCCACTTGTACTCTTTTTGTGTGTGTTTAAGATTTATAAAGGCACTACCTTCCACGTTTTAGATAATTACGCCATTGGATGTAGTCTACAGCCCCTAGCCTATGGATGTAGGGTTTGGGGAAGTCACGATATGGGCCCCGAGGGATGGGTCATGAAAAATTGGTATTAGAGGATTCAGTTCTACGATAGAACTCAAGACTCTGATTATTATTTTCTATGAAGAAATAATGTTAAGGGTACCAAATGTGGATTTCAGTTCAGGGAGTCTTGTGTTGGTGCGGCGGCCGACGTATCCATACACCAGGACCTTGAATACAGATTTCAAACTTATTCCATGAAAACACTAATTGTATGTGTGTTTAAAAATCTTTTCCGCTCAAACTAGGTCAACTCACCAGGTATAATTGTTGGACCGTGTCACATCTCTTTCATTTAGGATGCCTCCCCCACAGATGACCAGTTAGATCCCTGAGAGCTATACGAACTTACAGCCTTCTGAGCGACGAGGCCTCAATACATGGCCCTCTTCCCGTTGAGGCACCAGTGGTACTACTTTTCATTGGGCCACTGATGATTCTAGCCCCAACATCAGAGAGTGCACACTTCTTGAGTGTGCTACATGAGTTCCAGCGCTAGAGGCCACGCTGGTTCAGGGGAGAGACCGACCCACTGGCGGCTGAGGATTGGCTGGAGGCTATGGTGAGAGTCTTCAGACTGGTAGGGGAACCAGGTGACTTCTTGGTGATCCAGGCTTCCAGTCTCCTTCGGGTAGAAGCCGGCAGTTGGTGGAGCCTGATGCTCCAGATGCATGATAAGGCAAAACTTATATCGGTAGACATCGAGGGCCGGTTCTGGGCAGATTTTGTACCAACCACTCTTCGAGCGGTGCAGATACAAGAGCTACTACATCTGCAGCAGGGCATCATGAGTGTATCTCAGTACTCATCGATGTTCACCAACCTGTCGCGCTTCTCCACAGATATGGTATGAAACCCGTTCTTTTGAGCCTATACCATTGAGTTGGGACTCAGTCGAAAAATCATAGCTTCAGTTATCTCCCACAACATCCCGACACAGACGAGGGTATTGGAGCGAGCCCTCCTAGTGGAGAGTTTCATTGCTCAGCTGTAGTGTCCTGAAACTTGATGTACATGAACATTACATTACTTTTGCGGAATACTTAGTACATAACAAAAAATACACACACAATGATCGTAATAGTTCAGTGTCTTTGGAAACTCAGAACGTAATCTTCTAATAGTGGTGAAAGATCTCCATTATCTCCCATAATGATCTTCCTTTTGTTTACCTAAAACATTTCTTTATATCCTGGGGAAAATAAATCATAAAAGGGTGAGCTCAAATGCTCAGTAAGGGTAAACAAAAGAAATATAAATCTCATCATATACAAAAGCACATAACTTTTGGAAATCATAACCTGCAAAAGAGATCATAATTTCATAACATGGGATAAATCATGGAAGTGAAATGTAGTCACAATAATCATAACTTATAACATGAAACATTGTGGCATACACACATAATCATAGAGAATCATTTCTTTTTAGTCAAGAATCATTGCCAAGACTATCATAGTGGACAAAGTCCCTTTCTGAACCGAGTCACCCTCGTTCCAGTCATGTTTCACTAAAACGGTATAACCTACCGTTCCAGCCATGTCTATCTCATGAGATATAAAATCATTATCCAATGCATTGGAGGGATATATAGGTCCCACCCATCTCATAATGATACCATTCTTTATGTGTGCCACAAAATCATAAATCATACATCATTACATAACCCATGTAATAAAAATGGGAATCTTAAACATCGTGACATCATCAAACAATTCATATAAGATAAAGGAATTCATAAAAATAATTCTATCAAAACATAATCAAATCAATTTAATAATAGGGATATAAACAGAACCCTATATTATCTTAGATGGAAAATAATTTTGATAAAACACTTGAACTCCATTCTTGAGGAAAATATCGTTTCAAATTCAAAAAAATTTTCCTTTCTTAACATGTCATACAATTTTAATCTAAAAGAAGTTGATTAAAAATAAACTTGAAAACTTGTAATGTAAGATTCTTGGAAATAATGTTTTAAAAATCCATTCATGCCATATAAGTTAAAAAACATTCTTTTCGTACTTTGTCGGAAAAGTCAAAAAGTACCTCGTACGAAAAACGACAAAAGATTCCTTTCATATCTTTTTCTAAAAACTCACCGAAGGGTAAAATAGGATTTAAACAATTGTAGGTGAATAGAAATAATATTAAATATTGAGGAAATATGGATGTGGATGATAAAATACACCCCAGTAAATGCCAATGTATAAACAATCTCGGATAAAAAATGAGATTGTGGTATTTCCCTTACCTTAGGTCCGACTTGCTTTGTAAGTGTCCGAACCTCCTATATAATGATTTAAATCATGTTATTGACTTATTCCAGAATCATATTCATTGTTATTATATCATATATGGTCCACTTATGACTTTATATTACCTGTTCTTTTGTAAATTAATGTTAAAGTAGTGTTTTGGGTAAAATCGTCTCATTTGTCATTCGTGTTTTTAACTTGTAATTATTAATATGATTACTTGGATCATGATTACTTATATCCATAATGTAAAACATGATTTATATATAATATATATTCATAATATATATATATATATATATAATATATCGATAAATGGAATGAAATACACCGTTCATGGAGACGGTAGTCTGTACGTACGCATGAACGATGTTTTCGTTTCCTTTTTGAAGTGAATGGAATTAAGTAGATGGCATACATATAAATTTACATAAATCCAGTATCATTATTATGTCATATATTTCATTAGTACTTATTATATATATACTTTATAATCATTCATTAATGGTTAATCCTTGAGAATGAATCTCGTCGCGTCGTGGAGACGGTAGTCCTTACGTACGCACGAGCGATGATATCGTTCCCATGGTCGTGGAATTGCGTTGAAGTGTATGTAGACTATTTAAGTATCAATATCACTTTATAATAATCATATATAGTTACTCATTACACCATTATACCCATCCTATTAAGGTGGTGGTGGAAAATAGATTACACCACGGCATGGAGACGGTATTCCGTACGTACGCACGCGCGGTGATTTCATTTTTCCGTAAGATGGATTAAAGGTGAATTAGGGTTATTTAATATTTATAATAACATATCAGTATGTAATTAATACTTATGTTATTACTTTTTTATGAAAAAACTAAATAAGAATAAGTTGAAGAAGAAAGAAATTGTAAAGATCAGTAATGGATATTACCTCTTCTTTGAAACGCCTCTTTGAATCCTCCACTTAGGGAACTAAGATTGGTCTTTGAAGTAGACCAGGACCTCTAGGATTATTCTAGAGAAGTGGAGAAGGGATTTTGTCAGGTGTTGTCCGAGCTTTAATGCTCAAAGTTGTGTGAGGAAGAGAGGGAGGAGGTGCCCTTTTATAAGGGAGGAGAGGGGCACCTTAGGAATATCTCAAAATATTATTTCATATTAAAGTCAAAATCGGTTTATAATGGTTGCAATGGGTCTTATTTCGAATCTAAAGTGGGGATTGGTCAAAATCCTATCAACCAATAGGATTTAGACATGTTTAGGTTATTAATTTAACCTTATCAATTAGATTTAGCTTTATGTTAAATAATTTAACTTTTACCGTGTCTTTTTGTTTTCTTCCACTATATGGTTAATACACTTACAATAACATGCCAAAAGAACCCAAACTTGTTTATAATTAATATATATATCCTTATCTAAGTCATTTGGCAGAACCTTAGATTTTTAGGAATAAAATTACAATTAATAATATAATATTTTATTTAAAAACTATTTTGTGTCAATTTTGACACTATTTGATATATGATTTTTGGTAATGTCATAACAGAATTATATGATCTATAAAAGTTGATTAAATCGACAATAATATATCATAGTAACCTAAAAAAATAGTTTAATTCATAAAAATTCTTAAATTACATTTATTTTGGTATTTATAATATCAATTATGTCAATATTTCATTAATAAGATAATTACTGCATCATCTTTGTGTCATAAATAAATTAAATTATTTGATGTCTAAAAATTACAAATAAAATACCATTATGTAGGAAATCTTTTTAGCTTTCTAAGGAATATTTACAATCGAATATATCTTATGTAAAAACCTATATTAAAAATGTTTTAGTAAATAAAATTTGATTTTAATTCTTTTAACTCTTCTTTGAATTAAATAATAATAAATGTCCTAATCTAATCCAAGTAGGCCTAAATGATAATAGTTTACACTTAAGGTTGTTTTTGGTCGAGATAAACTTGTCCAATAGGATTAGTACATGTGTTAGGGTAATATTAATGTCATTTGTACCCTTAATTACCCTATTTACTTTTAACCGTGGTAAATAAAAGTAAAAAGTTACTATTCACCAAAAATTATTTTCATCTCATTAAACCAAATTTTACTTACTGACATCAACCGTGTCTCTCAGATTTTTGAAATTCCATTCACAGAAGCGGTAAAATTATGTTTTATGAAAAATTCAGTTTTTTTTAACTACCACTTAGTAGTTTCACTATTCATCAAAAATTGATGTTTTTCAGAACAATGCCAAAATTTCATCCTTAGATATATTTCATATTCCGAATTCAAAAATGAAGTCTATTATATCAAATTCATAACATAGAAGTTTCATTAATTTAATTTTATAATTAAATCCCGCTGTTAAAACAAATAGCGTGTTTTTAAGAAACAATATCTATCAAAAGATTGACACTTGTTTATGTCTGGTTTAAATGTGAAATTACATCCAATGACCAACATTGTATTAAATTGTAAAAATATATTCTAAATATACTTTAAAACCACTCAAATTAATAAATTATCTCTATTAATTATTTTGATTAAAAAAGTTGTTTTTATTTATAATTTAGTAATTTTCACAATTCATTAGAATATGAAAATTATCCGAAAAGTACCAAAATTTCACCATATGCTAAATTTGATACTCCGAATCCAAAAATGATGTCCATTTTGAAAAATAAAATTTACAAAATTTTAAAAAATGGTTATTACTATTCATAACGGCTAGTTTTAATAATATCTTAATAGCATATAGTTGTTTAGCGAAACATGGTGTTGCGTACAACACACGCTATCGTGGAAGGTCGCGATTGCGTGTAAAGCAAGGCATGTCAAGGATGTGTGTTGTGAAAGCTCCTTTTGGTGTATCGTATAACACAAGACATTAATGAAATTAAAAAGAATATTTTTCATAAAATCTCGGGGTGTTACATTCTACACCCCTTAAAATGAATTTCGCCCTCGAAATTCGTCGGGGTTATAAATGGTTTACTATTCGAAAGTTTCTTTAATCGAAACCCACATCATAAAAAGGAATACCAAAACCAATATTTAAAAACAAAAGTATTGAATGTAATGGTTACCCAAATAAACTAATCACTGGGTTTCCACATAGGTGAAGATATGGATATGGAAGAGAAATCTAACCATCATGTTCTAATGGAGAGTGGTAGAGAACATGGCTATGGAAAAGCCAGTAATCCCAAATCCATAGATTTGTGATGATATAAGGTACCATCTGATTCGTCAAGTATAAGATCACTAGGACAGCATTTTTGGTTTTCAAGATCATTTCCCTAAAGTTGAAAATTTGAATTAGAATAAATACTTACTTTATTTTGGTACAATTTCATTGTTATTCGTGCCTTGAAAAATTTCCACTTAATCTCTTAAATAAATGAAGTTGAATTTTTTATTCGTGAAGTGTGAGCAGATCATGTGATAGAATGACGGGTCATTCCATCTGTCTCAAACAAAAGGTTAGCAAAAATTATATACATAAGTCGATCTATAGTGAGATTAATCATATATGGTTCCTAAAATGGACTTATACTTCATATATCATACTTCTTAATATAATAAAACTAGTTTCTACTAAACAGGGACTTCCTGTAGGCCAGTGGTAGGTGATAAAGGCCAATCGCACTTCGGTTGTGGGTTCGATTCCCACAGGCTTGTCCGACGTGATGGGCTATCGCCGGTTCTATAGGTTGTCCTTTTTCTAAAACTATATTACTGTAACATCCCATCGAAAAAAATGTCTATCCTTAAACAATACTAACTTATGTCCAACAATCTTTCGGCTTATCCATAATAATTCAGTCCACTCTCATAATATAGTGGAAACGATTACCAGAGATTTAATACCATCGTTGATCCCCATATATCATAAGATATGTCCTGTTGGTCACATTCTAAACATTCAAAGGCCTTAATCATGTATTCTCTTGAATACCCATTGAACCTTATTGAAAACATGAATGCAGTTAAACGTTAACACTTTTCACATACCAAAATCCTCAAAATTCTATCTACTCAAACCATGATATCACTTAGTCCTTATATCAATCATGAGATCCTGAAAACTATTAAACATTTCGTTTTCTCGTTTTCCCTTCATTATGCGCATATCATCTTATTTCCAAAAATATCTCAATTACTTTGAATAACACATTAGACAAATACATAAATATTCAAATACTCCATGATACAATATTATTTTGGAATCCCATTACATAAACACTTAATCATTCCACCACATCGTTGTCATAGTCAACATCGCCAATAGTGATCGCATGTGACTTCCCTTTGTCTTTTTCCTTCAGTGGTTGCTCATGTTGATCATCACTAACCCTTGGATTAGGGCATTTATTAGCATAATGCCCCATTTCCTTGCACTTGAAGCATTGAAGTGTTGGTGGTGCGTTCTCTGCAGTGTTTTATTTATTCACATCATTAGAAACCATTTTTCCATTACTTCGACACTCAGCTGCTCGATGACCTTATTCTCCACACATAAAACATTTTCTAGTCCCTTTAAGACAATCTCCACCATGATTTTTTCCACACTTTGTGCATAAGGAAACATTCATCTTCTTTTCACCATTATTCTAAGATTTCTCCTTGAACTCCATCTTTCGTTTCTTGTCAAAACCATGAGATGGATATGTAACACAAACTTCCATTTCTACCAAGATATCACAACGCACAATTTCTTCATAGCTACTCAAGTCTCTTATAGCTAATGCCCTTCGAAGAATTGGTTTTAAGCCACTGAAAAATCGATCAACATTACTTTCGGGTTGGATGATAATGCCATATGCATACCTTGCAAGTCTTGTAAAATTCTCTTCATATATACCAACAGATTCATCATCCTTCTTCTTCAGCTCAAGAAACTCCTTTTCCATCATTGTTCGATGAATAAGAAGGAAGTACGTACTGAAAAACAAGTTCTTGAACTCATCCCATTCCATGGACTCAATTTCATCTCTTGGCCTCGTATTCTTGATAAGATTCCACCATTGATCTGCTTCAACTTCCAAATGATATACTGCTAAGATGACATTATCATGTTCAGAACATTGAAGAACTGAAAATATCTTTTCAGTGGTACTGATCCATTGTTCAACAACAAGTGGATCGGAAGTCCCACTGAAAGAAGGTGGACGTTGCCTCATGAACGACTCAATAGAATACTGTTCCTTTCTCTGCTCATTTGGAAGTCCAGAATGATTCATAGCTTGTGTAAGGATAGCAATAAGATTTTGCACTCCATCTCCAATAAAATTTGTTTGTTCAGGAGGACAATCATTGCATTGTCCATTGCATTGATCAATACGGTTCCTTCGGGTTCCAGCCATCATCTAAAACCCAAAAAGAATAGTGTGAAAGTCAAAAATCATGCTAGGGAAAACAAAATTATAAAGGGGGAGTATCCTCAATAGCTAACTTATTAGGTTAAATTCAATGATTTTTAGCGCAATTCTAGGTCCATAACCTATACATATACTTAACCTTATAGACATCCCTAGACATACCTTAGAAATATCTCTAGGGATCTCACTAACATTTTCGCATCCTAGTTTCCAAAGGTTGACTAAACCTTTCCTCTAATACCAACTGTAGAGACCTGAAACGTGATGTACATGAACAATACATTACTTTTGCGGAATACTTAGTACATAACAAAAAATACACACACAAGGATCGTAATAGTTTAGTGTCTCTGGAAACTCAGAACGTAATCTTCAAATCGTGGTGAACGATCTCCAATATCTCCCATAATGATCTTCCCTTTTCTTACCTAAAACCTTTCTTTATATCCTGGGGAAAAGAAAACATAAAAGGGTGAGATCAAATGCTCAGTAAGGGTAAAAAATAGAAATATAAATCTCATCGTATACACAAGCACATAACTTTTGGAAATCTTAACCTGCAAAAGTGATCATAATTTCATAACATGGGATAAATCATGGAAGTGAAATGTAGTCACAATAATCATAACATAAAACATGAAACATTGTGGCATACACACATAATCATAGTGAATCATTTCTTGTTAGTCAAGACTCATTTCCAAAACTATCTTAGTGGACAAAGTCCCTTTCATAACCGAGTCACCCTCATTCCAGTCCTGTTTCACTGAACCGGTATAACCTACCATTCTAGCCATGTCTATCTCATGAGATATAAAATCTTTACCCAATGCATTGGAGGGAGATATAGGTCCCACCCATTTCATAATGATACCATTCTTATGTGTGCCACAAAATCATAAATCATACATCATTACATAACCCATGTAATAAAAATGGGAATCTTAAACATCGTGACATCATCAAACAATTCATATAAGATAAAGGAATTCATAAAAATAATTCCATCAAAACATAATCAAATCAATGTAATAATAGAGATATAAACAGAACCCTATATTATCTTAGATGGAAAATAATTTTGATAAAACACTTGAAATCCATTCTTGAGGAAAATATCCTTTCAAATTCAAAAACATTTTCCTTTATTAACATGTCATACAATTTTAAACTAAAATAAGTTGATTAAAAATAAACTTGAAAACTTGTAAAGTAAGATTCTTGGAAATAAAGTTTTAAAGATCCATTCATACCGTATATGTTAAAAAAACATTCTTTTCGTACTTTTGTCGGAAAAGTAAAAAAGTACCTCGTACGAAAATCGAAAACAGATTCATTTCATATCTTTTACTAAAAACTCACCGAAGGGTAAAATAGGAATTAAAAAATTGTAGGTGAATATAAATAATATTACATATTGAGGAAATATGGATGTGGATGATAAAATACACCCCAGTAAATGCCAATGTATAAACAATCTCGGATAAAAAATGAGATTGTGGTATTTCCCTTACCTTAGGTCTGACTTGCTTTGTAAGTGTTCGAACCTCCTGTATAATGACTTAAATCATGTTATTGACTTATTACAGAATCATATTAATTGTTATTATATCATATATGGTCCACTTATGACTTTATATTACCCGTTCTTTTGTAAATTCATGTTAATGTAGCGTTTTGGGTAAAATCGTCTCATTTGTCGTTCGTGTTTTTACCTTGTAATTATTAATATGATTACATGGATCATGATTAATTATATCCAGAATGTAAAACATGATTTATATATAATATATATTCAGAATATATATATATATATAATATCGATAAATGGAATGAAATACACCGTTCATGGAGAACGATAGTCCGTACGTATGCATGAACGCTGTTTTCGTTTCCTTATTGAAGTGAATGGAATTAAGTAGATGACATACATATAAATTTACATAAATACAGTATCATTATTATGTAATATATTTCATTATTACTTATTATATATATACTTTATAATCATTCATGAATGGTTAATCATTGAGAATGAATCTCATCGTGTCGTGGAGGCGGTAGTCCGTACGTACGCACGAGCGATGATATCGTTCCCATGGTCGTGGAATTGTGTTTAAGTGTATGTAGACTATTTAAGTATCAATATAACTTTATAATAATCATATATAGTTACTCATTACACCATTATACCCATCCTATTAAGGTGGTGGTGGAAAATAGATTACAGCACAGCGTGGAGACGGTATTCTGTATGTACGAACGCGCAGTGATTTCATTTTTCCGTAGGATGGATAGAAGGTGAATTAGGGTTTTTTCATATTTATATTAACATATAAGTATTTAAGTAATACTGATGTTATTACTTTTTCATGAAACAACTAAAGAAGAAGAAGTTGAAGAAGAAAGAAATTGAAAAGATCGGTAATGTATATTACATCTTCTTTGAAACGCCTCTTTGAATCCTCCACATAGGGAACTAAGATTGGTCTTTGAAGAAGAACCGGAACTCTAGGATTATTCTAGAGAAGTGGAGAAGGTATTTTTGCAGGGTTTGGCAGAGCTTGAAGGCTCAAAGCTGTGTGAGGAAGAGAGAGAGGAGGTGCCCTTTTATAAGGGAGGAGAGGGGAACCATAGGAATATCTCAAAATATTATTTTATATTAAAGTCAAAATCAGTTTATAATGGTTCCAAAGGGTCTTATTTAGAAGTTAAAGTGGGGATGGGTCGAAATCCTATCAACAAATAGGATTTAGACAAGTTTAGGTTATTATTTTAACCTTATCAATTAGATTTAACTTTAAGTTAAATAATTTAACTTTTACCGTGTCTTTTTGTTTTCTTACACTATATTGTTAATAAACGTACTATAACATGCCAAACGAACCCCAAATTGTTTATTATTAATATATATATCCTTATCTAAGTCATTTGTCCGATCCTTAGATTTTTAGGAATAAAATAACAATTAATAATATAATATTTGATTTAAAAACTATTTTGTGTCAATTTTGACACTATTTGATATATGATTTTTTTGAAAGTCATAACAGAATTACATGTTTGAAACAAGTTGATTAAATCAACACTAATATATCATAGTAACCTAAAAAATTAGTGTAATTCATAAAAAGTCTTAAATTACATTTATTTTGGTATTTATAATATCAATTATGTCAATATTTCATTAATAAGATAATTACTGCATCATCTTTGTGTCATAAATAAATTAATTTATTTGATGTCTACAAATTACAAATAAAATACCATTATGTAGAAAATCTTTTTATATTTCTAATTAATATTCACAATCGAATATATCTTATGTATAACCCTATATTAAAAATGTTTTAGTAAATAAACTTTTATTTTAACTCTTTTAACTCTTCTTTGAATTAAATAATAATAAATGTCCTAATCTAATCCAAGTGGTCCTAAATGATAATATTTTACACTTAAGGTTTTTTTTGGTCGAGATACACTTGTCAAATCGGATTAGGACATGTGTTAGGGTAATATTAATATCATATTTACCCTTAATTACCCTATTTATTTTTAACCGTGGTAAATAAAAGTAAAAAGTTACTATTCCCCAAAAATTATTTTCATCTCATTGAACCACATTTTACTTACTGACATCAGCCGTGTCTCTCATATTTTTAAAATTCCATTCACAGAAGCGTTAAAATTATGTTTTTTGAAAAATTCAGTTTTTTTTAACTACCACTTAGTAGTTTCACTATTCATCAAAAATTGATGTTTTGCAGAACAATGCCAAAATTTCATCCTAAGATATATTTCATATTCCGAATTCAAAAATGAAGTCTATTTTACCAAATTCATGACATAGAAGTTGCATTAATTAATTTTATAATTAAATCCCGATGTTAAAACAAATAGCATGTTTTTAAGAAACAATATCTATCAAAAGATTGACACTTGTTTATGTCTGGTTTAAATGTGAAATTATATCCAATGACCAAAATTGTATTAAATTGTAAAAATATATTCTAAATATACATTAAAACCACTCAAATTAATAATTTATCACTATTAATTATTTTGATTAAAAAGTTGTTTTTAATTATAATTTAGTAATTTTCACTATTTATCAAAATATGAAAGTTATCCGAAAAGTACCAAAATTTCACCTTAGGATAAATTCGATACTCTGAATCCAAAAATGAAGTGAATTTTGAAAAATAAAATTTACAAAATTTCAAAAAGTTGTTATTACTATTCATAACGGCTAGTTTTAATAATATCTTAATAGCATATCGTTGTTTAGCGAAACTTGGTGTTGCGTACAACACACGCTATCGTGGAAGGTCACGATTACGTGTAAAGCAAGGCAAGTCAAGGATTTGTGTTGTGCAAGCTCCTTTTGGTGTAGCGTATAACACAAGACATTAATGAAATTAAAAAGAAAATTTTTCATAAAATCTCGGGGTGTTACATCAGCAGTCTCCAGCAGTGAGACCCACCACTAGTCGACTTGCAGCAGAGTCTTCTGCAGCTGAAAGTAGATAGATGACGTTGAGGTCCAAGAGGACTAGAACCACAAGTGGTCGATGACATGACCCAGTATCGGTTGTGTGGGGCACCCCGAGTGGAGATAGATCCAGACATGCCATGAGCGGGAAGTGTTACTCCAGCGGCGGGCTTTTTCACATGGCTTGTGACTATCCATCCCGTTGTACTAATGATTAGTAGACTGTTGACAGACCTCCCAGGCTGAGGCATTGGTTCGATCGAGGTGGTCCTTGGGGCAGAGGAGGAAGTGGCAGAGGAGGTGGATGTGCAGCTAGCAGTGGAAGATGATACGAGGTGCTATAGCCACAACCACCAGGAGTTCCACCCAGACCATAGAGAGTAGGTGGAAAGGGCAGAGCACAGCTTCAGGAAGCGGAAGAAAATGAAAATGGTTCTCTGAAGATGATATGAGGTATGATCTATGTCTACACCACCATAGTTGGAGTTCTTATTGACACAAGTTCTAGTCACTCCTTCATAGACACTATCCTTGTTCGGAGCATAGAGATTATTATGGAGCTGTTGGTTCGATCCATATGGAAAGAGACTCTTACGGAAGCTGATTATACGATTATGAACTAGTCCCGGTAGTGCGAGCATACTCTAGGAGGTCAGAGCTTTGGCTGGGATCTTCAAGTAGTGGCATCGAGTCCTTACGATGTCATCTTTGTTATGGGCTAGTTATCTACAATCCATTCTCAGATCGACTAAATTATGTGAAATGTGTGGTGTGTCCACATGGATGGGACCATTTTCACCTTCGCCGGAGAGAAGAGAACATTTTCATCACATGAAAAACTTACTCATAGGAGGGTGTAGCCGAATACTCATAGGTTGGCTTACATTACCCTCGAAGCAGTTGATGTGGAGAGTCTGACATATCCTATAGTGGTGGACCAGTACTCAGATGGTTTCTTTGATGATGTTTCAGGACTACCTCTTCGTAGAGAGGCAGACATCTACATTGACCGGTACCCCCGGACGTCACCGATTTCTACTTCAGCTTATCGGATGGCTCCTGTAGGGCTTTGTGAGCTGCGGGTACAACTAGAGGACTTGCAGGGAAATGGATTCATCTGGCCCAGTATTTCTCCCTGGAAAACCCCGATTCTGTTCGCTAAGTAGGAGGATGGGATATTTCGGCTCTGTATTTACTACCATCACCTGATCTAGGTGACTTTAAAGAACAAGTACCCACTCCCGAGGATTTAAGACCTCTTTGATCAGCTCAAGGGAGCACGACGGTTTTCGAAGATATACCTCAAATCAGGCTATCACTAGCTATGAGTTTGAGATGAGGATGTGTAGAAGATGGCCTTCAGGTGTTGGTACGTCCACTATGAGTTCTTGGTTATGCCCTTCGGTGTAACAAATTCTCCAGAAGTTTTCATGTGTCTCATGAATATGATCTTCTATCCTTACCTTGATCGCTATGTCATGGTATTCATTGATAAAATTTTGATCTACTTGACTACTGAGAAGGAGCATGCCAACTAATTGTGGGTAGAACTGGACACACTTCGAGAGAACCATCTTTATCATAAGCTCTCTAAGTTCCAATTCTGGATTCGAGAGGTTTAATTTTTGGGACATATCATCTCGGAGGCTGGAGTTGCAGTGGATCCAGCGAAGATTGAGGCAGTGCTTTGCATGGGAGCCACCCAAGAGTGTGACAGAGGTACGGAGTTTCTTGGGATTCGATGGATATTACCAGGGTTTCATTTTAGACATCTCTAGAGTTTCAGTACCACTATCAGCCTTGAAAAATAAGTGGAATCCCTTTGTGTGGTCGGAGAGATGCTAGCAGAGCTTTCAGGATATGAGGAAGATGCTGACTAGTGCCCCCATCTTGAGGATCCTAGAAGAAGGCGTAGGGTACGTAGTTTACTGCGATTCATTATGGACTAGACATGGGTGTGTCCTGATGCAGGAGCGACTAGTGATCGCATATGGTTCTCAGCATCTGAGACAACATGAGATGAACTATGCTACCCATGACCTGAAGTTAGCAGTAGTGGTCTTCTCCATGACGATTTGGTGGCACTATCTGATGGGGGAACATTTTACTGTGTACTCTAATCACAAGAGTCTCAGTTATATCTTCCCTCAAAAGGACCTGGAACCGAGACAACGACTGTGGCTTGAGTTCCTCTAGGACTATGACTTCGTTATAGTCTACACTCTTAGGAAGGGGAACGTTTTTTGTGGATGTTCTATGTAGGAGGACTGCAATACAACTGCTAGGAGAGGCAATAGAGAAAACAGATTCCTTACGGATATACTTTGTGGAGAGAGATGGAGCACCCTATCTACAGACTCTTACAATCACTCCCCAGTTCCTCAGCGAGTAAGGCAAGCACAACATGGGGAGGCTGACTGCGAGACGTGACCTGCTCAGATATCCATAGGCCAAGCACCTGAGAGATTTTCTGAAGGTGGGGAGCACGTCATCCTCTTTAGAGGACGTACCATGGTACAAGTTTCATTTTAGGAGGAGTTGTTGAGGGAGTTCCACACTTCCCCTTTAGTGGTACATCCAGGTGTGGACAAGATGTACAAAGACCATTGACAACATCATTGGTGTCTATGTATGAAGAAGGTGGTAGCAAAGTTTTCTCACAATGCCTCATTTTTCAGCAAGTGAAGGCAGAGCACCAAGTACCAGTAGTCTTGGATCATCCCTTAGAGGTCCCAGAGTGGAAGTAGGATGGGATATACCTGGACTTCATGACGAGTCTTCCATGTACATCCAGGAGTCACGATTTGATATGGGTGATCATTGAGAGACTCACCAAGTCGGCCCACTTCCTATCGATCAAAATGTAGGGCATATAAGAGAGCTTCAGATGCCTCTACGTGCAAGGGATTGTGCGTTTACATGGAGTACCATCTTCTATTGTCTCCGACCATGATGCGGTGTTTACATCCCTGCTATGGAAGGGGTTGCAGGAGAATTTTGGGACACAGCTTTGTCTAATCACTGCCTTCCATCCTCAGTAGTATGGCCAGACTGAGAGGACCATTTAGAACCTTGAGGACATGCTTTGTGCATGCGTCCTCATCCTTGGTAAAATTTGGGAGTACCAATTTCCTTTGGTGGAGTTTTCCTACATCAATAGCCATCACTCCACCATCGGTGTGGCACCTTTTGAGGCCTTGTATGGTCATCCTTGAAGATCGCTACTATGTTGTAAAGTCATAGGTGAGTCATCACTATTGGGACCAGATATGGAACAAGCTACCATGGAAAAGGTGCAGATCATCTAGGAGTGGATTAAGACTGCACAGAGCAGGATGAACCGGTGCACATAATTTAAATGCAAGGGCAGCATTGAACTTACAACGTCGGTGATTTCTTAATGAGATCTTCACATAAATTGCGTTATGATGAGAATGGATGTTAGATTTTAGGGTTTTTAATTAAATTGAACAAAAAAACGTATTATCTTTTTTTTATTTTGGTGGTTGAAACATCCAAGGGGATGTTGGAGGTGGGGGGCACCACACCCCAACCTCCCATTGGAGGTTATGATGGTGGGGCCCACCACAACGTAACCTCTATTGGGAGGATGTTATTAAGTGGGACCCACATGATCTTGAAACCCTTGGAACCCCCCTAATTTTTTGGGTTAAACTGTTCACCTTCCTCTACTAATTAATTGTGACAACCCACTTAGAATTAATTGAACCCCCTTATTTAATTAATTCAACTGTTTAATTCTTTTGAATTCAATCCAACGATTAAATAATAGCCCAAGCTATTATTTCATTTTATTGGTAATTCATTTGGGTGGAACATGAGGGAGAACATAATCTTCTCAACAAAGAACGTGAAGAATGCACCTTCCAAAGAAGAACAATGAACACCATCTTCTTCCTTCTTCGTTCGGGGAAAGAATGTGGAAACACCACCACCCATGAAGAATGTCGACGATTTCGTCTTTGACTCAACTTCCCAAACTCTTCCCCTTACAATGATAATGAAACAACACCACCATACCATGACATCGCCAATGATCAATGAAAATCTTGGTAGGGGGATTTGAGTTGTTCTATTTCCATTCTACTTTGTAAATAAATTGGTATTCGTTATGCTGAATGTAATCAACATAACATGGGGGTTCGGACCGCACCAACACGACTGAACCTTACCCTTTGGTGGATCTTGTTTGTTGATGACAGAAGAATGGATCACGGAGAAAAATGGAGGCCGGTGATGGGCTGGCCACGAAAGAAACTTGTGGCGCAAAGGCCACCGGGTCGACATGATGCTGCAACACCACCTCACTATGTAGTGAAAAGCGGCAGAAATGTCGGGCCGCGTCAGAGGCACACGGCGCTGTCGCACTGTGTGGATGGCATCATAAGGCCGCAGCCAAGGCAGGCCATGACAAAGGGATGTGGCAGCGACGTGCCATGCTGGTGGTACAAGATAATGGATAGGGAGGGTTGCGGTGGGAGAGCAGGGGTGCAGCACCGTCACGCCACGCCGGAGAAGACTTCTGGCCTATGGTCGTGATAAACAGGGGAGGGCGGCCAGGTGAGCCGGCCTCCTGTGCGCGCTACACAGTTTGGACACTACGGGTCCTGCGGTTACAGGGGTCAGCGCCATGTTCCAGACATTACAAAACAATCCCCCCATACCACACGACATGGCTAGTCGGGCCACGCGGCGTGCCCATCATGGTCATACGGCCAGCCATCCACGACCAACCGGGCCGGGCAACATGGCTAGCAGGCCTGGCCGCACGACCAACATGGTCGGGCCGCACAGTCATCCGGGCTGAGCCCCACAGCCAGCCGGGCCAGGACACACGGCCAGCCAACCGGGCTGGGCCATGCCTTTGGGCTGGGCCGCCTTTGGGTCAAGTCGGACCCACAGACAGGGTCAGACCCTAGTCTGGACCCATCATACCCGAATACACCTCTACTCCCATTACATGGACTACGGGCGTCCGATCGACAAACCGTCTTCAGTGACAGAAATCGTAGATTGAGACAGTTCTTTTAGAATACCCCACAAGGGTTTTGGACGTAGTTCGAGTATAGTTGAGTAGGTTTTAACATAATATCCAACTGGCCCCCTAGGACGGAAATGCCAATAACTCACAGATCGGGTGTTCGATCGACGCGTCGTCTTTTGCGTTGAGACCCTTATAATGAGGAGGTCCTTTGAGATACTGCCACATGAGACTTTGTGAAACATGGAGTATCTTCTTGTAGCTTGTGGAGAGGATCCTCCTGATGATGATTTTGTAGAGTGAGGAGACCTAGTAGCTGATAGACCTGATGACTGCTTGGGCGATTCGACTCAGAGTGATTCGACTAGCCCAGTTGAGAGCGCCTGGAACTTGGCGGCAGAACCATAGAGGAGGAGCGCCCGATATTCGGCGGCAGAACAATGGTACTCGACAGGAGAAGTATCTCTACAGCCTATTAGGTGGAGTGCCCGGTATTTTGTGGGAGACCCACAATATACAGAGCGCGTGGTTGTTGGAAACAGACCCATGGTACTCGACAGGAGAAGTACCTCAGCAGTCCAAGGTTAGTGAGAAGCTCATCGGTGTCGCGACATGACCATTGTACTCGACATAGGGAGAGTTTTCTTGTAGTCGTGGTTTCGATAATGAAATTTCTAGTTTGAGCTGAGTCAATGAACTTGTGTTTTCTTCATGATTGATACGGGTTATATGATAACTTAGTAATATGTATAGACATATACCTATGTAATGGATTTATGTTGATCTCATATTTTTTGATTTATCCTTTTTCAATTTTGTGAGACATTGTGGGTCTCATGTTCCCTATTGAGTATCATTATAGCCACCCCTTAATGGGCTATGCCCACACCACGTTGTATTGGATGCATATGACAAACAACGCTGACAGAGGATGAGAGAATTAGGACTGGACGGTACCCGAAGGAGGACCTTACTACGTATCGGTACACGGTGGATTCTGATGGACGTTGAGTGTTATAGAGGCCATCTGTACCTACCCATCAGGTAGGAAACCCAGAAAGCTATCCAGGAGCTGCTTTCAACTTTCAGCGGTTTGTCCCTTTTAGATGTACTTGCTTTCTGTTGTATTTGTACATTATAGTTGGTCATGTATTCTGGCCCCCATTACTTTCAATATACTTGTTTTACAACTTTTACATAGTGTTTTATTCCACTTGTACTCTGGTTCCATGTGTTTACGATTTATAAATGAAATGCCTTTCTAGTTATATGGAATTACGCCTTTGGTTATAGTCGCTATCCCCTGGCCTATGGAAGGCGGGCTTGGGGTAGTCACGATACGGTTCTCGGGGGATTTGTCGTGACAAATTGTGTTAAACACGCATAAAAATGATGTAAAATTTGCAGCCAAAGGAGTGGAATCTAGTCATTGAGGATCCAATTTTCAATAGATAAATTTTTTACAAATAGTATTTATTATTATTAATTAAATATCATCAAGTTCATCATTTATGAGGTGTGAATCTGAAACTATTTAGATTTTTAATGACTAGTGACATAATTAAATGATAACATTAAAAAATTCCTGGAATTATTTGGTGATTCCATAATGGTATCCTCAAAGAATTGATGTATTATGACTCGGTTCCATTAAGTTGTTGATATGAATAATTATTTTCTATGAATAATTCATTGTTTTAACACTGATACATTTGTGAAAGATATACGTGAATGTGAGAACGAATATGTGCATGAATAAATACTTGAAATAATTTTATGTTAATAAGTTTACAAAAATAGTGTAAAACATGAGGTAAAACATAAATTATTTCAAATAAATATAATCTATCTTATAATTTTTATGAGAATCCATGGAATTAATGAAAGAGATTAACTGGTTTAGTGTTTATAGTATAAAATTATTGGCAATATGAAAAGTTTCTAAATTAAAAAAATCATGTTCTATATATGTGTTCAATACCATAATTAATTGTGAAAGAGGATTCCCAATATTATTGTAATATAGTGGAATACTATCTGAAGTAGGATGAAAATATTTATAGTTATGGGTAAACCCAATTAAAGGGAATAATTGTTTTAGACGGTGATATCGTCATACGAAGTATTTTAGTGGGGGATAAATGAAGTGATGAAATCATATGGTTGTAAATTGATGTGTAGAAACATTTTGTGACTTTGTGTTCACTAGATTGAGGTAAAATGTCGTTGTAATTTTAATTTTAGTAGTGAAGATTCTTTGTTAGACGGTACACAAATCATAATAAAGAGTCTTTTTTATGAACTATGTAAATATTATTGGTATAATCTATCAATTATTATAGTTACACACTATATTAGATATATAAGAAATATATTGTGGATATTGTAAATTAAAATGTTGAATGTGAAGAATTTAAAAGACTAGAACATGAAAAATGTAACAATTGATTAATTATCATCCCTACTCAGTGGTCAATAAGGGTTGGATCTAGATATTTATATAATTATTCATGGAATATTTATCTTATATTAATTGATTCATATATGTTTGGTATGTTTGGTTTAAAAAATATAGTAGATATCATACATTTTCAAGGAATCCATGTTGAGAAAGAGTGAATTCATCAAACAACTTTGTTATTTTCAATCCTTCTAAATAACTTTCCCATTTCATATATTTATAAATTCAATTATCCATTGTAATTTTTTCATGTTAAGATACTAATTTTTTATGAAAAATATAATACTATTATATAACCAAAAAATAAAGATTATTCGCTTTTATATCTTGTTGTTGTTTAGTCCGGTTAAACAACATAAATGATATAAGTTATCCCAAAATCATTATTTATATATTGTATAATTATAATGAAATTAATTTTTTTCATATTATTTTACGAAATTAATTATTTCATAAAAATAATCCTTTATGTGTGAAGAAAATAATCGATATTATTAATTGACTATTTTTATTATTAATATACGAAGAATAAAATCACTATAGATTTTAATATCATAAGTGATACTCGTACGTTCCATAAAAATATCATAATAAATAATAATTAATTTGAATATAGGGAACAAATTGCAGGAATATTCTAGTAATGATTATCATAGAAATAAAGGATTGAAATCCACAACCCCATTAGGTTGATTTTATGTAATAATAAAAATAACTATGATGTGATGATGAAAATAAAAAATATCAACATAATTTTATGCATTAAATTAAAATAATTTAATAAACGAAAGTTAATATATAGGATTAATATTTTAAAATAAGTTATAAATTTTATTATTGTTATTATAAAATAGGTAAAATAAAAATCATAGAAACTGAGAGTAATGGTTAATGTATAAATTTAAATCATACATTGAAGCCATGATTTTATATTATTTATATCGTATTTATGGAAATGATTGGTTATCTCAATAAAAATAACAGTTTATATCTTTCAAATTTTTTTATTTCTTTGTTATAATTTTGGTTCATTTCGGCTTTCATTCCATTGGTTCAAATTTCTATTGAACGATTACTAGAGTGTGGATATGATCATATATATTATTTCAGTCAGAACTAAATCCACTCAATTTCCTTATTCAATATATATTATTATGGATATGAATTTTTTATTTTATTTATTATTCCATTTTATAATTTAATTATCTTATTTGAAAAAATTATTCAACTTCTTTTATTTTTTAAAATGTCCATTCATTCCAACATTGAACAATGTTATAAAAGAGTGAAATGAGTTTTTTATCATTATTTATATAATATACAATACACATTGTCATATTTATTGATTAAAGAGATTCATCCCTAAGTATTAATATTATTACCATATTTTTATACATAATAAATATATATATGTTTGTTTTAAATTATTTTTATAAAAAATATAAAGGTTATTTCTTATTATTGGAAAATTATATTTCATAATAATATCATAACATGTTTTCTATATTAAAATGTCATTGTATGTTTTTTGTGAATTCTAATGAATAATTGTTACTATTTTCATTATGCTTTATAAAAACAATTATATACTATTATGCCATGTGTAAATCATCTGGAAACCCATTTTACTTTTCAATGGTTCATTAATCTATGATGATATTAAAAAAAAATATGTCCAAGTGGAACCAATATAAAGAATATTTAATATCATGATTTTCACTGTAATTCATTGTGTAAAGAATTATATATTTGTATATGACATGTATGGGTAATGGGAAGGATCCAAATAAATTTTGGGACAATGCCTTCCTATTTTTTATCATAAGGTGTTAATATAATGCACAATAATGATATTACCTATATTATTATTGTAATAGGGAGTTAATATAATCCAATATTTTACCCATTCATCTTGGTTTATCGTAACACGAAGTGAACATAAATTCCCAAATGAATTAATTTATTACTTAAATATTTATAAAACTAACATAACCCTATAATCCAATTTAATATTGTACGTTATTACAATTCAAAATATACAATTCACTCAATCCTAATGAAATAAATTGATTAGATGTATTGAAAAACTATACAAAAATTAAAATATTCCAATATATTGGAGAAAATAAACTATACAATTATAAATGTAAATATTATCCACCATATAAATCTATTAAATATTGATTTATTACATATTCGGGAAAGTAATAAAATAAAAAGTGGTATCAAATTCACAATTTGGGTAAAAAGTAATGAAATCAATTTTTAGTAAATAAGACATACTCCAAATGTAAATGTGAAAAACTGAAATACAGTCTTCTTAATCATTAACCTGAGTAAAAATTTCATCCATATATAGTGTCAATTAATTAATCTCATGGATACTAAATCCATCATAATTACCATTGATGAAATTTTATAATAATACATTAAATGATATCAAAAATTAGGATATATATAGTCAAGTCATTTTTATGAAGAATGATTAATAGGTATACTCGAAAAACCCCATTTAATTTGTCTACCAAACAGATTCTCTTAATGAGACTATTAAAGAATCATGGGGCTATATATAAATGTGTCCTACAAATAACTACATGTATAATGTATTCCATATAAATTGATTAGTCAATTTAATTTATAAACATTATTATTTATCAAAATCAATATATATTCAATAAATAACAAGAAATACCAATTTTAAAATATATATTGAAATCAAATATGATTTAGGAATTATTCATTTCCAAGATATAAATAATTTTAATATTTAAAAGAAGTTTATTTACCCATGATCTACAAAATGAGGATTATTAAAGATAATTTCAATGAATATAAAATTAATCAAAAAAGAGTATGAAAATAAATTTTGTAGTGAAATTGATCTTAAAACATTATCTGAAAATCTTATTATTGTATAATTACAATTTACCCCCATTCAAATGTAATTCTGATAAATGGATGTTTTCATTGATGAATATACAAATCATTAGAAAATAATAGGAACCATGGTTTATGTAAATAATAATTTTAATATGATAATACATTTATGAAATATAAAATATCAGGAATAGTAATAAAACGAATTTCTTTGAAAAAAACCTTCTAAACATGACAATTAATCTTCAAAAAATCATGGTAATGACAGTGTAAAAATTATATTCATTCCATGTATGTTGGAACAATGGATCCATTTAAATTTTTAGTAAAAAATTAATAAAATCTTAGTCTGAAAAACAAAAAGATGATTCATTTTAACACAATTTGAAATAAAACAATCATTGTTAAAATTTTATTTAATGAATAATTATTGAAAATTCATAATAATTATTAAATAATTGTAATCTGACTATGGATGTGGAATAAAATTCATTTTTGAATAGAAGGTGACATAAATATAAAATTTATTAAAACTAATATTTTAATAATTTTATATACCAATGATAGGAAAATGGTATTATTACATGATAATGTATTCCCTAACCATTGTTAAATAATATATAATTTGTCTATTAGTTAATGATAAAATATTTTCCTTCATTGGTAATTCAATCATAGAAAATCCCAATTTAAATGAAATATTCGAATGAACCTTGAATTATTTATCGAAATTTCAATAAAATCCCCAATGAACTAAATATAATCAAATGAAAAATTGATTTCCATTAATATAATGTTTATCATGATATTGAATTTAAACAAAATTTTAGATACACATAATAAAATTAATAGGTGTATAATACTAATTTTACATCAATGGTGTAGATATTAATATAAAATAACCTAAAAAGATAAATATGTTAAAGTGAGTTTTAATCATTTATTAGATTATGTGTGAAAAATGTAGAAACACGTAGAATAATTGTAAATAAAATGCAGAAAAATGAAAATGGAAAACACACAAATTTATATAATATCAAATATAATAAAGAATGAATATAACCTAATGGAATGAAATTGTGTTATAAAACATCATACCACTTGGTGATAATAAAAAAAATCATCGATAATGTGTAATGAATTATAACAGAAAATAAAAAAATTTCTGATGTTTTCATTATCTAATATGTTAAAGGGGTAATATATTGAACATTTAAAATAAATTAATATCATAACATTAATATATTACTTAATAATGGGAAATTGATATAAAATTGATTACTTCACATTTTTCTTTAGTTAAAGATTATTTTACCAGGTTTATTATGGTTTCAAAAAAATTATTTTTTATAATAGGAAACATTAACAATTAAAATATAATATATGATCTAGTTATACCATAATATCCCATTTTTCAATAATATTTCCTTGTTACCTTGGTTTCATATGTTAACTGCTTCCATTTCCCATGCACATATTGTCCTAGGTATTATAGATATATTGATATTATATACATCCACCATAGAAATAATATTATTAATTTAATTAATGTCAACATTTTTAATTATTTATGTTTTTATACACATTATCTAATGTTGTATATAGATAATAATCAACATGGTTTTAATTTATGGGGGGAATACACACACACGTGTGATTATAAATTCCATTATTGGATAAACCATTATGTATGTTTATTATATATTGATATTAAATAAAATTTATCACATTTTATTTAAGATATATATTCATTATTTACATCATTATGATCTTCCATGTATGCTGGTGGTGGAAGACAAATTATATCCGTTTGTGATGTAGTAGATTTCATTACATAGAAGTGATATATTTTTGTCCCATATAATAAGGAAAAGGGTAGATAAATATCATTACATAATCATACTGACATATTTATATAAGGGAGTTATTTTTGATATTATATTTCAATTGTAAATATATAATTTCAGGGTAAAGTAAAAATAAAAAAGAAGGATTTTAATGGATAACTTTTAATTTACCCAAAAAATCATTTCTCATATAATGGACCATACAGTTGGTATTTTTTGGAAGAATAATAGATCAAGAATATGGATAAGGATATTAAGAAGTGATTTTTAGTCTTTAGTTTCATAAACTAACCTAGTTTAAGACTAGAAAATAATATCCAACCCATTCTATATGATACTATAAAGGAGTTCCCGATTTCATTGAGCTGGAAACTAGAATACAAGCATAAATAACATCCATGGGGGAATGATTTTAACAAACCTAAATTAGACTAAATTGAATATATATATATATATATAGTAAAAAAACACATAATTATCACCATAATAAATAAATGACATTACTAATGGAACACAACAAAAGTAAAACAAATAAATAAGGTCAAAAGAAATCCCAAATTACAATTTCAATGAAAATTGAAAACAAAACCAATTTGGAATACTTAACAAGATAATGTGGGAAATGTCACAAAATATGACCACCATCTGTGTAAACAGAGATGAAATAAATCATCAAATCCTCAATATGGGGATTCCCCTTTCCCACATCAAAATATATAACATGGTGGAAAGATCATCAAAGGGTTGTGCAGGGTGTGACCTAATCATGTTGAATATGATTACACCAATGTGATTCATGTAATTAGTCTATAAAAAATTTCAATATTCTTAAATTAAAAAAAAACATTCATCATAGATGATGGTGAAAATTCTATTAATTCATGGTAAATATTTCCCTCTATATATAGTTCAAAAAAATTTATGAATTTACATTTCAATGGTATGTATCCCTATATATTTATAAAATTCAATTATTGAATACCAAGTATATAAAAACACTCCAAATTACAATTGTAAATAGGCCACAGATCACAACTTGTGAGGAATATAGGCCACTAGTACCAAAATAAATAGATATTGCATCTAAATTCCATATAAAAATAGTTCTAAATTGTAAATTATCACCACACTAGTGAACCCCCAATAGTTTGTAAATTTATCATTAGAAAAATAGGCCTATGTAGCATTGGACCACCCCAAGAGTGCCCCCTATTATAAAAATATAAAAAGGAACTTTTCTACAAATTCCCCCAAAGTACATATGAATTCACATGTTATGTATATGAAAAATAAATTTAAATTTGGTGTTTTTATAATCAATTTAAAACATTATTTATCATAAAAACTTATTTAGAACCCCATTTCAATATTCTTTTACGTCACCCATCATCCTTCACCCAAATCCAGGTTGAATCATATATTTTTTAAAAAATACAATTATTGAAAAAAAAATCATAAAAATATATTTATAAATCCATTTATAAAATTTAAGAAGAATTAGTTTGTCCAAAAAAAGATATAGATGAAACCACCTATCAAAACTCGGGTTGAAAACTAAAGGAAAATGGATCTACCAACACCAAGATAAATGAAAGGAAAATATAAATTTCCTTATAATAAATTACCTAATCATAAAATAATATTAAATATATTGAGAGACAGTGTTATGGTTAGCTCACACATATCGAAAGGGACACACACACCCCCCCACCACAAACAATATAAGGGTTTTTTTAGAATAATAATGTTAAAAAATTATTTGTAAGTATCAATCAAGAATAATCTCCACATGATCAATAAATATAAAAAAACAAACTAGTACTGTATCCATATATAATGGAAATGAATAAAATTAATTGTTTTTTACCATGGGAGACATCTTTAATTCACCATAGAGATTTCATGTAGAATTAATCATTCTCGTATGAGGGAAGGAAAATGTATTTCCCCCTAAAATAATATATGGTTTGATAGTGGACTCTAATAAATGAATTATAAACTGGGTTCTATTATAAAAATGAATAAAATATATTTTATTTAATGATTTATTTTATGAATCCTTTATTCATCATGTAAATAAAATTTGATACATGTATTCTAAAAAACAAATCACCTAAAATTAAAAAGATGACCAAATATTCAATTATGTGAAGTTATATAATGTCTTGAATCATATCCTTAATTCTATTATTTTTCATATCTACACCAGTGATGATTCATGGCTCATATAGAAATCACGACATCTTCCTTTGATATAATCACATCATGAATAACATTATTGGAATAAATGTGAATTATAAGATCAAAACATTATATGTTTTATTAAGAACAGAAAAAATGATTACAATTTACCTATGAACACAATAAAAAATATATAAAAATTAAAATGTTATATAATAAAATAACAAATTTTATGATCTTCCTATAATAATATTTTTATTCCATTAGAATTCATATATAAAAACAATGCTCCATAAAGAGGTGAGGCCATTATTCCATCACCGATGATTTTCCACCCATAACTCAAGAAAATATGATTTTCCTCCCTATTAAAATTGTATGTGGATTCATGATTAGACTTCAAAATCTCAAATAGAAAGAAAATATAAAGTATACATATCAAATTATCTGGTAATTGAAATTCATTTATATATTTTCATGATTTTTATGGTCCTCAAAACATTTTCTATAATCATAGGAAAAATTACCAATTTTCCAAGAAGTTGGTGAATATATCAAAGATAAATATACACAAAAACATAGTCTCACATTGTTAACTCTAATGCATGGTGTGTATTATGGACCAAATCTTTTTATAGTATTAATTTAAATGATATAATGACATATATTTAGAACACCCCCAGAAATATCCAAAATTAATCTCAATCCCATAAGAAGGTCCTCTATCTCCTCTTCCAAACAGTGATGTGATATTCACGAGTGACCATTCAAGACATGAAGAGATACATTATAATCAAATATTCAGATGATTTGTTATTTGAAAAATCATATAATACTATATAGATATCTAATAATCAAAAAATATCAACTAATTAAGAAGATATTTTTTCATCTAAAACCAGAAAAGTATGATCTATTTGACGTCCCACCTTTAATGTTAGGCTATTCTAAATTTAACCACATTATATATAACCTCTATATATGATTAAATTCTATATGATAACATTTATAACTAATACTATAATTAAAATAAAATACTATAACTCAGCATATAAAAATATAATATCATCAACACATAATAACAATAGTCATTTCAAAAAGATCGAAATCATGATTTGGGTAAACATTCTCATGAGGAATATGATAATGTGAACTATATGACTCAAATTTATCATCATATATTTTTTTGAAACCCAAAATAGGACCATATGAAAAATATAAATCCATATAACCCATAATATTATCTTTTATTATTGTATATAGTTTCGACATTGTTTTTATTCGTAGCTCGTTGAATGACGTCTAACACCTTACATCCTAAAATTAATTTACCTAATTCTATGAAGGATTTGTGAAAGGTGACATAAAAATTAAAAAACAATTGATGAATTATATTCATAATCTTGATAGATAATGGATGATATTAATTTCAAATCATTTTTGTGTATGCTCTAATGTCAATATAGGATTTACCATATCAAGATAGGCTTATATTCCATGGAAAAAATCACATGTACCAAAAGCCTCATTTATGGGATCGAGAAGGTATACATTGATAAATTTAAAAAAAAATAGGGACATGTAATGATGTATAAAATCATTATCATATAAAGATAATGATTAAAATAAAAACATGAACAAAACTAGATATTATTTAAAGAAACAACAACAACAATGTGAAGATTATGTTGGAATATATGAATAACCATAGATATAAAATCTATAAGACTTTTATGCAAAAAAAAATATCATAAGTTATTATGAATTTCCACTTTTTTTACTAAACAACATATTTGGAATATAAGATTCTTGTAATCTAAGTTGATGATAACAAAACATAATACATTCTTCAGAAACAAAATTTATCATATAACTTTTACCTCCCTATCTAGATGATGATATTATAAGTGGTTAGGAAAACATGTTGAAAACCATTAACAACCTAGATAAGATCAATATGATTATAAAAAATACCAGGATAATTCATAAAAATAGATAATAAAATCCTAAAATATAGTTGGGGATATCCTATATGACTGTACTATAGACCCCACACACCCTGAATGACAACAAATCTCCCATCAGTAGCAAGGAACATAAAATTTCAATGAAAAAAATAAATATAATCAGAATATGGGACCATTAGATACATCCCAATGAGAATGATAAAATATCATGATCATGAAAATTCAAATCCTATACACACCAACTATAAACTATAAATAGATAACAACAAGTACATAGAAAATCCTTCCCTTTCAAAGTTCCAATATTTTTCACTAACTACCTTAAAACGAAATGATCTGAAAAGAATATTTATATAAATTAATGATATGGGATGATATAATCATTTGGAGGCACCTATATCAAACATATTATTTGATATATTTTTTGAAAAAAATATTACCTCTCATTATCACTAGACCAATATTAACCTCTATTGGATACTCATCCAAATTACGAAGGTGTGTCACTCTGGGGGAATATGAATCCATCCATATGTACTATAAAAACAATAAGTCCACATCAATGAAATATTTTGTCTATAACACATGAAAATAAATATTAATAGATGTAGACTGAGATAACCTATATATATCACCATAGAATCCCAAAATAATTCACATCTTTTCAAGGGAAATAAAATAAACTCAGTTCTTCCCCATATTTCCACATAGGTAGGTATATTTTTGTCATTAAAAATTTCATAATATAATTATTTATATATATATAACATTTAATACTATATAGTTTTTAATATGATTGAATCTACAAGGATGATTATGTGTACCAAATTTCTAAAATGACGACATTAAAAAATGGGTGATTTTTTTTATATTTTTATCTTAAAAGAAATGATGACAATAAAATGATTTTATTAAAATATTAATGATGTAGTTATTGTGTTCATAATGTATAGAGAATTTATATTAAAGAAATAATCATTATGATCGAGGGATGGGATATTTTAACATTACTATTTTGAAATGAGTATCATCATTCACAAAAAAAATTTAATTTGAATTCATAAAAAGGGGTATGTTTAATATCACTGAAAAAATAAATTCATGTTTTATTTTTATATATATTATTTACTAATGTTTAGTATTTGGTAGGTTCAAACTCACATTCATTGTTATGTGTATGTAATTTATAAAATATACCCACTCTAATAGTGGGTGATTTTATTTATTTTTAATATAAATGAATCAATAATGAGATATTGATAATAATAGAATTTATTCTATTTATAAATGTAAATTGAAATATAATGGAGTTGAAATTTTTAACTAACAGTAGGTATCATGTTATATCAAATCATATGCTAATGTTTCTCATGTAATTTTAAGTTTGTAGTGTTAAGTGGGTTTCTTCACTCAAAATCATCATTATATTAAATATGACAGAAATTTGAATTATTAATATACATCACTAAATATTAAATATATAAATGACTGATTCCTCAAGTAAACAACTTCATGAAATTACCATATAGAAATCTGTTTTTATTTATTTGTCATTAGAAATGATTTTCTCCAAATGATTCCAATGATTTTAATTATGATGTTAGGGAAAAAAATTATTATGATTCCAAAAAATTTATCCCTGATAAATTATGATATTTGAAGTAAAAATAATTACAAAAAATAATGAATGAAACTATAAATTGTTTAATCTCCACGAAAAACTATTTTACCCACATTTCATATAAATAAATATGATACATACAATCATTATTACAAATAAAATAAAATTTCAATAAAATGTAAAACTAATATCCCTAATTTAATAGTTTTAATGATTGTTTATCCTTGGTATTTGTCACTAAATGATTTATGTTCATTAGTTATGCCTCCCAAATAATGAATTTTAAATATGTTTTCCCTTACAAAGTCTCATTATATGTATCCTCTATCATTTATATGTTAGTCACCAACCACATTCACTTACTCACCTCAAGCACCAATCGATTGAAAAGGTGTGGTCGTCATCAAAATTAATACACTTGTATGTGGACTCTAAAAAAACCTTTTTAGATAATTTTTGCGTTCAATCCTAGTAATGAAATTTAAAAAAAATAGTTAATGCATTATATTTATAATTATTTTGAAAATTTTATCATTTTTATGTATACTTAAAATTATTATTTTAATAATTATTAACCTAATAAATAATTATAACCATATTATTATTATAATTGCAAAAATATAATTAAAAAAATATATCACTTATCAGGATATAAATATCATGATATTATATTAATTAATTATTTTTATAGAAAAAATTTAATGTAAAAAATATAAAATAATTCTTATATTTTTAAAATAATTAAATCTTTTATATATTAATATATTATAAATTATAGTTAATAATATTTATTATGTGAATATAAATATTTTATTTTTATGAGTATTAATATTAATAATAATTATTATTATTTTAATATTATATTAAATAAATAATTAAATTATTTTTTATTTACCTTATTAATTTATTTTATTTTTAACCATTCCTTAAAGAATTTGAATCCTCTAATTCAACATTATAAGTGGGATAGAGCTCATCTCCTCATTGTGGTTGCTGGTGGCATAGCTTGGTGGTGAATTTATTGGTGGCCTTGGCCACATCATTTGTGAGTATAACATTGGTTCTTTATTTTTAATTTGGTTTTGTTGGGGTTGGTTGATTGTTTTAGCACCACCTTATGTGGAGGTAGATGTAACAGAATGTAGTCAGTGTAGTGGGAAGATAATGATGGAGATTCTATAAGGTGCTTGCAGTAGTAGGGATGATTGTAGGAGGTAGCATTGGAGGAGATAGATTCTCTTCCAAACAACAGTCAGAATAAAAAGAAAACATAATAATGATTAACATTTCAATAAAAAGATAAAAAACACCAATTGATTATACAAAAACTGAATACATATTAAATAAATTAACTAAATGAAAGTAAAATAAAAATAATAATAAACTAAAATTTAAAAACAATAAATAATAAATTAAAAAAATAGTAATACTATAAATTAAAATAAAATATCTAAAATAATAAATTGAAAATTATAACCACATATTTAATTAAGTGATCAAAAAATAAATTATATAATTAATTATAATAAAAAAATTAATATTATAATCAAAACCAAATTAATTGTTAATGTTTCCAATTAGAGTTCAAATATATTTAAATATAGAAATAGCTATAATTATATTTAATTAATAATTCATTAATTAAATGAATTTGTAAAAATTATTTGTCTAATTAATAAAAACATCGATGAATAATATTAATATTGTTGATTTGAGAAGAATAATAATTTTAATGGAAATTCAAAAATTAATAAAAATAAAAACAATAAATACACTATTATCTAATTTTAAAATCTAAAAAAATAAAAAATTGAGCATAAATATATTAATATAATGAAATAAAATAACTAACCAAAAATGTAGAGTTATTTGACATATAAAACAAACTTATTAAATTAAATCATCGAAAAATAATTAAAATAGTGGAACACCAACCCATTTTAAGTCCATATCAAAATCACCAATACATAAGAATTGATTTTCCACAATAAATTAGTAATCAAAATTTGTAGGAAATAATAAATATCAAAATTTATAATCATTATTTCTAAAATTATTTCATTATGTGGTAATATTTCCCCCCATGATCCCTTTTAAGAGGAATATTTAAATGTCTACTAATAATAACATAGATTTAATGAAACCTTAACTAATGTTATATTGAAAAAAATTACTTTTTTAAAACATTAAATTTAATTAATAATAAATCAACATGAATTTAATTAAGATATAAATATTCTCTTTAGATTATTGTATGAATATTTTTATAATTATTACTCAAATAAATAGATTATACGAAACTTAAAAGTTTGTTCAATAATTAAATTAAGTAATAATTGACATATCTATCTATTTAAGCTTAATGAATAAATGAATGTATCAATGAAGGATAGAAACTTATCCCAAATTAGTATTTTCATATTAAAACTCTTGTAAATTCAATTCATATATGTTTTATTCAATGAAATAGTTCTGATTCGATAAATTTTTTATAGCATTTGCTCAAAAAACTAATTGTAAATGAATTTTTTTAATGGGCATGAAAATGATTTATTAAATAAAATACATCATGTAATTAAGGTATAACGTTTTTCAAATGGCATAAAAGATATCAATATAATGTAGAATTTTCACCCATAAAATGTTAATATTATTTTTTTTAAAACAAATTTTTAAAAATGTTGAATCTAATTTGAAGTTATCACATTAAAATATTTATTATCCCAAATGAAATCCCTCTCTTCCACTTGAAACCTAAAATTTCCTACAAATTTTTAATTCAATTTTGAAGAGAATAAAATTTACATTCTAATATGTATTTTCTTCCAATTAATCATTTTGAATATGAGATCATGGATCATAGTTAAATTCAATCAATTAAAAATTATCCAAAATAAATCTTTTATAATAGACTCACATGAATTATTATAATTGAATAAAAATAAGAATTTAAAAATTATGATTAATTATTTGCAAGTTAAATATTTATTGCATAATGAATAATGTGTTATAACTTCTAAATATTTTATTCATATATCTTCCTAGTATATTTCGGAAATTTTATTTTAAAAACCAACATATATAATAATATTCCATAAAAAATCATAAATTGATTAATTCCCCCACACGTAATTTCTTATAGTTAGTATGTTCGAAATTATTGATATTCTATATCCAATAAAATAAGAAAATTAAACACAAATATAGTTGATAAAATCATAGAAGTGATGTTTAAATTTAAACAACATTGTTTAATAATGATTTCTCTTAATAGTCAATAACAAACCAACTCCACTATTATTGATTTAAATGAAATCCACCCGTTTTTTCTTCATCATTTTCAATAACATGGGAATTACTAACATAAAATTAAATTTATTTTGTTAAAACGTAAGAAATAACCGAAATGTGTGTAATGAAAAAAATTCTCATAAATTTTTAGGAATTTTCTTATATTGAATTGAGATAATAATGAACTATACCCTTTTGTAGGCACATCAGTATCAAACATCATTAAGACCAAATTACAAGGAAAACCAATATCAAAAATCCAATATAAATTGTACCATAATACAAAAAATAATAATAATTAATAAATAAAATTAAAACTAAGGAAATACCATGGGTCGACTCCTGTTATGAAATACATTTTATGAAATCCTTTAGAATTCAGTAAAAATTCATTTTTAAGAACAAATATTTTGTACTTGACATTTTGATTCCCTTAGATATAATGATTTATTATTCAATAATTTACCACTATTGGTCGATTTTATTCCCTAATAATTTTATATTATCCATTATTTAACACTATTATAATAGTATAGGGTTTGTACAACATATATTTAAATTTACAAAGAAAGGGGATATGTCTTGAATTAAAGTGATAAACCTCTTTTGTAGCTTTGAATTATAAATTTTTAATGATAGAATATTTAAATACCTTGATAATATCTTTCTAAACCCTAGAATTATCATATAATTACTCTGTAATATCACCAAATCAGTATGCTACTGTATCCTCCATTCTCCAATACCCTTTAAGTCATTGTACAATTAATATATATCACAATATGAATTGTGATTCAACTCTTTGGGTAAATGAAAACATTTACCAAAAAATATCATATAAGAGACATACAAAACATGCATTCTAATGAAGTTATATTGGCCTATAAATAATCATTTAATATCAAGGACCAATCCCAACTTGTGGTTGATACATTATTTTATAAAATTTTTTTAGTATCTATATTTTAAATTTCTATCTATATAATATATTTTTAATGGTATAAAGATCTTTACTTATTTTAATGTCTATATTTAAACATTAATTATTTAATTTTGAAATTCCCAAATTGTGTTCCATTATATGTAATTTAATAATTCACACTAAACCATGAAAATTGTTCTTTTTGAAAAATTTCTTACACAGTTAGATTTATTTTTGCATAGTTATGCTTTATAAACCCACATGGAGGCATTGCCATAATGTAAAATAATATACCATGTCCCCTGAGATTATGGAAATGTTCTTCAAAAAAATAATCCAAAAACATAAAAAACTCCTCTTCAATAATATGTTCTTGTGGAAGTTCATGTTATCTCGCAAAATTTAATATCCTTTTCTATCTATCAAATTCCACAAATAAGTTCTAATTCATTAAAAAATATAGGCCACTAAAATGTATCTTGAGAGAAATGTTGGGATATCCTATTTCCATTAAAATTTTATTCCCATGTTGAGGATTGGAAACTATCTTAAATTGGTGTCAATTTGTACTCTATAAAACACCTTCTTGAAAATACCATTATCAAATATTCAAATTAGTAAGGGAAATTACACATGTAGTACATAAGCCCTAAAATGAACTTCATTCTCCATTTAATTAAAAATCTATAGTAATGAAACATTGATTCAAAATGTTCTGATAGTCTGAAAACAAGGTATAATAAATAATATTAACTATAAGAAACTTGTCATTATGAAGGGAAAAATTAATCTCCCTTGTATATCCATAGTGTATATTAGACAACCTATAAAAATGATATTCATCTTTATTTTCATCGTTCCAATGAAATCAAATCTCTATATCAAAAATATATAATAAAAAAATACACACAATAAGTCTATGTTTGGCCTCCTTTTTTGATATAACATAACTTAAAAAAGAATGATCTATAAAGATTATTACATTGAAACCTAAGAGGTACTTCATAAATATTTGTTGTAAAAATGTTGCTGTTATCAATTCAATATTAGTTTTGGTGTAATTCTATTTTACATCGGCTATAAACATATTATAATAATGGACCATATGTATCCTATTATCTATACATTATCATAATAAAGCTCCAAAAATCATGCCACATGTAAAACAAATTTTTTTTAAAGGTCAATTTCCAAACAATAAATGTTATTACGTTGTTATGAAATGAGTTTTTCATTATGAAATATAACTGATTAAAAAATTCAAAAAACATTATGAATATTTTCCCATAAAATTACACACGGGATTCTAAATATTCAATAGTATTTTATAAACATCCAATAAAAACAAAATTTTCCTAAAAACGTATAACACACATATAATAATCAAGAGGGAAACATTTTTTAATAATATTAATCATTGATATATCTATCTATAATTACCTTTGTAAATAGTCTATCACATAAAAATACCTTCATTAACCAAAAAATCCAATTATCCTTGTTTAAAATTAATTTTTTTCAAATAATATTCCTAAAACCAATATAAAATATATTAAATTGTTATAAAATTTGATACCAGCATTGGAGAAGTCACCCAAGTATTTTTCAATGGTACTCTATATAATTACTTAAATAATATATATAAATAAACCTTAAATGTTATAATGATCAATAGACAATCCCAAAAGCATTCCCCCAGTCTAAATATATTCCAATGTTGCATATAAATGATATATTCCATTGATACTAGGAATCAATATGAATATTTTCGTAACCAAAATAGTCATCGATAGTACAATAAAACTTATATTAAAAAATCATATCAATAATTTGATCTAATAAAAATATATAAAATTATACTTCTTAGTAGATGAATGGATTTTCCTATAATATATATAGACTCGTTATTTTCTATCTTTTCTGAACTTAATTAAATCATTTTTTATTTGGTAGATATAGTGAATCTTCCTTTTCTAGGAGAACTGTAATTAGACTTACTTAATAAATATCATAGATTGGATAAATAATTATTGTGCCTAGTAGCTTAATAACCTCTTATATAACAACAACTTTCAAATTTGTTTTCAATAACTTCTTATATTCAACTACCTGTTTGGATTCTACATCCCTTGCATGATTATTCATTTAAAATGAAGGAATAATCAAATTGTTATCAATTTTAGATAATCCTATTATAGTATTAAATTTTACAAGAACACCCAACTCTTTTTTCTTCTTCATTATCTTTTATTTAAGATGAAATTTTTATAGAAATTGATGAAATTGTATCCAAATATTGATTATTTTATGTGTTTTCATTTCTTTTGAAGCTTCAATGTGGGTTTATATTCCCTTGACTGAAGGGACATGGGCCTACGATGTGTGATATATTAAAAAAACATAGTATGGTGATTTAAGACTATCATGAATTTCATAACTAGTTTTATGATTTCCATTACTTTTGTCCAAGTGGAACAATACAATACCATAATTTTATAGATTTGTATTGTCCCATATTTTCCATGTGTAATTTTAAATATTATATGGAATAAATTTGAAACCATACAATGTGAGAGAGTGGGATTTCAAGGCCCATATTGTCAACAATAAATATTTTAAATAAATTAATATTTTAAATTTCACGTCTGATCAATTTTCCTAAAAAGAGGAATTACGTTTAAATGGATCCACATATCATAATGGATAAGAAACCATTATGTTTATATAAATGACAATACCTTATGTGAGGCCTATAATTGACCTGTATAGGTTGGATCTAAAAGCTATTTTTTTGGGTATTTTAAAGAAAATATAATAATATTTTTTTTCATTTTATATTAAATGTTTCAATGAAGCTATGACATGTTTAATTTTTAAATGAGTCAAAAATATTGTTAGGATCATAACCCTAAAAACTCTATTGATTCATCTTGATAATTGGATAGGAGGCACCCATTGATGATGGAAAAAACACGTGGATTGTTGCACAGTAAGATCATATCTCACCGATAACGGAACCCCCCCCCCCCCCACCGTTTATGATCAAGGAATGGGTTTTTATCTCAATTGTGTCTTTCTCTATTATTATATTTAAAGGAAATACATGGGTCAACTAATGATGTGGTTGACCTATGTATCACTCATTCATGTGAATGATTTTCTATTTTCACTTTTGATTTGGTTGATTTGATTTATATGTTGTTTAGTTATTGATCATTCTAATGGGTATCAGTCATGGATACAACAAACAATAGATGATTTTTGGTACTCAAATATTTTCTATATTTTATTCAGCCTTAATTATCGCTTGTTATTTGACCTTAATGGGTATATGAGAAGGATATTTTCCATGTTTGTTTAAAGTGAAATGATATAAATCAGGAATTTGTCTTATTGATGACTTTGTAGTGGTATAATGACAATTTAGGAATTTTAATTGATATAGTTTAGGAAAAATATTCCTTCAAGCGTTCCTTGTGGGGATAATAGAAACATGTTTATGGGGCCGATCAAACACTTGAATCCTACAAATATTGTGGTACCAGGCTGAGACATCTGTAAATAGTCAATTTCGAGGAAAACAAATAGCTCGATAAATGATTGGATGATCATCTGGAGCACTGGACGAAGAATAGGTGATTCGGGAAAATTGTGAATAACATGACATGTTCTTCGAAATAAATTACTTGTGGGGTCGGTATAGCGGTGGATTGGGTTCTATGTTATTGAATGAAATGACACGACATGTCACCCCTATCAGACAGTGTGTGGTTCGTTACATTGGAAATGGTTTTTATCTCGGATGACACATGTTCACAGGGTGGATTAAATGAAATTTACTACATGACATAGCCAGTCTAGGCTGATAACGTTGGAAACCCTATAAACCAGTTCACTGAATAGTGGACATTGGATGAAGCCATGTACAGGCACTTAGAAATTAAACACAGAGAGGCCCCTAGTTAGTTGGACATAGCGTGTTACACTCTTACATGTCATGTACATATTATCTACATGACATGTTCTATTTCACAAGGGCCAATCTACATGGTCAGTACCCAGGGTTTGAGGACAAAACATGTGAAACTTCTACTTGTAATATACATTATTATACTTGGATTGATCTCCTTGTCAACTGTTCCATCGAATATTTTTTTTTAATTTCCACATTGATCATTCCTCTAATGGTTATGTATCATTTTCATCCACATGAATATGATACTGTCAGAAGAACATTCTGGATAGAGTTGAAGTGCCTCTAAAAGGCTTAGAGTGAGATCCACTATCCATTCTTGCCCTAGGAAAAGATAGGTATTGGAATGAATAATCCTATATGACATCTATAATACACATTGTATGTGAATCTGGATGATTCGAGGTATACGCCATATACCTGGATTTGATCCTTATCTATAAATCATGATATTTTCCCACTTTGGAGTGTGTTCTCCTAAAATTAGTGTATATTCTCACACTAAGATCTATTAGTGCATCTATATCCCACGTGACACATTCTAAAAAATAGTACAACTTTGGAAAATTTCATCATATATATAACCCACATGGAGTGATTTATCCCAGTTGAGTGATTGTGGAATCTTTAAACTCCACCCGTAGCATGTGTTTGTGGTTCATCGTGACATACCACAAGAATATGGGTCTAGGGTTTGAGTATATATAGATGTTTTTCCCTTGTCATATGTTCTATAAGAATATACTCTGTAGAGATGACTGCAAATTTACTTTGTGTATTTATTTGATCTATTCAGGTTCTTCTACTGAGTAATGTTGTACTCACCCCTATACGGGATTTTCTCACACATGTCATGATTTTTGCAGACGAGAAACCCTTTGATGGAGTCAATGGTCGATGAGAAAAATAATAATATCGTTGATATTACCTATATATTGAGGTGTTCCGTTGACTATGAGATGTAGTCCCATTACCATTCTTGTTTACTGGTTGGATATTGTAGTTCTAGAATCATTCATTTGGTGGGTTATATTCTAGCTATTTTATTTATTCACGCTTCACATTCTGGAGTACTATAGTGGTTGGGTTTACATTTATGTATGTATTTTTTCTTTAGTGTTTTTTACATATACAATTATGGGCTTGGAGATGTTTTCCTGTTTATAAGTACCTAATGAATGCCTCCCATGATAATGATATGCCTACTCTGGGCCACTCACCCACCTCTAGAATATTGGAGGTAGGCATGGGGAATCATTTCACTAGCCCAACTAGGAAGGTTCATGATGGATTGGTATTAAAGGTGGTCAACTCTACCTTAGGTATCAAGAGTTGACGTTTTTTTCATGGGAAATCAATGTTGATTGTTTTGAGTTTGACATTCAGGCCATCGACTCTAGTGTTGTTGCAGGCAGACGACGTATCCAATCACAAGGACTCTAATAACCTACATTTCGACTCATTATTTGACAACACTAGTGGCAGGGAAACAAAAAAATGTTAAATCCATCCTATAGCAATGTTTTTTGGTTTCTATGTACTTTATTTCATCTATCCTGATATAATCCTTGACGATGGTACATCCTTTTTCCTTACATGATTCCTCCACAACGCATAGTAGTCAGGCTTTATTAACTCGATCATGAGAGTGAACCCCTCAGGAATGAGGCTTCAATATTGTGAATAGTTCTTCAGTAGTTTTCTCTAGGTGGTGCAACAACTATGCCACCACAAGTGGTGAAACATGTGGTATCTACAGTACCAGAAGACAATGAGCACTGGAAGAGAGTTCTCTATGAGATTCAAAGACGGAGACCCCCTTGGATCTAAGGTGGGCCCAAACCTAATGAAGTAGAGTACTAGCTTGAGTTAATGACTACAATCTTTTATCTTGCAAGGACAATAGCAAACTATATTGTGATCCTAACAGTGATCCTTCTTCGGTGTTCAGAAGGATGATGGTACAGTTTGGCCATGCATAATCACAGTGAGGTGGATCATTTATGGATAGTGTATGAGATACTCTTTAGGTTGTTGTTCTGTCCTATTATGTTGAGAAGAGGTGTGTATGCACGCGATTCTTCCAATTCAATATGGAAGCATCATGATGGTTGACTATTAATCTAGGTTAACCAACCTCTCTAATTACTCGATCGATATGGTCAAGAATCAGAACATCAAAACTCAATCCTTTGAGAAAGGTTTTTGACAAGACATCTCATCTATCATTATTCATATATTCATTCCATATTATGCTAGAGTGCTCGAGTGAAATTTGGCGGTCGGGGGATTCTTGGTTTAATAGAGAAAACCAGTGGAATTCACCAGTAGTTAGATATGTCCAGGGACCATCGCTGATTGGATCTGAAGTTAGGCATAGAGATCAGGATGTTAGAAAAAATACAGTGGGATGCATGACAAGAAATTTTTAGTCATGTTTTTTGTAGAAATGATCTAGACGGCCTAGGTAAATGATATTCAACTCTTGACATATTAGATGACATCTCTCAAGAGACTACTGAACCTGTCGGTTGTTGATAGGAAGGTGGTGGATAAACCAAAAAGGAAGGGGCATTATGTGGAGTAAGAAGATCTTACATGTTGAGTACATGGTAGATGAGCAAGGAGAGATAGAGCATGTTGAATATATTTTTTCCTCATTCCAACATCCCCCCAGATAGTCTTTACTAGGCTCAAGGATATGTGGAATATGGGTGAGGGTAGCAACATGTGGTAGAGGAGTACGATTGAGGAACTATTGGGATGATCGAGGCATAATAGAATGTGATAATACATAGGATGGTTCTAGTGATCACTCATGCGATGGATAACCTTAACATCATATCCACAAATGTTATGGGATTTCAGTTCCCAACATTCATGGTTTAGTACATAGATGTATTCATAGAAAAAAGTTCAAGGGTTACCTCCCTATCAGGAGATCGGCATCTCCATCTAAATACACACCTAGACGGTGTTGATATCATCACCATTATATCATATGAATCCTAAAGTGATGTATGAGATGAGGTTGATTCTGGAGGATTATCAGAAAGAAGATATTTCTAAGACCCTATGTTTTACCATATATTAATAAAAATTTGTCTGCCAAGAAGATATACGAGTTTATAGGTTTATCATGAATGACCAAAACCTGAATCATATAATGGTGAAAAATAAGTATCCAATCTTTATGATCGATGACCTATTGAATCGTCTGAGAGAGGCGCTGTGGTTATTGAAGGTTGATCTTCGATCAGGTTATCATCAACATCATGTACAAGATGGGGATGTAATGAAGAGAAAATTCATATTCTACTACGGTCACTACAAGTACATGGTAATGTTCTTCGACATTAAGAACTCATCTACAGTGTTCTTGGGACTCATGAACTGGATCATCGAGAAATTAATAGACTAGTTTGTGGTATTCATCATCTATTCCATCTTCATGAACTCAATGTTAGAAGAGGATCAGCGAGACACATACAGATTGCTCATGATGCACACTGAGAGTAAACAAATTCTAGGATGGTCCTAAATTTCTAGTTTTGGATTCAAGAGATCCAAAATATGGGATATGTTATCTCATGAGATGTAGTAGTGGTGGACCCAACCAAGGTCGAGGCAGTTTTAGTATGGGATCCACCAAGGAGGGTGACATAGGTGAAGATCTTCTTTTGGATATCATGATATTACCAGATATTGATTCCTAATTTCTCCTGAATATAATCTTAGATGATAGTTTTGACCCAAAAAAGGAATCCCATTGTGTGGATTGAGAAGTGTTGGAAAGATATCCAATAGTTTACGTAGAGTTTTAATGCACACTGATCCAGAAATTTTTAGTGTAAGGTATCGATTAAATAGTTTTATGTGACTCATTTGGACAGGGCGTGGCTTCCTTCTAATGGAGTGATATACGATGATTGCTTTGGTTTCATAGTAGCTAATTCTAAATGATAAGAACTTCATGGACCAAGCTCATTATTTGGAACATTTAGTCTCCCCATTGAAGATGTGGCAACACTACCTGATGGGTGAGTGGTTTATTATCTACTCTAACTACAACACCATTAAGTACATTTTCTTGTAAAAGGATCTAAATCTTTGGTAGAGGTGATGGATGGATTTAAAATTTTAGATTATTCATTCTCCTTGGAATGGGAACATAGTGGATGTTGCTCTCAGTTGATGATTTAGTTCAAAGCTATTGAGCGAGGTGTCAGACAAGTTGACCTCACTATTGTTATCCTTCTAGGATAGAGGTAATGTGTCATACCATCAGTTGATGGTTTTTACCACTCCAATAATGCATAAATTTAGGTAGACACAACTAGGATATGTCGACTGTGCCACATAATGTTCTCAGTTATACACATTACATGCTCGTGATGGATATTCGCAAGCTTGGGAGCACATCACCCTTTTCAAAGGATACATAGTTGTACTAGTAGAATAAAATGAGGAGGTTCTATGATAGTCTTTAATATTCCCTTTGATGGTAAAACCCTGATTGGGGAAAATTTTCTAATACCTATGAAGTTAGTTCTGGTGGACCTGAATAATGAATGTAGTTGCAGAGTTTACCTCTCGATGTCTTACATGCTAGCATGTGTAAGTAGAGCATCATGTTCTAGTGGGACTAGCTCTCCCTTTGTAGGTTCTATTTTGGAAGTGGGATGAAATATAAATGGAATAAATTATGGAATATCCATGATATTACATGTTACATGATTCCTTCTAGGTGATTATCTATTGACACACCCAGTTGGACCACTTCCTATCTATCAGAGATAAGAGTGTAATATTGAGCATGGGACGCCTCTATGTTCAAAATATTGTTTTTCTTCATATTTTCCCATCAATAATAGTCTTATAACCTGATGATTGTATCCCATCCCGGTTTTAAGGGATTTTTGGAGGCATTTGGAACTCATTTATTCTTGAGAACTATATTTCAACATTAAAAAGATGGTCAGATGGAAAAAAAAAATTCAGGTCCTGTAGGATATGTTGCGGGCTCGTATCATGGAAATTGGTAATATTTGGGAGGACCACATACCACAAGTGATGTTTGTGTACAAAAAAAACACACCACCACTGGTAAGAAATCTTTAGGGGCTCCATGTGAGTGACCCTTTCAGTCACCACATTATTGGACTGACCATAGAGAGTCTACACTTTTGGGACCAATATTGGTGTGATTTATGACCAAGAGGGTGAAGATCATATCAGAGTATGTGATGACTTCATAGATCTGGATGAATTGTTATACTTATAGATGGAATTATCAATTGGAGTTTGATGAGGGGGCATATCTTTCATCAGGTCTTAACTCAATGAGGATTACAAACATTTGTCTAGCGTGGAATTTAATATAGGAGGTTCATCGCTCAGTTCTAGATACTAGGTAATGTTGGTGAAGTGTCATACTTATTAACTCTACTATCATATACACACTATGTACATGATGTCTTTCATGTGTCGAGGCTGAGGAAATGCATGCCTGATCTATCACATGTCATCCACTAGGGTGCTATTGAAATTTAGGACATAACATCTCTCATAGAGTAACTAGTAGATATTGAGGAGTGACATGAGAGGATTGTTCGTGGGAAAGTGATTCATTTGGTGTGTGTCTATTGGGATCACAATAATATTACAGAGATCATGTGTGATAGGGAGTCTCGTATTCATTTGATGTACCGATAAATTTTTTTGTATCCTTTTGTTTCGGATTTTCTAGGATGTAAATACCTAAGGTGGGGAGAATGTAATTTTATATATTTTTTATGTTTTATTTTTAAATTTTATATATAATTTATTCAATACAATGAATTGTAAAAATGTTGAATTTTGAGGCTAATGTTCCCAAAATAAATTCTTGAGATTAATGAAACGTTTATAAAATGTGAACGAGTAGTTTCCCTAAAAAAATGAAATAACATTTAAACATTTTCCTGTATTAAAAATCATATTACATGATTTTGTTCAATTTAGCATATTTTCCATAGGTGTGGCCTAGCATTGTCCAGAACGGATCATCTGTATATGTTATTTTAATCCTTTTTATTGTAAATAAAATAAATTAATAAATTATTTTATTTTATAAATTTTAACGACAAAATGACGTGTTTTATTTATAAATGATAAAGAGCGTAGGGTTAGGCTCAAAAAAATATAAAACTCTTTATAATCCTCTATAACATTAATGTTGACCAACCATTTGGGAACTCTGCACAAGCATAGATGAATGAAAAATGCGTGGATCATTGCATATAAAGATCAGATCTCATCGACGATGGAAATAATTCCACCCTTCAGAGATGATCTATGAAGGGGTTGTTATTTTGATTTTGTGCTTTACCATTCTCGGATTAATATGATGAATGGGGATTATCCCATGAACAGGTTGACCCGTGGATCACATGTTATTATGTGTTGGATTATAATAATGGGTTTGATTTTGGGGATTTGATTAATGTTTTTTTAGGTCTTGATCCTTCTAATGGGAAAGGATTATGGCCATAAAAAAAACTGATGACATATGTTCAATGAAATTTTTCTTTGTTTACATCCCCCTTTACACCTTGTGTTCTTCATTCCTCATAGGTATAATAAGGAAGGATCATTTCTATTTTTTTTTACAGTAAAATGATACGAAATCGGACATAAGGACTCGTGAAGAAGTATCATAGAAGTGATGATGATGGAAGAGGATAAATATAAATGGTTTGGGAGAAGGTATACTTTGAGAATTCATTAGGTGGATAATAAAAACCTGTTTTGGGGGATGATCGAACACCCAAAACCAACCTATTCAGTGTAAAAATTGAGAGAGATAATATGATCATCAATTTTGAGGTAAAAAAATAGATGGACCGATGATTGAATGATCACCCAATGTGAGAGATGAAGAACTAGAGATTATGGAAAACCACAAAGAGCATGGTGTGTTATCCAAAGAACAAGATGTGTGGTTCTTTCTCAGTGGTAGATAGTGTTCCACAACATATAAAGAAATGAAATGGTGTATTACCACTATAACATGGTGTGTGTGTATCCTTACATGGGACACAACATGTATCTGAGAAGATTCACAGACACGGGGTGCAGTATATAATATCTACTCCACCACACTGCAATAATAGGTTGGCTATATAGGTTACATGTGTATCAGTTCATTGTCTTGGAGACATGGCTGAAGGTGTGTAAGGGAACACGACATGCATACATGTAGAATCCTCAGTTATCTGGACATCATGTGTCATGATATTTCATTCCATATATATATTTTCTATAAGAAATTCTCATTTTGACATGAGTCGTTGTACGCATGAAGTATCCTTGGTCAGAGGACACAACATATGAAACTTCTACAATTTTGGAAATTTCATGTATATGGATTGATATTCTAATCCAAGATACCTTATAAATCTTTTGTTTGTGTTAATTTTTACTTTTTTCATTCTCTTAAAGTTCATGTATTGTTTCCATCAAAAGTAGTATAATCACATCATCATGAAATTCTTGATAGAATTGGAGACCATATGAGAGGCCTAGAAGAAGAGCCTATATCCATTCATTACCATAGGTAGAGTCAGGTATCCATGTGATAAATTCATCTGGACATCGATCCATAATGTATCACGTAAATCCCAATGAGTTGTGGTATACGCCAAGGCTCATAAAGTTATCATTATCTGTGTATCCTGATATTTTTTCACATAAGAGTGTGTTCTACTAAAATGAGTGAATCTTCATTCTCTTCAGATCTATCGGTGCATTAAACTATCTTGTCAATCAACCTGGTAAATAGTACATATCTAATGGACGTCATCAGAGCTGTCAATATTGTGGTGTGAGTTATCCCAGATGAGTACATTGTAGAATCATCAACCTGAATCTCTACTGAGGATATGTAGGTTATTCTGACTTACCTAAAAAACTACTAGTCTGGGTTTCATGTATGTTTGGTTATGTTTGTCTTGTTATATGTTCTATAATCATATAGTTTGTAGAGGTAACTATAACATAACTTTTTGTATTTCACGGTGGTATTTTTGGGTATCTTACTGAGAATTATTAAACCCACCGCTGCACGGGATATTCCCACAGGCGTCATGTATTTTGTAGACAAGCATCCCATTGATAGAATCTTGGGAATATTAGGACCAGACCAAGCATTATTGTGGTTCCCTATAGGCCATGTTTTTCATTTAGCATCATTTAATAGTCTCATTACCTTTATTGTTTATTAGCTAGACATTGTAGTTTCATATTACATCTTATGGTGGGATTATATTATGTCCTAGTAACATCCCCACACATTACATTCTATTTTACTCTGTTGGATGGGTTTTGTTTTATGTATTAATTTTATTTCGATAATGGTTTTTACATTCCATCATGTTTGGTATTTGAGATGTCTGTGTGTATGTGTACTTACTAAATGTATTTGATGTTATATTATTCCTAGTCTATTATAGGCATCAGGCCCTATCCTATTATAGGTCATCTTGGGGAGTCACAGTGCGAGCCCCATTTTTGAAGGTTATTAGAATATCATAATTTATAATATTTATAATTTTAAAAAAATAATACAGGAGTTTTAGGAAAAATAATTAAATAAATTCAAATTATTCAATGTTTTTTATATTAGTAGAATCAACATCAATTTCCTTCATGAATAATTTAGTTTGGTAAGGATATGGTTCTTATGTAGCTTCACACATGATATTACAAACATGATTGTTATCCAATTAAAAAGAATTTTCCAGAATATCTCCTTGAGTAGACTCAAAAAAATTGTATTTTTATATTCTACATGTATTTTTTATCCAATGTATTGTTTTTATATTCATATAAATTTTTATATTTTTTATAATCATATAATATGTCTACCATAGAACAATTTTAAATAAGATATGGTCCCTTATTATTTTTATTCACTTTTAATCATCATATTTTTCCCAATTTTAAAGTTCATTTGAACATTACACCCAACATTAAAACCATAATTATTAATAAGAATCACCTACCAATAATGATGGAAACCTCTTTTTTAAAATCATTTCCTAACACATTGATTTTAGTTAGAAAAAATTAATTTCAAATCCAACCATAAAAATATCTACCCATAACATAGGATGTGTGAGTGAATGATCATCTGGTTATAGGTTGATATTGGTTGGTTAATGGTGACCGAATATCAACATTCAAAAAAGTGATAATGGGATTGGTTTAATACAATAATCTAAATAACACAAATAATTTTATTGACTATTATTTCCTAAAGTTCTGGGATTGAAAAACACACCATGATAATAAGTTTATTTGAATAAATTTATTTGTTAATTAGAACTAATCACATTGGTGTTTCTATATGTATAAGAATAATCCAGAGACTTTTATATTGATAAAAAAACTTTTATTAAATTTATAATTAGAATGAACTGGAATCAATGAATGGATTAATGGAATATTCATAAGAATTTTAGTCAAGTGCCTAAGGAATTAAAAAAATACCTGACGTGTTTTAATTCATATGTTCTATATTTTCTTGAATTCTAATGGGAAGGGTATAATTCTTAAGAACATAATTCATCTTACATATTTCAAAAATAATTTTTTCATTCCAATTATTCACTATAGCTTCACAAATATTTCCCTATTTTTATGTGAAACAATAGTATGTAATTTATTTGTATGCATTTTCTCGAAAAAAGAGAAATTATATATATTATAGTATTTTATTTCAAGTATCACATATTTTCATGTTTTTGTCAATTCGATGGTATTTTTGAGTTTCTTTTGAGTATTTATATAACATTAGTTTAATACATCCATAAAATTTTCTTTATGGTAAATTATAGTAGTATTAGGAAAATTACATTTCCCCCTTAGATTCATACCCCTATAAGGTTGGTCTATTTCACATTATGGATTTATAAATAATATTTTTTTCATTTTATAAAAATCATTTTTAGTTTTTATTTATTATGTTTAATCATTAAATTTTTATTTAGAGAATCTATTTTATTTACTAGTTGGTCCATCATTAAAAACATTTTCCCCTCAAAGTACCCAAGTGAATTATTAAGTAATTCTATTGGATTTTTATAATAAGTCTTCCAAGTATTATATTGTAAACTAAGGGTTCAATATATTTTAAACCGCCTTCTTCATCCATGTAATGGTGAAATGATTTCTAAAACTATGAGATTAATTGTTGAAGAAATGATAATCCCTAGGATATAACCAACATGAAAAAAATGAAATATGATATTAAATGGATGTTTGAAGGTTTCTAATAAATTTGAACAACATTAATTAGAATAAAAATACATGATACAAGGTTTTGTCATCTCCTTAAGATAATTTCTATCATTCAAAATATAATACCCTGAAGCATTAACCTCTTCTTTTAAAACAAATATATTTTCACTTTTGATAACATCATATCTAATAATACACATATGTTGATAATTTTTTTTCTATCGTTTTGACTATTTGGATCAATTAAGTAGATGTCTTTTTAATAAAATAATCTCCAAATTCCATGATCAATTAGGATCTGATGACTTTGGTTGAGGTTTTTGAAAATTATTTCTGTAATGAATTGTGGTGTGCATTGATATTTTGAACAAAATATAATATGTCTCTTAAATAATTTCCACACCTCATCGAACAACCTAACCATATCTGCAATAATCCTAATGATCGTGTTACATATCTTATTTATCATTCTTCCTAGATAAAAATCATCACAATGGAAATAAAAAATTTATCTAACTACAAAAAAAATTCTCATCAATTTTAGAAAATTGCACTATAGAAATTCATGTATGATAGAATGGAAAAGCTCCATGTTTTAATTCTTCTTCGCTAAACACATTAAATAGAATATATAGCAACAGATAATAAAAATACTATATTATGTCATGTGATTCATCATTATGATTTCAAATGTATGATAGAAGCACCTACAGAAGTGATTTTTTATTATATGATTTTTATCCCTATGGGATTTTCGAATAAATTAAGTATTATTAGATAATGAAGAAATTAAAAAATCCTATAGAAAAATATTTCACAATTTCACTTGTAGTGTTATTTGTAATATTGATTTTTTTATTGTTATTCTAATTTTCATGATATTATTATATTAAAATTTTCCCACTTGTTCTAATATATAGAGCATAAATGATTGTTAATTTCTTGATGATATGTCTTTAAAAAAATATTATGATTATTTCATCATAACTGAAGAATTATAATGACAGGTTTATTAGAATATAGATCAAATATATTTAGATGAATCATCTTTTTTCATTAATTTTTTTATCAATATTATATTTTTTTAATAAAAATTTAACAAATTTATTATGTTATTTTTTTGATATTTTGAAACATGGATGCACAAAAAATTCTATAGAAATGGATTAAAAAATGGTTTTTTTCATTTTAAAATGATAATATTTTATTTATTTATACATCATATTCACAAAAATATAATAGATTATAGGGTTGAAAAAATAGGGAATGTTGTGTGTATTAATTTTATAAAACAACCCAACAAATATAGTGCAAGGAAATCAATTTTTTATTAGATTGGAATTGGAATTAATATTGAGAAGATGAGTTTTAAAAATGATTGATGATATACATAAAACGTTGATCATGTATATAAAATATTGATTGAAAAAAATTGATCATGATATATACACATGATATTTTAAAACCAGTGGTTTTAATAACTATGTTCATTCATGGAAAATTAATTAAATATTTATTCATTAAAAATATTTTCATTAACGAAAATAAAAAATATCTGTTGACATTTTTTATATATAATTTTTTAGAGTATAGTATTTCAATGATTTCAGACCATGTTGATGGTTGTGTGTATGAAATTTCTAAAACAACCCTACAATAAATTGTTGTTTTTTTTACTATAAGGAAATTATGATCAAAATGTAAATATTTAAATAACTATTCAATATAAAAATTTAAATCAAAACATGATGAAATATAAATGATGAAATTAACCATATTATAGAGGATATAAAATCAATAATTAATGATAAATGGGTAATTTAAACACTATTGGGTTATGTTTGAATCCTCACCCCTAAATTTTTTTATGAACTCATAAAAGTGAAAATTGGTATGATTTATCTTCCTTGATTGTGAGATTAAACATGCATAATAATGACATTTGAGATATCATCATCAATAATTACTCAAAAAACTAAAGAGTGTGATAATAATATTATAAAAAACTATCACTCTAACCAATTATGATGTTTGAAATTATGATTGAATGGAATTTTTTTTAAATCAATAATTGACCTCCCAGATAAATTCTAAAAATTGATGAATAAATAATGTAAGGAATGAATAAATGAACCATAAAAGTTGAATTTGAAGAGATAAAACTTGTGAGAATAAGCCTTATCATGTAATATGTATAGAAAAAAATTATTAAAAAAAGTAAAAGAAAAAAATGGAGAAGTAATATTCTTAAACCATTTGTTATGTTGAATGTTGGTCCAATGACTCAATCGATGAATGTCTTCCATTCTCTCAGTATCCCTCCCAAATAAAGAATTAGAAACATAATTACCTATGTAATTTGTCTCCATACATATCATACATTATTTATAGGTTCATAAACAACATCATTAATGGACTCTGCTTGGAAAAAAAATCATTGGAACATATATTTTGGACATTGAAATTAACTCACATATTCATAGACTTTGAAGAACCCCTCTACCAAATTATTACTTCCAATATTGATTCAGTAAATTAAAAGGGAAATCAATTAATATAATATAATTATTATTTAATAAAAAATATAACATTCAATATTAGAATTTAAATGATAATTTTTTTAAATCATAAAAAAATACTTATTTGTAAAGACAATTATTGTATATATATTAATATAATAATTAATATATATTACATATAAAGATATAATAATTATATTATTATGTTAATAACTTTTTATATTATATAATTATTCTATAAAAAATTTAAATTTTAAAAAACATTAAATTACTATTAAAATTAAATAAATTACTAAATCATATAATATATAAATATATTTTAAATTATTTTTAAAAATATTTATCAGAATGAGATAATTACTAAATAATTATGATTATTAATTTGTAATTTTTACATTTATGAATTTTTAATTTTTAATTATTAAATTTAATATTTATAAATAGTGTATTATTATTTATTATTATGACTTGAACCCATCACATGTGGGAGGGGGTGTGGTTCTTCCCTATAGATAGAAAAAAGTGAAACTCCTCCATGCGGTAGTTAGCACATTCAGTTTTCATCGTCTTGAAAGGTACTCACCATTTAGCATAATTATACTCATATAGTGGCACACAAATTAGAGTCAACCAATCTCAGTCTCATTTTTTTATTTAAAGAAACATCAATAATCAGTATCATCATCAACCGGGGATGAACGCAACAGGGATTCATCTACAGTGATGTATCAACATTGATTTATCTTCAACAATCATCATCTATGACTTGTTTGATGTTTGTGGATGGGGATTCATGTATCATAGGCTTCTTGGTAATCATCTTCTGTGATCCTAAAATATGTATATATCTATATATCTCATCAAAAAATCATTGGGAAAGAATCTACTTGTTTATCATATATGAAAATAAGTAGGTTCCTCAATATATTACTTTTTCTAAAATCATTTTTTCCTGATCCCTTCATTCCAGGATTCATCTGGTAGATATTTAGTTCCAAATTATTAAATGGGGATTATTATATGTTATCTTGAAGAGTTGTGTTAGATAATTTTATATACCTAGGTGGTGGAGGGAGAATCTTTTGGTTGTATCAGGATGGATGTGGTGGTGATAGATTCAGGTAGCACCTTACTGTAATGGTTGCAGATCCAGCAGATCCTGGAGGTCCAGTGGTAGAAAAAGTGTTACTACAAGATATATTGTCTGGCTATGGAATATTGTAATCCACAATTGTAAGATTAATGGGGGTTCCATAATTGGATTTGATTGTTGGGAATAAAAGATAAACCAATAGTAGTTTAATATTAACTATAGAAACACGTGTACTCTGTTTTACTCATTTTTTTTTTCTTAGAAATGAATGAAATATTTTTATACTACCAGGTGTGGCTGTAGAATATTTTGGTTTCCACAATTTTCCTACTTCAATGTGTGGTGGTAGGAGAAAATGAAAGCTAGTCGTGTCTTTGTTTTTTGATATTTTTACAACTATAAAGAGCTAATAGTAGTATGTATGTTTAGTGGAGGTATTTCAGTTAGTAGAGATGGTCTTATGAGAAGCAGTTAAAAAATATATAAGTTCATGAAAATTGAAAATGAAAATTTTAAAATTTTAAAATAATAAAATAATAAAAATAATATATTTAAATGAAATAATATAATGAAAATAAAAAAAAAGTTAAAATTTCAGAAAAATACATTCAAAACAAGCTAAGATAGCAAATATTTAAAAATTAATCTTTATTTAAAATAAAAAAAATTCAATTTATAGTCAATAAAATATATTAAATTATTTAATTAAAAACTAAATTTAATTTTTATAAAATGCATAATTTTTTTTTGAAAATAAATTTGTTTTTAAATTTATTGATTAATTTCTTAGTTAAAAAATATAAAAAATAAGTGAAATAAAATTTAATTATTGTTCCATTATTTATATAACTATATAATGATGATTTTTTGTAAGGTCCCGATCCCAGTTTCCCAGAATTGGTGCCTTATATGATTATGTTGGCATAAATACTAGGAATATGAATTCTGAAGGACCAAGTAGTTTAGTATTCTTCATACAAGATACATACATAAGTTCAAATTTACATAAGGAAAGGAAAATCAACACTAATTTATTCAACTAGAATCATCACATCTCTTAGATTATGCTTCCATGTCATTCATAAAATACTCCATCATGTCCTGAGAAAATGAAACATAAGAAAGGGGTGAGATCAAACACTTAGTAAGAGTATTCAATACAAAAAAATATAATATAAACATTTTACATGGTGAATAATTGAAAACACATTCCATTAATAATAAACTTGAACACATTATTGCCTGAAAATGAACTGAGTAAATAATTCCATAATAAAAAACATAACCCTGGGGATTATACTTGTCGAATAACAACATGAAATTTCAATTACTAGCTTCATAAAGAAAGAAGTGAATATGCTGGACATTTTGAATCATTTTTTCATGGCCTCAGCTAAGACATCTAGTGATTAAGGCCTCAGCCAAAACCCATATCACATTGGGAAAGGCATCAACCAATTGAATGGCTATTTGTCTCATGAGACCTACAATTGAATCGAGGGGCTATAGCGAGCCCCACCCATCATATAATAAGTCTAATTCATTCCTCTTATGATTAGGGATCAACAAAAACAGCATATACATTTATATTGAATCAATCCTATGAAATGTAACTATCTTTCCCCAATCATTAAACTTAAAACACCAACCATTCTGAGTAATATGATGAATGGTTTTAGGATAAATCATCCACAATAGAGTTATTCCTAAACCATCAAATGATATATGGTAGATAAAATTATAAATTATTAAACCCATTAATACAATTGAATAAATAAGAGTATTTGAATCAAATGTAAATACTCTTATAAAATCATTAAGCGATTTTGAGATAAAAAACTCTTATATTTGGAAATGAAGAGTTCTTTTGGAAATACATTGTATAAAAATAGAAGTGAATTAGGATAGTATATTCATAATAAAATGAGTATTTTTAGACAGATAATGGTTTCCAAAAATAGATAATAGAGTGCCCTTGTAAATAGATATGAATTATATAAATTCCCAGGAATCGGGCTTGTATTTTGGAAACAATTTTTAATGTTCCTTTTAAAACATCTAATTGTCCATAAAATAGGGAAGGGTTTTGGTTTGTAAACATATATATGATACTCAAACAGAATATATTATGTGTACATAACAAGAAATTATAATTCCATTTAGGTAATTAGACAATGAAAGTATCTCGAATGAAAATGGATGTTTGGGTGGAATAACCTTACCTTAACTCCAAACATGTTCCGCTCATGTACTAATGTTCCAGGAAAATGAAATTATTATTTTTAATAACTTATTTCATAACCAATTAGACATGTATTTAGTTTATCATAATTATGTTTAGTACATTTATACCCTTATTTCTAAGTTATTATGTTGAATTTCGTTGTTTCGGGGTGTTCATTTACTTTATTTTCATAATAGGTTTACTTTTTTTAAGTAATGGAGTTCATGTGGAATGGATATAAATATTCAGGATTGTAATTATATATTATTTATGAACATAATGAAATATTAATGGTCATTTCTATCATTTGGTTATATGGAATGAGGATGAATCATTAGATGAGAACCACTTCGATTATTTGGTGGTATTTGGATTATTATGACCTATTTTTGACATATAAATTAATTATATGTACATATTATGGTTCTTGAATATTAATTATGTTATAATACATATATTATAGTCTGTTTCAACCATGAATATGGTTTCATGACCAGTAATGAAGAAGTAATTGAAGAACGAAACTTCGTCATCCACGAAGGTTATCAATCCGAACCTCGTAGACGTTGATTTCGATTATAAAAATAAAAGGGAGGGTGTAATAATATTTATAAAGGTTATTCCATTATCATGATATAAATATAGTATATACATTTTATTGGAGTTATCATGGTCATTTGGAAAGAGGAAGTGATTTTAGGATAGAAAAGGAATATAAATTGAAATGAAACTAAATGAAAAAGAAGGATTCCTTACATCTTGAAATAACCTCTTTGAGAATCTCCTTAAGGGGAGGGGTTTTGGTCTTTTGGAAAGAACAAAAGCTTCTTGGACGTGGGGAGAGACTAGGGAATGGTAAAAGGGAATATCTTTGATGAGCTTCAAGGCTTAGAGAAGTGAAGAGAAGGGGAAGTGGTGGGGGGTTTTGTAGTGGAATAGAGGAGTAAATTTTGAATATTTAATTCATTGTTTTATTATTTCTCTGAAGACAACCAATAGTATTGTTTCATGTGACCCCTAATAGTAATAATGGAATGTTAGTTCGAACCAAGTGTTCTTACATCAATCTTGGATCACCTATGATGCAGTAAATCAAGTATTTAGCATTTATCGTATTTTATCGTATTTTCCTATTAATAAAAAATTCTAGAATTTCAGAAAAATAGAAAATATTCACCACTAACATTTTCCAACGTGTATAATTCAAAAGTGAAGTCCATTTTTGACAAATAATTTTCCAAATATTAGTAATTTACCATTTAAATAAAACAATACTTATTTCAAATATTAATAGTTCTAATTCTACAACTACTTATTTATCATAATGAAAAATTAACCAAGATGTTATTATCTTCTAGCCTTATGAAAATAAAATAATAATAAAATTTACTATTAATTATGGTCATATTACTATTCATATTACTATTCATAAGGGTATGTTACTATTCACTAAAATATCAAGTTTGTTCTATCGGACTGCAAATGACTTTCTGAACAAAACTCTAGATGAACATTTTTTGAAATTCAAAACATAGTAGAGGAAAAGTTGTGTTTAATAGAAAGATTATAAAATTGAATTATATATTTATTTTCAAATCCATTGGGTGTTACATTCTACCCTACTTTGAAAAATATTTTTCCTCGAAATTCACAAAATATTACCTAAAAAGATCCGGGTATGTCGTTAACATTAGATCCTCAGGAACCCATTTTTCTTCCTCTATCTTATGGTTACTCCCTAGAACCTTCATTAGAGGAGTTTTCCGATATCTCAACACTTTTTCTCTAGTATCAAGAATCTTGATAGGCTCCCAACAATAAGATGGATCGGTCTCAAGTTCTACTTCATCATATGTGAGTACATGTGTTTGGACTGACATGTACTTTCTTAACATTGACACGTGGAACACATTATGAACCTTGGTGAGACCTGGCGGCATTTCCAAATGATGAGCTACGACTCTAATTCATTCCAAAATTTCAAAAGGTATGACATACCTAGGACATAAAATTCCTTTCTTACCAAATCATATAATACCCTTCTATGTAGATACCTTTAAGAAAACGTGATCACCTTCTTGAAACTCCAAATCCGTCCTTTGGTTATCTGCATAGCTCTTTTGCCTACTTTGTGCTATTTTGATATGGTTCTGGATAATCTTCAAATATTTTATTGTTTATTCAAGAATTTCTATTCCCATGAGCTTTCATTCTCCTACATCATCCCAGCAAGTTGGTGTACGACATCTCCTCCCATATAATGCTTTATAGGGTGTTATCTGAATACATGAATCAAAGTTTTTTTTGTAGAAAAATTATATGATAGGTAAATAATAATCCCACATGTCTGGAAAATCTAGTGAAAAAGACCTCAACTTGTCTTCCAATGTTTGAATAGTCTGTTTTGATTGTCCATCAGTTTGTGGGTGGTAGACAGCGCTCAATCGAAGATCATTAACTTGGGCCTTCTGAAGACTTTTCCAGAATCTTGATGTAAATTGTGGTTCAAAATCAGAAACAATTGACATGGTAACTCCATGAAGTCTCACAAAATCATTAATATATAGTCTTACTAGATGATCAAGTGTTAGATTTTATCTTATAATAAAGAAAATGTGCTGACCTGGTAAGACAATCAACAATGACATATATTGCATCGTTCCTTCTACGAGTCTTTGGTAGGCTCAGGACAATGTCCATTGTGATATTATTCTATTTCCACTAAGGTATGGGAACATGTTGGAATACTCATCCAGGGTGTCTCCTTCTAGCTTTCACTTGTTGAAAAACCATGCATCATGACACAAAATAAGCAACATCCTTCTTTATGTTGTCCCACCGAAAATGTTCCTTCAAATCTCTATAAATCATAGTGATAGAAGGGTGTATAGAATGATTGGAACTATGAGCATCATCCAACCATTCCCATTTTAGATCAGGTATATTTGGAACACAAATTCTCTTCCCAACATTCAAAATTCCATCTTCAGATATGAAGTCACTCAATCTCCCATCATTCAAAGCTTTAATCTTCTTTTGTAACTCCTCATCATCAGCCTGAGAACTTTTTATCCTTTATAGTAAAGATGGTTTGGAAACCATTTGAAAAAGAAATTATGTTTCACCATCCATGGTTATTCCCATATTCATCTTTACTAGATCCATGAAAATAGGATCCCTTGCAACTCTCATCTTTTTCAAAACTCCATGATCCATTCTTCTCAATGCATCTGACACCTTATTTTCTTTCCCCAGGTGGTTGTTTATCATGAAGTCATAATCCTTCAGTAGTTCAAGCCATCTCATTTGCCTCATGTTGATTTCATTTTGTGAGAAACTATAATTCAAAATATTGTGATTAGTATAAATCTCACATTTTTCACCATATGGATATTATATCCATATCATCAAAGCAAATATTACAGCAGCTAAATCAAGATCATGAATAGGATAGTTTTTCTCATTAATTTTTAGTTGTTGTGATGCATAAGCAATAAACCTATAATTTTTCATAAGGACACAACCAAGTCCTTTCTTTGAAGAATCACTATAAATAACAAACACGTCATTCTCCAATGGTAGAATCAATATAAGAGCATTGAATAATATTCTCTTCATTTCTTTGAATCATTATTCACAATCTTTTGTACAAAAAAATTTAACCCCTTTATATGTGAGCTTTTTCAGTGGGTTAACCATTCGGGAAAAATTCTGTACGAAATGACGATAATAACCTACTAAGACAATAAAATGACTTACCTCAATTATGTTTGTTGGCGTGGGCCATTCTTGGATCTCCATTGACTTTTCAGGATCAACTAGGATTCCATCCTTATAAACAATATGGACATGAAATGAAATCTCATGAATCCATAATTCATACTTTCTAAACTTCCCATAAAATTCATGTCTTCGAAGAGTCTTCAGGATAATGTGCAAGTTATTTTATTGTTCTTCATAGCTTTTGGAGTATACCAAGATATCATCAAAAATAATAAATAAAATCAATGAGATATTCCTTGAAAACTTTGTTCATTAAATCCATGAAGACAGAGGGTAAATTACTGAATCTAAAAGGTATTACGGTAAACTCGTAATACCCATTCCTGGTTCGGAATGCTATTTTCGGAATGTCTTCATTCATTACACTCAACTGATGATATCCATATCAATGGTCAATCATTGAAATGTATTGGGATCCATGTAGTTGGTCAAATAAATCATCAATGTGAGGTAGGGGATACATGTTCATTATTGTTATAGCATTGATCTCCCTATAGTCGATACATAACATCAAAGATCCATCTTTCTTATTAACAAAAAGGATAGGGGCTCCCCATGGATAAACACTAGGGCAAATAAATCTCTAATTACTCAATTCCTATAGTTGTTTCTTTACTTCCACTAATTCAGAATGGCCATTCTATATGGGGTCTTCCATATGCACCTTGAACCAGGAACTAAATAAATGGAAAACTCAGTTTCTCGTTCTAGAGGATGTATAGGCAAATATTCTTGAAACACATAAACATTTTCTCTCATAATACATACTTATTCTATTTGAACATTACTTTCCTCACCCACAGTTATTTCATTCTCATCCTCCCCAGTAATTAAATTTAGTTTAGCTACTGGGGGTGTATCTTGATAAGAATCAGGTGGGGACGATTCTGCTCTAAAGATAAGGTGTTCTTTATCATCGTCCTCAAAAATCGCAACCTCCTTCCTCTTAAAATTAATTTTTTGCATCATGGTCCAAAATCCAATCCATAATGATGATTATATCAAATTCAATCATTGTTATGACAATGAGATTAGTAGATAAATAACATTTATATGCTCTAATGGGAACTGATTCACAAAACATTGTAGAAATGATACTTCCATTAGGAGTTTTGACTGAAAATTCTCATGTTTAAACAAATTGAAAATATCTAATTTTAATAAAAAACTGGGAAGATATTAAACAATGTGATGATCCAAAATCAAATAACGAATTGGTTAAACTTGAGGAAACAATTAATGTACCTGCCACCACGTCATTAGGAACTTCAACCTCTGCAGTTGTGATTGCATAAGCTTGTCCCTAATCCAATGGCCTTATCTGTTGCATATTTCCTTGACATTTTGTACAATCAATATCATAGTGTCCCATCTCTTGACAACTATATCATTGAACATCATTAGCTTCCTTATTCCCTTTTCAATCACTAGAAAGACGGCCTTTCTGACCACCTTTGTAGTATACTCCATTTCCTTTTAAGCATGCACCAGGGTGTTTCCATCCACAATTGTCACATGGTGTAAATTCAACTCTTCCCTTCATATGTGTTTCCTTATTTCCTATCCCAAGGTTTTCAGCTTCCCACTTCTTTTCTTGATTTCCTTTAAGGTCATAAGACATAGAGAATTATTTTTCTGTCTTGATGGAACACGAAAATATATCCTCATATGATGAAATACATTGGGAGACTAGTGCCTTCCGGAGAAATTGCTTTAATCCATCAATGAATCAATCAATTTTTCTCCATGGATTTTGAATGTAGTCTACAAAATGTCTTGCAAATCTTGTGAAGTTATATTCATACCTTGGAACATTATCATCCTCCTTCTACCTCCTGTTCAAGAATTTTCTCTCCTTATCTGCTCACATCTCACAAGGGAAGTATTTTTCTAAGATGATTTCTTTAAAATCCCTCATTTCAATATATTCTATCTCTTTGTCCTCATTTTTTTTAGATTAAGTACCACCAATGGTCTTCATCTCCTGATAGAAGATAGTATTTCATGATAAAATTATCTCTTTCATTACATCTTAAAGCGAGAAATATATTTTCAATGGAACATATCCACTGCTCTGCTAAAGATTGGTTTTTAGTCCCATTAAATGATTGAGGTTGTTTTCGCATAATGAGATATAGAATGGATCCTCCACGTGGTGGATCCAGATGATCCAGAAAGGTATGGTTATTATTAATAACCTGAGTAAGTTGTCTCGGTATATATAGGAGTTTCTCAGCACCAGTCACAACACTAGAGCCAACATCATTATCTTACGCGAGAGTAAAATTCCTACAGGGGACACATGCATTCGTACAACTTTCATTCCATCCACTAGGCACCATATAAAGATAATGGAATTAACTAGATTATGTTATGAATCATAATTTATAATCTAAACATAAAAATACTCAGAAAAATCGAGATCCTATTCATGGATAATCCCATATTCACAAATATTATTTCTTTAAGGAATATTTTAAATTTAAATCCTTTATAATGGATTGTAAAAAAATGTGATTTATCCTAAGCATATACACTGGGAGTGTCGTAACCAAGAGTGCAGCATGGCCCGTTGTCGTGCACCACTTCACATTCGAGTCTAGCTCAAAGAGCTGTTTTCAGGTTTTACCCCTAGATACATCACTGCCAGAGCTGCCTCTACCTGCCCGTATCGATACATGGATGTATTGCTTGGATGATCCATATAATCTATTCCTTACTAAAATATTAGGACGTTATTGTATGTATATCCTCAAAGACTAACTTATTTAATCTTCCCTAATTCTATGTTTTCTAAATATAGTTTACATGTATTCTACTAATCATCCTCTTATACCAACTGTAAGGACCCGACCCCAGTTTCCCCGAGCCGGTGCCGTATTTGATTATGTTGGCATCCATACAAGGAATACGAATTCCAAAGGACCATGTAGTTTAGTATTATTGGAAACAAGATACATACATAAGTTCAAATTTATATAAGGAATGGAATAAAAGCACTAATTTATTCCACTAGAGTCATCACATCTCTTAGATTATGCTTGCAAGTCATTTATAAAATACTTCATCATGTCCTGAAAAAATGAAACATAAGAAAGGGGTGTTCTAAAACACAAAGTAAGAGTAATAAATACAACGTAAGATAATATAAACATTAGATATGTTGAATAATTGAAAACACATGCCTTAAATAATAAACGTGAACACATTATGGTAGGAAAATGAACTGAGAAAATAATTCCATAATGAAAAACATAACCATGGGTATTATACTAATCAAATAACCACATGAACATTCAATTACAATATTAATAATTAGGGGAGTTCATATTACGGACATTCTGAATCATTTTTTCATGGCATCAGCCAAGACATCTAGTGATTAATGACTCGGCCAAAATCCATATCACATTGGGAATGGCCTCAGCCAATTCCATGTCTATTTGTCTCATGAGACCTACCGATGCATCGAGGGGATATAGCGGACCCCACCAATCACATAATAAGTCTGATTCATTCCTCTTATGAACGGGGATCAACATAACAACATATACATTCATATTGAAACTAACATATGAAATGTAACTAACTTTCCCCGATCATTAAACATAAAACACTAACCATTCTATGTAATATGGTGAATGGTTTTAGGATAGATCATCCACAATAGAGTTATTCATAAACCATTAAATAAAATATGGTATATGAATTCATAAATTATTAAACCCAATAATAAAATGCGATAAAAATGATTATTTGAATCAAACGTAAATACTCTAATAAAATCATTAAGTGATTTTGAGATAGAAAACTCTTTTATTTTGAAAAGAAGAGTTATTTTGGAAAATCTTTGTAAAAAACCAGAAGTGAAGTATGATATTATTTTCAGAATAAAATGATTATTTTTAGAAAGATAATGGTTTACTTAAATATATTATAGATTGTCCTTGTAAATAGATATGAATTATAGAAATTCCCGTGAATCAGGCTTTTATTTTGGAAACAATTTTCAATGTTCCTTTTAAAATGTGTAACAATCCATAAAATAAATAAGTTTTTTATTTTGTACACATATATATGATACTAAAACAGAATATATGATGAGTAAATAAGAATATATAATAATTTCATTGGGGTAATTAGACAATGAAAGTATCCCGAATGAAAATGAAAGTTCGGGTGGAAAAACTCTTATCTTAACTCCAAACGGTTTCTTCTCATGTACTTATACTCATGGAATATGAAATTATTATAGTTAAATAATTACTTCAGAACCTATTATACATGTATTTAGTTTATTATAATTCTATTTAGTTTATTTATAACATTATTTCTATGTAATTATATTGAATATTTTTATTCCGGGGTGTTCATTTTCTTTATTTTCATAATTGGTTCACTTGTTTTTAAGTAATGGAGTTCATGTGGAATGGTTATAAATCACCAAGATTGGAAATATATATTATTTATGAATATAAAGAATTGGTAATGGTCATTTCTATCATTTGGTTATCTGGAATGAGGATGGTTCATTAAATGAGATCCACTTTTACTATTTGGCGGTATTTGGATTATTATGAAATAGTTTTGTCATATAACATAATTATTTGAACATATTCTTTTTATTGAATATTAATTATGTTATAATAAATATATTATAGGCTGGTTCAACCATGAATATGGTTTCATTACCAGTAATGAAGTTGAAATTGAAGAACGAAACTTTGCCATCCACAATGGTTATAAATCAGAACCTCATGGATGTCAATTTCATTTATATAAATTAAATGGAGGGAGTAAGAATATTTATGATTGTTATTACATTCACATGATATAAATATAGTATATACATGTTACTAGAGCTATAAAGGTCATTTATAGAGATCAGGTTAGGTGAGGATAGAAAAGGAAGATAAATTTAAATGAAACTAAATGAAAAAGAAGGATGCTTTACCTCTTGAAATAACCTCCTTGAGAATCTCTTTAGGTGAAGGGTTTTTGGACTTTTGGAAAAGCCAAAAGATTCTTAGACGTGGGGAGAGACTAGGGAAGGGTAATTGGACTGAACTTTTAGGAGCTTCATGTCTTAGAGGGGTGAAGTGAATAGGGAGTGGTGGGGGGTTATTATTGGGGAGGAGAGGGGAAAATTTTGAATATTTAATTTATTATTTTATTATTTCTGTCAAGACAAAAAATAGAAATTTTTCATGTGACCCCTAATAGTAATAATGTCATGTGAGTTCAAACCATGTGGTCTTACACCATCCTTGCATCACCTATTATGTAGTAAATCAAGTTTTTCGCATTTATCGTATTTAATCGTATTTTACTGTTCATAAAAAATTATAGAATTTCAGAGAAATACCAAAAATTCACCCCTAACATTCTCCAACATGTAGAATTCAAATGTGAATTTCATTTTTGAAAAATATGTTTCTAAACATTATTAATTTATCTTTTAAATAAAAGCATACTTAATTCAAAAATTAACAGTTCTAATTTGACAACTACTTCTTTATCACAATGAAATATTAACCAATATGTTATTATCTTCTAGCCTTAAGAAAATAAAATAATAAAAAATTAACTATTAATTAGGGTCATATTACTATTTATATTACTATTCATAAGGTTATGTTACTATTCACAAAAAAAATTCGGTTTGTTATATCGGACTCTAAATCACTTATTGAACACACCTCAACATATCCATTTTTTGAAATTCAAAACATTGAAGTGGAAATGTTATGTTTAATGGATAGATTATAAAATTTCATTCTATATATATTTTCAAAACCATGGGTTTTTACATTTTTTTATAAATAAAAATTCATAAAATTAACATTTCTATACTAAGAATAATTAAAATTTAAAAAATAATATGAAAATTAATATTATTCAATGTAATTAATCAATATTATTTTTTATTAAATTCTAAAAAAATTAAATTTGTAATATTATTGTATAGATTAAAATTTAAATTTTAATGAAAAAAAGCTTAATTTGTTTTAAACTTATGTAACATTTATTTAAATAAATCATAAAAAACTAAAAAAATATGTTTCTGGGAATATATTTTAATTCCACATCAGGTAGAAAGCTAGAGGACACTAATGGTAATAGCTAATAGTATAGTGTAGTTTCATTGCTGAGAATAAGATCCACCAATCATCGAATGATCATTCCACGTGTTCATATTTCCATGTAAACCATTGAAACTGCTACCAAGTGTAAGGAAATAGGAAAATAAAATATATTTATCACCATATCTATAAAATTCATCATTCCCTATTTTATAGTCCCAACATTGTTATTAATTTTATACATTAATACATGTTATTTTATTTCTAGTCTTAAACCATGTATTCAAATTGAGTTTTTACATAATAATTTCTGATAACATCAAGAAAAATCAAAAAAATTCCTCAACAGATTATTAAACTCTAACAATAATTGTGTTCTAAAATGCCAGATGAGGTACTCCAGAAACATCAACCTAATTAAAGACTCTAGGTATAACTGCTAAAATTATATTGAGGTGGAACCCTTATAACCAAATAACACCTTCATAACTAAATGTTCTATTAATTCCCACCATCCCTGGATATTACTCTATATTCTAAACAGTAACCACTTCTCCTTGATGATCTATGGTGTATATTGAAATTATATGATTGGATAGATTTTTTTATAAATTCTTATTCCTTGAGAAGATATATATACTATTAAAAAATGGTTTATTCCGATTAAATAACTAATTTATTTGATCCATATATTTTATATCTTAGGACTGTGAATACTTATCTAGGTCCTAAACAAGATATATAATATAGAATTTAATAATAACTTCTCACATTATATATATTAGAAGATTATCATCCAGAAGAGTATTCATTTTTGGATTATGCACTGCACCCTCCCACAGAACACATGGAATATGCCTCAAAAACATTTTATCACACAACAAAAATAGAAAAAATTATCATATAAGCGGATAATAAAAAAATCAAATATAATCCCAGAAGGAATAATTGATAATAATATCAAATATTAAACATTAGAGGAACACAAATAAAGACCAAAATTTAACTCTTTTCTCTTCATGCGAAGATCTATCTTTGAACTCACCACAACCTACTTATCAAGATTTAATTGTCAAATATCCCATATACTAAATATCCCAAAACATAAAATCTTGATAAAAACCCATTTTTAATGTAATTTTTTTAAAAAATAACATTTGGTTCCATAATAAAATGGTACATGGCCGGATCAACCCCAGACATTATGTGTATTATGGATCCTCATAGACTATCGATAATAAACTGATCCTAAAATCCCATAGGAATCAAACTTTTACAATATGATAGATATTTTGTGTAATAAACACACATATTAAAAATAAGAATTGTATGAATAAATATAATAAATATATACCATTATTGAAGAAATTCATTAGAAGAGAAACACCAAAAATCAGCCAGGAAAAAGCAACAAATTAAAATGTATAATAGAAATAGAAAACTAAAACATAGACAAATATTGTATCTAATAAAGTGGGAAACATACCAACATATAAATTCAAAATATTTGTACCTAACAAAAATAATTAATCTAAAGCTAACCATGATGGGTAGTGTTTTCAAACTCAAAAATACATTATCATGTGAAAATACAACTTCTGGGATGTCCATTATTTGAGCTACGTTGTCTTGGTATGATCCCACCAAACTCTTTCATAACAATTATCTGATGAAATAATCCAATTATACTCATTAAAATGTCAAAATTGATTAGAAATTTAAAAATAATATTATATCAATGAATAATAAATATTTTACTTTTTACACCATTCTAAAATGATCCAGCATAAATATTTTTGACAGAAAATTTTTACATTCCTTTATATATTCTAATATAAAAATATATATTCTAGAAGAATAAAAAGAAAAAAAATTAATAAAGTATAAGGATTACAAAAGTTAAATATTTTATAATACTTATACCATAATAAAAGACTAATATTAACTGAATCAACTAGAATAGTTGGAATATGGAGTATAGAAATACACCATGAGTGATCATGTCAATAGGGTCACAAAAGACCCATGAACATTGGGAAAATTGAGAAGACTAACAAAAAATTATTGAACCCCACAATTATAAAATTTGGTTATGTCCCAATTCTATATCTCCCCTTAAATATTAAAGTTGTCCCATGTGTTAAATTTATCAAATAAATATAAAATGATTCTTTTTTCAAAGAAACTCTCTAAAATATCATTCCAACAAGAAGGGAGGTGTGTTCATACATTAATTAAAAGACACAACAATCACACAATAACAAATACATGATATCCTCTAATAGAGGATAATAATACTGATAAATATGGAGGAAAAAATGAATCTTCAACATTTTGATTGTTGTTCTAACAATGAAACCTAATGTTTTTAATGCAACATGTCACACTCAATTTTTCACGTCATTATTTTGATCTTGTTCATTGGAATTATCGATCAATTTAATGGGTCATAGGTGTGATGAATTATAGATTTGGATGTTTATCTTTTATCTAATCACCCTAATTTGGGTTCCCCATTTCTCATTTATATGTTTTTGGACAAAGGGTCTTTATTTCATGATTTTATCCTACTGTGGGCCCATTTCCCATTTTAAAAAACAGAATTTTTTCATTTAAAATTTCATCATCTATCAACATTTTTCATTTGTTACACTTCCCATTAGGCCTCCACTAGAATATTAAAACTACCATATCCTATTTATCATCCATATAAATTTATATGCATGGTGAATTTGGGTTACTAATTTAGGTATTGGGCCAGTACATGGGCCCATTTCAAGATTTAAAACAATGTTTTTTTTATTTTATATGTTTTTCATATTTAAATATTTTTCAGTCATTCATCCTCCCATTATAATCCACCATAACTAGACCCTCCCCCATTATCTATATTACTTCTTTGGATGTCATTTGAGTCGCATATTTTGGAGAAATTTTTCAGGTTTCCTCAAATTTTCCTGAATTGAGAATGTAAATTCTTACTTTCATACATCATTCCATTCATAAACATTTCCCACAAATCTTCTTTCGTTGATTCCTAAAGACATAATGAGACTCTTTAAATTGTTTCATGCCATTCCATTTTCTCTAACATAGCATATCTAATGGATGATGACGAGTTTTCTAGGTGGTAAGGTGAGATTCATTTTCTTATCTCCAACATCTTTTACCTCTTTTCATTATTTCATGGTTTTCTATTCTCCTCTAGTCATATTTGAAATATGGTTCTGTTATACCATTATTTTTATGGGTTTTTATGGGTATATTTGGTTTCTTCTTCATAGGTTTAGGGTTTGTAAACCCTTTGATGGTGATATTTGGTGTGCGTTTCCGTTACACCATGGATTTGAGGTATGATATCCCTTCCACGTGCCTTTATCATTTATGTTTCATCATTTTATCATATTTAACATATGATATATATGATTATTATTGTTTTTCATTCTTTTGATAATTTTCATTCTGTCAAAAATGGTAGTTTAATCCATGTTTTCTAAAGGGTAGAGTTGTTTTGTAATAAAAGTTCACACCAAGTGTTTGTTTAAATGATCAACTATCTTTCCCAGTTATTTTGTGGGGTTTAAAACCCGGTTTATAGTATTTTGAACATGTTATAGTATCTATAATAAATTATTGCATGAAATTTTTTCTATTCCTTGTCATTTTCTTAAAATAATGTTTCTTGTTTAAAAAGGGCATGTCATGTGTTCTTTAAATTTCACGAATGACGTTTAGGTGTTATGTGTGATTTAAAAATTATTTGTATGGATTAATAAATTAATTTGAAGAATTATAAATTGTATTTGTGGTTCGTTATATTCATTTCAAAATTTTATTTGTTTTTAAAAACAAATGGGTTTTGGTTTACAGCATGTTTTGGCCCAAGTTGTTGAAAAATGGCTCGTTTCACATCCTTATAAAAATGGTTCGGTTATGAATATGTAACCTGGGTGTTTTAAATGGATTTATGAATGTGGTTTTCTACTAAAAATGGTGTTTATACACCTATTTAATAAAAATTAAATGCATACCTTGGTTCAATGTTAGTTTTAATAAAGGCTTAAAGTCCCTTTAGGCATTTTTCTGTAAACATGGTTTCCATCTGTATTTCATTTGATATCTTTTGGGGCAATTTTATGGTCCTTGAAAGTGGTTTATTAATTGATTTTGGGGCTAAAAAATCTAGATTTTATGTTATGACTAGTTATCTAGCCTAAAAATATCATCATTGAATGGATTTTATGTGCAAGGCCTCGTTATACTCCTTGAAATTGTATTATTAAACATTTTAGTGGTATATTGATTCATAATACAAATGTGAAGCATGATTACGGGATGTTTCGGTTTTTATAGTTTGGTAATTCAATTTTTAGGTGAAAATTTAATTTGAGAATATGTGTTACGTGATTGAGAACTAAAGGGATTCCTATGTATCTATGTGGGCGGACGTGTACTAGTATGCTAGTGATCCTGGTGGGTTTGGCCCCTGTTTCACATAGCAAGTACGATGATGAATACACTAACTAAAGAATGATGATTATGATGTTGTTTTAAAACTAGGTTATAGGTATGATCCCTAATAGTGGCTCATGTGCACGAGAGTGGATATTATTATGGTTATATTTAGAGAGATACGATGTGTCTGGGGGTCAAAACTAACAAGTGCCTAGGGGTGTTCTCATGAGTTGTCCTCATTGGCTATTTTGCACTCACTATTTGCATATGGTGTGTTTCTTTGTTGAATTCATCAGTTTGTGTGATTTATTTAAATGTTCAAATTATTTAACGCAACCCTATGGAGAAATTTTTTTTTATTTTGAAGTTTCGCAAATTTGAAAATTATTACTAGCATTCTTATTTATAAAAATTAATTTTTTAATATGGTAATTTTTTTATAGCATGGGAACTCATTTGGAATAAATAAATTTTTATATGTATTTAAAACATGAAATTGATGATTCTTTTATTTTAATAGATTTTAATTGCAAATAGAATATTGGGCTAACCTACTGTGTTTTAATACTCACGCATATAGTCTTCTTCTATTTTTAGACCTTGTGCATATTTCAACTTGAGATCGATCACCATGGGATTCATGTGATAATTGTATTGGAGAGTGACAATAAGGGTCACATGGAGTTAGTTTGTTATCGGTTTTTGTCTGTTGAGTTGTTGTTTTAGTTGTACTTTTACAATCTTGTACAAATAATGTTCATTTCAGTTTTTATATAAACATATTTTGGGCAGTCCATTTCATTCCACTATTTGTATGATTGTTTATAAGTGGATGAAATCATTCCTTTTTGTACTCTATTGATTCCCATGGTTCTTGGCGCCTTCCTGGGAGGATCAGGAATGCCTCTCGAGACTTGTCTTGGTCTCGCCCTTGGGACCAGTTCACGGTCAAGTCGGCTAGTTTGTGACAAAATGGTATCCATGGGGGTTAGCTTGTAGAAGACCTTTTTTGGATCACTCTTATTATATAGGGGATGTCAAGATATATGGAGTATGTTATTTAGACATTAGGATTATGTGCTGGAAGAGTGTCACAATCTCTTTTTCATTATGATCCTTGAGTTTCCACAGGATGTTCGGTTTTATTAGTTTTTTTTGTTCTTGTTTATTGTTTGCTGTTGGGATATGAAACAGGTAGTATAACTAATGGCTTCTATGAGATCATAGGTCCTGGAAAGCCATATGGAGACATGGAAAGGTCCTAATAATTCTCTCTATGTTGGTGTTGTGTTTGACATATGGTCGCTAACAATATGGTCATGTCACCCACCGACAGTAGTTCCATTTTGTGGGTTTTTTGTACCTTTCATGAATTATGAATTGTTGTTTTGAAAATAATTTTATCAGAATTATAAAAATGGTACTTGAAGGAAGGATTTAATTTTTAAATGTGTATAAAGGGATATTAAAAAATTAAATAGTTGAATGGTTTTGGAAGGTTGTGTTTTTGGTAAAAAAATACGAAGTGGGAATGATTTAACAGGATTGTATTATCCATAATCTAACCTTGTGGATTATTGGAATAACATATTTTGAAAGTATGAATCATTTTAAAGTGATTATGATTTTTTTTATAAATGGGGTGTTTTGGGATGTTTAAAAGTGTTTTAATCTTATGATTTGGGTTTGTAAATTGGTTTTGAGCGATTGGTGGTTTCTTAGAAAGGGTATTGCTATCAATGACCAACATATTCTGAAAACTTACCATGATGAATTTTAGAAAATGGGAATGGGTTTTTTGGAGTAGATTTGTTGTTTTAAAAGTTGTTAAATATTAAAACGGTTAGTTTTTTAAGAAATTGGTTCTTGATTAAAGGTGGTTTTCTTTGTGAAATATGAAATGATTTTCTAACATTGTGGTTGGTGATCCTTTTGATGGTACATGATTTTTGGAATGATGTTGTTTGGTTTTGGCCTTTGGTGTTTTCAGGGGTTCTCAATGCATGGTTTTATTGATATCTGGAAGGATGGACTGTATGGAATAGTTTTTGGGTGCCTACGATGGAAAGTAAATTTTCATGTGGGTGAGACATGATAGAACACCATTAGTGAATGTGGAATCCAACCATGTTATTTTTTTTCAAAAGTGTTCTGAGATGAATTTTGTTTTCCTTTATTTATAAACCAATGGTTATATTTCTAGTTTTTTCTATGTCTTAGATAAGATGTTCATTTAGTATTCTTCCTTGTATTCTAAAGTCATAATCATGTTTTATCATTAGTTGAGATATTGTCGGTGGCTTGGTTTTGGAGAAATGTTCACTGGATTTCTAAATTAGTGTTTGATGTCGTGATGTGGCCTTGGATAGTTCTCCATAGGAAATATTTCATTTTTATCAATCTTAGGAATCATTTCAAATGTTATATACACATCTTAAGAAGATGTGTCAGACCGTTTGATAGAATAGATAGCTGTTTGGGATAGATTTAATATGCAACCAGGTCATGATAATTCTTTTGGACATGACCGTTGTGTTCAGTGATGTTGTTGTGTTTCTCTGTATTCCTTTTCCATTATGCTCCTCATTTGGGTGAGAGTGAATTTTGATAATTATCAACATGTTACTATTTAGATGAAGGTGTTTTTTGAGAAAGTGATTATTTTTGAGTGTTGTGTTATTTATCACATGACTGTTGTGCAGCATATGCTTTAAGAATCAGGGCTCTAGCAATATGCCTCAGAGTAAAGCTTTCCGCACAGTTAAGAAATATCTAGAGGTGTGGAGTGCTCAACTAGGCTCTTGACTCCACCATATTGGTTTCTACGTTTCTACTATATCTTTGTTCTTCATCACTGTGAATTTTCACTTTTCGCAATAAGGGTGGTGGACTTACCCCTCCCGCAGTGTCAATGGTTATGCCTTCATGGATGTGGGATTCTGATCAATGTCCCTGGGTGGACTGCCTGTGTAAATAGAGTGATGTCTTGGTATTAAATGGTCATAGATATAGTCTTTTGGGTGGTTCATCTATTTATTTTGTGGTTTTATTGGACCAATGATTGGGTCCCCTTCCCTCGCTACCCTGATTGGTGGGGGATTTGATTTGTGTTGAATGTGTTGGCACAGTTCTTATAACCTCTAATCGAGAGTGGGTGGTTTAAATGTACATGTTATAACCATCTTAACATGAAATGGTATGTTTTATTGGGTTATTTTTTTGGACTTGTGCAACTGATTCACAATTCTATTAAATGTTGAATTCCTGATTGTTCGATGCAGGATGGGTTTTAATAGTGTGGAGACCCACCACAAGTCTCAAGGATTTTTCCGCCTAAGGACATATCTAGTGCTATTAGTTTTTCTATGGTGGTGATTTAATTACATAATAAATTGGAATAATTTGTTTTCATGAGTTCTATTTAGTTTGGGTGATTTTTGGGTTCATTGGTAGAAGGCCCAACAACATTGTTCTTGGTTTGTTTTCGAGGTAGTGACTCGATCACTCTGTTGATTATTGGAAAGTGATTGAGAGCTTGTTTGTTGGTGGAGTTAAGAGGATTATGTTCCATTAAGGATTTATTTTGTGTCATTTTATTAGGTTGCTTGACCATATTTATAATTAATACATAGGTGTTGATCAATTAGCTGGAATGTGTTGCGGATTTTCAGTGGTGGAAAACAATACTGGTGTGGGGAATTGGCACACCCGGTTTTTCATGTCTTTTTTTGATCTAGTTCATTGGAAACATCTGTCCTTTTTATGGGTATTGGGTGATATTAATGTTGTTTTTTGAAGTTTCACCTATGTCTAATGACCCAAATTTGGGTTCCCCATTTATTGTTTACGATCTTTTGGAGAAAGGGTGGTCATATCCTGATTTGGGTCAACAGTGACCCCTTTTCAATATTAAAAAACAAAATTTGTTTCTTTTATAAAATCATTATTTTTCAATATTATTCATAAATTCCACTTTACATATTTCTTGCACTGAAATATTAAAACAACCATATTCTTTTTTACCCCATAAAAAATCATATGAAAGGTGAATTTGGGTATCTTATTTTTCTATTGGGCCAGCTCGTGGGGCTATTTCCTGTTTTAAAACAATAAATTGTTTCTTTTATATATTTAACATTTTTTAATATTTTTCGGTGATTCAACCTCCAATTCTATTCTATCCTACCTATACCCACCCTCATTTTCTATTTTACCTCTGTGGAGCTCTTTGAATCTCATTTTGGGGTGTAATTTATCAAGTTTCCTAAAATTTTGTAGAATTGAGAATATAAATACATTCATCCACAAATCATTCCATTCACACTATTTATCCCACAAAAAATCTACCCCACAGATAATCTATCCTAGGTTCCTCATAACATTAATATACTCTTAATAATGTTTCATTTAATTAAAATTTCTCTATGGGTGCATATATAATGGAAGACAATATGTTTTAGGGGTGGCAATATGAGATTCCTTCCCCATTCTCCTACCTATTCTTTCTCTATTCATTATTTATTTGTTTTGTATTATCCAATTGTAATGTTAGACCTTGGGTTATGATATCCCATTATTTATGATAGGTGTTTTGTTCATTTGTGTCTGGTCTTCATATGTTCTGGGGTTTTAAACCCTAGGATGGTGATACATGGCGTGCATTTCCATTACGCCAAAGACCTGAGGTAAAATATCTCTTTCACATGAATTTATCCTTTAAGGTTCATTATTTTATTATTTTTAATATCTGATATATATATATATATATGTTTATTATTGTTTTTCAACATTTTGATAATTTTATGTGTGTGAAAAAATGGTTTTTAAGCCTTTTTTGAAAGGTATAGTTGTTTTGTCATAAAAGTTCACACCAATAGTTTTTTTAAATGTTTAGATATCTTCTAGAACTATTTTTTGTATTTTAAAAATTAAATTATGGTATTTTTAAAATTTTACATTATCTATAAAATATTATTTCCTAAAATTGGTGTTTTATTTCTTTTCATGTTCTTCAAATAAAATGTTTTGATTAAAAATGGAATGTTAGTGTTCGTTGAATAACCCGGTTGGATTTTCTGTTTGATGTGTGATTTAAAAATTCTTTTTTTGGATTTATAAATGAATTGGAAGATTGATAAATTTTAGTTTTTCTTCCTTATATGGATTTCTAATTTGTATTTTCTTTTACAAACTAATGGGTTTTGGTTTACAAGATGTTTTTTCTCGAATTGATGGAAAATGGCCCGTTTCACATTCTTATTAAAATGGTTGTGTTTGTAATATGTAACCTGAGTGTTTTAAGGGATTTATTAATGTTATTATCTACTATAAATGGTTTTTATACATCTCTTTAAAAAAATTTAAAGGCATACCTTGGTCAAATGATAGTTTTTATAATGTCTTAAAGGCGTCTTTGGAATTTCTTTTGTAAAAATGGTTTCCATATGAATTTCATTTTCCCTTTTTTGGGACCATTTTATGGTCCATGAATGTGATTTATTAATTAGGTTTGGGGCCTCCAAATATGGTTTTTATGTAATTTTTTTTATTATTTCCTTAAAATATCATTTTTTAATGTATTTTATGATTAAGGACCTGATATACTCCTTGAAATTGTTTTACGAGTCTTTTTTGTGGTTTAATGATTCATGAAAAATTGTGAACATGATTGCGGGATGTATGTGTGTTTATGGATTGGTAATATAATTCTAATTTATTATGTACATTTGATAATATGTGTAACTTGATTTTGCACAAAAGGGAATCCTGGGTATCTACATGGACAAACATGTACTAGTATGCTTGTTATCTCGTGGTGTTTGGAACATGTTTCACATAGCATGTTTGACGACGACAAAACTAACTAAACATTGCTGATGATGATGTTGGGGGACCACTAGGTTATGGTTATTCACCCTAATAGATTTATGTGTGCATGGGAATGGATATTTATTATGTTTACTTTCACTGAAAAATGAGGTGGATTGTTCTCACAGATAACTAGTGCCGAGGGGTCTTCCTCTGAGTTGTTTTCATTGGAAAATTTTACTCACCGTTGGAATACGATGTGTTTACTTGATGAATTCATCAGTGGGTGTGATTTATTTATATGTATGAATTATTTAATGAATCCCTCTTGAAAACTATTTTTATTTTGATGTTGCACCTACTTGAAAATTGCTACATGATTTCTTGTTTATATAAAATGCATGTTCATGTCTGGTAAAATTTTTATAGAATGGGAACTCATTTGGAAAACATAAGGATACATTTTTATTTAATACATTAAATTGATTATTCTTTTATTTTAAAGGATGTGCATTGAGAATATAATACATGCCTAATCGACAATGTTTTATTACTCACGCATATAGTCTTCTTCTATTTTTATCCCTTGTGCAGGTTTTAGCTTCAGTTCGATTGTCTTGGGTGATGTATGATCATTATGTTGGAGATTTACTAGAAGGGTCACATGGAGTTAGGTGGTTATCGACTATGGACAGTTGAGTTTTTGGTTTTGTTTTACTTTTAGTTTCTTGACCAAATATTGTTCAGTTTAGTTTTTATATAAATGTATTTTGGTCTATCCATTTTTTTCCTTTGTTTGTTAGATTGTTTATATATGGGTGAAATAATTCCCTTGTGTACTATATTTGTACACTTGGTTCTTGTCACCATTCCGAGAGGATTAGTAATGCCTGTCGAGACATTTCTCTTGTTGGCCCTTATGACTGGCTCAGGGTCGACTTGGGCTGGTACGGGACACAAAAAATGAAAATGAATAAAAAGAAAAGTTTCTTACTAAGAGATAATCTAAAATCTCATCTTAGGGAATTAAGAAAAATGATGTGATCCAGAAGGTCCATTTTCCACCAAAATTGTACATATAATCAACATGGTATCAACAGATGTAGGTTCCCATTGAATGATGAGGGGGTTTAAGTCTGCATTGAACCGATTTCATTAACCAATAGCATGATATATTTTTGACATATTGTAACATCCCATGTAAATAAAGAATAATACATTTTCATATTTATTTATATTTGTGAATTAAAAAATTAATTTTACTTCAAATGGGATGCTATGATCGATAGATTACCTAATACGCAAGAACATGTTTCTTTGAAATATTACCTTACACACTAACAATATAATATTATTATTTTAAATGGTTGTTAATGCCTAGTAGTTGTATTGGGAAATATTAAAAGAACTAACTATAATATTATTATACATGTTTGTTAAATGATTATACATTTATCTAATAAATGTTAGGGGATTAAAATATGAATGAATATAATTTTAGACATTAATACTCTAATATTCACTAAAAGGATGATTTACAGCCTTTTGATGGAGAAACCTCTTTAAATCTAGTTTTGGTCATTTTTTTAAGTTATATTCGACAAAAAGAAAATTTTTATATAGATTTGGTAAATCAAAATTTACTTTGGGTAAATTCTTGGTATTTTTCTGATAAAGTACATTTTTTGATGAATAGTGAAAAATATTTTATTTTAATTCAAAAGTGCCTTTTAATATAATTTAATTATATAAATATATATTATTTTTAATTGGTTTTGATCTGTAATTAGATTTTATTTTTACCATTTATTCCAATGTTGGACATTATAATTTTTTTCACATTGAAATTAAAAATAATCAACTATCACTCTTTTGATAATTATTGTTATTTGAAAACAGTCCTTTTTTACATCGAGAATTAATTTTATATTAATTTCTATCAAATCATTATTTTGAATTTGGTAAAATAGACATTATTATTGAATTTGGATTATCATATATAGCTTAGACTGAATGTTTTGTATTTTTATGGAAAAGTACATTTTTTTGATGAATAGTGAAACCATTTGGTAGTAGTTGAGATACTGAATTTTTCATTTAAATGAAAATTTACAACTTTTGTTAATTGAAATTACAAAATCCTTCATACATGGTCGTTATTAGTAAGTAAAATTTGCTTCAATACAATTATTTTTTTTGGTGAAAAGTAACTTTTGACTTGTATTCACTGCAGTTAAAGGTAAATTGGGTAATTCAAGGTAAAAAAAATTACGTAATGATACAAAAATAACATAACACATGTCCTCACATTATTGGATAGGTTATTTACGGACATGGACATCATTGGGTCTATTTTGGGACCCAATGGATCCATATGGTGGTGATAATGACACATTATATTAATTAACTTAAAGTAATGGAAAAAAAGACACAAACAAATATCGTTTAGTAAACAAATTTTAACATGGGGTTATGTATGTTTTCTATTCCACCATAAATATTAATTTAAATGCTAAAAATATTTCATATATCATGGTATTTTTTTATAATTGTTAGAAATCAAATAAATTAAATTATTTATGACACAATAATGATGCAGTATTTACCGTATAAATAAATGATTAAATAAATAAGATTATAAATATTAAAAAAATATCCAAAACCTGTCCAATTTTTGTTGGATGATTTGATTTCAACCATTAGTCATCTTATATTTGTCTTTAATATGTTATGGACATTTAGAAACTAAATATCATTATATAATTAAATAATATTTTCACACTTTCTTAAAGAGGCCCTCATCTCCATTATAAAAATACCTCACTTATAACTCATTCCTTACACCTCTAAATAGACATGGCTCATCCAAAAATTTTCAAATTATGCTCCCTCAATCTATATCCTCCTCCTAGAAGCCTTTCCTTAGATAGAAGGCACTTCATGAAGTCATTTTGGTTCAAATCAAGTAGAGTTACCCAAATTAAAGGTATCAATTTCTGTTAAATTCTTTTGTTTTATTTTGTTATATTTTACTTATATAACCCGAAAACTCTTTTAACATATTTATTTTAAATAAAACCAATATCCTTAGTTTACTAGGATGATTTTATGAGAATTATTAGAACTACACTTACACACACCTTTATCTAATGGGTAAAAAATATACTGTTTTTGTGGATGGAAAATATAAACCTTACGAAACGATGATTGTTCGATTATCTCCTACTGCCTATCATGGTGGCCATAAAGATGGAAATTTATTGATATATAATATATATTATTTTATGTTTTCTGTATTCTTTTTTATTCTAAATTTATATCTTACCCTTATGGTTTCTATAATCGGTAAATGCGATAATTTCATTTGAGGAAGTGCGGACTACCGCCCCCTCAAAGTTATATGACTCATTAATGCCTTATGTTGGATGTATAAAGGATAGAATCATTGATATAATATATGATATTATAATGGAATTATAATATACTGATGCATAATTATGTTTTAATTCCATTTATATAAGAAATTAAAATAAATGCAGCATTCATTCATACGTGTGACTTACCTTCTCCATGAACGGTGCATTAAATTTATTATCTCCAAATGTTATTTAATATTATAAATAAATATATATATAGGATTTATAAAATATAAATTGTATATCTAAAAAATTAATATCATTTTGGAGATATTGGAATTTTGACCACATGGACAACTTGTAATTATAAGGTGTTCATTTTATGACTCAAGTACCAAATATCAACAAAATGACCTTAATTAACATAAATGCCTACAAGTTACTTTTTATTATTATTAATAATATATCAACAAAAACAAGGGGGCTCCCTTCAAGGAGGTTGAATGTGGTAGAGTCCAAGGGAGTCTCCCTGCACAATAGTAAAGCACTCAATGGGGAGGGAGTTCAAACTTCCAAAAATTACAAGAGGCTCTTCCTGTCTGCCTAAGCGGACTAGAGCATCTGCCGCAAAGTTAGATTACCTCCAACTGTGATGAATGGGCCTTCCATGATTAGTCTCCGCCTTGCATCTACGAATGGGATAAGTCAAATCTCATGGAATGAAGTGACCTCTCTGTAACATCTTCACAAGAAACTCAGAATCAGATTCTACCTCTACCACATGCATTCCTCTCCGCCGACACACCGCCAACCCATATGCAAGCGCCTGGACCTCTTCACCCAGCGAGTTCCCTGGACCGTAAAAGGCACTAAAATCCAGTAGGACCGATCCCCAACAATCCCAGAGCAGCCCCCACCCCTCATGACACCCTCCATGCAGGATCCATCATTATTCAGCTTCAGACCCTGTTCGGTGGTAGCCACCTCACCCATCTTCCTCTTCCTCTATACTGAATGAGGGGTTGATTGAGCAGATTGCACACTCTCTCAGATGTTAGCCCTCATTTGACAAGAGATGAAAGCTCAACAATGAGTGACTTCAACTGGACCTGGATAGACACCAAATACCTTCTATTCCCCAGCCGATCCTGGTTCCTCGCCTCCCAAATAACCCAGGAGATAGCAACCAAGATGAGTGTTCTGATAGTCCACCCCATTGCCCTACTTTCACTACCTGGTAGACATACGTACATGTAATCCTGGATACAGAAGGACTCACCAACCAGAAAGGGTGGATGGCTGAAGAGTGACCAGATGTAAGAGGCCCATTTCCCTTGAAAAAACAGATGGGCCATCGTCTCTGATTTCGGATGTTCACAATAGTAGCAACACGAAACCATGAAGACCCCTTTACTCTGTATATTATCCTCTATCGGGACTGCACTGTTTAACACCCGCGACACCAATAAGCTCATTCTGAAAGGTAACTCCTTGCACCAAATAGCTGGCCACCACTCCCCCATAGAGCTTTATCCATGTAGGATTTCCATATACCCCCTACTGTGTACCTTCCACTGCCTGTCTTCATGAAACAACACCGGTCCGACTCCTCACTCATCACGATGCCACCAAATAGTTCAAGATGGCTGGGAGTAAGAGTTTCCTGTATTAAATCATGCCTATCACATACCTCGCTGAAAGAGATCCTCGATGAAGGGAAACCCGCGTAATCCAGTCGTTCACCGGCCCAATTATCCTCCAAAAACCTGATCTCCCCCCTTCTAGTGACCCACCTGACATAGCCAGATAGCCTCTCAATAGGAACAAACATGCTCTTAGCTAATTCAGTCGCGCCCTGCATGTGAAACTCCCCCTTCCAGCCATATCTCGCTCTACAAAACCTTGCACATAGAGTCTCCCCCACAATAACATTCCATGCTAACCGTGCTTGAAATCCCAAAATAGTACCATCAACATCATGAAGGCCAATTCGACCTTCATACATAGGACGTGGCAGCTGCTTCCAAGATTCCCAATGGCATCTTCCTTCCCCTTTAGCATCCCAATGGAATGATGAACAGACACTCTTCACCTTCTCCACCGTGCCTTTTGGTGGATTGACAACAGAAAACACGTGCATGGGAATGGACAAGAGAACACTATTTATGAGAATCACCCGACCTCTGAACAACAACAATATGTTCTTCCAACTAAAAATCCTGCTCCAAATCTGATCAAGGGTCTCATTGAAATGTTCCATTTTGATGTGCCCACTGTACAGTGGAACCCCAAGGTAGAACATAGGAAGTTATTTCTGTTTTCACCATAGAATCCCCTGGATCACCTTGCGTCTCCTCCCGGAACACCTATCCGAGATAAATATTTGGATCTTCAAATGATTAATAGACTGTCCACTAAACAATCCATACTTGTCCAAAGTGTCATCAAGATTCTTCAAGTATCTACTACAACCGTTCATAAATATCAAAATATTGTCTGCAAACATCAAATGAGAGACGGAGCTGGCATTCCTTCTCCCATAGAAGGGCTTCAACTTACCCTCCAAAATGCCTCGAACTAGATTTCTAGACAATGCATCTTGAGCCAGAACTAAGATAGTTGGTGATAATGGATCTCCCTTCCGAACACCTCAGACAGATTTAAAGAAAATGAAAAATTTCCCCAACATGGAGACCGATAACCAAGGAGAAGAGTAGCACCTAAAGCAAAGTTCACAAAACCATTCTTGGATGTCGAACACCCTAATGGACCGAATGATAAAACTCCATTCTAACCTATCATATTCATTATTCATGTCAACCTGAAAAATGTTATTCAAACCCACAGTACGTCTGTTGATATCATGCACCAATTCACTTGCTATGACAACCACCCCCTAAATGCTACAGCCCTGTATAAAACCATGCTGCTCTACCGAGATCACCCTAGTCATCAGTCCGAATAATCTCTTATTGATAACCGTGGCCAGGATTTTATACGTCACATTGCAAAGGCAAATAGGACAAAAATGATTCACCAAGCTCGGGTCCTTGATCCTTGGAACCAGCACCACCTGAGTTGCAGACACACCCTTTATCAGTGCCCCACCACCAAAAAAGTCTTGGATCGCATGCACAACCTGCAACCCCACCACATCACACAACGCACTGAAGAAGGAACTCGGAAAGCCATCCGGACTCGGAGCACTCTCCTGCGGCATGCTCCTCAAAGCTTCCCAGATCTCTTCTTTATTAGGAATCGAGGATAGATATGCATTGTACATTTCGTTAACCAGTGTTGGAATACACTGGAAGAAGTCATGATGATCCACCGCCTCTCTCTCAAAACCTAAATTCTCCCTCCTAGCCAACAGACCCTCAAAATGATCCAGCGCCAACATCCCAACTGTGTTAACATCAGACGTGTAGGATCCATCGTCAAGCTTTAAATTTATCTTCATACTTCTCTTTTCCTTAATGGAAGCCTGAAAGAAGGCTGTGTTTTGATCACCCTCCCTTAACCAACGTACCCGATACATTTTCTTATAAACTCTCTCCATTTCTACATGTTTTTCAGCAAGAAGAACCTTTTTATCACATAAAATAACAAATATATTCTCATCCCATGAGTCCTGTACGGATTCCTCCAGTCTTCCCACCTCCACCTGTAGACCCGCCACTCCATTGGAAGGGTCTGGTTGCATGATTATCCGGTTTCTGATATATTTTTTCAAGTGCTTGAGACGATTCACGAGCCCCCCCCCCCCTCCCCAAGACCTTCCCTCATCCTACTTCATCCATGATACCTTAAGTAGTTGCATGAAACCCGGGTCACGATTCCATTCGCTAGAATAATGAATGGACCTACCCATCACCACCTCACGACATACTTCAATCAGAAGAGGACCATGATCTGAATGTAAACATGGAATATGCATGACTGAGGAACTTGAGAATAGATCCAGACCATGAACATTTGTGAGACATCTATCCAGCATACTCCAGAAGCGGTTATCTCCTTCTCGGTTATTGCACCATGTAAATTTAGGACCCCTAAAACCAAAATCTAACAACCATGTGTGTGTCAAGAACTCCTAAAACTCAACAATGCTCTCTCGGTTCCACCCCGACCCACCTTTTTTCTCATAGAAGTCTGCAATGGCATTGAAATCCCCTCCCACGAACCACGGCATAGACTCAGCTTTTAAAGCCTCCAGATGACTCCATAACTCCCTTCTTACATTAACCATCGTACTTTCATAGACGAACATGAAAAGAAGAGAATAACTTTCCACATCAATCCTTGCATCAATAAATTGAGGCATGACACTCTTGACTTCCACCAAAATATTGCTTCTCCAACCTATCCAGATCTGTGAATTAACTGATCCACCATGAACGGAGTTCGGAATACCCATAAACCTGGTATACCCATCCAACATGCATGGATTCCGCTTCAGCTCTAAAGTCACAATTAATGACACCCTAGATTTCCTGCCTTAGGAAGCCAAGTATTCACGCGTGGATTGATCCCCAAACCCACGTGCATTCCAAATGAGGAGTGAGAGCATCAGCATGAACCCTTCCGGGCCTTCTGCAACGGGGAGGAAGGTAGAAGGGGCAGAGCAACCAGGCCTTTCCCTTTGGACTTAGATCGCGTCGTTGGGCCAGCACATCCATCCTCACCAAAAGTCCGTTCTATGAAAGTATAACCTTCTTAAAAGGAGTAAACTCCTCATCCAAGTGAGGATTCCTTCTAAAAAGGTTAACCTCCGAGCCACCTTCCTCCAAGTCCCCACGAGCCAAAGAATCCAACAGACGCCTCTGAGGCGATAGGCGAGTGACCGACAGTTCTTTCTCAACAGCCCTCGCAAAGCTAGGAACCTCCTCTTCTCCAAGAGGTGATAGGGCCAGATTACATACCAGGGACTTTTGGATCACCTCGGGCGACAATTGAGAAGAGATACAGAAAAGAGAGCGAGGGAGAGCCAAAGATTGATACTTAGTAGAATTGTCTACATGTAATATTCATGTTTTTATGTAAATTTTATGACATAATTCTATAAAAAACTAAACATGAAAATATAATCAATGTGAAAAATCAATTTAATTCAAGAATATGTAATTTTTAAGGGTTTTTCCTTATATTTGGTATCAAACTTCAGTTTTGATAACTTTAGGAGTTATGGTATTGTTAAATTAATATATATAAAAAAATTTACGTTAATATTGAAATGATATAGAATTTAAATATTACCATGTTTCTTCAGCTAATATATTTTTGTGTTCAGATTGGTTTTCCGTAGAGGAAACTGGGCAGTAATATTGGGAAAACATCAAGAGGAAGACAACCTTCCAAATCAGCCACCTGAGTTGGTCGAAATCGTAACTAAATAGTTTGTTGTAGTGATGGAACAATTGAATCTAGCTATCAATGTTGGTGGTATACATGCATGAGATCTTCCATATCAATCATAATGGAACATGTCAGTATAGGGGACTTTCACGGGGAAACATCCCCCCATCATTCAGTGGATTATTTGAAATTGTGCTAGCAGATGGGTGGATTAAAGAATTGGAAAATATTTTCAATGTCATGGTTTTCTTAGAACACCAAAAGGATAGTCTCAATGTTTACCATTTTGAATGTGAATTTGATCAATGGTGGGTGATGGTGAAAAATATTAGGTATAGTGAAGATATTGATGATCTTAATAGGGATGAATTAAAATGTATGTTTCTTATGAAATATTTCCCTAAGGTTGTTCGTCTTATAATTGAAAAAAATAATGGGAAGTGAGTCCAGATGACGACTCAGTGGATTCTTAAGAATGAAAATCCACTCGACGCCAATGGTATGCTCCAAATTTCATACGAGATCATGATAGTAAAATCAAAAAAAAAATCTCCAGATTAAAGGAAAAATATCGAAGGGATATAGCTTCTCATGAGTTTAAATGTTATGAAAAAATATTTTCATTGTATGGAGAAGGTGGAAATGGAGTTTTCTGATGATCAAGTGTTCTTGATAAACAACAGAATAAGAGGTCAAGGATTCATGTGGAAGGGAGAAACTCTTCAAAAAATAATGATGATAAGAAACTAAAGTTTAAAATTTGTGAAAATTGTGGTAAAAAGAATAATGGAGAATGACATTTGAATTCTCGTAAGTGCTACCAAATAGGTTAAATATGATATAAGGCTCTAAATTGCACCGAAAAATATCAGATTAATGGAAATAAAAAATTCTATTTACAGTCAGTAAAATGTTTTAGGTGAGATGAAATGGGTCATTTTGAAAATGAGTGTCGAACGAAGAACTCAACAGAGGGAAAGAAGCAAGAATAAAAAAAGAAAGAGGTGGTGAAATCATTTTCAACTACTTCAACAGATGTTGGGCCATCAAATGAAATAGTAATAGTACAATATTTGATTTTTCCTATTATGGAATTGTGTGGTTTGATTCAGGGTCTACACATTCATTCATCTCTTAGAAGTTATCTTTTAAATTTTTAATTCAATATCAAGATATGAATAATTAAGTTATGGTAAAAACAATGGGGGGAATGTCGAGACAAAAAGAAATTATAAGAACTTTCATGTCCTTGTGTGCGGGAAGAATGTACCTTCAAACCTTATTGTTTTTCCTATAGTATAGTTTAATTTTATTTTAGGAATGGATTGGATTTTAGTTTATCATACTAAGATTGACTACATAACTAAAGAGGTTTCTTTAAAGAATGATTTTTAACATGGGTACATGAATGAACCCTTGAATTTGATATCATATCAGGAATCTTAAAAACTAGTAAAAGATAGAAATGAATGTTTCCATGCACATATTGTTGAAAATAAGGGATGTGTTGTGATTAATGATGTGCCATCGGTAAATGAGTACCATGATGTTTTTCATGATGAGTTTCCTGGTATTATACTAGATTGGGAAGTTTAATTAATTGTTGACTTAGTTCCTGATGCTAATTTGATTTCAAAACCCCCTTATCAAATGGATTAAATTGATCCTTTAGAGTTAAAGACGAAATTGTAGTAGTTATTAGATAAAGGATTCATAGGACCTAACCCATTTACCTATGGTGCTATTGTCTTAATTTTTTTTAAACATATGTTTCAATGAGGCTTTTCATTGATTATAAGGAATTGAGTAACATCACTATTAAGAACAAATATCCTTTTCCTCATATCGATGATTTGTTTGATCAGCTCCCGAGAGCATGGTATTTCTCCAAGATTGATTTGGGATCGGGGTACCATCAATTGAAAATAAAATAAGAATTCATTCTGAAAAACGAATTTCATACTAGATATGGCCTACATGAATTTATAGTTATGCATTTTTTAACAAATTCACCTATTGTATTCATGGATTTGATTAATTGAATTTTTTTGTGAGATCATGGATAAGTTTGTGGTTGTGATATTTGAAGATATTTTGGATTATTTCAAAAGTAAATGGGAACATTAAATTAGTTAATGGATTATCTTTCAGACCATAAAAGGGAAGAATATGTATGGAATATTCATCTTGTGTGAGCTCTTGTTACAACAAATTTCATTCTTTGGTCACATTGTTTCAAAAAAGGAATCGCTGTTGATACTACTAAAACAAAATTTGTTGAAGAATGGGCAAGACCAACAAATATAACTGAGATCCATAGTTTTCTTGGTTTGTCAGGTTATTACGAGAGGACTGTTGAGAATGTTTCAATGGTTTTCTAGTCCAATGACTATGCTAACTCAAAAAGGTGTTATGTTCTTTTAGACAAAAAAATGTGACGACTGTTTTTAGGTATTGGAAATAAGATTGGTGAATGCTCTAGTTTTGGCACTGCCTTCTTGAAATGGTGAGTTTGTTATTTATAGAGATTCTTGGTTAAAAGGACGTGGTTGTTTCCTTATGTAGACTAATCAGGTAATTTCTTACAGATCATGTCAGTTGAAACATCATATGTTAAATTACCCTACAAATGATTTGGAATTAGATGTTGTTGTTTCTGATTTAAAATTTTAGATGGATCATTTGTATGAAGTAAAATGTGAAATATATATAGAAAAAAAAGTTTTATGTATATATTCACTGAAAAATAATTGAACATGTGACAGGGGAGATGTTTGGAATTAATCAAGTATTATTATCGCATTATCCATTAAAAACCAAGAAAGAAAAATTTGGTGGAAGATTATTTCATCCCAAAAATTAATGCTTCAATAACCTTGATACATTTTGAACGAGATGTTTTGGTTTTTTATTTGATTAACATTGGCATAGATGTTATTGGTTCATGTAATTCATCTATTTTGTTTCAGGTGTCAGGGAAATCATATTTATCATACAGAATAAAGAAAGTGCAGAAAGAAGACAGTGAGTTGCAGAAAAAGGTATATATTGTTCAGAAGGTTATGTTTTATAATATTAATGTAGATAATTATTGTTTTTTGAGGTTTGGGAAAATATAATTAGTGCCTTGTGATCACATTTGAAGAATGAGTTGTCATGCGAACTCATAGTGCCTCGTTTTCATTTCCTCCTAGAAGTAAAAAATTTACAGAGATATTCGGGAGTTTTATAGGTGGTTTTGAATTAATAGAGATATTTCTGATTTTAGTATGAAATTTTTGACATGTCAGAAGGTTAATGAAGAGCGGTAGTCTCCAAAATGGATTCTTTAGTCATTACTAGTTCTAGAGAGGAAAGGGAAAAAATTTATCTATGGACTTCATTGTGGGATTACCAAAGACATCTCAAGGTAATAATGAAATCTAGTTTGCTGTTGATCAGTTGACTAGATCTACTCATTTACATCCTATTCGACATACATTGTCTTTAGATCATCTTTTTTGGTTGTATGTTAAAGATATATTCAGGTTTCATGGAATTACCACTACATTATATCTTATCTTGATCCCAGTATTACTTCAAATATGTGGAATGGCCTTAAGAAGTCGTTGGGTACTAAATTAAATTTTAGTAAAGATTTTCATCTGAAATTAGATGGGTTTTTAGAATGAACAATTAAATAATTTTATGATTTTCCATGTGTTGGTTCACTGGATTACTAAGGAATTTGGGACCAAAATCATTCATTGGATAAATTTTCATATAATAACAGTTTTCATTTCAGTATACAGATGTCTCTATTTGAGGAATATTCTAGAAGGCATTTTCAAACTCCAGTATTTTGGGATGATGTAGGTGAAAGGAAGCTGATGGGTCCAAAATTGGTAGAAGAGATGGAATAAAAGGTATAGTTGATTTATAAGAACATGAGAACATATCAGAGTAGGATGGAAAGTTATGTGGATAATTGAAGAAAGGATCTCCCTTTTGAGGTAAGTGATCATTTCTTTCTCAATGATTCTCCATTGAAATGTTTGATGCATTTTGGAATTAATGGAAAATAGAGTCTGAGGTTCATTGGTCCTAATGATATCCTAGAGAAAGTTAGATCAGTTTTATATAGAGTGGATTTACCTACACTATTATTCTAGGTACAAAATTATTTTCATATTTCAATGTTGAGAATGTATATGCCAGATCCAACTCATGTTTTGAGCCCAGAGGTAGTTCAGTTGTAAGAAAATATATTTTTTGAGAAATAACAAGTCCAGATTTTTGACCATAGAGTGAAAGTGTTGCGGGATAAGCTAATTCACCATGTATTGTATTGATGAAAAAAATCATATTGTTGAAGAGGAATCACGGGAATCTGAAAATTATATGATAAATAAATACCTTTATATATTTCATAAGTGATAAAAAATTGTGAGGACACAATTCTTAAATGGAGTGATGGATGTAACATCCCAAGTAAATAATTAATAATACAATTTCATATTTATTAATATTTTTGAATTTATTTTTAATTTTATTTTAAAGGGGTCTCTATGTTCGATGGCTTACCTGATATGCAACAGCGAGTTTTTTTTCAAATCTAACATTACAAACTAATAATATAAGATTATTAATGTAAATGTTAGTTAACACCTAGCCATTGAATTTGTAGGAATGTAAAGAACAAACTAAAATATTATTATACATGTTTTTTAAATGTGTTTACATTTATCTAATAATTTTTAGTGGATTAAAATATGATTTAATATAATTTTAAGCATAAATACTCTAATATTCACAAAAAGTTCGATTCGACGCCTTTTGATGGAGAACACTCATTAAATATAGTTTGGGTAATTTTAATATATTTTATTTGAAAAAATAAAATTAGTTTTTTGGATTTGCGACATAAAAATTTTCATTGGGTAAATTTTTGATATTTTTTTGATAATGTTCATTTTTAATGAATAATGAAAATACTGTATTTTAATTCAATATTAACTTGTAATATAAGTAGTATGTATGGTTATATTGCCTTTTTAATTGGTTTTAAAGGGTAAATAGAATATATATTTACCATATAATCCAATTTATGTCATTTTAATTAATTTCACATTGACATAGTATATAAACAATTATCAATCTTTTGATTCTTATTGTTTCCTAAAAACCCGCCTTTTGTATTAACAGAGGGAATTAATTTTAAATTAATATCTGCCACTTTTTTGTTTTTAATTTGGTAAAATTGACATCATTTTTTAATTCATAATATCAAATATATTTTATACTAGATCTTCGGTATTTTTCGGGAAAACAACAATTTTTGATGAACAGTGAAACCACTTAGTAGTAGTTAAAAAACATACCTTTTCATTTAAATGAAATTTTACCGCTTCTGTGAGTTGAATATAGAAAATAAAACATACATTGTTGTCATTATTAAGTAAAATTTGGTTCAATAATATGAATAGAATTTTTGGTGAATATTATCTTTTGACTTCTATTTACCGTGGTTAATGGTAAATATGGTAATTTTAGGTAAAAGGAATATCATAATAATACAAAATTACATTAAAACTAGTCTTAACCTTATTTGTTGAGGTATTTACGTCCATATAAATATTTTGGTAGATTTTTGGGACCCCATGGGGCCACATGGGAGGGATAATGAAACTTTATATTAATTAACATAAATTAATGACAAAAATGACCAAAACAAATAAATTTTAGTAAATAAATACTTAATTAAGTTTATATATGATATATTTTCAACAATAAATATTAATATGAATTATAAACATATTTACTAAATCATGATATTATTTTTTTATAATTTTTAGACATCAAATAAATTAAATTATTTATGAAATAATAGTGATGTAGTATTTACCTCATTAATAAATGATTTAAATAAATTATATTATAAATATATAAAAATTATTCAAAGAATGTGAAATTCCAATTGGAGGATTTTATTTATACCATGAGTCATCTTATATTTGAACGTAATTAGTTTTGGACGTTTATAAACTGATTATCATTATATAATAATGTAATATTTTTACACTTTCTTAAAAAGTCCCTCATCTCCCTTATAAAAAGACCTCACTTATAACTCATTCCTCGCACCTCTCAAGACTGTATTATCATCCTAACTCTTCCCAATTAATCTCCCTACATTCCTTTTCTCATCTTAGAAGCCATAATTTAGGCATAACTCATTTAAAGAAGTCCTTCTGGTTCAAACCAAAGGTAGTTACCCAAATTAAAGGTAACAATTTCTCTTAAATTCTTTTGTATTATTTTGATTTATATTACTTCTCCAACACATAAAATCTTTTTATTCATTTCTTTCCTAAAAAACCATTGTCCTCAATATACTAGGATATTGTTATATTAATTATTTTACATACACTTACACACACCTCCATCTAATGGTTGAAGAACATACTGTTTATGTGGATGTCAAACTAACTCCAAACGAAACGATGATTGTTAGATTATCTCCTACGACCTATCGTGGTGGCCATTAAAATGGAATGGTATTTATATATGATATATATTATGTTCATGTTTTATTTATTACTTTTTATTTAACATTTTATCTTACCTTTATGGTTTCCAAAATGGGTAAACGCGATAATTTAATTTGAGGAAGTGCGGACTACCTTCAACTGAAAGTGATATGACTCGTTAATTCCATATGTGGGATGTATAAAAGGTAGTGTAAATTATATAATATATGATACTATACTGGAATTATAATATAGAATTAAATAATTATGTTTTAATTACATTAAAGTATGAAATAGAAATGAAAGTAGTGTTCATGTGTACATACGACTTACCGTCTCCATGAATGGTGCATTTCATTTCTTATATTAAAATGTTTTGTACTATAATAAATACATATATATATACTGGATATATAATATATATATATATATAATATATCTAAATAATTAAGATCATTATAGATATAATGGAAATTTGACCACATGGACTACTTGTAATTATAGGTGTTTATTTTTTGGCTCAAGTACCAAATATCAACAAAATGACCTTTATTAACATAAATGATTACATAATGTTTATAACAAGTAACATGTGATATAAAATAAATAGTAAACATGGAATATATTTTTAGGCATGTATAAATTATCATTATTTTATTATTCATGAGATTAAGAAATGATCGATTCAAGTCGGGCACGAGGTAAAGGACTTCGTCTCAATCTCCTTTCATTGATTCATATTTTATTTTAATACCCTAATTTCATTTATATGTTGTATAAAAATCATTGTAATATCATTTCATTCAAATGGAATCTTTTTCTTTTATGTGTTTTACTAAACAACAAAATGGAATTTTTTTTATGTAAGCAGTGACAATGACCTTTTTTCGCCGCACCAAGAATTATTTGATCTTTGGATTCCTTAGAAGCCATAGTGTTTTTGTAAAAGGAAAATGAATACAAACTAATTTTTATGTATTTTTGTTTTTAAAATGGTTTTTATAATGGATTTGTTATTTGAATATACTTAAATGATATATTGTTATTGAAATGTAGTAATTTTATCATTCCTTTAGGTCTATTTTATATTTTATGAATATGTTATGGTTATTGGTCATTGTTTACGTATACAGATGGTTTTGTGATAAACCTAGGGTGGGTGAGCTCGAGATATCTCTCCAAAAAATTCTGTAACGTGATAGAGGTAAATGTGATTATTTCTCCTATGATATTTAGATAATATATTCTGATGGGTATTCCAACGTCACTCCCTATGTAGCTTTGATAGATACCATGTAAGTATGATATGAATTCTATAAGTACCTTTATGATTTGTTATTAATATGTGTTATTCATAAATCATATGTTTTCATGTGGTAAATAAAAGTGTTTATGTATTGTATGTATTGATGGACTAATGATTTCTTTCTTATTTTATAACCCTTACTTTTCGTTTTATGCTCATCCTATGATTTGAAATGAATTTCACAATACATAAAGATGAATAAGGTCATGGATGATATCAAGGAAAATTATTGCTCCCTAAAACATGGAACTAGACATGAATCTTTTTTTAAGTGTTTTTATTTTATGAAAAAATGCACACAAGGTAGAATTGTCCACATGTAATATTTAAGTTGTTATGTAAATGTTATAACATAATTCTATAAAACTTTACACCTCAAAAGATCCTCAATGTTAATTATAAATTTAATTAATGAATATGTAACGTTTAAATCATGGTACTTATACTTATTATGTTTTCACAACATCTTCCCATCTACATAACCACATCCAAAATGAATTATATGAGATAAATGTTCCCAGAAGGTAACACCTAATTCCTATTTTAATGAGAAAAAAATATTTTTTATTCAATAAAATCCCAAAATATAAATTATATAACATCAAAATATAATACCATAGAATCATTTATTTTATAGATAGAATAGAAAAATTTCCATAGAGGTTTAATGATTTAGGTGTTGGGGTTCTTTTTAAAATTGATATTGAGTGGTAGTTTATTAAATAACAAAAAATTATCTAAAATAAGAAGTCGATATTATCCAATGGGACACAAAAATTGATTAATATTTAGGTAAAGGGGTGATTAATTAACGAGACACCTCAATCAAAAAAAAATTAAATATATTTTATTCTGTTTACCCCCATTGATAATCAATTTTAGTATTTTAATTATCACCATTTGAAATTTTTTTGAAAGTAGTTATTTTACCAATTACTAATATAACAAAATACTACAAAAAATATAATTTTGATCTAATTATTATAAATATAAAATTATGTTTATTAACATTTAATTCAATGTGAGTGTGATATTAATTCTAAAACATGAAATTTCAATTCAAAATACCACTTTATATGGCTAACTATGGAGAATTATTTCAATATTCATTTCAACTATGAAATTAGGTAAAAAATATTACATAATGTCAAATACTTTGATTACAAATATGAAATACATTTTATGAAACGAAATTCATAGGATAAGAGAAAATTAATTTCAAACAACCCAACTAATCACCGTGAAAAATTAGTTTTCAAGGTGTGTAATTTTCTGGGACACGATTATAAAGACCCACCTTTAAAAATTACATAATCATGAATTAAATGACTAATTAACATTGATGTTCTTTTCGGGTTTAGAGTTTTAAATAATTAATAAATAACTATTACATATTAAATGATTAAAAATCATACACTTCTACAATGTTTCAAATAAAATTCATAATATAAAAACTCTTGAAAAAAAAGATTCCTGTCATGTTCCATTTTTAAGACATCATGACTTTTCCATGATCTCATCCTTGACCCTATTCAACATTATGTCATGTGAACAACAATTAAAAAACATGGAATTAGAATAAAAATCTCAGTAAAGGATACACAAAGAAGGAAAACTGTTAGTTTTTTTCAAAACAAAAAGTAACCCATGAATACTTTAACATAAGTAATATTTTTCACCTTTATGAAGTAGTAAATACTCTTCACTGAATAAAAGATCACTACATACCCTTTTGTAACCAAAAGATTAACATAAAACCCAGTTCAATAACACCTCACTTATAATGTTAACTTGGGACATAAACATACATTAATTGAATAACCACATGGTCGACATCCACACATATCACAAAATGTAATAGTCATACAGTCGAATTCCATACCCAATGTATTGGATGTTATAACATAACCACCCGTCCAGGTATATCACGGCACCACCAATCATATGGTTTGTCACGTAACCACCCGTTAAAGGTCCAAGTACCATCATAACACATAAATATTTCAAATATAAACATTTCACTAAAAACATTTCATTTGAAATCACAAGATGTAATTTCAAGATATTGTAACAATCATTCCATTTTCATAAACCATTTAAAAAAAGATTTCTGAATCAAAGTGACCCATACCACTTGGATGCTTTTAATTTAATTTTAATTTTAAAACATTAATATCCATATAAATAAATACTCATAGAAATTTTTAAAACATGGACATTAAAGATAATGATTTATAATAATAAATTTATAGAACATTAAAAATGATATTTTAGTTAAAGAGTTTTTAAAAAAATGCGAGGATCTTGAATACAAATAATTGAGGAATAACATTTAATCCTAACAATATAATATCATGAGAATAAAGTTATTCATGATATAAATGACAAAGGATAGTATATACACCATATAAGAGTGAATTGGAGCATAATAACAATAAAGATTTAATGGAAATATAAATTTAGATGAAATCCCTTATAAAGACAGTATCTTTAAATTAAGGATAAATCCATCACATAATTATGTGTGAAAAAATTAAAGACACCCAATATAAATGGATATTATTTGTAAAAAATTAGAGTTAATTTAGATATATTGTTAGGATGATATATTCAAGAAGTAAATGTTTAACCCAAAGAATTGAAATTGTGTTATCAAGTTCCCTTGCAAAAATTCAAAACCCTAACAGCGTCACATTAAAATTCAAAAAATGTTTTGATGAGATAAAAAGGGTATATAATCACATTGACATAAAAATTTCATCAATTAAGATATAAAATAACACATCCAAACATAGTAAGATGTAAATTAAAAGACATAACAAAAAAGATGTCTTTTAAAAAGAGGAGGGTGAATGGTTCCCCTTCTGATATGGTAACATACAAAACTTATGCCACATGACAGAAGAACCATATAATGTAGATGTAAATACACATAAATTAAGGTATATTACACTACTATTAGAATCATGGGAATTACATACACCACTTAAAGGAAATAGTGACCAATATAGCATTAATCTCACAGGAATAAAAAGTGAGATAAAAACCCGTTACCTCATTTTAATCAATCGAGTCGTATGACCAAAAGATAATAACCACCAAATGAATCACACAATACCATGAATATAAAAATAATAATGATAATATATATCAATGTATGTAAACATTACACCACATTCAAAAAATAAGTGGCGAACAGTGGAAATGTCGCCGAATTAAAAGTGAGATAAGAAATCCCCTTACCTCGTGTTCGACAGGACCTGTTCGTTCTTTAATAACCTGAATAATAATCTAAAGTTAATTTATACTTTTTTAAGAAAATTTTTAAAGTTTATTATTTATTTCATATCACTTATTACCATGTTATAGACATTATGTAATCATTTAAGTTAATAATGTTCGTTTTGTCGATATTTGGTACTTGAGTCAAAAATGAACCCCATATATGTTCAAGTTGTTCACATGGAAAAAATTTAATTATATATATAATTATATTCATGATTTAGATATCATATTTATATAATATATATCCCATATATACATGTATTTATAATAGTACATAACACTTGGAGGTAAGAAATGAAATTCACCGTTCATGTATTTATAATAGTACATAACATTTGTTGTCAATGAGGTATGTTGTTGTCAAGGAATTTCAAGATGTGAATGACAAAGGATGTGATGGTGTTGGTGAGGAATGGAGAATGTCCATGGTACTAGGATGCATGTCACTTAGGAGATTCACTAAGTGACATAGGAGATTGTGGTTGAAACATTCTCTATGTATATCAGACGAATGAAGAACTGATCTTAATGTTTCAATACTTGTATCAAGATGATACTAAGTTACACCACTTGAATAATGGATGATGATGGAGTATCATCATTACATCTGACGATTGATGAGCTGATCTTTATGTTCTAAGAACTTGTATCAACTGGATACAAAGTCACAACAATGTTAGAAGGCCGTGTATTGTATTGACAATGCATGAGGAGATGAAAGGGATCCATCCACAAGTTCTAAGTGGATGAAGTGGTTTAATGAAGTCCATGCACTATCACTTAGTGCATGTGAATTTGAAGTTGATCCAATTGATCTCTGATTAGATCAATGAAGCACATTGAAGAAATCATTGATTCAGGAGTTCGTTTGAAGATGAAAAACCTTCAGTAATTCCATTCCAATGTGATGAATAAATGTTGAAGAGAATTGGAGGAATTCTAATGAAGAAGACGAACAGATGAGGGGAATGTCTTAGAAGATGGATTGAATGTCAATTCGCATTTACACTTGTCACTTTGTTTTTCTTAACAAAGCACTTCTGTTTTTAAGTAGCAAAAAATAGCCACCAAGGAAGGCCAGCTGAGGGTCATCACCCATGGATCTTGTGGGACTCGAGGTCACCACGCCCATGGGGAACCCTCAGGCCAAGGCAGCATATCCCTGAGGCAGAAGAGGTCGGGGCCGTGTATTAGCCCTGAGGCCACGCGATGATGAAGCCCGCGCTGCGTGAGCACGAGGAGCGCACTCGTGTGTGCATAGGGGGCGCATAGCGCGCCTGCGAGGAGAAGAGGTGGGCGCAAGAGCGCGCCCGAAGAGAGAACACGGTGCGGGGTGGCACCGTGGAGGGGGAAGTGAAACTGAGCGTTGAAAGGGAGCGCTAGGTTGATAAGCCGCAGAAAAACCGTGCTCCGTTTCGATGTGGGACGCGAAAAATCTCCAGCAGCGGATCCTGGCCGCTCGATTGATTGAGCGCCAGATCTTGGCTACACATCTAATCCACTGCGGCCCATTCAGATCCAGGCCGTTGAAAATTATTTGACCGCCTGATCTGATGGCTCCCCGTCCGTCTCCTTCCTCGAGCTCAGCCGAAGGCCACCCGCGACGTCGCCTGAACCAAAGGCCATCCAACCACCGGATTTCGAGCTCCCGGCCACCTTTGAAGGAGCTGAAGGTTCCATTGTTCTCGTCTGTCCATGAGGAATACATTCATGCATAAAAATACACATGCATGCAATAGGAGAAGAAATCTGCATGAGGCCGAACAAAACCGAAGGTCCGAGGCCACGTGGAGTTTATTCTTTGCATGAATCGGGATAAACAGAGGCATGTGTACGTTTCCATGCACATGCATGAAGAGGAAAATAATGAAGGAAAAGAACCCGCATGAACAGAGGAGAAAAAGAATATTTCAAAGAATCTTGAAGATTCGAAATCTTCGGGAGATCAAAGATTTAGCGCACACGGATGATCCGAGACGTCTCTGCCTATAAAAAGAGAGGTCGAGCACTTGTTTAGCTTGCTGATCCTTTGATGAAAATTTGAAGTCCCGTGAGTGCTCTCTGCCTCACGAAGAAAGAAGCCCCGCGCATTCTACTTGTGCGGCTGAGGTTCCTTTCGTGCACACTTACGTGAAAGAAGAAGAAGGATTCCATGTACGCCTTCCCCTTGCGCGCCAGGAAGACCCGTGGCCGCAACATCTTGCGCGCCCACGGTTGAAGCCCGCACCCCTGCGTGGCAGGAGGTTACTTGCCTCTTGTGCCTTGTGCACCTGTGCAACAGTGAAGACAGAGGAGTTGGCCGCACCTTGCATGCCTCCTTTGAAGGCAGTAAGGGTTCAGGTTGTTTATGTGCCAAGGCAAGAAGGCCCTACCGTCATTGGGTGCAAAGTAGGAAGACCCCAAGGCCGAGACACTTGTGCTTGTGTGCCAAGTGAAATAAGAAGAACCTACGGGTGCTGTGTGTGCACCCATGTGTACCTTGTGCGCTTTGAAGAAGAGGAGAAGAGGTCTCACCTTGCATGCCTTTAGTTGGTTGTTGTTCGGGTTGTGTGTGCAAGACAAGTGGAAGTGACTTTGGCTAAGTGTGTGCACAAAGAAGGAATTGGCCGAGGCTTACACAAATAACTACACCAAGTTGTGTGTGGCAAGTGAAGAGGAAGATCGAGGCCTTAGTGGCTTGTGTGAAAAGTGAACAAGAGGAGGCCGTAGCCCTTGTGGGTGCACAATTTGATGAACAAACTAAAAGAACACTAAAGTGTGTGTGTGCAACAAGAAGAGGAGGAGGCCAACTCATGTGTGTGCTAAAGTGAAACAAGTGTGTGATAAGAGACAAGGAGGCCAAAGCCTAAGTTTTTGCAAATAGGTTGTGCACACATAGAAGAAGAAGAAGACACTCACACAAAGTACAACACACATTTAAGTGTGTAATCAAAAGGAATAAAATGTGTGAAGGACAAGAAAAAGGTGTTTGCTAAAAGTGTTACACCCTTTGTGGGTTTACTTCACCAAGAGAAGAAGAAGGGGAGTGCATGTTTACATGCATGCACGTGCACACGTGAAAAAAGCTGAATCAGGTTGTGTGCATTTTAGAAGACCAAGAACAAGAGTTCTTGAAGAATATTAATAGGCCATGCAGTCAGTGCATGAGGAACCAGAGATTACATGCATTCAGTGCATGAAGTTGAACTGAACTGAGACTGGACCAGACTGAAGTTAAAGACATCAATTGTCTGAGTATTCAGTAATTGGAGAAAAGCCAGGTCATCCTTAGAAGAAGGAGATAAATCCTGAGCAAGACGAGAAGACCTGTTCACCACAAGTGATCAGAAGAAGAGCAAGGCCAGCAGCCTTTATCCCAGGCTGCTGAGGATACTTGAAGAACATAAAGTGAAGAATAGCTACTTGTGTGACTCGACGAGCTAGGAGAAGCCCCCTGTGAGACTCAGGGAGGACGAAGTCTTCAGTGGGATTATGGAGCAGGCCAGTGGGACTCTGGTAACACTGTGGTACGTAGTATAAAGACCCTCCTGTGGGACTCAGGAGAGATACAGTGGGATGCTGTATCGACCATTGTAATTCTAACAAGTTATAATGTAGAAACAATGTTGGGGCGTATAACCAACATGGCAAGGATGTAGGCCTTTGGTGGAGAACCTTGTAAATCCTTGTGTCCTGTGCCTCTACATTTACTGCATCATTCGAGGAAAGGCTGAGAGATACAAGAAGAGTGGATCGAGGCCTTAACAATCCATAGAGGTTTAATTGATAAGGAATCAATTAGTAAAAAGTTTTAAGGGATCACTGATTCACCCCCTCCCCCTCTCAGTGATTCACACTGATCTGGGCACTTCAATTGGTATCAGAGGGTGGGTTCCCTCTAAAAGATCCAAGGGAGTCGTTATGATGTTCAGATTTGAGAAAATGAGCAACCAGCCTCAAATAGAGATATCTTCCAAGACTCAAAAAAATAGAAAGAAGAAACAGGAAAAGAAGATGAAGAAGAAGGTTGTTGCAATCAGAGAAACTCCTTCTATGGAAAGAAATGTGAAAGTCATATCAGATGACAATTCCTTTTATCATTCTTCTGAGAAAGCCTGTCCTAGCTGTGATGAAGTTGGAACAATGAAAGATCTTCAATTTGCAATCGAATATCTTCAGAAGACAGTCCCCAAGGAAATGTCAATGTGTATAGCTACAGGCATCCTTGATCTTCAAGAAGAAAAATTACAGCTAGAAGAAGAAGCCAATACAATGGAAGATCAGTTGGCTAAAAGGGTTGCCATAACCAACACTCTCAGAAAGCTGGTGAAGGCTAAAGATGAAATTGTTTCTCTTTGCAATGAAAGATATGAAGACACTGCTGAAGAATTGAAAAGAAGCCTTTCTGAGAAAGAATTCATTAAGACAATGGTCAAAGAAGTTTTCCATGCACTGGAAAAATTGCACAGAGTTTCAATGATTGTCAGAGATGCTCAAATTGAAGACAAAGTCAAAATGGTGAAGGATCTTGACAACTCATTGCATGAAATAAAGAAGGTGCATGAAGACCAATTAGAACAGCTAAAAGAAAAATGGGAAGGTAGGCTAATATTGGTTGAGGATAAGAAGAACTCCCTCAACATGAAATGCTTTGAACTAGAGGTGATATTGAAAAATCTGCAATCACCCAAAGCTGAAGCCTCCCAGTTAGCTGAATAGAGAAATGTTGATTCTCAAGTATGCATTGAGCAGGATGATTCTAAAAGAAAGACATCCTCTAATAAAAGGGAAACAACTTCTAAAAGGAAGGTACCATCCATCTCATCTTGTACTAATTCTTCTAATTGTGTTTCCACAAAAAGTGCAGGATGGAAGAATAATTCCAAACAAGTATGGATGAAGACAATGAAGAAAGAAAGCTCTCCTGAAGCAGCACAACAATTCAAAAAAAGTACCCTACAATCAGAAGGAATCAAAAAGTCAAGATTTGTGGGTTAGTGTTGGTGTAGTAAAAAGTATGGGCACTGTGCAAAGGATTGTTGGTACAATCCACCGAATTCCAAAGCACAGAGGAAGGCCATGCCTAGGGGGAGCAATACAGAAGAAAAGAAGCAGCATCCACAGGTCCAGAGACATCTCTTTACTGCAAATAGATTTGGATGACTTGACAACATATGGGATGATTGCAAAAGTGGTCAAATAGATACATGTCAATCTCCAACTGTATCCAGAGCTCAAAAGAAGAAAAGATCACAGAACCTGGCTCCGAAAGAATCCTTGGGAAGCAAGAAGAAAGTTGAAGATGCTCCCAATAAGGTTTTGAAAAATGAAAATATGTCCTTGGAGTCTAAATCCATGAAGGGTGATGCATCTAGAAGGACCACCATGAAAACATGCTTCTACTGTGGAAAGAAAGGGCACACCATGGATCTTTGTGAACAAGCCATGGAACTGAATAGAAGCAGACTGGACTCAAAAATACGATCAATCCAGAAGAAGAAGAAGTTATTGATTGAAAATAAGTTGCCTAAGAAAGGTAGCTTAACAACATCAAAAGAACCATGTGGAATTTCCAAAACTGAGGCCTCACTCCCAAACGACTTGTTAGTCATATGGCCTAATCAGTTGCAACTTGCCAGAGAGCTGCAGAGAGCTGAAGAGAGAGCACTGGATATTGCTAAGGCAAAAAGGAAACAAAATATTTCACATGAAGATGTGTTGAGATCCACACCAGCACAAACATCATTGAAGGTCAAATGTGAAAGTGTGAAGAATGGTGAAAATGGGACATCTCGGTTGAGAGAATCTTCTCAACCTTATTGTTCACATTGACAAACCAAGGAGGTTCCATATTATTCCCTAATCACTTTTATTTACATATGCTAACATTACAGGGAATTGAAGATGATGATCATTCTCAACTGGAGGATGGTTTGGACAGAATGGAGTGCACCCCTTTAGGGGGAGCCAATATGAAGAAGATGGGATTCTTAGATTAATACCATCTTGACAAAAGTAAAGGTATTCTAATCATACTTTCATCCCTTGTTTCTTAATTGAGTTTATCATGTCAATTAAGGGGGAGTATAGATTGAAGACAAATGGATGAAAGGGGGAGCTTTATCTTTGCACTGAACGTTCTAATGAGTTTTGTGAAGTATGTGCAAGATTTAGCAATTCATTGTTATATCTGAAAAATTTCAAACCCCTGAAGCATGATCTCACATGTACAGTGAATGTTAGACATCATTGAGTACCTTGGTTACATCACTCTTGTTTTCTACACCGGGTTAGCCCAAGTAGACCTAGAGATGATTTACTAAAGGTTCTTTGCTAAAGAGAACATGTGACATCATCCCTCTCTCAGTGTTTTTCAAGAAAATACTTTTCAAAGGGAGGAAGAGATTTTGGAAAGAGAACCACACCACACCTTTGCATTTGATTGCCAATAAGGGTAGAAAATATTTGCACACATATTGAACCATTCATATGTGGTCTAGTATATTGCCAACAAATACAAAGGGGGAGATTGAAGTGCACTGTGTTGCATTTGTTGTCAATGAGGTATGTTGTTGTCAAGGAATGAATGGATGGATGTCAAGGAATGTCAAGATGTGAATTACAAAGGATGTGATGGTGTTGGTGAGTAATGGAGAATGGCCATGGTACTAAGATGCATGTCACTTAGGAGATTCACTAAGTGACATAGGATGTTGTGGTTGAAACATTCTCTATGTATATCAGACGATTGAAGAAATGATCTTAATGTTTCAATACTTGTATCAAGATTATACTAAGTTACACCACTTGAAGAATGGATGATGATGGAGTATCATCATTACATCTGACGATTGATGAGATGATCTTTAAGTTCTAAGAACATGTATCAACTGGATACAAAGTCACAACAATGTTAGAAGGCCGTGTATTGTATTGACAATTCCTGAGGAGATGAAAGGGATCCATCCAAAAGTTCTAAGTGGATGAAGTGGTTTAATGAATTCCATGCACTATCACTTAGTGCATGTGAATTTGAAGTTGATCCAATTGATCTCTGATTAGATCAATGAAGCAAATTGAAGAAATCTTTGATTCAGGAGTTTGGTTGAAGATGAAAAACCTTCGGGAATTCCATTACAAAGTGATGAATAAATGTTGAAGAGAATTGGAGGAATTCTAATGAAGAAGAAGAATAGATGAGGGGAATGTCTTAGAAGATGGCTTGAATGGCAATTGGAATTTACACTTGTCACTTTGTTTTTCTTAACAATGCATTTGTGTTTTTAAGTAGCAAAAAATAGCCACCAAGGAAGGCCAGCCGAGGGTCATCACCCAAGGCTCATGTGGGACTCGAGGTCACAACGCAAATGGGGAACCCTCAGGCCAAGGCAGCATATCCCTGAGGCAGAAGAGGTCGGGACCGTGTATTAGCCCCGAGGCCACGCGGTGATGAAGCCCGCGCAGCGTGAGCGCGAGGAGCGCACCCGTGTGTGAATTGTGGGCGCATAGCGCGCCCGCGAGGAGCAGAGGTGGGCGCAAGAGCGCGCCCACAGAGAGAACACGGTGCGGGGAGGCACCGTGGAGGGGGAAGTGCAACTGAGAGTTGAAAGGGATCGCTAGGTTGATAAGCCGCGGAAAAACCGCGCTCCATTTCGATGTGGGACTCGGAAAAATCTCCAGGAGCGGATCCTGGCCGCTCGATTGATCGCGCGCCAGATCTCGGCCGCACATCTAATCTGCCGCGGCCCATTCAGATCCAGGCCGTTGAAAATTATTTGACTGCCTGATCCGACGGCTCCTCGTCCATCTCCTTCCTCGAGCTCAGCCAAAGGCCACCCGCGACGTCGCCTGAACCAGAGGCCATCCGACCACCGGATTTCGAGCTACCGTCCACCTTTGAAGGAGCTGAAGGTTCTATTGTGCTCGTCTGTCCATGAGGAATCCATTCATGCATAAAAATACACATGCATGCAACGGGAGAAGAAATTTGCACGAGGCCGAAGCAAATCGAATGTGCGAGGCCACATGGAGTTTATGCTTTGCATGAATCGGGATAAACAGAGGCATGCGTACGTTTCCATGCACATGCATGAAGAGGAAAATAATGAAGGAAAAGAACCCGTGTGAACAGAGGAGAAAATGAAGATTTTAAAGAATCTTGGAGATCCGAAATCATCGGGAGATCAAAGATTTATCCCACGCGGATGATCTGAGACGTCTCTGCCTATAAAAAGAGAGGTCGAGCCATCGTTTATCTTGCTGATCCTTTGTTGAAAATCCGAAGTCCCGTGAGTGCTCTTTGCCTCGCGAAGAAAGAAGCCCCGCGCATTCTACTTGCGCGGCTGAGGTTCATTTCGCGCACACTTGCATGAAAGAAGCAGAAGGATTCCATGTTCTCCTTCCCCTTGTGCGCCAGGAAGACACGTGGCCGCAACATCTTGCGCGCCCACGATTGAAGCCCGCACCCCTGCGTGGCAGGAGGTTACATGAACGGTGCTTGAACCTGCACCCTGTGTGGCTCTTGTGCCTTGTGCACCTGCGCGACAGTGAAGACAGAGGAGTTGGCCGCACCTTGCATTCCTCCATTGAAGGCAGTAAGGGTTCAGGTGGTTTATGTGACAAGGCAAGAAGGCACTACGAGCATTGGGTGAAAAGTAGGAAGAACCCAAGGACGAGACACTTGTTCTTGTGTACCAAGTGAAAGAAGAAGAACCTACGAGTGCTGTGTGGGTACCCAAGTGTACCTTGTGCGCTTTGAAGAAGAGGATAAGAGGCCGCACCTTGCATGCCTCCAGTTGGTTATTGTTCGGGTTGTGTGTTCAAGACAACTGGAAGTGACTTTGGCTAAGTGTGTGAACAAAGAAGGAATTGGCCGAGGCTTACACAAATAACTACACCAAGTTGTGTGTGGCAAGTGAAGAGAAAGCCCGAGGCCTTAGTGGCTTGTGTGCAAAGTTAACAATAGGAGGCCGCAGCCCTTGTGGGTGCACACTTTGAAGAACAAACTAAAAGAACACTAAAGTGTGTGTGTGCAACAAGAAGAGGAGAAGGCCAACTCTTGTGTGTGCTAAAGTGAAACAAGTGTGTGCTAAGACACAAGGAGGCCGAAGCCTAAGTTTGTGCAAAGAGCTTGTGCACACATAGAAGAAGAAGAAGACACTCACACAAAGTACAACACACATTTAAGTGTGTAATCAAAAGGAATAAAATGTGTGAAGGACAAGATGAAGGTGTGTGCTAAAAGTGTTACACCCTTTGTGGGTTTACTGCACCAAGAGAAGAAGAAGGGGAGTGCATGTTTACTTGCATGCACGTGCACACGTGAACAAAGCTGAATCAGGTTGTGTGCATTTGAGAATACCAAGAACAAGAGTTCATGAAGAATATTAAGAGGCCATGCAGTCAGTGCATGAGGAACCAGAGATTCCATGAATTCAGTTCATGAAGTTGAACTGAACTGAGACTGGACCAGACTGACGTTAAAGACATCAATTGTCTGGGTATTCAGTAATTGGAGAAAATCCAGGTCATCCTTAGAAGAAGGAGATAAATCCTGAGCAAGACGAGAAGACCTATTCACCACAAGTGATCAGAAGAAGAGCAAGGCCAACAGCCTTTATCCCAGGCTGCTGAGGATACTTGAAGAACTTAAAGTGAAGAAGAGCTACTCGTGTGAATCGAGGAGCCAGGAGAAGCCCGATGTGAGACTCAGGGAGGAAGAAGTCTTCAGTGGGATTCTGGAGCAGGCCAGTGGGACTCTGGTAACACTGTGGGACGCAGTATAAAGACCCTACTGTGGGACTCAGGAGAGATAAAGTGGTATGCTGTATCGACCATTGTAATTCTAACAAGTTATAATGGAGAACCCATGTTGGGGCGTATAACCAACATGGCAAGGACGTAGGCCTTTCGTGCCGAACCTAGTAAATCCTTGTGTCCTGTGCCTTTACATTTACTGCATCATTTGAGGAAAGGCTGAGAGATACAAGAATAGTGGATCGAGGCCTTAACAAGCCATAGAGGTTTAATTGATAAGGAATAAATTAATAAAATGTTTTAAGTGATCACTGATTCACCCCCTCCCCCTCTCAGTGATTCACACTGATCTGGGCACTTCATATTGATTCATAGGTATATTACAATTTCAGTATAATATAATATATAATACCATTATCTATATCCTTTATATGTCCCATGTATGTTATGAATGAGTCATATCACTTTTAGGGGGCGGTAGTCCGCACTTCCTCAAATGAAATTATCACGTTTACCCATAATGGAAACCATAAAGGAATGATATAAAAGAAAAATACATAATAATAAAAAAAACATAAACATAATATATATAATATATAAATATATTTTCATCTTAATGGACACAATGAGAGGTGGTAAGAGATAATCGAAAAATCATCGTTTCATGAGCTGTTAGTTTTCCGTCCACAGAAACATTATGTTCTTCACCCATTAGATGGTGGTGTGTGTAAGTGTAGTTTGAATCCTTCTTTTAAAAACATCCTAGTATATTTAGGATACTTGTTATGTTATAAATGAGAGTAATAAAAAGTTTTTAGGGTTATAGAAGTAAAATAAATGAAAAGAATTTAAGAGAATCCATTACCTTTAATTTGGTTAACTTCTTTTGGTTTGAACAAATATGGTTTTTTGAAATGACTTATTCCTATGGTTAGGATTCGAGGATGAAGAGATGGATGTAGAGATATTAAATGGTTAGAGTTTGGAGGAGAAAAAAACCTTGATAGGTGTATAAATTGGATTGAAATGGTCTCCTTTGATAAGGGGGGTGAGGGGCTCTTTAGGAAAGTGTGAAAATATTATTTTATTATATATTGGTATTAGGTTTATAAAGATCCAAAAATAATTAGAGTCAAATATATGTTGACACACGGTCAAAATAAAATCATCCAATACAAATTGGAAAGGTTTTGGACGTTATGTTAATATATATATTATTATTTATTTAGATATTTTATTAATGAGGTATATACTGCATCATTATTGTGTCATAAATAATTTAATTTATGTGATGCTTAAAAATTAAAAAAAAATTCTATAATGTAGGAAATCTTTGTGGATTTCCAAATAATATTTTTAGTCGAAAATATGACTTATATTACCCTATGTAAAAATTTATTTACTATAATGTTTTTCTTTATGTCATTTTTTCCTTTACACAGATTTAATTTATCTAAAGTGTCATTATCACTCCAAAGTCACTAAATGGGGTCCCAAAATCGACCCAAAGAAGCTCATGGTAGTAAGTTACTCATCCAATAAGGTTTGGACAAGTGTTAAGATAATTTGGAATTATTATAATATTCTTTTTACATTGAATTACCCTATTTACCATTAATCGCGGTAAATTAAAGTCAAAAGTTTCTTTTCACCAAATATTATTTTCATCTTATTGAATCACAAATTACTTAATAATAAAAAAACATGTATTTTATATTTTAGTAATTCTATTGACAGAAGTTGTAAAAATTCATTTAGCTGAAAAATTCATTTTTTTAACTACTACTAAGTGCTTTCACTATTCATAAAAAATGATGTTTTTTAGAAAAATACCAATAATATAGCCAATAATATATATTTTATTTTATGAATTCAAAATTTTTGTCTATTTTACCAAATTAGAGGCATATAATTTTCATTAATTAATTTAAATTTAATTCCCTTTGTCAAAACAAATAGCGTGTTTTTAAGAAACAATAACTATCAAAATATTGACACTGGTTTATGTCCAAATTCAAAGTGAAATTAATTCCAATAGCCATCATGTGATTAAATTATAAAAATATATTCTAATAACACTATAAAACCAATTAAAAATATAATCTATCCATATAAATAAATTATATTTAAACATAGTTTTGAATTAAAATACAATATTTTCACTATTATTTAACAAAAGAACATTATCAGAAAAATTCAATACAATTACACAAAGTATATTTTGATGTAAAATTAATATTTAATTCACAAATATAAAAAAAATATGAAAATTTAGTACTCATTATTTACCTGAGATGTTACATCCTTCCCCCCTTTTGGGAATTGCATCCTTGCAATTTTATAACTGGGCATGGAAACTTAATTGAAAGTTCTACATCGGAAAAAGAGTCAGTAAATAAATCACTTTAAAAGAAAGAAAAATAAGTACAAAGGTCTCCCCAGATAATCCCATAATACGATTCCATGTAGGAAAACAGTGATATGGAAGGGAAAAAACCATCATGTTCTGATGGAGTGTGATAGAAAACATGGTTATGAGAAAGTTAACCACCAGAAAATCACAAACTTGTGATGGGTTAAACAGTCATTGATTCCACAGTAAGAAAATTTAACGGTTAGTGTTTTTTTAATTTAATTTTCATAAAGTTCAGTAATTTATTATTGAGCATAACTAAAAACATATGGAAACATACATACTTTTCATGTAGACATTCATCATTTTCTAAATTTCTAACACAAACTCGTATATTCTCCAAATGATGAATATCCATGATGTCTTTTTCACATTAAATTTGCAATAATCATCTTCGATAGAATAACATAATCCACAAAAGACGATCTCTATGTTTCCCATGTATTTAGACCTTAAACAAAAAAAAAGATTAGTACAAGATCAAGTAATCCCCAAAAAGGATAATTCTTTACAAAAAGAAATATTATTCCAAATCCCCAAAATTCAACAAACAGTACCCTAAGATCAGCAAACACTAATCAATAAAAAAAATTCCTTACAATTTTTCAATATAATCCAAACTAACATTGAAAACCAAATCTTAGATGAATTTAATCCCATAGTCTTCCACAGTAAATCTTAACATTTATCACTAAATAGTATCGACTACTTTTAAAGTCTCATACTAAAGTGTAATTAACATAATAACATATTCTATATGATAGTTTAATAATTTCCATAAATAACCCAAAATTAACATATTAATAAGATCATCTAACTAAAAATAATTATTCATACTAACCAGGGACATCATGTAGTCAAGTGGTAGGTGATAAATCACAGTCTCCATTTGGTTGTGGGTTCAATTCCCACAGCTTTTTCTGACAGGACTGGTTGTCATGAGGTATGTGTGTTGTCCTTTTTAGAAAACTATATAATTTTATAACATTCCCAAAAAGAGATATATTCATCAAAAATAATCATAAAATATTTTAGCCAAAATGGTTATCTAATAACTTTCATTTTTCATCCCATAATGTATTAACCTGTAATTGCCTCAAATTCAAGGATCATATAAACATAAATTGTTCTTTGTAATTATATCTCCAAAAGAAAAGATAATTATTTCTTGAATCAAAATTTCATATATCAACCTTCAGGGTTACACAAACTATTAAAAGACTTCTAATGTAATCACATCATCAAAAGAGCCTTAATACTTTTAAGCATTTCACCATCCTAAAATCTATCATAACTCATGAATCCATTATATGTTGACTTCTTACTAATTCAACATTAGTCATGATACATTAACCATTATTTACCAATTTATTTTAAAAAATTTATTTCCTACCAAAAAATCATGATTCATATCCTAAGATTCAATAATGTCAGAACATTTGTAATGAAAAAATTTATTCCTTTCATTGGTCATTGTCAGTTTCTTCATCCTAAATTGGAATGGTATTTGGTATTAGTAGACATATATTTTTATGATCCTAGTGATCACATTCCCAAAACATATTCTTAGGACATCTGTTTGTATAATGACCATGCACACCACATATAAAACATTCAATTCATACCTCAGAAAGAACTTATTTCCCTTTCCTATAGTCACCTGGATGCTTCCCTTTTCCATGTAAGGTTCTTGCATTATGAACTTCATTACCACTTCTATAGAATCATTCAATCCCTTTTATGATTTTTCCTATGATTTTATTTTAACATCCTTAACACATTAGTTTTTTAATGAACATACCTTTATTATTATTACCTGGAATTCTGTATGGATTTTTTTCTTGCATATACAATGCCTTATAAAAATCATCAAGGTTCATTTGGTCAATTATGACACTAGATAGTTGGTTGGGAATAACCACAATATTTATCATTGCAGGTCTCATTCCATTCAGATTCTAATTCAGAAAACCATCAAAGTTTTCTTCATATCCACTGTAAAATTGGTTCCTGCTACATCCAGCCATTTACAAAAACCAAAATGGATAGTGTGAGTATATCATTAAAATCATAATATAATATCTTATAAGGAGGGTAAATACTTATTCATGTTATATTAAACTCATTAAAAATAACTATGACTATTTCTAATATGCTAACCATTATGGTTATGTCACTTATGCTTAGATAATAGCCTAACCTCTATAGTTATCTAAACCAGTTTTTGATACCAACAATAAGGACATGACCATAAACATTACATAATATTGAATTAAATGAATAATTCACATTAAGGATAGTTTTAGATTTAGAGTTTTATAGAATTTGGATATAACTATTGTATCTAAAAATATTATAAAGCAGACACTTCTACATAGTATCCATTTTTTTCATAAAATAAAAACTCTTGAAAAAAAGATTGATATCTTGTTCTATGTTTAAGAATCATGACTTTTAATTGATCCCATCTTTGACCCTATTTCACATTTTATCTTGTAAAAATCATTTCAAAAACATGGGATAAAAATAAAAATCTCAGTGAGGGATACACAAAGAATGAAAAGTATTAGTTTTTTCAAAAAAACAAGTAAACCATGAATAATTTATCATAAGCAATATTTTTCACCATTATGAAGTATTAAATACTCTTCAGTGAATAAAAAATAACTATTTACCCTTTTGTAACGAAAAGATTAACATATAACCGATATAAAGAACACATAAAATATAAAGGTAACTTGAGATATAAACATACATAAATTGAATAACCACACAGTCGACTACCACACGTATCACTAAATTGAATAACCAAATGGTCGACTTCCACACATATAACTAAATGTGGGTTGTAATGTTTTGTATGATTCTCTATTTTTTGGTATTATTATTATTTTTATATGAATTGTTTTTGGAAGGTTAAAAAATATCTCTAAAAATTCATCAACATAGATACAATATTTGTCCCAGAGTACATTCATTAGGGTAGTTTGGTTGCATTATTTTAGTAGTAGAATCCCTTGTCAACAACATAAACCATACTCCATATAGAGATGTGTAGCTAGAGAATTTATATTCTATCAAACCCATATTTGAATTCAAATATTCTCATCCACCTAATTATAAATGTGAAGAAGATTCTGCAGAGTTGTTTTTTTTCATGAATAAGATGATAGGGCCTTAAATTATCTTAACACTCTAGAATATCTTAATGTATTGTATGTCCAATACTTATTAATGTTTCCTAGATTGGAGTGGTGGAATATTGTGATTATATATAGAATTTATTAAACATTTTCTTAGAAATAATTTATGTTGGTCTTCATGAATTGTAATATGATGAGGAAGTTATGATATGAAATGTTTCTGAGTTCGTGGGTTTTGGTCAAGATGAAATATCAGATGATCAGTGTGCCAATAAATTTCCAAATTTGGTATGATTGAAATCTGGTCATGTTGGTAACGAAAATAGAAAGGTTGTATATTTTTTTTATTAACTAATACATTGTATAATTTATTCCTATGGTTAGTTAGTTTTCTTATTAAAAGATTCAGTATAAGGTTTTCTTAATTAATGTGGATCTGGGGACACAATAGAAAGGGAGAAAATTTTCATTCACAATTGATAATGGACATCCTTATCAGAAAATATGTTTCTCCTCATAGGTTTCTACTATGAAGAACCATGTCATTAAAAGTAGTTTTGTTCAATTTCTCAAAATATTTATGGTAATTTGGTAATATAGGTCACCTATGAAGGTTTTTCATGTCGTAGCACTTGAAATATAAAATTTTTCCTTGAATATCTTCTCTTTACTAAAGGCTAATATATGCTTCATGATAAAAGGGATCCATCAATAGGACAAGGAATGAAACATTTCGTCCAATGTAGTAGCATTAATTTCCTAGTAGTTAGATATAAAATATGGTAAACATTGATCCATCCCATTGTTTCTGAGGAGGGTGTGGAACCTGTTTGAGTTTATCCTTCTTATGGGTTACCTATTTTGGAATATTTTTATATATGATTCTTTGTTAATAAAATCTTTGGGAAATTAGTTTAGGTAATGTTTGGATTTATTTTATTTAAAACTTTTCATTTTCGTGATTTCTTTATTTTGTTCCTTGGTGTCCTCTTATTTTGACATGATGGTTAGATCTCACTTTTCAAAAATTTAATGATATCCCTTTTGATATAGTTGTTCCATGTTGTTCGCTAAAATATAATTTTTATCCCTAACCAATTATTCATTTATGAAAACTGATTATTTACATTGTATAATTCATAAATGTGGATATTTTATAGGCTATGTCCCCAATGGTTTTGGAATTTGAATTTACGAGTTCATTGAGGACTAAGGAATTGTTTTAAAACTCTAACATTACATTCGAGTACATACCCATTGTAGAAATACATTTATATTATCTTACATTCTTATGGATTATTTATATTCGATCTTCCTCCTTATTGAGTGGTTCATATCTCCATATTGGTATTAAGTGATGTATTTTCCTAATGTTATAGAATTTTGAGAAATGTATAATGGTTGGAAAACTAATGATATGTTTGAGGGTTTTATCTCCATTTTATTCATGTGTTAATATTGGTGTGTAGATATTATAGTTTTTTGAGTTTTTATCATTTAGTTGAGTCTAATTTCTAGAACTCATCTTGGTCACCTCATGATATTAGTGGGTATGTTCTTCTTCTGTCATCATGTTCTGTATTTCAAAATGTATGGTTTCTGGTAATATAATCTCTTATGGTGCAACATTTATGATATAAAATTACATGTTTTTATGTTTTTAACCAATTTATTTTAATATACAGTGATTTATTCTCTTTTGGGCTTGTTTCTTGATTTTTTCTGTAATTTGTTGAGGGTTTGTGGGACATTACATGGTTTGAGATAGCTTTTCACATGGTTAAAAAATTGTGAAACAAGGTAAGAAGTGGTTGAATGGTTTTTTAATGGCTCGATAATAGTTAAAAATGTTTGTAATGGGGTTTCATGAATTTCACATTGTGAAACTATGTATGCAACAGATTTTTGAAACTCTTCTAGGGGATTTATTTTTGTTTTGTAGTTTGATCCATTAATAATACTAACTATGAAACCCAACCCATAAAACCACTCACACAAAAATTAATTTTTTGAAAATATTAATTGAATTACCGAAACCAACATTATTATCCATACAATCCTACCACTAAATTCTAATATGATCCTTTATCATTTCGGATCCCTATAGATAAATTTTGGATCTCCAATCCTCATTTAGTAGTGGATGAAAGCATCAAATGATTTGATGAAATTATCTTTCAGAATGTTTTTTTCATCTTTATCTTGTATATCCATTTATATATTGATTACTTCTTCATAATGGTGAGGATATACATGTGTTTTTTATATAATTGAATACATTTTAGGATTTATAAATTCATTAACTCATCTCTCTTCTTTGAATTTCTATATTCCTTGATATGCTATCTCCAAAACAGACAACACATAATAAATTTATTTGAATAGATTTTTAATATTCCAAGTAGGTGTTTCTATGATTTTTAATAATTTTATAATTCCTTTCTCTTGATAATTCTCAAATACATGTTTTCTATTTTTTAACAAGTGATCTAAAATAATTTTCCATTAAATTCTTTATTAAAGAATCATTGATTCTAATCACATAAAATGTAATATGGTATTAATTGATTTATTGTAATCATGATATATATATATATAATTCTTGTTATTTGTTAAAATTCAATGATTTTATGTATTTATTTTAAATGATATTGTGAATAGTTTTTTTATAAAATTGAGTGCTTTGGTCTGGTATATTAATTAATATATGAATATCTTTAATTTGAAGTAATTGGATTTATATATTAGAAAATATCTAAATAGTTTGAAAATCATGATTTTTTAAAGGTCCAAGAACCACCTTTTAGTTATTTTGACATTGTTTTTGAATGTGTGTTCTTAAACTATTTGAATGAAATGATTTAATCACATGGAATGATTGTGTAAACCCATTTTTAGAAATATATTAAAATCATTAAAAATTATAGTAAATAATTTAAATATATTATAGTTTCATTGAAATAAATGATTATTTTAAAGGACCATGTATAATATTTGTGATGATTTGTGATGGATGCATCTATTATTACCCTTTTGAATGTAGAAAACGTTTAAGAGTATTTGAAATGAAATTGATGGTTCTTGATGGATCAATGTTGAATTTATGATTATTATCCCATGTGATAATCCCTTCCTTGAATTTGTTTTTATTGCTATACTTTTCATTTATGGGGGATAAAATGTATTATTTTCATTGATAGAGTTTGGGACGAGAGTGTGATTTTTCAATAAGTTTCCCCATGCGATCCTCATAACTTTCATATGTCAGTAATTTAATAGATTTTAATGGGGTATAAGAAATATATATGGGATGACCTTGATATATTCTTAACTAGAGGAATCAAACCCTTCAAATTGATACATATTGAATGTGAATTGTTTAGGACATTGATATGCATCCAGGAACACATGTGTGAATGAAATGAGTTTTCTTGAGATCTGTCAGACTATATATATAACTAAAAATTAGTCATCTAGTAATATGAATATATATTCCAAGGTGGACTCACCATAACACCTAGGATGTAACAATTACATCCATATTCTTGAAAATAGTGACATTCCAATATTCATTATCCCTATTTGGATTTGGTGTTTCTTATCTTGTACATTAATTTTTATTATTCACATTAATAATTTTTGGTTGAATCTTGTTCATTATTCCAAATGAGGATTGTATTTATTACTTTTATTAATTATCTGAATTTATTATGTAGCTTCAAAGTATCTTCTGTTGAAACTTTATGGGTTCCATAGATAACATCATTAATAAACCATTTGGTGTTTCTATCCCATAAGAATATTATAGTAGGTGTTCACGCTCACATATTACAATGTGGGTTCATGCTTGAGAGATAATGTGTAGGTGACCTCGAACATTGTGGGTGGTTGTGGACCACCAATATTCTAGTTATTGTTGTTAGGATACTCCTTAATATCCTATATTGTCTTTTTATTAGGTTATATGTATGTATTTATTTTCATATGAGATGATGTTTCTTCATACTACACTTTTATTTTAATATTTTGATGGTGAAATCATTCCCATGATTTATTTGTTGATTACCTAGTGATTTTCTCTAGCCTATGGAGATCAAGAAATCTATATGGGTTAGTGTTCAACAAACCAGTGCATCAGTTTTGATGGTATTCGAGGTTGAGGCATTACACGGGTTATGTGTCAAAATTAAAAACACACTAAATATAATGAATCAATGTGTGATTAAATTTTAATAACATACACAATCAAGTAACATGATCAATAATGAACAAATTAGGTTCTCGTTTTTTTTATATGCTCAAGAAGGTAAAATATATTTCACATTTCCAGATCAATATATTCTCTAAAATCGTTATATATAAATAAATAAGATTCAACAATGTTAAATAAAAACCTAATAATAAATTTTAGTTATTAAATATCATATACATTATAATAAAACATACTGATACCTAAAAAAATACTCAACGACATATATCTTGAGTTTACCCTTCAATATTCTATTAGTTAGAAGACCCTACCATGATGATTATGTAGATTTAAATTTAAATTTATTACCTTAAACACACTTCAATAATAATAATAATAATATATTATAGTTATAGTCCCCCTAATATTTATTAATTATATTAATTTAATGTATAGTATGATATGATGTTGTTCTAGGGATGGGAATATTTTGGTTATATATTATAATGGAATATATGAATAATTAAATAAGATAATAGTGTAAAAGTTATTATAATTCCTTTTATTTTTGAATTATATGTGATGTCAAATGATTGGAATATAATATTACAGATTTTTTGGTGATCACATTAAAATTTTATTGGAAATTGGATCGTAATGAAACATGGTTCAATGTTGAGAAAATGAAATTTGAAACCTTATAGGTTATTTAATATTGATTTGAGTTATTTGGAAAATTTATTATGATTTTTAGTGTTTCAAATAATAATTCATTATTTTGAAAACATATTCAATAAGTCATATGTTTTTCATTAATACATAATATTTCTCTCTAGCATATAATATAAATATTTGGGATGAACAAAAAATTATATTTTAATATAAAATGATATAAAATGTTTTTAGGTTTTTGAATGTATAAAAATGAAAAATAGAATAAAGAATAAAATGTTAGGTAATCTCATTATATTACAAATATATGTGTTCTTATTAATGATGTTTTTTATGTAGTTATAATTTTATAAGTGTACTAAAATAAAATGATTTATTAGATTGGGTTTTCAGAAATAATATATTATTTACATTAAAATTTATAGTTTTGAGTATAAAATTATAAATTTCTAAGAATTGATCATTTTTTATATGAAAGTGTTTTATATTTGTATGATTTTCAATAAATATAATTTTTATTAGTTTTTTTTCAACATCGGTAATAAAAAATGTTATTTATCTCTTTTTAGTGATATTCATAAATTAATTTTTTATATCATTGATATTTTTCATTTCCCACTACAAAAAATTTATAGTAATGCTAATTAATTTCTATTAAATATCATTTAGATAAATCATGATTAAATAAATTAGAAGATATATGTAATGAGATGAATAAGATATCATATCATTATAATATAGAAAATAGTAAAAAGTTGATATTTGTTTTTCATTTTATACTATTAAAACATTAAAATGATAGAATATAATTTTTGATAATGTGAGAAATTTTTTCATGGAATTCTTACAAGAATTCTAGTCATGGTTAATGTGATTGTAAAGAAGGTATTAAATTATATAATTATATTTTTTGGAAAAAATTAAGAATATAATTAATAAAAACAATCAATTTCAGATTAAAATGGTAGGGGGAAAACTTAGAAAGTATTATATAAAATATTTAATATTATTCATATCGTAATAATCAAGAGGATTAATCAAAATAGATATTTGAATATGGTTTTATAATTACAAAATCTCTATTGGAAAATTCATATAAACATAGTGAATTAAGAAAAAGATTATATATAAGAGATTTTAGTGATTATAAATCTTATTTTGTGTGTTTGGGATGAAGAAATATTCTCCTCATATTCATTTTAATGAAAAATTAAGATTGATTGGAGAATTTTCTAGAGAAAATATGTAAGAGGAAAAGGAAAATATATAAATTATCAAATACATGATATATGTTTAACAAAGAATGATAATTTTATTATAAGTTTATATATACATGTATCATTAGGTCAAGGATAATCCATTCTCATTATTTAAAAAATACTGATATATCTGAATCGTATGGTATCAACTGGTTTTGAATCACCCCAATGACAAGAAATTCAATCAGATTAGTAATATATAACCACTAGTTGTCTAAATATGATTGCATTAATTTTTTTTCAATCGTGAGATAAATAACCCAAAAATGTAAAGAATTAAAATTTTCTAGAAAATAAAAAAAATAAATTTGAATAATGTTATAAAAATCAACTTTGACCCATATTGTGTACCTACACCATATATTTTGATATCATATGTGGTATTATAAAAATATTGGTTTCCATTGAAGATTATCTACTATTTTTATTTTAATCGAATATTGTTATACAATGTCAGAATATTTATTCTCAAAATTGTAATTATTATGATGAAAAACTAGAATTTAATAAACGATCAAATAAATATTGCATTTTATTTTATGAATATCTATATTTTGAGTGATTTTATATTATTATATATCATTATAAATATAATTTATATTCTGAATGAAAGTATTATTATTATTTTCCATTTTCCTAAATATACTATGATGAGGATAATGCATATAATTAATTTCAAGAATGATGGTCATTCTCCAAGTTATATCATCTTATGTGTTTGAAAAATTTATATATTTGTTTCAAAATATACCAAGTTAGGTAAAATAATTTGTCAAAATAAAAAAAAATATATATATGTTATAAATGAAAACAAATGTTTGGATATTTAATCAATTATATATCAATAAGGGTGATGTTAAAATATTTGATGTATTATTCACTAGATTTAGTAAATTGTCATCATGATTATATGTTTCTGTAATAATATAGAATCTTATATAGATAAAATTAAGATAATAATTAAAATATTAGTCGTTTGATATAATATACAGTGCATAAATTCTATTATACTTGTAAACATCAATTATATTATATAGAAGTATTATTCATTCATTATCAAAATCAGATGAGATAAATCATTAAATATCATTTAATTAATGATAAGTTAATTTAAATTTATTACCTAGTTTAATAAAAATTTAATAATTATGTAGTTTTTTTATGAACAGTATTCTAATAAAGAAGAGTACATTCAATTGAAATTTAAATAACTGAAGTCATTTACTTGTGAATTTTGAATACATAAATAGAAAAATAGTAACTAAATTAGTAATTAATATTTTATTACGTATGGATTTCACAGAATGATTGTCACTATTATCAAAATATGATAGTTAAAAGAAATTTTTTTATATTATAATAAGAGATATAGTGATTGCAAAATTAAGAATGAAAAACTATATTAAATATTATCATTTTACTCAATTGGGGAAGTTAATAAATATTATAAACCTTAATTGAAAAATCTTATATTAAACATGATGAATATAAAAGGATAGGTGATTAAGATAATGTTAAAAGTTATTGTCTTGCTCTTAAAATTTTATATTTGAAAAAATTAAAGTGGATGTGTCCACCAGTGATGATTTTTTTAATAGTTAAAATGATTAAAATAGAAATAATGATAATATTAAAGTAAATAAATTTATACATTATTTTAATATTTCACAATATTTGTGAAGGGGAAATTTGTTTCATGAAATAATATCAATATTAAATAAATAAATATTAAAATCATAATGAAATTGAATGGTTGAAATAGAATATATGTTCAAATAAAAGTTGAAGGAGATTAAACTATGAAATAAATAGTATAGTTATAAAATTAATTGATAAAACTAAAATACGTCATAAAAAATTCAATGGAGTGTGTCAATTTTCATAATTATATTAATTTTTTCTGTATTAATGATTTATAAAACTCATATTGTTGAAAAGAAAATATGTTTGATTATTTAAATTGTTTCTTCAAGTATTGGGAAAAATTTAAATTTTTTAATATATGTAATAGTCTTAAATATATGGGAAACCATTGTTATTATACTAAAAATACATATTCATGGAATATTTATATATAAATTAAAACTATTATATATTGATATTTTAAAGGAATCATTAATTAGTTGTGTTAATATAATGAATTTTTTTAGTATTCTATAATTTTATATCAAAGAAATGTATCATTATTGATGGTTATGAAGTGAAAGAAAATTAGTGGTCAATTTAATAAAAAAAGTCCTATTCTGAGGATAAGTATCCCATAAATGGATATAATAATTTTTTTGAAATATTTACACACAATTGAATGACATATTTGTTTATATACTAATAGGTCCATTATCCAATGACATTTTAAATGCACTATTTCTGGTTGAGGAAACAAAATAAATATTGTAAAAATTCATTAAAAACTATAATTTATAGAATACATGTTTTGAATAATATCTATATATTTGGAGATATTCGTAGATTATGTGTCCAAACATGATATTTTTGAAAATTTTTTCCTTCTATAATTATATTCTGATAATGAATAATATACATAGTTCTTATATGTATAATATAATGGAAAATAATATATACCTGGTTTTTTTATTTTCACAGATTCCATTACAAAATTAAAGTCTTTGAATAAATGATAGTTTTTTCTAATTTCATAGGATAGGTTATGTAAATCACTATATTAATTTTTGGGGTGTTTATATAAGTGAATGTGACTTTTGGATATTATAGTTCAATTAATATAATAGTAGTTGGTTCAATAATCCAAAGATAATGTACGATGGAATATATGAATGTGTTATTTAATAAAATGTTAAATGATAATTTAATAATATTTATCATATATGAGATTAAATAATAAAAATTCATGATTAAAAATAATAATTATTTGTATAGATGAATAAAAAAAGGATATATTTGTTACAAGAGGATAAAAAACATGAGATATTTTATTTTTTATTGGTGATTATCAAATTTTATTCTAAACATTCATAATGATTTAATGAATATAATAGAAAAGATCATAGGGAATAATATGGATAATTATTAAATGATAAATATATAAATATATTTGATGTGATATCTTGTTTAAAATCTTATAATTGTTAATTTTAAATAGAATATTTTATAGATCTAGTGGTATCATTCACTAATCACCATTCTATAATATATTTGAGGTAGAATGAAGAATAAGTTATGAAAATGTTTTCTGTGAAATACATAGATTATTTATGAAATAAATTGTGATATATTTATTTTTTTATGAACCATATGATGATGTCCTTGTAAAAGACCATATATTTTAATGTAATTTCATGAAATCTATTTATATTCCCATTACAAAAATTATCAATGGATAGTGGTTATAGAATGAAAAATTAAATTATTTAACATTACTTTTTTATCATGGTATTAATCATGAATTTAGTACATCATACAACTATCAGTAAATTTTTTTTTCTAAAAACGAAGATATATGGTTGGTCTAAAAAACAAACAATATATTAGTTAATCATTCTATAATTAATTTTAGTTTGATTGAAAATTTAATAAAATACTAAAACTTTATATCTTGTTTTTTAGATGAACATGAATTTTCAATCATTTTTTATATATTAATAAAATAAAGTAAACCTGAAATACATTATTATATTTGGTTTTCCTTTTTTATGAATATGAAAATTGTAAAAATGTGGATATTTGAAAAGGTTGAGGTTATGGAATATTACTTATATAATTATTCTATGAAAGATAATATCATTTAAATAAAAGAACAGAAGATCTATTTTTAGAAATATAATTTGTGTTTAAAATTATTAAATAAATAATATTACATATCATTAACCACATTACATAATAAATTATAATGAACTAAAAATGGATAATAAGTAAGAAAAGGTCGCTGAACAGATTTATATTTGTAGGCATTATATATTGAATATGGTTATTAATAAATTTAATTGGATGAAGATATAAAATTATCATAACATACATGGATGATAATGAAATAGGGGGTGTGAGACATAATTTTAGTTTTTGGATAAAAAACAAATAAATTTATAATTATTAGAATAATTAATAATACCTCATTATTTTGTCAAGATGAATATAAGACTTTGATGGAATCTTTAGAAAATCAATAATTAATTGATTATATTAATTATAAGATGTATTAGATCATGTGGAAAATCGTTTTGGCATTTTTTTTCATAACCGATAATATTACATTTATAGTCCGTAGGGATTTAGTTTGATGGACATTTGAATAATATATTATTTATTAAAACCATTATATTTTTAATGCCGCTTTAGTTAAGGGGAAATAAATTATCATTAAAATGGATTTAGATAATACATTAATTAGATTATAATTAATTAAGGATGTATAAATTAATAAGCAATTTTGTTTCTTTAATATTGAAGTCAATTGAAATTTTAGTATGTTAAAGAAATCATTTAATATCCTAAGGAAATCCCCTCGAGCACTTTATTAATGGTTTGATTCACGATTTAATGTATTTATGTTTTTATGTGTAATAGGGGATAATAAATATAAATAATTAATTCTAAATAGGTATCATTGAATAGTATCATCTTTAAAGAGAACATTTTAAATTTTAAACAATATATGGTGAATTTTAATAATTATTGAAACAAAATGCAATTTTTATTACTATTTCTATATAAATAGAGTTAGGATTTATCATACGTTAAATTTTTTTGAATATTTATTTTCTATTTCTTAATATTAATATTGATATAATAGTCTGTAGATGAATAAAAAAAATTCTGTGTTTGCATGTATTTTTTAATGTAATATTTATATTGAAACCATGCTATCATATGATGTATAAAAAAAATATTTAATTCATTGTAGTTTTAAGTTCAAACTACTGGATAAAAAATAGATTCCAATATCATGACTATGTACTATGTATGATATTACCTTATTTTACATATTCCAGATTTATCTATATATATCATATTTTATCAACCAAAATAAAATACATATATATATCACATTATAGTTGAATTGTTAGATGAATATTAAATAAATATAAGACATTATGTTTTCTGATATACTATTATTGACTAAGCTATAAATTCTATTGATTAATAGACTATATATATTTTATATTAGTTCAATAATATTCGGTTCTGGGATGACATAAAAAATAATTAATAATAAACCGACATGAGTGATATTGATTGATATATATGTTACATAATCTTGAAATTATCCAATTTTCAAGGATGAATATACTTTTCATTGATAATAAGGTGAATGTAAAGTTTCATCTAAAATAAAAATGTAATAATAATTGTTCATTCAATATTTTATGGAACATTCATTATAATACTCATGTCAAACAACATAGATACTAATTTCCATTTCATTAACGAACTCGCTGAGAAATAAGGGTATAAATAAGATTATATTCCAAAAATAAGGAAAATAAAATATTTATTTACAAACCAAACTACCAAAATTGTAATTATTGATATTGACGATGATTAATTTGGCATTTCCTAAATCATTGATAGTCTACATAAAATTTATTTTCCCCTACCACACATTTTATAAGTATATTTGATGTCGATGGATGTGAAAATCAATACAAATCCCCTTATTTATTTTATGAAATGAATCTATCTAGGAAAATAAAAAATTATGTAATTGGAGAATAGAAATATATTATTTCAGTAATAAAAGGGTTATATAACTTATTTTTTTTGAGAATATATTTAGTGGGACAATTTTTTTGTTATGGGATATGTTAACTCTAATAATGTGAGAATTTATATCTATTTTGACATGTTTTATATCTAGGTAGAATGAAATGTTTCATTAGACAATTATGAAAGATATATTTTTGATGTGTAATAAATGGGTACAATTTTATTTATGTTAATTTTATGAGTAAAATGTGTGTGTTCAACAATGAACATGATTTATACAATTATTTTTCTTAAATATGACTAACATTATTTATAAATAAATCATTTTAACGATTATTTTGTTTGAGAATTTATTTATGTACAATGGATTAAAACATTCCTATATTGGGGATTATTTATACAAAGAATAATCAAGATTGTGAGACATTAATAGGTTGAGGATGATAAGGGGATTAATCAGACTATACATGTTTCAATTTTATATAATAGATGGGGAATAATAATTTAAGATGAGAGTAATTTTTATGGTTATTTTTGGGGTATTTTCAACAAATATATCATGTTCAAAATCCATTATTACATGTTAATTAACTTTATTATAGGATATAACTATAGTTATGGAGTGAATGATAACTATGGTAAGATGTTTTGTTCTTGAAGATATGTTTTATAATGTTTAGAGATATTTAACATAGTTTTAGTGTTCAATGAATTATGATTTCAATGTTATAAGGTTATAAAGAAGTAGATTAAAATTTTAAAAATCACAACATATGATATATAATAAACACATAATTGTATCCACACTACAATTATTCTGGTGTTCATATTTATAAGCACTAAAAATAACGAAAATAAAAAAACCATTCTGTGATTTGTATGGTTTTTAATTTAAAATATTAAATGATTAATGATATGTGATCAACTTATGAATAATCATAAAGATGATAATTATCCCACATTAAATGGTTGATATGTAAGGATTTTATAATTATTAATTTTTTAAACATAATAATATTTTATGAAGATATAAAAAAATAACACTGAACGTTATAACATTTTTAAATTGAAATTTTTGATGTATTATTTTCCAAAAATATAAATGTTCTCATATTGTGAATAATTTTTCATTATCCCAAAAAGACTTAAGTTGATATTTATGGTTTCACATATATTATATTTATTTAAAATATAATATTTTATATTATGGTAATATAAAAAATATTCATAAAATTTTATAGATTAAATATCACTATAATAAATCCTAATACTTATAGTGTGATAATAAGATTCAAGTCATAAAGATGTTATCCTGTCATGACCTTGTATTCCAAAAACAATGAAATTGAATAATTTCAGTAGGAAGAATATATTAAATTTTAAAAGGAAATGATATTTTTAAAACTATTCAAAAGGAATTATTATTTCTATATTTACGATGTAATGTCTAGATGATGAAAGCTGTTTTTATCAACATAAAATTATGGAATACTAGTAATAGGACTTAAAGGAAATTATATAATTCAATGTTGACATTAAAATTTTAATATGGAGAATAGATAAACAAAAACATCTATATATGAAATGGAAATGTTTTAATTTATTGAAAAACATAGGATGATTATAAATGTGAAGTAGTTTATGAAGAGGATATTGGGACTTCTTATATGTAATGGGATGAATAAAGAGAAATTGGAAAATTAAAATCATTATAGACATTGTTTATATGTGACCATGACACTGGTGTTTTATAGTAAATATGAATGGTGAAGGTAAACATGTTATGTATTATTATGATGTGAAATTGAAATTTACATTTTTTACCTTGATAAATAGTATGAGAGTAATGAAATTCTATAAAATATCAAATTACATGACCACAATAAAATTTGTTTTGATATATTTATTGATATAAAAATATGGTAATATTTTTAAATGAGTACATGGATAATATAGAGTCAATGTTTCTAAAATGTGATACCTATATTCTATATAAATAATGTATAATTGAATGAAATAATCCATGTTAATAGTTTTTCACTCTACACCACTACAAAATATCTAACAAAACATTTGATATCTATACTATAATAATAAATATATCTACATATGTACATTAATAAAGATAATACTCCATCATTAATGATATGATAAATTAAATATTCCCAAGTAATCCGATGTTGAAAATATACAATTCTAATAATTAATATATAGTAAATTTACTAATAAAATACCACATATGTGATAACCAGATTATATTTTAATTTATTATAGTATCCCAGTTGTATGTATTAGATCTACTGAGAATGAATATTTATAAATTATTTATATATTATACCATTGTTTTAACTATCTAAATTTTTTTTAGAATATTAATAAACTACAGTTATATATTTTAAATAATAATAATATTTAGAATGATTTTTGGTGAGGGAACTAAAAACCCATGTTATCAAATGTGTTGGTGGTCCCTATTTGCGGATGTAAAAATATCATATAATTATTTATCTAAAGGAATGATATAATGTGTTAATGGTGATTTTTTTTTCAAAAGATATATCATGTTCGACATCTCATTTATGTAAAGTAGTTGGTGGATGCCTTATTTTATCCTCCTCATTTGTAAAAATTCAATTTATATTTCAATCCGTGAGTTTTAAAATCAATTACTATGATAATGAATTTAATAAACTTTTCATAGTATCCTTCCTTCATTAATATATTAAAATGAAAAAATAAATTTCATTCATTAATCATTTTTTGAAATATTTTTTAGATAATAATTTAAAAACTATAGGAATTTTTTATTTAAAATATTAGAATTAAAATGTTGTTTCTTAAATAAAATAAATTTATTAGATAATTAATATAATCCAACAATTGAATAAAAATATGTAATATATTTTAATTTTTTATTATTTATATTTTAATTAGTATAAAAAATTTATTTTAACTGGATTTTTATAAAACATAGAATGAATGTAATAACTGGTTCCATTATATATACATGATAATAGATAACATCCTTTTCTGCTTGTGAAATTATTTAATTGAACTCAATCATAGGGAAAATATAAATTACTCATAAACTACTAACTTATGATAGCATAATAATTACTCTATATTAAAATATTTTTATCATACTTAATATGTTTTACTGTCCCTATATTTTGACTTATAGAAATCTAAAAAATATGTAATGGGCTATTGTTTTATTTATGAAAAAACCTTATTTTAATTGATAAATAATATCCATATAGTTTCTCAAAAACACATCATCACATAATACAATTTCCATAAGATTTTTTGTTTACAAAGGTATTAATAATGCAATTTGGGAGCTTATTCACCACATATAAAAATGACCATTCACATATTTAACCTTCCATAAATTCTTAATGACAATTATAGAGGATGTGAGATTAATGATTGTTAAATTTTCTATCAATGGTTTATGGGATCCATATATAGTATTCATACATGTGTAGTAATATATACATAGTATTATATGTATATGAAACTAGGTATTTAAAAGACAAATAATATTTAAACTATGATTAGTTTAGTAAATTCTTATATAATGTATAAATATAAAAAATCAATTAATAGTCCCCAATGGTGTAGGTCAAGTGGTTCACTGGTTGGGTTATATCATTGTCTAGGAGAACTTGATTAGGCTCATCTCCCCCAAATCATGGACTTCATTCATACTATAAACAAGGTGATTCAATGACTTTTTTAGATGGGGAACGTGCATCACACTCCGGCATGGTGGAAACCCTAATGGGAAAAAATTTGTTAGCATTAAGCATGTTTTTTAAGTTGGGTATTGGATTAGTGGTATCAAACCATGAAATAATAAATCATAATTGGGGGTTTAAAACCCGTTGGTTGCATGTGTTGTAGTAGTACTATAGAGTACTATAGTAATGGGTGAACTTTTGACTAATGAAACTATTGTGGTGAAATTTATTATAACATGATCTATACAAGTATAATTATTGTAGGAACCAAGGTAATATAGAAATAATATTTCCTAGTCGGAATTTTGGTTGAAAATATGGGCCTTCATGACCGTGTACTTGTATTTCATTCACCTTGACCCAATTGTCCATGTCTGGAATAAATAAGGCATGACTGGTATACTATTCCCATTGGGTGTTATGGCCTACCATTCTAGACTGTTTGTGAGTTTGAGTGTGTTTAAATTTTTATATACATATAAGAAGATAATATATATATATATAATCAATTTATATAATCAATTTTTTTGTCATGAATATCTCCAACAAATGAATAACACAATGTGAAATACCCAGGTTATCCCCATGAGTAAAAGCATGATCTCTCAAGTAATTAATAAAATGTATCCATAGATATCTATTCTCAAAATCCTATGAAACTAAATGTTTTGATGCATTTTTATTCATTGAATTAAGGATAACCAAGTCAACAAGAATTGAAAAGTAACTCTAAAATACAAGTTAGTGTTCACCACCAAACCACTGAAAATATATCGTAAATTCATGTTCATATAGTAGAAATAAATGACTACAGATTACGAAAATGAACAAAACCAATTGTAATATCTTGACATTGGTGCCGGGAAATGGTTCATTGATCTGATTTTCCACATGAACATAGGTGATCCTCCCCATACAATAGAGGATGTTGACAAGATACGATGTTCTGTCAAGTCATTCATGGGATACTATACCTAATTTTAGTAGATAAAAACACACGCAAAAGTAAATAACAATATTCATAAGAATATATAATAAGAAAAATACTCATGTTACTTGGTAACCAAATGTGAAAAACAACACTCAACTAAACGGAAAACATGAAATCTAAATTTACGTTTGAAGTTTATATAATGAAAATATATATAAAGACACTACGACTCCGAAAATGGGTCTTGAACTATGTTTGGTAACCACCCCTAAGCTCCATCCTCAATCATCCACCAATCTTAGTTCCTTATATGTTATCCATTTCTACAAAAATATAATCTATATGGGGTACCAATTTGGAAACCTAAATAGGGTGTGATTACAACATAGTGGGAAACCACCAATGGTGTCTAAAAATTTCTAGTCAAAATATAGTGCAATTAGATCAATTAATAAATAAGTTCAATTAAATAATAAATAGTCAATAAAATTTTCATTAATTCATATCTAATTAAATTAATTCTTGGGTTCCAAAGATACTCGTACCTCAAAACTATCGTCCACTCATACTAGAGCCCAAAGTGTTCCCTAGGTAATATCATATCAAAATACATGCATCTTGTCGAAGCATGATGTATACATGGTGCTATGATATCTCAATACCTAATTTGACTCATGTTGATGTTCTAATATTATCGTGTTAGTCCAAAACATGGATTTCAATAATTTCAATTCATTAATTTCACATTTATATGACAAATTTCCAGAGTTACTAATATCCCAAATGTATGTAATATTACCTTGTTACCTTTCTTACCACTAAATATATTGACCATGTTCCCATTATTTTACTCGTATATTTAATGATCATGTTACCATGAACACATCTCACATTATAATCAACATGTTCGAATCCTCATTACTCATAAGTATGATGACAATTTTATAATTTGTTCATCACAATTTAAAATGACAATGTTCCCATTATTTATCACATAATTAATTTAACAAATAACTAACCACCACAAACCCATTACCAATACAACGATTACTGAAAAAAATAAATTATATATTTTAAATAAGAAATTAATTAAGTTATTTAAACAATTAATTATCACATTAAATAATTGAGATGAAAAAATAGTAACATGGTAAGAAAATGTGTCTCGATCTCATACTCATAATTTGGTCACATGATTCAGCTCAAGGAATGCTCGTTCTGGGTGTACACACTCCTTGTGCTATGATTTCTCTAGAGACCCTCATGAGAGGTCCTGATTCACTGGGCTAGACCAACAAAGAAGACATTGACATCTTTGTAACGTACACTATCTAGGTGATGTCATGAAAGAAGCAAAGATCTTGATACACATATATGGGGTAAATCACCTAGGGCTCACTGGATGACATCCTGTCCCTAATGGAATTATCATTCTTGATTGGGGTTGGGTGGCGGTGTAAATATTGGCCACACCAATTCCAAAAACCATATATAAGGTACGATATAGAGAAGTGAGGATTGACTGTGCCTCTCAGTGCAATACATGCTCCATCCACCGAGTCACTATCAAATCCGAGCTAAGACAACCCACATCGAAACACAAGTCAATCTCTACCACCATAATGGGATCTATCATTATTCCTTAATAGAGAATCTATAGAGTTTTATATAAATCTCTAATTTTACCCTCTATAATGGAATTTGGATCCAACATTGATCCCTCAAACGAAAGACAAATATAATTCTACTAGCCCCTTATGGTCTAACATAACCCAACAAAACTATTTCAAAAGTACAACCTCATTAAAAGGTTCCTATTTCCATAGATGTATCATCAATCAGATATATAGATTGATTTTAATGGTTTTTTAGTGAAAAGGGATTGGTTGGGTCAGGGTCCATGGCGGACTGACCCGTACCGGTGGGTCGACCCATCCCGAACCCGGCCAGGTCTAGTATACTAGACCGGTCTAGTAGAATGGCCTATCCAATAGCACTAAGCCTAGCCCTAGACCGGCTTGCATGACCAACTCGACCCGCTGAAGTGGGCTAGACTTCTCCACCAAGGATGTAGAAGGTGACACGTCCTTCCACAATCAATGTAGTCAGCAACTGGTCAGATGCCACCCCTCACACGGTCATGTGTACCGCATATGTAAAGGCCCAAAATTTGTATGCATTTATTTTTATTAAATGGGAATTAATCTAGTCTACAAAAATTGATGGTGCGTTATTCCAAGGCATGGTGTTCCTAGAATAAATTTCTGAACTTTTTTCGGGTATGTTCAATAAAGATGCTAGCGGGTTTTTGTAACTTTTGAACTAGTGTTCATAATTGAAATCAATGAACATCGTTGTACTCACAACGTTGTTATTCTCTTAAGAAGACCATAACCTCGACCACAGTTGGATAAAGGTGGAATTTAGTTTTTAACTTATTCATGAAAAAATAAAAATAAAATAAAATGGTGTAACATTTTATTGTTATTTTATTTTGAAATTCCCATGTGGGTGTTTCACAGGTGGGGATCACCTAAACTAAACCTCCCTAGATAGGTTATGGTGGTGGTGACCACCTGATTCAAAACCCCCCTTGACTTCCCCCTTAATGGGAGAAACCCTAAAACTTTTTATTATATATGGGGATCCTCTTCAACTCCTCTATCATTTATTATGCCAACTCTGTTAATTAATTAATCCCTTTTTAATTTATTCCAATGAACTAAATAGACAAAATAATCTATTAGGTTGGCTACATTGCATTTCAGGTGGAATTAGCATTATAGAACCTTTGGAGAAAGCTCTACAATAAATAACACCAAGGAAGAATGCTTAACTCAACTACGAATTTTTCCATGGGAAATTCATTGACGAGGTAGTTCTTCAATGTCAACGAACCAACGTTCGAGGAAACACTGACTTCGCCAACGTTCGTCTATTCCTAATCAAGTCATCTCCTTCCCAGCAAACGATCATCAATGAATCAAACGAATTAGGTAAGGGATTACTCCTATATTGTTATCACTTCCCATGTTCTCCACTTCAAATTATTTTCAGGATTGGGAGTAGTGATTGACGATGGTTGTAGGGATGGTGTTTGAATTATTTTCCTTTACCCATTCTTGATATCCCTGTTCTTGTTGACCAGCTTACTACAGCTCTAATGTGGTGGGTGTGGGCCAAACTAACATGGACTAAACCCCCCGCCGTTCTGTTTGAATTTTTTATCCTTCGCGATGAAATAAGGTGACATTGTTGATGGTGACTGGTGTCAGTGGTTGGAATCAGTGGAATTTGAGAACCGTTGATGAAGGAATGATGCCCCACCAACAGGTGGCCTCCGCACCCCGTGACGCTCTGTCATCCGTGGATATCGTCGCCACGTGTCCTGGCTGTGCCGCTCCGCCACCTCCACCCTCCCACCCGAGCTACTCCATTCGAGCCACCCTAGCTGATCCACCCCAGGGCCTCCACCCTCCTAGCCTAGCTGCTCTGGCTAAGCAGTCCCGCGGCCTCTACCCTTTTTGTCGAGCCCCTCTATCCGAGCCTCTCGCGACCTCATGCCTACGCGACACCCAATGGGGTCAAGCCGCCCCACGCCCTCACAGAACCACTGCGATCAAGACGCCCGTGCCCTCGCTACACTCCTGCGGCCTCGCACCTTCCGGGATGGAACCTGTTGGTCGACGAGGGTCATTTCGACTAAGTTAGACCGGACCCAAACCAGATAAGAACCTATACTTTACATGGGCCTTAACATTGGTACCAAACGTTCGTTTGATGAACTGTCAGTTGTGCCATAATCCTTGTAGTGGGATGGTACCTTTGTTATACCCCAATGGAGTTTTGGATAAGTTGGGTAACGGTCTGGTTGGATCGAGCACAAATTCAACCAGGAACTCATGAAAAAAGGCTAATAACTGACGGACCAGGCATCCGAATGACGCTCCCTCTATTGCATTGAGACCCCTATGACCTAGAGGTCCTTTAGGATACTTCCTTGTGGGACATTATAGCAGTTGGATTATTGAACAATGAATTTTGGAGCGGTCCTTCTGGAGATGATCAGGCTTAGTGAGGGAACCCAGTAGCTTATTGTGACGAGAATAATGATGACTGATCCTTTGTGGGGCAGCATCAAACGATCTTGTTTGGGTCAAATCCTCCCTATCCTGTGTGGGTCTACACCTCATGATCTGGTGTGGGTCTGCTCCTAGCAATCATGTTTGGGTCATCTCCAAGAGAACCTGTGTGGGTAAACACTTATAGATCCTATGTGGGTGAGCTTCAAGCGATTTGGTGTCGGTTAGAATCTAGCGATCATGTATGGGTAAGCATCCAGAGATCCTATGTGGGTTAGCACGAAGCGATACTTTGTGGGTTATCACTGAGAAATCATGTGTTGGTCTACATCTATACAGATTAAGATGGTTCAGTAGTTACATATAATCATCTTTGATATTGTACATGTGTTAAAATTGGTATGAGCTGAGTCCGTACCTGTGTGGTACTTTCCTTCGTGGTAATACCTTGGTTGTATTCCATGGTGTGTTGAATCTATGTTGTACTTCCCTTCATGTTATCTACAACCTTTTTGGAATATATGAGCTTGGGGATTTGGAGTTTACTCTGTGTTTTATTTATGATTGAGATGGGTTTACATGATAACATAGGTATATGTATGGGCTTATACCTAAGTAGGCTTATCAGTGGTATCATTCCATTATGGTTTATCCTTTTTGTATTTTTTGTGACCTTGAGGGTCCCAGGGTCCCTATTAAGAATCATTATACTCACCCCTACACAGTCTATTCCTGCACTTCGATGTGTTTGGTGCAGGCGAAAGACGTCGTTGACTGAGGACGAGGGTACCAGGACTGGATGGTGCCCGATGGTGGACCATACGACATGACTTTACACAGATGAGGGAGGAAAACATAGAGTTTTGAGGAGTCAATATGTACCTACCCTTCAGGTGGGAACCACGAAGGATTTCCCAATATCTTTTTTTCCCTTTCTTCAGTTGTATTGTGTTTCAGTTTTACTTGTACCTATACTATTGGGCTTTTATTTCCAACCCCTTTTTTACTTTCAACACTCTATTTTTATGCAGTTAACCTGTATTTATATCATGTTGTGTTCTTGGTTGATTGTGTTTATTGGATATAAACGAAATGATTTCCCAGTTATTTTGAATACGCCGTTCAGTGGTAGTAACCAGCCCATGGCCTATTGAAGGCGGGCTTGGGGTAATCCTGGCATGGCCTGGGAGGACTGGTCGTAAAAAATTGGTATCAGAGAAGTTTTTTCTAATGTAGAACACATGACTCAGAACATTATCTTTAACAAAAATAGTTTTAAGTGTGTTTATTAGATTACGGAATCCAGTGTAGGTGTGGCAGCTGACATATCCATACACTAGGACCCTGACTTCTGATTTCCGACTCGGTGCACTAGAACACCGATTTCGTGTGTGTTTTCAAAAGTCATCATTGTGAACACGTTGAGTCAGCTCAATAGGATTAACTTATTGACTCTATTGCTCATGTTTCTCTTCAGGATACGTTGTCATAGATATCCAGATAGAGTTCCGAGATTAGCACACACTAAGAGCCTACCGAGCGATGAGGCTTCAGTGTAGGGATCTCTTCCAGTAGAGGCACCAGTGGAGGCACCAGCGGTACCATTACCCATTGGTCCAATGATGCCATTGAACCCAGTAGCATATGGTGCATGATGCCTATGCACGTTTCCCAAGTTCCAGTGCTAGAGGCCACCCAGGTTCAGCGGGGAGACGAACCACATGCAGCTGAGGATTGGTTGGATGTTGTGGTGCGAGTCTTTTTACTGGTAGTGAAACATGTCGATCTCATGGAGATCCATGAATCCATACATCAATAGGAAGAAGAAAGAATATGGTGGAGATTTATGCTCCATGTTAGTGACGAGGTGATGCTTCTTTGTCCAGACATCGAGAGCCTGTTTTGGGAAAAGTTCTTCCTAGCGACTCTTCGCACAGTGCACATTCAAGAGATTCTTCATCTACAACAGGGCAACATTACTATAGTACAATACTCAGGGAGGTTCAATAACCTCTCACTCTACTCCACAGATATGGTTCAAGACCCACTCTTCAGGGGCTGAACCATCGAGTAGGGGCTGAGGCGAGAGATCAGGGCTTCGATGATCCCACTCAGCATCCCGACACTGGTGGGGGTGTTGGAGAGAGCCCTCTTAGTGGATAGTTTTATTTCTGAGTAGTCCCCAGCAGCGAGGCAGACTACCAGTTTTCATGTAGTAGAGACTTCTTCGGTTGGAAGCCAAAATATGTTGTAGTGTTCCATGATGACCAGACCTTCAGGTGGATGGCTGCAGGATTCTGGTTCGGCTGTGCGAGACAGAAGATGCAGAGCCAGTCATTCCAGGAGCGGGAAATGTCATGCATTCGGAGGGAAGAGCCACATGGCACATGATATTCAAACCTGCCATACAGATGATCAGTAGAGGGTTGAATAACATTCTTAGCAGAGAAAGATATTCGACCGAGGAGGTCCACAGGGAGTATACAGATGTGGTAGCAGAGCTGGTCATGGAGTAGGTGGTGGGCGATGATTCGAGATGTTACCACCACCACCACCAGAAGGTCCACCCCAACTATAGGGATCAAGTGCACGTCGGAGAGACCAACTTTATTCAGTTAAGGCCTACGTTCATAGTGCTCCAGCGATGATACAAGGTACGATCTATGTCTATTCCACCTTAGCTACATTACTTATAGATAGAGGTGGTAGTTATTTTTTTATTTCCACTACCCTCATTCAGAGCTCAGATATTCTGATAGTGTCGTTGGCTTGATCCTTATTGCTAGAGACTCCCATGTGAGGGGATTTGACAATTATGTACTGGTGCGAGCAGTGTGAGCTTACTCTTTGAGGTGAGATCTTCTTATGGGATCTCTTGGTAGCAGCGTCGAGGCCTTACGACATCATCTTGGATATGAACTAGTTATCTATAGTCTATTCTCAGATAGATTGTATTCGGCACAGAGTGCGGTGTATCCGCATGGATGTGACCATTTTTACCTTCACCGATAAAGAGGGAGCCTTTACAGCACATGATAGACATACTCAGAGGAGAGTGCATCTGATCACTAATTAGTTGGCTAGCCATATCCTCAGAGAAGTTGATGTGGAGAGTCTGAGTTATCCTATAGTGCTGGACTAATACGAGGATGTCACCCCTGATGATGTTCCCGTTCTACCTCCTCATAGAGAGGTGGGCTTTTTCATTTAATTTTACCCCAATATGACACAGATATCTACACCAGCATATCATATATCTCCCGCAGAGCTTCGTGATCTGATGGTAAAACTGGGGTACTTGCAGGTGAAAGGGTTCACTCGGCCCAGTTTTTCTCCTTTGTCAGTCATGATTTTTTTATCCAAAAAGGTGGATGGGAGTGTGAGGAATTCTTTTGACTATCGGGGCCAGAATGAGGTTACCGTGATGAACAAGTACACACTTTTGGGGATTGATGACCTATTTGAATAGCTGAAAAGAGCATGGTGGTTCTCAATGATAGATATTAGATTAGTCTATCACCAACTCAGTGTACGAGACAAGGATGTATAGAAGGAGGAATTCATGTGTCAGTATGACCATTACGAGTTTTTGGTCATGTCGTTCGGCATGTCCAATGATCCAGAAGTGTTCATGGGAATCATGAACAAGATCTTTCATACATTCCTTGATCACTTTGTAGTTTTCTTCATCGACAACATTTTTATCTACTCGAATACTAAGGAGGCTCATGCCTATCATTTTTAGGTAGTACTAGACACACTTCGAGAGCACCAGCTTTATGGTATGCTCTCGAAGTTCCAGTTCTGGAACCGAGAGGTTCACTTTCTGGGACATGTCATATTGGAGGCTAGAGTTGCCGTGGATCCAGCGACTATAGAGGCTGTACCAGCTTGGGAGCCACCCATGAGTGTGATGGAGGTATGAGGTTTTCTGGGATTTGCTGGATTCTATGAGAGATTTGTACTATATTTCTCTAGAGTTGCACCACCACCATAATCCTTCAGGAATAAGGGGAAACCCTTCGTCTGGTCGGAGAGATGCCAACATTGTTTTCAGGAGCTGAGCAAGAGGATGACTAGTACCCCCATCTTGAGGCATCTAGAGTAGGGCGTAGGTTACGTATTCTACTACGACACATTAGTGATTTGGATTGGATGTGTCCTAATGTAGGAGAGAGCAGTTAACTCATATAGTTCTTGATAGCTAAAACATAATGTGCAGAACTATGATACACATGAACTGGAGTTAGAAGAAGTGGTCTTTGCCTTGAATATTTGGTGGCACTATCTAATGGGTGAACATTTTATAGTCTACTCGGATCACAAGATTCTTAGGTATATCTTCACTCAGAATGACCTCAACCTGAATTAGCGACGTTGTATTGAGTTTCTCTAGGACAAAGACTTAGAGATTGTCTATACTATTGGTAAGGGGAACGTTTTAGTAGATTCACTCAGCAAGAGGTCTGGTATAATGCTTCTAGGAAAGGCGACATTACAGATAGCCGCATTGCAGATATAATTTGAGGATAGAGATGGAGCAACATTTCTTCAGTCTGTTACAGTCTCTCCCTCAATACATCAGAATGTTAAGGAGGCACAACATGGGTATGATGACTCTGAGACATGACATGCTCAGATATCCACAGGACATGCACCTGATGGATTTTCTGAATGTGGGCAGCACATCATCCTCTTCATAAGACGTACCATGGTACCAGTGTCACATTAGGAGGAAATATATTGGGACCATCACACATCACCTCTAGAGGTACCTCCAGGAAGGGAGACGATGTTCCTGGACCACCGATGATAGAAATGGTGGCTGAAAATGATGAACGTGGTAGTAGAGTTTGTCTCTCGATTCATCACTTGTCAGCAAGTGAAGGTAGAGAATCAGGAACCAGAAGGCTTGGTTCATCCTTTAGGGTTCCCATAGTAGAAGTGGTATGGGATATCCATGTACCCTATGATAGTACTACCACATACATCTAGGGTACATGACTCAATTTGGGTGATCATCGACCGACTCACCATATCAGCTCACTTCCTACCAGTTAGAGGTAAGGGTTTAGTAGAGAGCATGGGACGCCTCTTTGTGCAAGAGATTGTGTGGCTACATAGAGTACCCTCGACGATTGTCTCTGATCATGATGTGTGTTTTACTTCTCGGATAAGGAAGGGGTTTCATGAGGATTTGGACACACCTCTTTATTTGAGAACCGCCTTCCACCCACAGATTGATGGACAGACTAAGTGGACCATTCAGACCATCGAGGACATTCTCTGTGCTTGTGTCCTCGTCTTCAGTCGTAGCTGGTAGGATAACTTTCCTTTGGTGTATTTTATATACAAAAACAGCTATCACTCCACCATTGGGATGGCACCTTTCGAGTTGTCGTAAGACTGACCCTGAAGATCGCCATTTTGCTACAATGACCTAGGTGAATCAGCACTCGTGTGACCATAGATGGAACATGATGCCTTGGAGAAGGTGTAGATCATCTATGAGTGGATGAAGATTGAATAGAGTTGGCATAATTATTATTCTGACAAGAGACAAAGACCTCTGTATTATGAGGATGGAGACAATGTCTTTCTATGGGTCTCACCCCGATGACGTCTGTGGAGATTTGGCTGAGGAGGCTTGTTATCTCTGAGATTCAACGGACCTTTTCAGGTCCTCAGCATAGATGGTGAGGGGTCGTACCGCATAGCTCTTCACCCTCAATTGCACCGGGGGCACAATTTCTTCCATTTATCCGAGCTAATTAGATACATGAATGACCCTTCACATGTCATCGATCACAATGAGCTAGAAAATCATAATGGGGAGACTTTTTCTGAGGTTCTAGTTGAGATTGAGGTTCTACAAGAGAGGGTCCTTCGTTGATGATCGATACCTTTGGAGCGTGTTCACTGGCTACTCAGAAACCTTCAGGAGAATACATGGGAGAGGGAGGCTCACATGCGTGCTCAGTACCCCCACTTGTTCACTTATTTTAGGTTGTGGCTTATGGGAACGTAAAACCTGGAGGTGGGGTGAATGTAAAGACCTAGAATTTCAATGTAATTATTTCTATTAAATAGGAATTTTGTGAGTCTAAAAAGATTGAGAGTGTGTGATTCCAAGGCCTACTTTTCCTGAAATGAATTTCTGAAATATTTTTGGGTATGTTCTATAAACATGTGAGCAGGTTTTTTGTAACATTTGAACCGGTGCTCAGAATCTAAATATGATGACATTGATGAACTCACAGTGCCGATATTCGCATAAGGAGACCTTCACCTCGACCACTGTAGGAAAAATATTGATGTTAGTGTTCCACTTATCCGTGAAAGAATAATAATAAATAAAATTTTGTATCATTTAAATTATATTTTATTTTGAAACTCACATGTGGATGTTTCACATGTGGGGACCACCTGAACTAAACCTCGCAAGAGAGGTAATGGTGTTGGGGACCACCCATGTATAAACCCCCATGAACTCCCCATTAATGGTAGAAACCCTCAAAATTCTAATTAAATATATGGGACCTTCTTCAACTCCACCAAAATTTATCATTCGGACTCAGTTAATTTATTAATCCTTTTTGAATTTATTCCAATGAACTAAAAGGAAAACATAATCTATTGTGTTGGATGCATGTCATTTTTTGTGGAATAGGGATGAAGGATACTTGGGAGAAATCTCTCCAATGAAGAATTCCAACGATGAATACCGACATAGGCTCCATTTTCTTCCATGGGACATTCATTGATGAGAAACATCTTGAAATTTAACGAACCGAAGATCGAAGAAACACCGACGTCACCACCATTCGTCTATTCCCAACGACATCATCTCTTTCCCCGTGGAAAATCTTTAAAGGATCAAACAATATGGGTAGAGGATTAATTATATATGATTATCACTCTCCATTTTCTCCCCTTCTAATTATATTGTGGGATATGGAGTAGTGATTGATGAGAGTTGTAGGGAGGGTTTTTAAATTATTTTCCATTACCCATTCTTGATATCCTTGTTCTTGTTGATCAGATTTCTACTGATCTAACCCAGAGGGTACTAAAAAAATGGACCAAACCCTCTTCCATTCTTCTTGAATGGTGTATCCTTCGCGATGAAAGAAGGTGACTTTGGTGACGACGACTGGTGCTGAATGTTGGCACCCGTGGAACTCGGGAACCGCTGATGAAGGCATGATGCCCTACCACCTCGTGGCCTCCAAGCCCTACGACTCTCTACTGAATGTGGCCATCACAGACCCGTTCCCATGTCATGCCTCTCTGTATAATCCTCCTTCCTCGTTGTCCCGCTCTAGACGAGCCGCCCCGCAGCGTTTTCCCTCCAGGCCGAGCCCCCCCTCCCTGGTCGAGCCACCCCCGCGGCCTCTGCCCTCCCGGACGAGCTGGTTCAGCTGAGCCACCCCACAGCCTCTTCCCTCCTAGGTGATCCACTCTGATCGAGCCACAACATGGCATCACACCGACGTGACACCCCCCCCCCCCACGGCTGAGCTGCCCCACACACATGAGGCACCGCCCATGGCCGAGTCGCCCCGTTCCCTCACGACACACCTGTGGTCGAGCCGCGCCGTGCCCTCCCAGAACCCTCGCAGCTGAGATGCCCCATTCCCTCTCAACAGTCCCATGACATCACGGACCTCTCATCCCACCGGGCTGGACCGAGCGGGCGAGACCGGACTCGGACGAGATACGACCCTATTCATTACTTGGGACACAACATTGGCACCAGACGTCCGTTTGAAAAATCCTCAGCAGAACCAGAAACCATATAGAAAGAAGGTCCTTTTTGTATAACCCACTGGTGTTTTTAATATGTTGGAGAACAATATGGTTGGATCAAGCACGAACCCAATCAGGACATCGGGATAAAAAGGCTAATAACTCACAGACCGGGTATCAGAATGACGCACCCTCTATTTCATTGAGTCCCCTATGACATGGATGTTCTTTGGGATACTTCATCATGGTACATCATAAAAGTAGGAGTATTGACCATTGAATTGTGAAGTGGATCCTCTGGAGACAAGCAGACTAAGTGTAGGAACCCAGTAGCTGGCTGTGACGAGATGAATGAAGAGAGATCTTGTGCGAGTTAGCATCTAGAGAACGTGTGTGGGTCATCTTCTAGTGACCCTGTATGGGTCAGCACCTAGCGATCATGTGTGGGTCAGATCCTAGAGATTATGTTTGGGTCATCTCGTAGCGATCCTATGTGGGTCAGAACCTTGTGATCCTATGTGGGTCAGTTCCTAGCGATACTGTGTGGCTCAGTATCTAGTGAGCATGTGTGAGTCAACAACTATAGATCATATGTGGATTATTACCATGAGATCCTATGTGGGTTAGCACTGGCTGATCTTATGTGGGTCTTCCTCTTTACAGTGTAAGATGATTCAGTATTTACATCTAATCATCTCTACTATTGTACTTATATTATACCCGGTATGAGTTGAGTCAATACCTGTGTGTTCCTTTCCCTAATGGTAATACCATGGTGGTATTCCTTAGTGTGGCATACTTATCTGGTACATGCCTTCGTGGAATTTACTTTTTTTGTGGAACCGTTGAGCTTGGGGCTTTGGAGTTGGAATCTGTGTTTTCCCCATGATTGATATGGGTTTACATGATATCTTAGGTATATGTATAGGCATATAAGTAAGTAGGGTTATTAGTAGATTCCTTCCATTGGGGATTATCATTTCTGGATTTTTTGAGACCTTGAGGGTCTTGGGGTCCTTCCCGAGTATTTTTATACTCACCCCGGCATAGGTTATGCCCAAACATTGTTGTGTTTGGTGAAGAAGATGAACATCGCATACTGAGGAAGACGGTACCAAGAGTGGACTGTGCCCAGTGGTGGACCCTATGATATGACTATATGTAGAGGATACAGACGGACATAGAGTGTTGAGGGGGCGATATAAACCTACCCTTCAGGTGGTAACCCTAGAGTATGACCCAGGAGCTGTTTTTTCTTTCTTCAGTTGTATTGTATTTCAGTTGTAATTGTAACTCTATTGTTGGGCTTGTATTTCTGGTCCCTTTTTACATTCAATAAACTATTTTATACTATTTACTTGTATTCTTATATTGTTGTTTGCTTCATTGAGTGTTTTTACAGGATATAAAGGTAATGTCTTCCTTGTTATAGAAAATACGCCATTCTGTGCTTGTCGCCATCCCCTGGTCAATGGAAGATGGGATTGGGGTATTCATTACATGGGACCTGGAGGATGGGTCATGAAAGAGTACCTACACAAACCCATGGCCTCTATAATGAGCCTCTTATACATTACGTGTTGCCTCCCTGAACCATTTCTCTATACAATTGACTTCATCGAGCCATGGCCCCCCATTCACTACCATGAGCAGCTACTACAAGCATCCTTCAGGCCACATGGTAGGCTCAGCTGGTTGCTTCACTGCTCACCCACACCATCAAACATGGTTATAGCTCATCCATCAAAAAACAACGCCCTTCCCTTCTCCAACATCGGAAGCTGGGTAGAAGTGGCTACCAATTCCTCCGGGGTGCTCCACATCCACTTCATTTTCACGCTACTATCACACCCAACGATTCTAGGGACATCTTTGGTGGGCCACATGACTCAGTGTAGTGGTCTGATATTTGATGGGGAAGAGTTTTCAAAAACCCTGGACATCGTTATTCATCCTTCAGGGATTGAATTAGTGCCACGATCCCTACCAGTGTAATGTCTCTTGAACAACATCATCTCCCGCACCACCATTATTTTTTCACCTCTGCCACTATCACACCTTCATCATGTCATGTCCATCCAATATATACATTATAGTATTACATTTCCAATAATAGATTGCACCATAATCGATAGATCCCCAAATGTCAAGTCACATTGATAATAAAGAATTCCAACAACGAATAAATAATGGATGGTGAAAAGCACTAATTAACAATGATGAATGGACCTCGAGTGAAGTTTGTGTTGATCGGGTTATGTTTCTGTAACAATGATTAACCATATATTGCTACGAAAATTTCTTGTTTAAACCCAAAAATAGTAGTCCCATCCAAAAAAATGATTGATCCACATGACAATTGGTTTTTTAATTTTTCCATGTTTGTTGTGGAATATCAATAATGGTGAAATCAGAATATTTAAATAAAAACCCCTACGATGAGTATGATCATTTATAACCATAGAATGACGTCATGTTGCCACATTGGTCCTTGTTCTTCCAATGTTCATTGATTCATCTCTGCATGATCCAATGGAGACATCTTGTATGTTGTCACTGGTGAAGAGAATCTACATCAAGGCATAGGGAAACACCTGATGAATTCTACAGTGTTATTAATTTGAACACTAGAAATTTTCCATAATTATTGTACGAAATGTGTTAATATGTTTATACATTTCACAGCTACTATTTTACATTGAATCATCCTCATCATGACGCTTCATTTTTAAATTTTTAATGGGTTTCTCTATCTCTCCATCACTACATCTTCGTGGATTAAAATTATAAAAAGTAAATAAAATAAACATCATTATGTTTATTTTGTTGTCCATTAAATCGTATAAAAATTAACTTTTACCCTCGACTTGCCCAGATGAGGTTATGGTCCTACTATGGAAATCAAAACCCCATGAGCTCAACTATACACTAGGATTTCTAATACGATTTACCGTTTATGTGTTATAATGAATTTTAATATAAAAAAATTTATTTGTTTATTTTAGTTATGGTTATTCAATATTCAGGCATTCTTTTTGGAGAATCTCGCAGAGTAATGTTATGTCACACCTAACGTAAGCCCTCTATCTAGAAGGAGATGATTGCCTAATATTTCAAATCTTGGAATAAATGTTATTCCACTTTTTGTTTGAAAAACCCATCACATGTTCTATTTAAATAAAAAATATTTTTTGAAATATAATTTTACGAAATATGGGCCATAGACTCACACACCATCTCAAAACCTAGTAATGATATGTTCCAATTAATTTTCTTATAACAGAACAAATAATGTATGATTCATTACATGGATGAAGCATAAACCGGGGAACCATATGTGATTCATAAACCATTTGGTTTTTGTCATTAAATATATTCATTTTTTTTCATATTTACAATGAACCTGTATTTGGCATGAAATATCATCATTTATTTTTTGATATTTTATTCCCCTTATTGTTCACTGTGATATATTGTTTTCATTATGATGATGGTTATTTGTATTGGTTATTCTTAATCGAATCCTTTATTATGTTACTTTGATAAATTTGGTATACTCTCTTCCTGGTCGAATTTAGTGTATTTCTACTAGTTGATAGTCTCTGGAATAAGGGGGCAGGTTTCCTTGAGGTCATGTGACTGACTAACTATGGGCACTGTTGTGTGGAACATAAGTTGGGAAATTAGAAATTTATACCATAGTTGTGGGTTTCAATTAATGTTGATTATCTAACTATTTGGGAAAGGTATATAAGATAATAAGATGAGTCATATTATGGTTAAGATATTGTGTATAAAAATATATAACACCCATATGATGATATGAACCAAGTTCCTAAAGTTGTGTTATTGTTAATGATGGGTATTTACAGTTGAATTCTATTTCTCCACAACTGATACTCTTTTTTTAATGTGATTATCATTATTGATTTTTTCTGAGATTTTAATCATGGTCCAATATAAAATGTGATTTTAGTATGAATTCATCATTATAAGAACTGAAGACATATTTTTACATGAATCATTTTTACGAAGACATTGGAATATAGGGTTGTGGGTATTGTTGATGATATTGATTTTTTTTTACATTCTTATGTTATTTAAATGAATGAGTACATACAGTTTAAATAAAAAATTGAACATTCTTAATAATAATTAAAATGGGTGTCTAATGAGACTTGAATATGCGTGTGTGTTTACCCATTTTTAATAATGACATATATATTGAATGGTTATGGTATTTTATAACATCTTGATATTTACCCCATGAATATTTTTGGGTAATGACATGATATGGATTTTGGGAAACCCACTTATTATATGTGGTAAATTTGGGTTAAGTGTCATGAAATTAATGTTAGAAATTATTGGGATATGACTGCTTTATAAAATTTTTTGAGTGGATGATAATTATTTGTGGATGGAAATAATCATATTATAGTAAATCTTGGGGAACTGATACTGTTGGGTAATGAGTAGAAGCATATTTTTTGAGAATTATTATATGTTCTTAATTTTTATAAAATTATACACATGTTTGGTTGGAATTAGTGTGACCAATATGACATGGGATATTAGGTAAAAAGCCAATGAAATTTACCAAATATGGTAGACATGAGGTTATCGCGTTATGTATTGCATCTATCTGGCTTATACATGAAAACATATATAACATGGAAGGGAATATTGTCAATTTAAAGGAATTATTGTTACATGTTTTGTAAAATTATTGTTGGTAAATCCATATATAGGATGGAAAACTAAATATAATGGAGTGGAATGACTTTCCGGATATGTTCTATGAGTAATTTTACCATTATATTCTCATTTAAGAATACGTTTCTGATTTTATGAGGTTGACCTAGGGGAATAAATAAATTATAAACTATGATGTCTGTTTTATAGATTTAAAGAACTATTATCCAATGTAAGAGAGATATGATTCTAATAATCCAATATGGTTTCATGAATGGATTATGTGTGAAAATATGTATAAGGAGAGTATTTTTAGGATGATAATGTTTTCTAATTTGAGTAATCAATCTCTAATTTCCTATGGGGATCCTAAAGGATGGTTTTAAAAGAGGAAATGGTTTTTCTACTAGATGGTCAAGAGGTATGATAACCATGATCAAGACAATCTATTAGGAATTTTTTGAGTAGATAAGTGGGAAAAAAATTTAGGAGGGATGATCATTTACAAAAAACATTAACTTGATGAAATGAAACAAGTGCGGTAGGTCGGTTCACTTTGGTAGACTATTCACCTGACAACCAGTTGTGTGCTTATATTATAGAATGATGTGATATATATAAAGTATATATAATAAACTAGTGACATATGGTTAATGGTGGAGAAACTATGTGAAAATTAAATCATGGAAAGAGGATCATATACAACATATGAGTATTGTAGCTAGATTTATATATGCAAGGAGGTATAGGGAGTGGAAGTGGTTATTCTAAGAAAAATCACTCATTTTAGTTGAGTGGTGAAACTTATGGGACTCATACTGCATCACATGTAAGGGATATTAGAATGTTTCATTCCTTTCATCTTACATTGGTGGATAGCCAGTCTTAACCATCGATAGTTATATGTACTATTCATGAAACTTCTACACATTATACTTCTTTATTTTATACATGGGCCTCTAATTATAATTTATATATCGAAATTGAGAACGTTTTTTCTATAATATTGGAGTTATTGATTGGGGTTATGATTATCAATAAACCATTGGGTGTATGACCATGAGGCATATTTTTGTGTATGGGGTGTTCTATTGATGATGGGGAAAATCTAATTAGCTAAGATCAATATATTCTAGAAATGTATATATTCTTCCTAATTATGTTTATTGATTGTTAATATTCCTATTTATACAACATTTATTTCAAACAAAGTATAAAATATTTTACATATCATGAGGGAAAAAATTATATTCACTATGGGGAATGTGATATCGAGGCAGGATGTGTTATCACATTTTGTTAGAAATTGGGTGAGCTCAAATCCCAGGTTTGTATCCTCTCACCAGATGATCGAGGTGTAATGAACAATGACATTCCACCCAAAGTGTAGATGTTTTAGTGTGTTCTTCATGGAAAATTATTTGTGTTTCAATTTGAAATATTTATTAAATTATAAATATGGATCATTCAAGTAGAAGAACTCATTAATATTACACCATAAAAAATTGAAGCAACATATATTTATGATTTTAACAGCCAAATATATGAGATTCAAGATAAGGGGAATTTCAATCTAGGTGTGTACCCTTGGGGTTCCCTAGTTTTCATTTATATGAATGATGATGAGACTCTATATTTATTTCATGATTAGAAAATGATGAAAAATATGGAATTAATGAGTATGTATCCAATTAAAATTATCGATGGAAACATTGACCTATAGAGGGGGTGATATTTTCTCCAAGATTAGTATGAGATTAGGGTATCATCAGTTGAGAGTTTGAACATTTGATATACATAGAAATACTATCAATATTAGGTATTTCTTTTAAAAGATCATTGTTATGTCATTAGGTCTGAAAAAACTTTTGAGGTTTTTATTGCCATGATGAATCCAATATTCAATCGATAAATAGATATGTTTGTGAGTGGTCTTGTAATGTATATATTATTTTATCCAATGAATCATTATGATTATGACCAACATATTTACATAATCATGAGTACATTGATATATGATTTTCAATCTGCAAAGAAATATATGTGTCAGTTTTAGATATATACAGTACACCTCATGCTTCACATAATCATGGAGGAAGGTGTGTAGTTTGACAATCATATGGTTCAGATAGATTTTCCATGGGAGTATCCTATGAATTTTTTCTATATATGTTGCTTTCTTTGGATATAATGATATAAAAACTGTTTGATTCAAGAATTTTCTGATTTATAAGAACCACTTTTTGTCTTAATAATGTGTCATAATGTTGTATTGGTATGCATCATGTGATAATTATTTCCCAGAGATCAATAATCATTTGAAAAAAAAGAATAAATCATTATCCAACCCTGTGTAGGTGAGTTGTATATAATGTTCTGTGACCCTTCTAGGATATACGTTGAAGACGTGTTGTTATTGGGAGATATATCTGTTGAATTTATTTCATTCTAGTAGAGAGAACATGAATTGAACTACCCTATGATTGAAATTATGATAGAATCAAAGTTTTAATTATTGATTTTTTTCCAGCATTATCTATTTGGTAAATAGTTTATTACATATACTAAAAGAAATGTATTATTTTATATCTATTCTCTACGAGACATTAATATATAGTAGAAGAGGTGGGTTGATTATATGCCATTATTTTATTTTGATATTGAATATATGCTTAATAATGGGTATATTTTTGGATGATACATTAGGTATGAAATCAAAGAGTCATGCAGTTCTGTAGCATACTGATGAGTCAGAAATTATGAATTTACAACCAAATATGATTTTTCTGTTTTAGCAGCTTTTGAAAAAGATGACTCTCATATCAGTATATATATATTATAATCATTTTATCTATATTAGAATAATAGATTATGGGGATCTAGTCCATTTTCCCTTGAGGGAAATCAATTATTTTGTGGGGTTACCGTTCGATTAAAAAATTGATGAGTATGAGATATTCTATTAAAAGCATCATGTTGTTGAAAAAATGAGTATATGGATGGAGATAATGAATGAATTTAATTTTTCTATGTCTGTGGTGCATCCAGGTTTGACCATAATGTACAGTTCCCTTCGGCAATAGTTCTGGTGGTTGGGCATAAAAAATAACATAACAAGGTTCATGGAATGGCACCAGACCTATCAAAATGTGATGAGTAGAGATAAAATACATGGAGTTTAAAGACATATCTTTCAAATTTTAATATTGATGTTATATGATATTACAATTTTATAATTTTTGGGTCTCGAAATGTTCCCTTATAAGAATATTTGTATTTGGTTGGTTGTGAACCCATTGAAGATTAGTTCACATTTACATCCTATGTGAGAGTATTTTTCTGTTGAATTGAATGGAGACTTTTACATCATAGAAATAATTATTTAGGCGTTCCACATAGTATAGATTCCAAACATAGGTCATTTTTAATTCATTGTTCTTGTATGTATTTTAGAATGTTGTTGGTAAACATGTTTTATAGAGTATGACTATCCACACAAGAATGGTGGGAAGTCTGAACATATTATTCAGATGCCTGAGGATATTTATACCATATGTTTCATAGACATTGGTGGTTCTATAGTGAATCAACTGGAGTTAGGGGATTTAACCTATAAAAGAAATTATCTAGAAACTATACATATGAAACCCTAAGATCATATTTATGGTAGACCATACTTATCAACTATATTCTGGATGGAGACAAGATATTAAGGGCTTTTGGGGTCGATTCACATGTAGGAAACATCAGAGTTATTTTAAATAATTCATAAGCATATCCCGATGGATCGTAGTATACTAAATTCATATACAGATAGATTTTGATGAACAATCGATCTTACATTTGATGATGATTTTTTCCATCGAGTTTTCCCTGCATTAGATCACAATGGGATTCAATTACATGGAAAGTAGAAACCTGGAATATAGGAAAAGTTGAGGTTGTAGAGAGAATAGGCTATTGGTATACCGATTAGATCTCCCACAGAGGTACTATTTTATAAATATTGTTTTTATACGTCACAATTTTAGAATTATCTTTGGGATGAGATTCATATGATCTATGTTGATGACATTCATATTGTGGATGATGAATCCTTCATTGATAATATGATATGTGTTATAGATAATGGTGAAATGTTGTTTATGGGAAATACTAGTTTAGTAGATCAAGTATTGTGAAACTTGATATTAGTTGAATTGGATTAATTAATCAATTCAATATTATTATTGTAAAATTGACGGGAAATTAGGACTGCATAATTCTTTATTTAATGATATATGAATTAATTTAAAATAGGGATTATGAGGGGGTTGACATAACCATAACTATCTAATTTGATATATAAATTGGATATTAAAAAATGCTTAATTGTTAATTGAACATATTATCACTTGTGATTAAATTTCTGAGTCTAGTATATTTATGTGAAACGTTGGAAAAATGTTTATTTAATTACAATAATGCTTGATCTAATGTGTGTGACTTCATGGATTGATTAATAAATCTTTTTCGGAAATGTATTGTTGTTTTAAAAGACATTATTGAAAATTTGATAAATATGTGTGAGACATAGGCTAATTCATAAAAATCCCATGGAAATAATTAGATATATGAGGGTGGTCATAGAATTCAACTTCAAATGGGAACATGTTTGATAGTTTGATAAATTATTTACAGGAATATCACTACTACATCAAATATAAACATGTATATAGACATTTCATTATAGTCCCAAAATGTGGGCATAATTGCATCGGTTCAATTGGATGTTATAAGATATAAAATGGAATGATAAATTTAAACCTTGAAATTTCAGTATGGTTAGTCTCAATAATGGTATGGAGATCTTATTGTGGATCAGGTGTACATGGTAAGCCCAGAGATAGTTTATGTGGATAAATAAAGTATAATTTATTATTTGTAAATAGTTTTCATTGATTATTATAAATTAATAATTATACAAATCAATACACTATTAGGTATTTGAAATTGTTTTATATTTCATTTGTGTTAACCAATTGAGTTATACTAACACCCGACCCATGCATCTAGATCAGAACCTAAATAGACTTCATGATTGAGAATAATGATACAAGTAATATTCATATGATAGATGGGTGATTTTGGATGGGGAATGGATATGGGAACCAAACATGATTCATGACCTTTGTGGTAGTTGTATGTGTGTTTATATATTTTTACTTTTTAATATTGAAACTTAAAAAAATTTTATAATGACGTATCTATAGTTCTGTTTTGGATATTGTATTCTGGTTTTTTATCATTTGATGCTATTTTGGTTTAATTATTGCTTATTTATTTTGGATATTATTAATTATATCTATTGATTTTATACTTTGACAATGTCGTTATATATTTTCCATGATTAATGTTAGACTCTCACATATAGATTGTGACCTCTGGTATATGCATGAGGCCGTATGAATGACCATCATAGGGAACCTGTGTGTGGAACCCAGGTTGGAATGTTACAGATATACATAATATATTACATTACATTATATTATTATATAATCATATATGTTTGAAATCGTCTTTTAAGAGTATTAATGGTATTACAACATGTATTTATGACGACAGAATGTACTATTCATTTATTGGGGTGGTAATCCTTTATATTTAAAAATAATAATCTCTGAATTCTTGTCTGCATTAGTTTTATTTTAATTAAAATTTATATTCACATTAAATGATGATGGTATAGTCTCTTGAAAAATATTCATAGACACTACTACTACTAGACTTTCTCAATCAAATATAAGGTACAGATGAGTTGTCGAAATACCTTCCACCCGACTCTTATTATGGATGACTAGTCGAACGATATTGAATGTATTATTTTTATCATTTATTGAATTATTATTTTTGATATGATATAATAAAATAATCATCCACATGTACTAGAATAACAATGTTTAGTTTCCTTGATAACTTAAGTATAATATTTTTTTAATTTAAAAGAGATGTGATGTACTATTCTATCTTATCATTATTACATGTAATAATTATTTTATCATCTATGATGTTTTTTATTTGATTTGTTTAATTATTTTTAGTGTGTTTTGGATTGAGTCTTTCTTAATGGAATCAAACATGAAATGCATGGATCCTAAAATATATATCATTATCATTTATCGGAAACAAATTTATTTTGTTTTTTAGAATGGTTTTTTTAAATAATATTTTTGAAAATAACGTCGAAAACATATTAAATAATAATAAAAATTTCTAAATCATGTGGAAGATAATTGAAATTGAATGTTGTGTTATTTTTTATTTATTAAATAATATATTTGGAGATTTTTAATTAACATAAATACTAAAGATATATTTTCTTCATATAAATATGGGAGATAAATATTGATATATCCATTATTCTATCATAATATTAAACTAGGTAGATAATATATATTTAATTTTCTATATTAAAAAATTTATAATTTAATATTATTTGTCAAGTATGGAAGTATATGGTAATATAATACATGTGTATTTATTTTTTGGTTTATCATACACATTCTATTTTGGTGGGGTTTTAAATCTCAATAAATTATTTGTAAGTACTATATGCTTGTAGATTTCTATAAGTATGTTCTAACATGAATATGAACTATATTATATTACGAAAATATCATGAAATATATGAATGAAAATTAAAATATTACCTTTGGAATTGACCATATTAGTGTATCATGATATTTGATGGTTATGATAGATGTTTCGAAATAATTGTAGTGTGCTTCATCTACAATTACAATCAGTATAATGAGTGTTATGAAATATAATTGTTTTATTGAGTATTATGTTTTATGATTGATATTTAAAAGTATATTTTGTACAGTTATTATATATTAATTGGATAAAAGTTCACGTGAGTGGTCATTTTTTATCAATTCTTTTTAAATTATGTAAGAAATAGGTTGTTATAACTAATTTAAATAATTATTTTTATATACACAAAATCATTTTCTAAAATATCAAGTGTAAAATAAAAAATGATAGGGATTAAATATATAATTATCCCGGTATCATGATGCTATCAAAAAGTATAATAAACAAGTAATTGGATTTTTAAGGTGGTTTTACAAAGTATGAGATAGATATATGAATTGTGTGGTAATATTTAAGGAAATATATATTTTATATGTTGATTTTGATGTGTAATATGTCATCAATGACTAATATATTATTGGTATTGTTTTTCATAGGGTTTTATTATTATATAATAACATAATTATGAATTATTAATAGATATATAATGGATTGATGAATGTTGTGAAAATTCAATCAATTTCATTTGGAAATTAGTCTATATGTCACGATAAATTTTACATAGGAAGTTAGAAATTATAGTGACTAATTTTATATAATGAGAACATCCTTGAATGTAAATATATTCAAGATTCGGTATTGAATGTTTTAGTCGATGTTTCTATTTAACATAAATGTGAAATATTTCCTCACTATATTTGATACATTTAGTTTTGGAAAATTATACAATTCATTAATCATGTAAGAAAACATCATAAATGAGATTATTGAAATTAAATTCTCTTTCTATATTTATTATGTCTCATCATATATAGTTTCCAAATATATTGAAACATTATATATTTTGAAATATTTATGATGATGATATTGATAATCTTATAGCTCAAATAATCCTTCCAAATTAATATTCTAACCATTATATATATTTTTGGGGGACATGTCAAATATATATTATAAATTCTCATAAAAATGAATCTTGTGGATTTATTTTAGATTTTCAAATGGGGAAAAATCATTGTAAACTATTCCATAGAAACATTATATTTATAAATAAAGAAATTTTTATCATATTGATAGTACAAAACATTAACTCTATTAATAGTCCATTTTAATAATAGATATTTTATAACCAGACAGAAAAAAATATTTGTATTATATATTGTGATACAATGACGAGACATTGATTATTTTATATGTTATTAAGGGAACATGATTTGGGTGGGGCCTTAAAATAACATGTGATGAATAAAGTTATGAATTCTAAACAAATATTATTTTGAATCAATTTATATATATATATATATATAATATATAATCAATGGATGAACCAATTTTTTTAGAAATTATACACTAAATAAAATAAATTAAATGAAATTAAAATTTTCATTTTCATCATTATAAATTTCTGTTAGATCACTAAAAACTCATATAAAAATATTTGATATCGACAGAACATATATGGTCATCCATAATTCCCAGTAATGTTATAACTAAGGTAATTTTATGATGATATATTATTTGATTCAAAAATAATTTCATGGTAACAATATATTAAAGGATTATAAGTCCGACAAAATGATTCATAACAACAATTAGAAAAAAAAATATAAATTTTACTTAATATGCTAAAAACACATGTCATGGTATCATAAACATTTTTAAAGAATAATTTCACTATCATAATATCATTGTGTAATATTTTAATTGTACCAAGACGTTATATAAAATTGTATACTAGGTTATCCGTATATTGTCGAAGAAAATTATTTTCAATAATGATATCTAGTTCAAGAACCCCCATGATAATATTGTGATATATAATACATAAAAATTAATTATAAGGGATATAAAACATTTTTAACTTTTATCCTATTATATTAAATCACCTATATATGTTCAACATAGAAATTAGAATTCATAAATATTAAAAAACAAATAAACCCATGAATAAAAATAGAAAACATAATAAATCTCTTAATTTCAAGGATTCAGGGTATCATATGAAATATCATTAAAAATTTGGTTACTATTTATTTTTATAATATTATTACAAAATAATTGATCATGTTTTGTGAAAATAGATCATAATTTACATGAATAATCATATGAAATTTTTATTAATATTTTAATTTATGATAATTTTTTAAATAAATATTTAGAAATGAAAAAAATATCACTAAATGAGATAAAAGAGTAGTGTCTTAAAAATATATATATCATTTTTATTACATAATTAGTGAATTTGGAAATAGAAAAATTAAAATATTTAACAAAAAAACTAATTTTTTTATATAATGATTTTATTATTATTATATGATACGATATTATTTATAACATTAAATTATGATTTTTAATGTCACATTTATATAATTAAAATTGATGTATTGTCATAATAATAATTTTTTTTAATTTCAAATAAATATTAATTTAAAATTTAAGAAATTGTTAATATGTTTCTTGATAAAAATTATTATATTTTTTTCTTTTGAAATAATCGTTAATAATATATTGCATAAATTGGACAATATGCTATCACAAAAAACTGAAATCATTGTTGAAAAATATTTTTTAAAAAATAAACATGAAAAATATAAACGTGATAATGAATAATGGTTATGAAAGGAAAATTGAAGTGGAATATTATAAATTTTATACTGAATTTTTTGGAAATAATTAAAATATATGGAAATACATTTATTGTAAAAAAACATCATAAATATTTTTCAAAAAGAAAATATTTTAAATTAGACAAGTAAAATAGAAATTTCACATCGTATAACATATACTTGAGATTAAACATATATATGATACGTTGGAATTATATAAAAAAATTATAAGAATGGGAAATTGTAGTTGAAGAGTATTATAATTGTATACAATGTGGAGATAAATTTTATGTGGATGAGACATATAAAAAAGGATGATTTGATTATAAATTTTCATTATTAATGAAGTTAAATATAATATATTATTTAATTAATTAATAGATAGTATAGAACCAATATTAGATGGTGGAATTATTGATAATTTAATACAACTCAATAATGATAGTTTATTTAGAAAAAAATAAAAACAACATTGGTATCATTTGAATCAAAGTTAATTTAGTGTATTGAAAATATTTTACTCTTTTGTCATACTAAATTAAATTTTTATTATAAAATATATATATTTCTATGAAATCAGACCATATGAAATAAATTATGGTGAATAATATCAATCTTGTATAAGAGAATTTAATTTTAAGAAAGTAAACACTTACCTTAATTCCTAAATTCTTATAATAAACTGTAATAAAAAAAGAAAAATGAATTATATTAATTCTAAAATAAAAAACCATGACTATTTATATGTCTCATTATAAATATTATTTTAATTATTTTTTCATTTATATTAATTATTTTTATCGATTTACAAAAAATTTTGTGAGTAATCACGATTATTCAAAACTAGTTTTATAATACAGTGTTTGTTATTATTCATCACACAGTGTTCATTATTAATATGTCAAATATGATAACGTATTTTATGTAATATATTTAATAATAATGAAATAATATCTTTTTAGGATACTTATATTTATTGATACATATTGATGAAATTAAAGAAGAGTATTTTTAGATGATTGTTAACCAATAGATATTTTTATCTTTGCTATATAGCTTAATTATAAGGTCGGTTTCAACTAAATCTAAAATAAATATATAAATAAATATATTTATAATATATATTATTAGAAATAGTTTTCCCACATTAATTTAAGATATTAGTTGAAATCATTTTTTAGTTTGTACTTAGACAAAAAACCTAAAACATACCATATTTAATGGCCAAGTGTGGTAATAAAAGTGGGTCATATTTTACTAATATAATTATTACATAAGAATAAATATATAATATAGATAATATTAATTATATGTAATAAATAAAATTTTATATAAATAATTAATTTAAATATATATGAAAAATAAAAAATCATAATTTGAGAACGGTTGTAACAACCCTATATTTATTGAAGGAAATTGATTTCTTATAAATATTCCATAATCACCTTAAATCACAACATAATTAACTACTAAGTTCTATGTGAACCCTAAAACATATGTTTGTGACTTCTGTGATGTAAATTTCAAAAATCCGACAAACATAGTTGCGATCAATAAGTTATTTAGTGTTCAATGAGAAAAATATAATTTAGGTTATTAGTGACCTAACATTATAAATAGTAATATACCCTAGTGAATAGTAACCTTAGTTATTATAGTATATAAATAATATTCAATTGTAAGTACAATATATATTATCATTGAAATAAGTAAACAAATATTTTAAAACTCTTGTTTTTAGAATAAATTATTATTTTAATTAACTATTAAATTAATAATATTTTAAAATTATATTTTAAAAATGGACGTCATTTTTTGATTATACATGTCAAAATATTTCTGGGGTAATTTTTTTGTATTTTTCTCAAACACGTGAATTTTTTATGAATAGTGAAATATGGTAAAATACTGTATATGGAAATTATCAGTTAAATAAAATATTCATGACATCACAAGTTATGTAAGCCCACTTGGTTCAACCTCACATGATTAAATTACTGTTTCTGTTCATGTAAGAATTATTATTCCTTGTCTTGAGGATATATAATAAATTAATGAATTTTATATTAAGAAATTCCATCTCTCCTCCACAATAAAACCCCATGTCACTCCCACTTCCATTTACTCCTCTAAATCGATGTTCCTTCTCCAAATTATATCCAAATACCTTCCCAACCTCATCTCCCACGTCCAACAAGCCTTGGTCTCATTAAAAGGACAAATCCTCTCCTTAAGACAGTTATGAAGGAAGTTTGGTTCAAGAGGTAAATTCCTTTTTTCAATTCTTTTTCTTTACTTTGTTTTCATTTTCTATTACCTCTCATTATCCAAATTTTGTGATAACTCCTGTACCATATATATATTGGATTTTTTTCATGATAGTGAAATAATTTATCACCATCTCCCCCTTTTTAACTTCTTTTATACAAGTAGCAAGAACACCATCCGATATGTGTCAATTTACCACATTGAACGACGATGGACTATCTATTTATATTATCATTCTCAATTCTGGTCATGAAACCATCCATGTTATGGTTGAACAATATTATTATATATGATATACCCTATTTATGATTATATAATCCCTTTGTAGAAATATTATTAAGTTATAAATAAAAATGTGTTCGCGGTAATCAAAACCAACAAATTAACCGAAACAGTTATTATTAAAGTTCTATATATTAATTCATCCTATTAGAATGTAAAAAATTTATATAAATGAACAATAACACATTTTATTTTCATAAATAATATATAATTTAAATTCTATTGATTTACATTTATTCCACATACTTAAAAATGAGTGAACCGAAGATGAAAATAAAGAAAATGAACACCCCATAACGATGAAATTCGATGCAATAACATAAAAATAAGAACAAAAATGAACTAACCAGAATTATGAAAAAATAAATTTCTAATAGGTTATTAAATAAGTTATTAATAAGTATAATTTTATATTATAGGAGCTTAAGTTTGAGAGAGGAACACATTCTATGTTAAGGTAAGGGTTTTTTCCATCCAAACATCCATTTTCATTCGGGTTACATTCATTGTCTAATTAACTCAATAAAATACTTATCTATTCTTATGTACTGAAAATAAATTCTGTTTGGGTATTAAATATATGTACGCAAACCAAAATACTTCCTTATATTATGTATAGTTACACGTTTTAAAAGGAACATTCAAAATGGATTTCAAAATACAAACCCGATTCAAGGGAATATCTCAACGTTTTGACTATATTCAAGGGTAATCTGTAATCTGTTTTTGGAAACCATTATATTTAATAAATCATTAATTTTATTATGAAAATAATATCTTACTTCACTTCTGGTTTTATAAAAATATTTTTCCAGAAGAACTCTTATTTACAAATAAAAGAGTATTTATCTCAAGATTCCGAATTGATTTTATAAGAGTATTTTCGTATGATTCAAAATTCTTGTTGTTTTTTATATATTATTGGTTTTAATCATTTATGAAGTCATCTACCATATTTTATTTAATGGTATTTTACTAACTCTATTGTGGATGAACTATTCTAAAACCATTCTCAATATTACTCACAATGGTTAGTGTTTTTTGTTTAATTATTGGACAGAGTATGTTACATATCATATGATAGATTCAATATGAATATATATTTTGTTTATGTTTATCCCCACACATATGAGGAATGAATTGGACATATTATGTTATGGGTGGGGCCTACTATATCCCCTCGATGAATCAGTAGGTCCAATGAGACAAACTACAGTCTTGGAACAAGGCATGTACAAATTGATTATTTATGGTCTAGCACGAGGCTTAGACTGTGTGGTTATGATGTACGGAGTATGAACTTCCCTCATTATGATGCGTTTATTTGAAGTTCATGTGGTTATTCAACGTGTATAATCCTCATGATTATGTTTTATTGTGGCATTGTTTACTTATATCATATTTATTCCATAATGTTTATAAGTTTATTATTAAAGGCATGTGTTTTCAATTACGTACCAAGTCCTATGATAATGTTATATTTTTCTATTTTTTTTACCCTTTGTGAGCATTTGAGGTCACCCCTTCCTTATGTTTCATTTTATCATCATATTAAGAAGTAAATTATGAATGAATTTGAAGCATAATCTAGGAGGCTTGGATGTTTTGAATAGAATAATTTAGTTTTGTTTTTCCTTTATGTATGTAAATTTGAAATTATGTTTGTTTCTTGTTTCCAATAATAATAAACTAATTGATCCTCCAGGATGTTTATTAATTATTTTATATACCATTGTAAACAAATAAGTCACCGACTCCAGGTAACTACGGTCATGTCCTTCGAGTTGGTATCAGTGGATGTCTAGTAAAAAACGTGAAAACGAGATTTATAAAATGTTTAATAGGGAAGTGTCAATAATATATTCATTGAGGATCAACATACAAGAACGTCCTGGTAATTTTGTAACAAATATATTATGTGGATAATTTAACAATACATCCCTATCTAGATACGAGCAGGTAGAGGTGGATCTGACGCTGATATACCTAGGAGTGAAAGCTCCGAAAAGGTGTTTCGGGGTTGACTCGGGGTATCCTATTATAAAAAAAATGGGCCTTGATTCACTCTTGGTTATGAAACTCCCATGGTATATTCTTAGGATAATTCAAGTTTTCTTTTCAAGACATTATTAAGGATTTATACGTATTTTTTTCCTCAAGGATACCGTGTTTATTTTTAAGAGGATATCTATGCATAGAATTTCAATTTATGCTTACTATTTTCCTACATTGAGATTATAAATTATGATTCATACCCTAATCTAGTGTATGCCATTATTTATAAATGGTTCCTAGTAGATGGAATTGAAACCGGATGAATTCTTGTGTCCGTTGTAGGGAGTTTCCTCCAACGCAAGATTATGATGTTGGACTTGGTGATGTGACTAGTGCTGAGCAGCTCATAACTATACTGGGACATCTTACTGAAGCTATGAATAATAATGTACCCGTATGGATCATCTAGATCCACCACCTAGATGGGCTATTCTAGATCGATTTATGGGACAACAACATCCATCATTAAACGGGACTAAAAACTCATTTGTAGTAGAGATGTAGATATCCTCCCTTGAGAAGATATTTCTCTCTTATTGATGTAATGAAAGAGAGAAGGTTTTCATAGTATAATATCTTCTATCGGGAGATGTAGATCAGTGGTGATAATTAATCAAAAACACAATTGAGGAGGAAGAGATAGAAGAGATGTAATGGAGATATTTTAATGAAATCATCTTAGAAAAATAATTCCCTCATGAGCAGTGATCAGATATGGAGAGAGAATTATTGAATATGAGGAAGAAGAAGGATGAAAATGTTGTCAAATATGAATCAAAATTCACATGTTTAGTAAGACATGTTGTGGACTATATACAAAATCCACGGAAAAAAATTGATCAACTCTTTTTTGGCGTAAATCCTTTCCTCTGGAGGGAACTGGTATCCCAAATTTTTTCATCATATGCTGATATAGTTTAATGTCCTATCAGGACAGAAAAATAATTATCTATGTCTTATGATTTTAAGTGAATGAAATATAAGAAGAGGCTGCTAAAAGCTCTAGTAAAGTAAAGAAGGAAACATGGATGATGGGAAGAGTTGAATTTCCACCCTGTTATAACTGCGGAATGAAACACCTTGGCACTTACATAAAGGGAAAAGAAGTATTCTTCAAATGTGGAAAAAAATTCCAACTTGAAGGTGATTGTATGGGAATTAATGAGGAAAATTATATCCAATGATATAACTATCATAATATGGGACATTATGCTAATGATTTCCTAAAGCGTCAACGAAAAAATGCCACAGAAAATTCCTAGAGAGAAGGGATAAGTTTATGTTATCACAACTGCTGATATTGATGTTCTTAATGATGGGGTGGCAGGTACATTAATAATTTCCTCAATTTTATACAATAATTTATCTCATTCTAGATCGTCTCATTCATTTATATCTTCCCAGTTTTCCATGAAAATAAGATATGTCCAATTTAAATTTAATAAAGGAGTTATCAGTCAAAACTCAGAGTTGATGTTTCCTTGCAATAAAGGCATGTTGATTATTCCCCATCGTGACACATAAACGTTCTTTGGTTGCTAAAATTATCATCATTCCAATGGTTGACTATGATATAATTCTCAGTATTAATTGGCTCTCAATTTATAATTTGATGATCTATTTAAAGAGGAAGTAAGTTACAATATTTGAGAATGGGGTATAATATCTTATCATTAGAGAACAAACCACTCCATTTGATTATCATCTAGATCCACCCCTAGTAGCTCAACTAAATTCAATTATTGAGAAGGAAGAGAATGAAATAACTACGGGTGAGGAAAAGAATGTTCAAATTGAATATGTACCTATTGTGAAAAAATATATTGATACCTTTCTAGAGGATTTACCTGGACATCCACCAAAACGTGAAATTCACTTTTCCAATGACTTAATTCATGGTTCAAGGCCCATATCAATAAACCCTGATAAAATGGACATTGTTGATTTAGTGGAACAAAAGAAGAAACTAAATGAATTGAGTGGTAAACGATTTATTTGAACTAGTGTTTCTCTATGGGGATCTCAAGTCCTCTTTCTCAAGAAGAAAGACGGATCCATGAGAATTTGCACTGATTACAAGAAAATAAATGCTATTACAATAAATAATAAGTATCTCCGTACACAAATTGATTATTTATTTGATCAACTTCATGGATCCCAATATTTTTTATGATTGATCTACTATATGGATATCATCAGTTTCTTGTGAGGAATTTAGCCATTCCAAAAACAGCATTTTGAACCTGGTAGGAGCATTATGTGTTTACAGTAATTCCTTTTGTACTAACTAATGCACAATCTATTTTCATGGATCTCATGAAAAACATCTTAATGGAATATCATGATGAAATTGTAGTGGTTTTTATTGATGATATCCTGGTATACTCTAAAATCCATGAAGATCATGAAAATCACTTGCGTACTATTCTAAATACCATTAGTAAAAATTAATTATATGGAAAATTTAGAAAGAGTGATTTATGGCACCAATCTGTTTCATTTCTGGGCCAAATTGTCTCTATGTATTGAATATCAGTAGATAGTGTGAAGAAAAAGGCTATGAAAGAATGGAATACTCCAACGAACGTAACTGAGGTACATAGTTTTATTGTTTTAGCAGGTTATTATTTGTGTTTCGTTCAGAACTTCACCCATTTATCCAACCCATTGACCAAGCTCACACGAAAAGGATTTTGGTTTGTATGTACACATGAATGTGAATAATGTTTTGAAGAATCTAAGAGTAGTTTAGTGAATGCTCCAATCCTAACCCTACAATTTTGGAATGATGGGTTTGTGATCTATAGTGAAGCATCATATAAAGGTCTTGGTTGTATCTTTATGTAGAATGATCGAGTGATTGCATATGCATCTAGGCAGCTAAAATTTCATGAAAAAAACTATCCAACACATGATCTTGACTTATCAGTGGTAATATTTTCTCCAAATATTTGGAGAAATTACCTCTATGGAGAAAATTGTGAGATATATAAAAATCATAAGAGTTTGAAGTATATATTCTCACAGAAAGAACTCAACATGAGATAAAGGAGGTGGATTGAGATACTCAAAGATTATGAATTCACAACACAATATCACTTGGGGAAAGAAAATAAGGTAGAATATTCTTTGAGTAAAAAAGACCATGGAATTTAGAACAAGATTAGAGTTGAAAGTGATCTTATGTTCATGGATCTATTAAAAATGGATATGGGAATTATCAAGGAAGGTAAAACGTCACTACTTTTTCCAATGGTTGCACAAACTTCATTACTTGAGACGATAAAATTTTCTATAGATTATAATGAGAGGTTTGAAAAGAATTTTAATGCTATAAATGATAACAAGATGACTGACTTTGTATATGAAGGTGGCATATTGATATTTGGGAAGAGTTTTTGTGATCCCTCTATTCCTGATCTAAAGAGAGAACTCTTGAATGATGCTCATTGTTCAAATTTCCCTATCAATCATGGTAGCACCCAGATATATATAGATCTATAAGAAAACTTTTGGTTGGGATATATGAAAATGGTGATTGCTGAATATACATCAATTTGCCTGGTATGTCAACATGTGACGTCTGAGAGGCAAAAGTCTAAGGGGATGATGCAACCACTACCCATACCATCATGGAAGTGAAAGAAAATTACCATGTAGTTTTTCAATTGAATTCCATGGACATCTAGATGAAACAATAATATATGGGTCATTTTGGTAGTCTTAAAAAAATAACTCACATTATCATGATTAGAGATAACATACCATTGGGTAACCTTCCGCAGATTTACATCAAAGAAGTGGTAAGTCTGCATGGAGTACTACTCTCTATTGTATCCAATTGTGATTATTGATTCACCTTGAAGATCCGAAAAAGTCTCCAACATTATTTAAGCACTAAACTAAACTTCAGTATGTCCTATCATCCTCAATGAGATGGACAATCTGATATTACTATCCAGACACTAGAAGACATGTTGAGAACATGTTCTATGGTATTTAATGGATGATGGGACCAACATCATCCACTAGTTGTATTCTTCTTCAATAAAAGCTTCCACTCGAGTATCTGAATGGCACCAAATGAATCCATTTATGGGAAAATTTGTTGAACACTGGTGTGTTGGGATGAAGTCTATGAGCGAAAGCTTCTAGGACCTGAATTGTTTGATGAAATGGAGGAGAAGGTAAAAACCGTACAACAGCATATCAAGTCATCCCATAGTTGATAGATGAGTTACGTGTATAACCATCGACGATACCTTGAGTTCAAAGTTGGATACATGGTATTTCTACGCATATCTCCATGGAAGAATGTCATGCAGTTTTCAATGAATGGAAAGATGTGTCCAAGGTATATCGTCCCATTTGAGATCTTTGATCGAGTCGAAGCTACGGACTTTTGATTTGAACTTCCATCTACCTTGTTGAAAGTAGATGATGTCTTTCATGTATCCCTTTTAAATAAGTACATACCATACCCTTCACATGTACTCTATTTAGATGTGGTACAGTAGGATGATGATCTTTCTTATGAGGAATATCCAGTGGAAATCTTGGATCGTAGAGACAAAGTCCTATGCAACAAGACTACTCATTTGGTCATCATACTATGGAGGAACCATATGTATGAAGAGGAAACATGGGAACTAGTGGAATCAATGAAGGAAAAGTACACCCACATATTCATAGCCTAGATTGTAAAATGAAATTTCAAAGGAGAAATATTTTTAAGGAGGGGAGAATGTAACAACCCAATATTTTTTAAAGGAAATTCCTCTCTTATAAATATGTTATAATTACATGAAATCACAACATAGTTAACTACTAAGTGCTATGTGACCCTTAAAACATAACATTGTCACATCTGTGATGTGAGTTTCATAAATTCGACATACACATATACTATCAGAATGTTATTTAGTGTCCAATAAGGAAAACATAATTTTTGGTGAATACTAACCTACCCTTATTAATAGTAACATACCGATATAAATAGTGATATACCCCAATGAATACTAACATTACTTATGAAAGTATATAAATAATATTCATGTGTATGTATGATAAATATATTCTTTAAAATAAGAAAAAAATGTTTTCAAACTTTTGTTTTTAGAATAAATTGTTATTTTAATTACATATTAAGTTAATAATATTTAAGACATTATCATTCCAAAATGAACAACTTTTTTGGATTCTACGCATCAAAAAATGGCTGGGGTAATTTATTGGTGTCTTTCTGAATTACGTGAATTTTTTATGAATAGTGAAATACGGTAAAATACTTTATATTCCAATTATCAGTTAAATACACTATTAATATCATCACAATTAATATAATCCCACATGGTTCAAATTTACATGATAAAATTTCTATTCTTTGTCATGGAATACTCACTCTTCCTTGTTTTAGTAGATATAATAAATTAATGAATTTTATATTAAAAAATCTCCTCTCTCCTCCATATAAAAACCCCCTCTCACCACCCATTCAGTTCACTCATATCAAGCCTTTTTCCTTCACCAAATTCTGTCCAAATACCTATCCGAACTCCTCCCCCACGTCCCGAAATCCTTGTTTTCATAAAAATGACAAAACCTCTCTTTAAGGAGGTTCTCATGAATGAATGTTTCAAGAGGAAAATTCCAATTATCAACTCTTTGTCTTTCAATTGTTTTCTTCTTATATTACCTCTCCAAAAAAAAATTGTGTTGAATCCAGTACCATTTATGTACTGGAATATATTCATGATAGTGGAATAAGTTATCATAATATCCCCATTTTTACCTTCGTTTATACTAGTATCAAGAACACCATCCGAGATATGTTAATTTTCCACATTCAAGGACGATGGACATTTGATTTCTATTATCATTCTCAATTATGTTCATGAAACTATTATTGTTATGGTCAAAATATATTATTATATATAATATAACCTATTTAAGATTATTCAAACCCTTTGTAAAAATTGTATTAAGTTATAAAAAAATTAGTTTGTGGTAATGAAAACCCACTAAATAACCAAAAAAATCATCATTACAGTTCTATATAATAATTCATCCTCTTTACATGTATACAAGTTATATATATGAAAAATAACATCTATTTATGTTCATATATAATATATAATTTCAATTCTGGTGATTTTCATTCATTCCATAGACATAAAAACAAGTGAACTGAATATGAAAATAAGGTAAATGAACACTGCAAAGCGACAGAATTCAACACAATAACATATCAATAATAACATAAATGAACTAATAAGAATTATGATAAAATAAATACATTTATAATTGGTTCATAAATATTTTATTAATAAATTTAATTTCATATTCTAGGATATTATGTTCGACAGAGGAACCCGTTTAGAGTTAATATAAGGGTTTCTTCCACCTGAAATTCCATTTTCATTCGGTATACATTCATTTTCTTATTACCTAAATGAAATTATTATGTATTATTTTGTACTACAAATAAATTCAGTTTGGGTATTATATATATGTAAATCATCCAGAATCGTTCTTTATTTTATGGAGAGTTACATGTTTTAAATGGATCATTCGAAATTGATTTCAAATTACAAAACTGATTCAAGTGAATATCTCAACTTCATACCTATTTTCAAGGGTTATATCAAATTTTTTTTCAAAAACAATTATATTTTTTAAATCAATCATTTTATTATGAAAATAATATCTAAATACACTTCCGGTTTTATATAAATATTTTTCCAAAATATCTCTTCTTTACAAATAAATGTGTATTTATCTCAAGATTGATAAATGATTTTATAACAGTATTTTCATTTGATTCGACACTCTTGTTATTTCTTATGTACTATTGGGATTAATCATTTATGAAGTCATCTAAAATATTTTATTTAATGGTTTATGACTAACTCTATTGTGGATGAACTATCGTAAAACCATTCTTCATATTACATAGAATGGTTACTGTTTTCGTTTTAATGATTATGAAAAGTTAGATATATTTAATATGATAGATTCAATATGAATGTATATATTGTTTATGATTATCCCTACTCATGTGAGGAATTAATTGGACTTATTATGTGTCGGTTGGGGCCCACTATATCCCCTCAATGAATCTGTAGGTCTCAAGAGACTAACTACGATCATGGCACAAGGACTTGAAAAATTGATTTTTTATGGTCCTAGCATGAGGCTTGGATAGTATGGTTATGATGTACGACATATGCACTTTCATCATTATAATGTGATTATTTGAAGTTCATGTGAATATTTGACTACTAGAATACCAATGATTTTGTTTTATTATGGCGTTATTTACATAGCTCATATTCATGCCATAATGTGTATATGTTTATTATTAATGGCATGTGTTTTCAGTTACTTACCGTGTCTTTTTTTTATGCCATCTTCCGCTGTTTTTTTACCATTACTGAGCAATTGGGATCAACCCTTGCATATGTTTCATTTTTTCAGGGTATGAAGAAGTAAATTATGAGTGACTTTCAAACACAATCTGGGAGGGCTGGATGTTTTGAATAGAATAATATTGTGTTATTTTTTCCTTTCAATATGTAAAGTTAAACATATGTATGTATCATGTTTCCAATAATACTAAACTACTCGATCATTTGGGAAGCTTATTCCTTTTTTTATATACAAATGTAATCAAATTAGGCAGCAACTTTGGGCAACCGGGGTTGGGTTCTTACAAAATTAATGTACACAAAAATCATGATATTAATTTTAATTTACATTAGATTGAATGTGAATGATTTTGGGTTATAATATTTTTCCTCAAAAACCTATAGATATTATATTTTGAAAATATGATCATCATTTTCATATATGTGACATATTAGGGGTGATAGTGGTGATAATTAATGATATTTCTTTAATGAGGTAGTAGTCCATAAAAACACGTGATCAATTTTTTTCCTCTTCTATGTGGATTAGAAGAAATTAAAAAAAATTAATGTGTTAATATAAAAATTTATTATTATAATGATAAAAAAATCAATATATGACAATTTTTATATCCATTTGTGAAGAAATGATAATTAATCAAATTAAGATAATTATGTAGTACTCACTTTCGGAACTTGAATATTTTGATGAAAGTATCCCTACAAAGTAAGGATTAAGGGAATGTTATGAAGACTAGGAAACAATGTTAAAAATGAAAATATATGAGTTGAACTTTTTGGACGGTATGAAGGATATTTTATGGATGAGTGTGTCGTTAGGGGGAATGGTATGACACCATTTTATAAATGATGAAAACATGTGTTTTCTGAACACCCAAATATCATTATTAATAGAATGAATGTACTCAATGAACAATGGGTCCAAAAGTGAAAAATATTAGATTTTTTGTTGTAATAATGTATCGAAGTCATCAATAAAACATTTTTACACAAATTTTAACCATGATTCATGCCATTTATTCCTATATATTATTCTATTTTTATACCACTATAACTAGTATTCACCCATATAAAATATTATTTTCAAACAATATAAAATAACAACTATTCTAAATATTTTTTATTAATAGTAATTCATTTACCATATAATACATTTCAATTTCATGAAATTATACAAAATAATTAAATGTCAGATATTATAATTGGTTCTGAATCAATATTTTGTAGAAAAAAATAGATTCTCGTTCAATAAGTATTCATAAAAATATTTAATTCCAGTCATCAATTAAATGTTTTTTAATATGTTTATATATGTTATTAAAAATAATATAAATGTAATTTTTTATTATGTATTTATTTTATTGACTATATATAAATTTCATAAAATTAATAAAAACTATTTACAATATGAACAATGTCCTGATTGTCGTGGTCATTTTTATTTACCATTGTAATGAAATTATTAGGATTGAAATGAAATTGGATTTATGAAATCATATATTAATTTTTTTTTATTTATTTTAATATATTTTATTACACTTTGTTTATCCTTGGTAAAAAATTATGTAATGGAAGGAAAATTGTTTTTCTATTTTGAATATTACTTGAGTATTCATGATGTAATAGATGTGTTTATTAAATGTGATATAATAATTGTTTATAAATACCAATGGAATTTTTCAGATTGAATGAATTTTATAAAACATGTGTGTGAAATCACAGTAAATAATGTCTTATTTATTGATAAGATCATTTTTATAATACATGATTGATAATACCAATGTGATGGAATCATTTAAAGGTTTCATTTTAGAATAAATTTTTTATAATGTAATTAATTCTCATGGGGATAAAATATGTTATAAAATCATAAGTTATTTCTAAAGTGTTGAATTGGTAAAAAATGTAACATATCCATACAAGGAAGAGATTATCCAGACCTAGGCTTTGATGATAATAGAAATTAGCAACCAGGGAAAGATAGTTCCATAGAGTATGGTCATGGTGAAATTATATATGAGACTATGTGAAAAAATGATCAATATTTAGAGTGTGTTGATATAATATTGACATACTGGGAAATTTAATGAGAAATAAATTGTGGTCCCCATGTAAGAGTTCCATTTAACATGAATCAAATGAAAAAAATGCAAAATGTATGTGTGGAATACTGTTTCTAGAGTGGTGTACAATGTTGACGGTCTATAATAAAGGAAGTAAGACATGGTATTTTCCATAATCATGGTGAAATAATTCATGCATTGGAAGTCACCCTATGGGAGAAATTAGTGATATTATAATTATTTCATGGTCATTAGGTAGTTATATATGTAAAAAACTCATTGAGTCGGAAAACTAGTATGGTCATTATATATTTAGATGAAATAAACAGAATTTTACATATGTTAATGGAGACATATCAATAGTACCTTAATTTATTTTAATGTAAAATAATTGGGTGATTAATGAGATAAAGGGTAAATGAATTTTACATCAACTTTCATTATTATAGATAAATATTGAATCCAAAATCTATGTTTATTTATATATTTTATAAATAAATATTAATTATAATATTAATTCAAACAATAATAGGATAGAGAGAAGAACAAAAATCCATTATTTATTTTACATAAAATTTATCATATCATGGAGGAGTCATGTATGAGTTATGGGTTAGATTGTTAACATATACTATTATATCTAGTATTCCATATGATTGGGTCATTGATTCCCTTTTTTATGTGTTAACAATCATTTAGAAGCATGTAGATTGAAAGAGAGATAATTTGTGTGTGTTATTATCCAATCTTATGTTGAATATCATAATATTTGTGGGGAATAGATATGTTATCCTTGAGTGGGTATTGAAACATGATAAATTGGGAATAATTGAATAATATACCTATAGTAAAATTCATATCTGTATATAGAAATGTGAATGTTATTCAAGAAATGTTATTCAGTTCCATTGATAGTTATAGAATCATTCTGATTTTTAAGTGTATATGGTGGGGGAATATGTATTGTATCCCATGATATTTCCTTAATTATTTGTCCACAATTATTTTTTTATGTAGAAATAATATCCATAAAATACACCAAACCATTTTATTCTTAATATAAATATTGAATCAGTGGAGGAAAAATCATCATGACCTACCATATTCCATATCCTACAGACCTCCCATATTAGGGAATGATATTGGTGTAATTATATTTTTACTCTATGTTGATTCATTTATTATTTCTCCATATTAAATATATATGGTAATAACCCATGTTATTATAAGATGAATATATCAAAAAGATTTTTATTTTTCATTTTATGGAAAATTATAAAAAAATTGGGTTTCAAAACATCATTATCAGAGTTATAATGTATCAAATGATGTTATTATATAAGTAATGCGAAATTGATAATGGCTTGGGTTCTCGAGTGATCTATGAGAGAAACATGATATGTTTAATGATGTTTCTATATTATTCTAATATATCAGAATTTCTTATTTTCGTGTAATTTATGTAACCATGTGACGAATTAATGCTCAAGGCTACTTTAGTTCATTTTTAATAAAAATAATATCATTATACATTCATATAATTGATTCCGAAAATATGTGTAGGCCCTATCCAAATATTTCAAATTCCCTGGTGACTTGTAAACTGGTTTATCATCGGAAAATGACATCCACATGGTAAGTGGAAAACATTGTGATTTTCTGTTGAAGATTCTAGTGAATTATTGAACGGTTGGCACATGTTTATAAAACTATGCAGAAGAAATTTAATTTGGATTTTTTATATAGTTACCACCATATGATAGTCACATGGATCGGAAAACAAAACATCCAAAAAATGTGGACAAACTTAATTTTTTTAGAAGTAGGATTTTACAAAATTACATACTCTTTATATTCAGGTTCCTTCAAACCCTCTTACTTGCATATATTCATAAAAACATTGAGGGTTTCTTATACTCATTATCCTACCCCCCATTATTTTTTTGTTTTTTAATGTGAACATAAATATTGTTATCATATATTATATTACCAATGTTGGTTTCCATTATCCTCCACCATCCTTCTTTGTAATTTTGGGGGTACCATATTTTTTTTCTTATATATTCTGTGAGATGATGGATGAATCACCAATTTCCCATGGGTATTTTTGTAGGTTTATGTAATTATATATGAAGTGGATTTTCACATTTAATTGTGGAAAATTTCAAAAATGTATTATTTATAGTGAATTTTAATTTTTTTTCCAATATATTGGTTTTGAGTTAATCTTAAAAATTGGGCCCACTCTTTCTGATTTCCATAGAATGTGGTCAATGATACTATATGAGCATCTAGTAGCTGGTTTTCATTATTACTATATTTAATGAATATATAGAAAGTTATACTTCATTTACTCTAATTTTAGATTTTTAAATTATTTCTTATTGTGTTTTATAAATTATTTTTAATATTTTTGAGTTATGTACTCGTTTAATAGTGAGAATATATGTCGGACATTGAATTTTTTCCTCCATTCATGTTATTTAGGGATTAATCTTTACTTGGTATGTTTTCAATGACTATAAACAATATTTTCGATGAATTAATTTCATTTTCATTTACAAAGAGAGGTATTCCTATCAGGTGCTATGTTTTTCCATGGTGTAATGAAATAGTTTTCTGCAACAAATTGATACACTATACATTCCACTAATCCAAAAAAATCATTATGAATTGAGATAACTTTACTATAGTAACCCATGGGGACTAAAATTTCATCTAAAATGTGAATTGGTTCTCTAAATTGTTGGATATGTGGATTATAATTATGACCCGATTATAAATATTGGTTGACATGGTATCATGGTTATATTGGTGTTTTGTATGAAATAGTAATAAATGATTTTTTACATGTTACATAGAATAAATGTCATTTTTTAGATGAACTATATTTTTTTTATTTTAATGAGACAATTTTAGATAGTTTTAAATGTTGTTGTTGGATTTTATATATGTTGGTATTTTGATGATAAAGCCATTATTTTAAAATCAATACTATACAATAATTAAGGTAAGATATCTAAGAAAATATATTTTTTCAAGAATTTATTATATTGATTAGAATTATGTTTCAGGATTCCCCAGGGAAGAAATAAAATAACGGATCATTTCCATTTAATTAGGGAAAATAAATCATTAGCAATACTTTTTGAAATTAATGTGGTTGGATCATGATTTATGTTTGAAAAATTCATTTTAATTGGATTTCTAATAAAAGTAATTTTCTATGTGTATTTGGAATGGTGTTTTGATCATTGAAAATGGATCATCATTTTAAGACATGTTATATTATTTATGAACCATTAGAAACTTTCTAAATAGTTATAGTTTTAATGGTGTATTTGTGGTTGATGAATATTTCGAATTCTTTTGTTATTGAACATAATTTTTTCAGTATTAATAGAATGGATAAGATGTATAAATAATGATTTGGGATTCAATTGTATAATCGATGGGTTAGGTTACAAACTAATACTCTAAATATTGAGAGTATAAATTTTATATTAGATTATGATTAAAAATATTGGAATAGATTTAATTAATGAAGGAAAATGTTATTGATTTTTTATACTACAATAAAATAAATTAACACATTATATAGATGACATATTAATTATATAGGAATTATCTGTACTATAATAGGTTACGGTTATAATTTGTAGCCAGTTTATTCAACTATGAAATAAATTATACATTAAATACATTTTATTTTACATAATGATTGTATAACCCAGGGGTTTATGGATCATATGACTAGGTTTTGATGAGGAATGGTTTATTATCCAGGATGATACTTTAGAACCCTTGGGAACATAGATTGATTATAAAGTTATTATTTTAATAAATTAAATTCATTTCCCTATTATAAATTTCGTAACATTTATATATAAATATTGTCTCATTGAATTGTTATATCATTAAACACCATTACTGGTTTCTTATTGAGTTTTAAGGTAACCCTCCACTTACTTCCACAACTCAAAGATAAAAAAGATATAGTCAAAGATTTATTACAAGAAAAATATAGCCCATTGAATCCGGACTACATTTACTCCATCATGAATAATATATGAAATGAGATTATGGTTATGGGTGATGATTGACATGATGATTTAGTGGAATATTAATATTATTATATTTTATTATGTAATTGCATTTTAAACATCATAGATGGAATTTAGTTATTTGTTTTTCATGAATTTTCTGATCATTGGTGTTTTCTTTTAATTCAGACTTGTTATATATTAATAATCTACAATGAATTATCTTTTGGATGTCTATTATTTATTTAACCAACTTAATGTCATTCTTATCATTGGAATATTATACTCATATAAATTATTATTTATAGAACACCCCATTCATTGCCGATATTATAATAGAACATTAATTTTTTTTATTAATTACTAGATTATGGGGAGGCACACATTACTTCATGTGGAAAACCAATCTGTTACAATTATTGAGTGAACTAAGGGAGGATGTTATATAATAGTATCATATAATTCCTTTTTTAATTCAATTTTTGGATCTCGTATACTTCAAATTTTGGTATTTCATGAAGCCTAATATTGATGTCAAATAGGTATGTCGGATGAAAAATTTCTTATAAGAAATATAATATTTTTTCTATATTTTTTTTATGCTATTTTACAATGTTTTTTTTTGTATTTAATTTTATATTTTATTTTTGAAATCAATTTTTTTAAAAAATTTATTTATCATGGAATTCAATATCATTATCTTATGGAAGGAGGATATTAAACGATTTTTTAATATATGACTATAGAGGAAGTTTTAGTCTCACGCGTCATACCCAGAATATATGATTCATATGAAATATTATCAAACAAGTTTGAGAGGTTATGGAAAACTATTGGAAAACGATTTAATGTTACAACACATACAGATACATTATTTTTCAACATATGTAAATGGATGTATTCTAATAAGTTTTATTGAGTTTTATATGGCATATTTTATGATAGAATGTCATGTAAATCTATAAGGGTATATTTCATGGGAAGGATGGCCATTGGAGGTAGACATGGTGGACTTATTACAGGGTTCATATTATCGTTTTGGTAATTATAAAGCTAAATATTTTGTATATACGATTAAATTTATAGGGTATGATCCTTTATCAAATAGTCTGATGTTGCTATTATTAGAGAGGAAAAGAAAAAAATTGTGGGAAGGTGGATTTTAATGTTATTCCTTGAATATGTGAGACCATAAAGATGCATGTATAATATATTTATATCATGTGATGTTTTTATGAGATCATTAATGGTGGGCCATAAGTTGTGGAATTCTAATATTTGTTGTACACATTGGTTTTTATAAATATAAATTTTGTATGGGATTATATTTTTATGGCTAGGGGAGCACCTGGTATTTTTTATATCTATAACGACAGTTTAGTGATTTGGAGTCATGTGACTTTTGTGGATGACCAACGAGAGGATTAATATGTGGTTTTAGATTCTCTATGTTCCTGATACACTATTAGATTTTTTATTTTATAATGGAGAAAAAAATGGTACACCATATTATGTTTTTTGGAACATAGTATGAATACTTCTTATATAAATAATACATGTGTGCTGGTATTATGGATTTTTTAATTGCAGAAAATGATTACGTTCACTCTAGTCACTAGCTCTGGAAATATCTCTATACATTGAAGAGTCATAGTTGTTAAGATCTACATTTGGTTAATATAAGGTACTCAAGGGTATATGGGTTTTGGTGTGTTGTTGGTCCTTAGGTAATTAGATCCTAAGTGAGGTAGACCAATTGCGAACACTGTGGAGTGAACTGGTACTACCTATAGATGAATATATTTTTAATATTGGGTTTAGTATGATAAAAGGGATAATAGTCATTATTTAGGTGGTGTAGATGATTTATAATAAAGGGTGGTTCTTATAGGATTTGGAGGTTATGTGTATGACCATGTCTACAGAAGCTACAACACAAAGATCATAGTGATTTTTTTTGTTAAAATTGTGAAGCATTTGATTGGTAATTGGGTAATCAGTTTTCATATTAGGGGTTTTGGATTTTTATTTTATCAATATTTATGGTACATAAAGTGTGAATTGTGCTAGGTAACACAATCAAGTAAGTATGTTTTGGTTATCTTCAAGGATACACAATCCATTAATTCATGGGATGTGAGTAACATTATTCAACAAAATTCTTTTTGTTTTTTGTTAAGAAATATCAAGATACTATTATGAAAAAAATGAAATGATATAGGCATGGACATTTTTTTATGTGATTTTTCATATATTATGGAATTAGTTATGTAGAATAATACACTATTATCATTAAGTTTAATAGGTCTTTTTGAGTATATTTGGAACAATTATTGTGGTGGTGAAATGTTGATGGTTTGGTGGGTATATGATCATTTTTTAGAATTAATGATACTATTTTTGGGATGGATAATGGGGGAAGGATCAATTTTCAATTAATATATGATATGATTTTACATAATTTATTTATTTAGAGGATGATATGTTTGGTATAATATACATTTTCATAAGGATAAAAACATAGGTTTTTGTGGTGGGAAGTTTATGGTAAGTGTTAGAGGAAGTGGTTAAGGATGATTCATGTGTTTTAGTTTACAAAATTAGTTATATAAGACATTGACCATTCATTAATAATTATTTTAGGATGTATATCATAAATTATTTTCCCATGATCAACGGGTTTGTGTTTTATTACGTTGAATGATACTCAGGGGCGGGTGGTATCAACGATTTTTAGTCATGTTATGTGATGCTTGGAAATTAATTTATAGTGTTCTAGAAATATTTCTTGGGATTGATATCATTGATGCTATTATGGTGTTGAGTATTATTTTGGTAATGATAGTGTTAACCTATTTTATTAATGATTATAAATACATGATACTGACCATTAGATAATTATTTTGTAATTTTGTTGTGGATTATAAGTCGAGACGAGCATATCATGATTCCAGTTTTTATTAAATATATTGACTCATATATGGAAGATGTTGTGTTATGAGTGGTCTGCTCAGGCCATGATAGATTTTTTTACTGTAAATATGATGAACTTCATCTGGTTTCATGGTTATATTTTTTTTCAAAATTTGGAATTATAATTTCTGTGGATCAATTGTGGAATTTCAACGACATTATTTTATGTAAATTATTGTAGGTTTTTTCGAGAATTAATGATGCCTCCATTAATTATGGAATTATAAAATGTTATGTTGGAGATGTTTATGTTTTCCTAGAATATAAATATTATGATTTATCTTCAATGGATACAGTGAAATGCGATAGAATATAAAATATAAACATTATTATATTGACCACATAAATGTGGTTTTTTGAATGGTTGTTGTAATATATATATTGATCCATAGTTTGGAAGAAATGTTATCTCACTAATTTTTCCTAAAAAGACAATTTTTATGAATACATTTCAATTAGTTTTATGTGACGATGATATGTTATGATGAATAATTTGAGTTTAAATGGATGTTTGGGAACTATAAGTAGTTGACTATTTTTTGAGTGTTTTAGGATCATGATTTTGAGTTACAGTAGCTTTTCTAATGGTATAGATTTGAATCATCATAAGTTAGCATGTTTAAGAACAATATTATGATTTAGAGCAATTCAACTCAAATGGGTGATTGGGATATGAAAAAATTAGTTGATAATGATGAATATCCTACAGTATGTTCAGTTTTTTGTTATCTTCAAGAAATAAGGTTCTGTATTTCCATCTAGATGGTTGATTTACATGGTATAGATGTTATTAATAAGATATGTTTTGGTAGATTGGGAATTTTAAATATTTATTTCCTAATAGTAAGAAACATATAGATAGTGAGATTTAAATGGTTTACCATGGTAAAATATTATAGATGATGTGAACATTGGTGGGGAGGTTGTAAGATCATATGATTAGATTTGATTAAATGATCAGGGAGATTTTGAATTTTTGTTTACCAGACTCAGTGAAAATTGATTTCAGCTATATAATAGTATTATAATATTTAATATTTCTCATGGGATTTTTTAGACACATAATATGGATGATAATAAAACAAGAGTGGTAATTTTACTATTAAGAGCTTGAAAATATGATTAATTATGTTTCATCCTATTTTACCCCACATATTATTTTAGTGTTCATGTATTAAAAGAAACTATGGGGGATTTGATGAATAGATAAATTGAATTTAATTTACGATTTGCATGAATTATTTCATGAATAACACATGGGTAATGTAAAACCATTCCGGATTCCCTAAGAAACCATGTGAGTACAGAAGTTACATTAGATTTAGTATACATTTTCTAGATGAAATTCTCATGATTTTAGAAGAAACTTTTTGTTTTCTACATAGGGGTCTAATGAATATTGATATGTGTATCACTTGGTTATCATACAATGTGGAAAAAACATGTCGGTGGTGCTGTGTTTTTTGACATATCTACCTTCAAGATTGGTACATTCTATGAAAATTCATTTTTTACACCATAAAGCAACCCATAATATTATAAAATTTTGGATTTGGCTATAATTTAAAAATGGGATATTTGATTTCTCGATTATATATTTCTCTTCAAATAATGTGTTAACTATGAGGGGCTATTATACTCTTACCACTCCTTCCCCTTCACATTTTATTATTAGGGGTTGAGGTGAGATTATTTATAATATATATGTAAAATCAAATCTCCACTGTTTTAATTCGCCCTCATTATTCCCATTTAATTTTAGAGTTCTTCAGTTCAGAGTTTTTTTTTAATTTCACTATAACATGGTAAAATCATAAATATGATAGGGGGATTATGGTGTGACTATATATGGAGGATACCAATATGATATCATCACATAATTTACAGGTGTTTCAGTAATATATGAAACCATATTGAATTTTCTTGTATTTTCCATAAAATATGAGTTTACATGAACATGGAATGGTTTCAACACATTTGTATTTGTAATATATATAATTTGGTGTGGTGAAATGGTAATTTTAATTGATTTTTCAAATAATTTTGTATATAATGAAATTTAATAATGGTTTTTTTCATTATTTATATTTTATAGTTACTATAAACTTATATATATAATTTTTGTAAAAAATTAACTAATATTTTTTCATGGATTGATTAAGTTACCCTTTTAGAGAAAAAATCCATGAAAGGACTTAGAAATTAGATGATCCTTTGTGTTAATGTGTGAAACTCCATTTGGAGTAGTTGGAATATGAGAATACATATTGTCTTATTTAATTATTTGAGAGTTTTTTTGTGTTAAATTTTAATGACAAGTGGTGTGATTTCTTTATTTCATTTGTAAATATATTTTGGTTACATTTTTTTCCTTTAAAGCCTATATAGATCATCTCAGTTTTATTTTATTTTTTATTGAACTACAAAAAAAATGTGGCGTATCACTTTTTGAAAATGGTAAAATGGGGATATAAATATTATGGAACATGGTTTATTAAATTATAAATTTTAAGCACCAACTTATTCCTAGTATATGATCATAGAGGTCTTGTATATAATTGGAAAAAAATTCATAAGATGTTTAGTGGATGAAATAGAATGATCTCAACTAATATGTCTTTGTAAAATTTTAATGATTATTTTTTAAATTGATTGGAATGTGTTTGTTGGATATAATCGAGGATGTGTTTTTAATGAGTGGGTAACAAGTTTTAAATTACTTTTTTATTTAATATGACGATTTTACCCTTATATTATTAATAAAATGTAACTATTTGAATTCTAAATGTTGGTTAAAAATAGGCATGAATTATTCCCTCCAATCGAATGTAATAATGGATCATTTAGTGGTTATAGTGGAATTAAATTCATCAAACTTATAATCAAATTCTATATATGAATCACTATGTTTTGATACTAAATTATAAATATAATGAAATGGATGTGTATTATATATAGTAACCAAATGAGATTGTTGAGTGATGTATTTATATGTGAAAAAACATTGGAATTATCAAACTTATTTTTGTATTAATTACTGTTGGGACCATGATAAATAATAAAGTAAAAAATATATATTTCTTTGGTATTTAACTGTATCTGAATTGGAATTATTTTTAGAAGTTCTAATTGATATATGATGGAATGATTGAGACACCTGAATAATGCTTAATTCAATAGTAGAATACTATATTTTTTAATGGATGGACACATGCATTGTTAAATGACGTCAAAAATTATGTTAAGGATAATGAATTAGAAAATGGAAAATTATGATATTTATATATTTATATGTAATGTATTGAGGATACATGCATATATTTTCTTGATAGATTCATTGATGTTATATTGTTTCTCTAAGAACTAACATTTCACGATCACTATATCTATAACCTGGGGTGATTTTTAACTTTACAATAGACTACATCATGTTTGGAAAAATTTAAATTCACACCATTTATGTATTACCCAATGGTTTTTGTCCAAGATTACAGGCCCACGAATAAGTATATTATTTTTGGAATGAGTATTTATTAAGGAGATGAGGGACAATAAGTTCATTAGTAAATCTTTTTTTTTATGTTTCATCATTTATGTAATTTTTATTATATCATTATTTTACTTCATACTAGGTTTATGTGACTATGTTATTCTTAATAAAAAAATGTTTCACAAAATGAGTTGTACTTTAACCCTTATCATTACTTCCATACACATTATTACTCTAAAATTTCTCATTTATTTTTAATAATATGATTTTGAAAAGTCTAGATATTTATTTTACCTTATTATGAATGATGGACAAGTTGGCACTAATTATTTTTTCATGATAGATATCAATATATGGTGGATCCATTTTTTTATCCATGATTATGTACCTAGTCAACTCATTTTTCAAATATATATTAGGATTGGATATAAAAGTCATTACTGAAAATATTTTTTAATCAATATTGTTATTTTTATAGAATGAAACATTTTTTATGTTTTTGTTATTTTATAAATTTTTAAATGTTATATGATTATCACCATTTGAATATTATACTTTGATATATTATTTGATACTACAAACTCTGATGTAGAGGATTTTAAATACCATTATATAAATATGGAACCCTATCTATAGTGTAAAACATCAATAAAGTGGATTGTGATGAGTGAGGTCATGTGTAGAACAAGTCTAGATATATTTAAATTTTGAGTGGTGGTTGGATGTTACATACTTCATCGAAAATTATATTTTTTGGATATAGGCCCTGGTCTCTATGATTATCCCATAAAATCATGTTTTAATTTATATTTAATTTATTTTCATTAATATGGATTTTTCATAAAAGGAGTCACAGATAGTTGATCCCAAAATTTTGGAAGTTGTATGGGTACATAGAGGATGTGAGCCCAGTTTCGATAATACACTACTTCATTGGTTTATTTGGTTAATTGAATAAAAATCTTTATTTTTATTATTTTTGTGGGAAATAGTTAATTTGGATAATGAATTTCATTGTTTCTCCTTTAAAAACTATATTTAAGGTTTACCTGTGTGATGGAGGTCGGTTTACGCTTTTGTAAAAGTAGATATGTTTTTATAGAAGAATACATATTCATAAAATTTATATGTTTTACAAAACATATAACTAGGGACCTTGTGCTCCCTTCAAAAAGATATGATGTTAAATATTGGGCATTTTCTTTGAATATGTTCTCTTTATATGTTGTGTAAATAAGTATCATCTAGATACCATATTTATAAGGGCTTATACTCCTATTTCGAAAACTGTGAATTTTTTAAATGTACTATGGTTATATTGGTGACATAAATAAAATTTGGATGTGTTCTTATAGATGGTGTCCATATATAATAGTCATGTGCCTGAGTAATGGATAATGATATAGTTAACTATCTAACAAGTTGATAAAAACATCATATATATGTTTTATTAGAGTGTTTGTGTCCTAAGAGAGTTAGATAAGTCATTTGATACATGATTTAAATAATAATTTGTGGTTTCTCATGGGGAAATGATGAAATATAATCAAAAGGATATGTAATATATGATCATAGTGATGGTTATGGAAATTTGATAGATGTGACATTAGGTTTTAAAGGTTTATAATGTTGGATGATTTGGATTTTACCTTGGTAGAGGGACCTAGAGTTAATATGGTTGTCATTAGGTTTCCAGATATGATTATGGGTTGTGTTGGAGGAGATTTTGGTATCTTGGTAACTGATTAGTAACAAACATATAATGTTAATAAAATGTAGTGAATGGTGGGTGTGAAACTAGATCTCTATGTAAATTCTTGTGATTCATGCATGTAATCGGTTCTTTACATATTATTATAAACATATATTATGTGTAAGTTTGTTTGTTATAACTATTTCCCTAAAAAAAGTGAGATGTAATGTTTACGAAAAACATAAATTTTATCGCTTAGTAATGTTCATGAATTATAAGATTACATTTTGTTATATGGTATTTATTATAAATATCTATATTTATCATGAGTGATATGGTGTTCCCCCATATTGATTCTTGAAAAATAATCCATACATCAGGATTTTGGATAGTCTTGTGTAAGAAGATCGGTCTAGTTTGGATGTTATGTGAGGCATTGATCAAGCATCCTACCTTAATAATTTAGGAAATATTATTAAATTTTAAAATTTTCCAAACTTATACCATTATGTATTGGTGTAGGATATGTATAAAATTATACCATAAAACAATGGGTATATAATGTTTTATACTAAATAATGAATCAACCTGATTATATCATAGTTATGAGTCTTCTATATTATGGGGCCATTCGTTCTAGAATAACCCATCTATAAAAAATAGGAATGTTTACTATATAGTGTGTATTTTTTTCCACATAAAACCACTAAAAATTATTGACAATTTTTTATGTATATATTTTACTTATTCAAATATTAAAATATGATAGTATATTTTTGGGGTTGTTCTATTATATAATAGTAAATTATTTCTCAAAAAATTCATCAAATATTTGGTACACATGTTGAAATTAGGATATCATTTAGGTTGAGTAAAGTCTGTGAAATATACTGGGATGGAGAAGTGTGAGCTAATTGTCATGCTAGGGGTGTTTAAATTCCATGGTAAGGAAGTATAGTGGACATGTGAATATCTAATTTTTTTTAAATATTTTTTATTTTGATAATTTCAAATTCAGAGATGATTTTTCATTTTCATATCATTATTCTATATTTCACATTTATTTTGTTGTATAATTTTATACTTATTTATTAATGTATACTCAGCTTATTTTAATTGATATTTTTTTACTTATTTTTAATGTTTTATGACTCATATTCAAGGTAGTAGTCTCTTAATATATGATATTGTTCTATTGTAATAATGAACAACCCCTCACATATGAGGCTTTATAAATTAGGATTCATAGTAAAAATGGATTGGTAACATCTTTATTATACACATACTTCTAGAACAATGTGTTAGATATTGATATAGAACATGGACTAAAGTATCAAAAACTCATTTCTATTGGGAAGTCATTGTTAAATGGGTAAATATATTTGGGTTTTTTTGTTTAGTAATATGATTGAGATATTCATTTCAATATAATGTTTTCATGGTAATTTTTTATTAATTATATTTTATATTATCCTATTATTATGTTTTTGGAATACATGAAGCTTTTTTGGACATATTGTTTATAATGAACATTCCTACAATTTTTATGATTGATTTCACTAATGGGGGTTATTTTTTTATACATACAATAAATAATTATATGATTTTATTTCACATATAAAATTATGGTGTCATTATAGAAATATAAAACTTGTCAAAACATTTTATGAAAGGTCATCTTGATCTATAGTGGTTATCTAATGTTGATTACTACATAGTCCCTCCAGTTGTGTGATGTGTATTTTGATCCATGATGTTTCAATATAGCCATTGAACTTCTAAAAAGATATATTATTATTGAGAAATATTAACATATATATGTGATTTGGTAAAATATTATTTCATTAATAACATATATATTGTTTCATAATTTTAATTCATTTTGGAATAATACATAAAATAATGGGATAGTTGACTAGATTTCATGAGTGGGTTGAGGAATGAAATGTAAATTTTTCAGGTTTAACATCAACAATTTATGGTTGAAGGACCCCAAAATGACACTCTCAAATATAAAGAAAAAATATATTCATTTAAATTTATATTTAATACATACAAACATGACCCTATAATGATTTTATTTCATTTCAAAATTTAAATATTACAGGTCCCAAATAGTCATCCATTCCATTTAAAAATGAGTACTGAATTTGAGGACTCATTTTGTAGGAAACAAGTTTTATAAAACATGATAAATTTCATCTATAGTAAGAAAGACACTAGAATACCATCTAGAAATATACTAACAAAATATCCTATTTATAAAATGGGGAATGTAATAAAAAAAATTTATTATGTAAAAATAATCATTAGATGAAAAATTATCATCAATTTAGATATTGTTAATTAAATTGTACATTTGAAAAAAATAGCTTTGTAAATTTCATTCCAAAACAACACAAAAAATATAATTTTCCTATAATGAATGATATATGTCAATTTTAGCTAACATAACAAATCATATATCATATAATAAATATTTTAAAAAAGTGAAAATAATAATTTCCTATGATTTATAACAAAATAAATTCAAATAAAAATAACATCTCATTATAAAAGAAAATAATTCTCATCTATCAACTTTTTATGAAAACCATGTATGTACACACATTAATTTTTACCAAATCCAACCATATCGAGTTTTTTTGAAAAATATATGAATTTATAAACATTATTTTCTATTAAAAGGCCATATGATGTATATATTTTATGTTTATTAAAAATTCCAAAAATTTATAAAATTTATGTTTATATATAAAGATATCTCTAAAAAATTTTATTAAAGAAAAATGAAATAATGTAGGAACATTTTTTATCACTAACATACCTTGGTACCCTGGTAACCAAATAACCAAGCCGACACTAACATTTTCCTACAGGAATTCCTGATCCTCCCAAATTAGTGACTAATATGTAGAATAATACAAACTATATGTGTGAATGTTTTTTACACAAAAATTAGTAGAAAAATGAAACAAGAGACAATATATATCCAATCTAAATACACTAGGTGTAATGTTCCATAATTAAAACATGATCAATAATTCTAATGTACTATAAACAAAAAACCAAAATAGAGAAAATATTCCACATCCCATCTCAGACACAACTAACAAAACCCATGGTTCAATAACTAGATCAACCACTAATATATCTGTTACCATTTCTCAAACTAGTAAGGATATAATATACATATAAGTGAAGAACCATGTAAGGTGTGACATAAAGCGTAGTATTATTTCCCTGAAATATTCCATAACAGGATACCAATAATGAATTAACTAGGAATGTTCTTTTAATTTTATTGAATACAAGTTTTTCATATCAAGACAATATTTAATAAACAAATATGAGTTAAAAAATTGATACACATTAGTAATTCATGCTTCAAATTTAAAATTATGTAAATACACTACAAAACATGGAATTTTTCTTTAACCAATGGATGCTTTATTGAAAATTTACATTTATAAATTTTTTTTAAATATTCTATTTTATATAAAATATATTAAATAAATTCTCATGTAATGTAAAATAGTTTTCAATATTGGTATATATACATATTAAATAACAATATGTAGGAAGCCAAAAATTTTCATAATAAGGTAAAAATGTTCTATGATATAAGGATCACATACTCACAGTGAACGAAAAATATGTATATAGTGCCCGTCTATCTCATGAAAAAGATGACTCATCACCATTGCCGAAGGGAATTGATGTGATTATATGAGGTTTTATATTGTTTTAAGTTGAAAATATTCATCTATATAACTTAGTAACTACCTAAGTCCTTCATGTTCTCAATTTAAATATAATAATGGAAAATTTATTTTTAGACTTATTAAAATTTAATTACTCCCATTATCAATTTCAAATATGAAAATCACCCTTTAAAAAATATTATGTTTTTTAATCAAAAATTACTTTTCGACAAGATAAATCCATAAGAATTCTATAAAACCCATTTTAATTCCTGTTTCATAAATAATTATATAAAAAAAATTAAAAAATTACACTATCTCAAATAAAATTATAGTCATCAATTTAATATTAAAATTAATTCTATCAATTTCATAAAAAAAACCAAATAACTAGAAAGTATTTCTTTCAAAATTATAGATAAAATTATTTTAGAAATTAGAATTAAAAAATTGAAACTTTTCCATTTTCTATAACCACACCTCAACTCATTGTAAATGGATGTTTTAATATTTCATGCAAAAACCCATTTGAAGAAACCATCTAATGTAAATTGGTTTCACTCACAAAACCCTATTGAAATCCATTTTAAACAAAATAAAAAATAATTATTTAACAAGAAATATTTATTTTAATAATGAAATTTTCATTTAATAAAAATTGACAATAATTATTGAACCACAAACCTTCTTTATGGAAATTGGATGCCCCAAAAAACCACCAAGAAGAACGAACATAGATATGATATATGAAATCAACCAAAAATATAGATTCAAGACCACATATATTAGATTAATATAACTCATGATGATGCATCAAAATCCATGTAAGGAATTGATAAAGTGATGGATATGTATGGAGAATGTTTACTTGGAATGAAACTATGTTATTGAAATAATGATCAAAATCTGAATGAAAATGTCTGCAGGGGTTTGAATTTCCCAAAAACTTTTGGGAAAGGCTCTTGGTTGAGATAATAGAATCCTATAAAAATATAAAATTTCCTCTTGGATTCTTATTTAAATTCCACAATGAAGCGATTATGGAATGTTTATCCAAATTACAGTCATTAAATTGATAATTTTCATACATTTTAAATAACCCATCTACCATTGATAAAATAATTTTTTATTTTTATATATGCTTTACATGTTTTTTAACAATACAATACAACATTTAAATATCTATCATTATAAAAAACTAGTAGATTTCATGCCGCTGATTCCAAAAAATCAATCACATCACAATTATAGGTATTCTCCCATTTCCACTTCTATTATACCACGAAAATTAAAAAGTGAAAACACAATAATGTTTAGAAAGTACCAATTTTAAATATAATGGTATATTAAAACTTACCCACCATGATTTTATTCTATACATTAAAATTTTTAGATGATGTTATCATGCCCAATTGATTAGGTCGTTGCTCACTGAACATTTCCTCCTTATCCCATGATTCATTAGAATTAGAAGCCTTCATGCAAAGAACATGAAAAAAAGGTATCATCCACCATAAAAGTACCTTGGATTCAAAATAACCTATTATGTATTAATGATCAATCACTGATAAATCATGAACATATTCATGATCACACATTCTTGGACCATGATATGGGTTATATAGATACCTTCAATGTTAATATACATGAAACACATTATGTATCAATTTCATTTGTGATTGTAGTTATAAATTATAAGAATATTTTTACACTATCTCAACATACTAAGTAGGTCCCACAAAAAAAACGATAAAGATTCCCTTTATTCCTAATCCCCAGATGACTTAAAAAGGGATAAACAGTCAAGAACACCTGGTCACTAACTAATAATTCCAATAGTCTATGGGGATGTTTAGCATAATACAGGTACAAAATTATTGTCATCAACATTCTATGATGAATATACTAGTATTTTATGTCATTGTAAGGACTATGATCATCCCAACTAATGAAAATTGACCAATCATTATCAATGAAAATATTTATTTATTAGGTTGACTAGACAAGGTCTAAAAAAGAGACATTATGATCACATACTAGTAGTTTTTGTTATATGAAAAATCAAACTAACCAATATGATTATCACATGACCTACCAGAGTTGTTATCAGAAGTACACATATTCTACTCATGCATTTGTATAGATCTTTCTGTCTGGCCATCCGACTATGGATGGTATGAAGTACTATATTATATGTGAGATCCTTGTGCCTTATTAAGACCTCTCTAAATATGAGAAGTGAACTAAGGATCCCAATTGGAGACTATATGAGATATATTTCCATGAAAATGAAAATTCTAATTCTCATAAATAATTGTAAAATCATTAACATTGGTTGTATCACATTTATTTCTAAAGTGAGTTGATTTCATCAACATATCGTTCCACCCCCATACATACGTTCATCATTCTCTAGGTATATAAGGCCCCAGCCTTAAACCGTACTTAATCTTGAGTTATTACAAAATTACACATTGAGGATCTTTTTGGGTTTAGAGTTTTAGAGAATTAGATCATAAAACTTCCATTACATTCCACATATAAAAAAATTGGTTACATAAAGATAGTATTCTTCATTCCCATCAATGGAAACAAATTTAAAATAAAACATGGATAATTTCTTGACACATCCTTGACTCTATCATCTTATCATGTACCTTTCCCTTGACCTGTGAAAAACATTTCAAAAACATGGGATGAGAATAAAAACTCAGTATGGGTTATAAAAAAAACATGGAAAGGAAACATGAGTTCATATATACATAAGAATGAAATCATACTTTACCCATAAACCATAGGCACTTTAACATACCTCATAAAATCATGAATAAATCATAGAAATCATAAGACATAAAGGTAACTTGTGGCATTCATAACATTCTTACGTAGGGAGTAACCCTCTTGGTTACGTTTGGAATACCCATCACAGTATATTCCCAAAATCTCTTTGGAGAAACCTTAGTTTTTCACTCCATCGCATTACCCAATGCATTGGAGAGCTATATCGGGCTCACCCGCCCTTAGTTTATCACGGAACCACCCGTTTTCATAATAATTCCCAAGAACCTCAACATAATAATATCACATAAAACATGCATAAAGGAAACATAACATTACCACCTTTCAATAACAAGATATCAATACAACACATTGATATACAAACATTATGAAAACCATTTTCGATACCAAAATAAAGGAAAAGTAAAACATGGTTTTTATTTTTCTTTTAAAAAGAAGGTATGGCTTGTACAGGAAGCTGAAACTCAAATAACGGTCACGACGGCGGAGAAGTCGTTGTCGCCGCATACGTACGACAAAAACATTCCCTTTTGTCGTTTAGTAAACGCTTCGTATAAAAAAGATTCCTTTTGAATAAACGTAAAAGTCAAAGGGTTATATACACTGTATAAAAGAAAGTTGTGTATAAAACAAAATATGCCTCAATGAAAGGAGATTGAGACGAAGTCCCATACCTCGTATCCGACTTGACCTGACTGTTCTTTAATCACTTTAATAATAAACTTGAGTTAATCTATTCTTTCTTATGAACCTTTTTCACGTTCATTATTCCTTTTATACCATGTTATTAACATCATGTAATAATTTAAGTTAATAATGTTCATTTTGTCGTTATTTGGTTCTTAAGTCAAAAATAGACTTCTTACACTTACATGTTGTTAATTTGGTCAGTGGTTCGTTATATCCAGAATGATATTAATTATTTGGATAACATATATATCATATATATTCATTATATACATGTATTAATAATATTACATCACATTTAGAGGTAAGAAATGAAATGCACCGTTGATGGAGACGGTAAGCCGTACGTACGCATGAACGCTACTTCCATTTCTATTTCGTATTTTCTGGAATGGAATCATAATGATATAATAGTATATTATAATTAATGTATAATAACATATATAATATCAATAACTTTATCCTTTACACATCCCACATATGGTATTAACGAATCAAATCACTTTCAGGGGGTGGTAGTCCGCACTTCCTAACATGAAGATGTTGTGTTTACCCATAATGGAAACCATAAAGGTATTCCCAAAATGAAAAAAAAGAATCTTAAGGAAAACATAGACATATTCTATATCATATATAAAAATAGAACATCATAATGGCCACCTTTGAAGGTGTTAAATGAGTATTGAACAATCATCGTTTCGGGAGTCAGAATTTCGCCATCCACGGAAACTGTATGTTCTTTAACCATTTGATGTAGTTGTGTGAGAGTGTAGCTCAAATAAATCTTATAACAACATCCTAGTATATTTAATATACTGGTGTTATTACAAAATAAGTAAATAAAATGAGTTTAGGGGGTTGGAGAAGAAAAATAAAACAAATGAACATGAGACAATGAATTACCTTTAAAAGTGTAACTCCTTTTGATTTGAGCCTAAAGGCTTCCTTTGAAAAGTTTATGCCCAAAGAGAATCCTCTAGGATGATGAGATGTATGTGGAGAGAGTAAATGGCCAGGGGTTGGACGAGCCAATTGCTTGAGGAGTGTGTGAAATGAGGTAGAGGTGGGGGCCTTTTATAAGAGGAGAGGAGGGGCACTTTTGGAAAGTAAAGAAATATTGCTTTATTTGAAATTCTGTTTCGGTTTTAAAAGGTCCCAAATTGATATAATTCGTGGATAAGGTGACAAGGGTTCGAAATCCACTCATCCAATTGGTTTTGGCCATTTGTAGGTTTTAGATTTTTAATTATCATTCCATTTTATTTAAATCAGTAAATAATGAGGTCATCGCTGCATCATCATGATGTCAGAAATAATTTAATTTATTTGAAGTCTAAAAATTATAAAAAAAATACTATGATGTATTAAATATTTTTATCGTTCCAATGACTATTTATAATCAAAAATCTGAGGTTTATAACCCCATGTAAAAATTGTTTTCGTAAAACATATTATGTTTGTGTCATTGTTACTTTTACATTAAATAAAAAGTTATTTATGTCATTTCACAACCAAAGTGTCTTAATGGGGTCCCCAACTTGACTCATGGCTTTTCTTGGTCGGCCATGACACAACCAATAAGGTTGGGACATGAGTCTCGGTCATTTTATATTATTAAAGAATTATTTATACCTTAAACTACCCTAATTACCACTAATCGCGATTATAAACTTAATAAGTTACTATTCACCAAAAAATTATTATAATCTCATTGAATGACATTTTACTTATTAATGACAACCATGTATGTCGGATTTTTGAAATTCAAAACACAATGATGGCAAATTTTCATTTAAACGGAAAAATCAGTTTTTATAAGAACCACTTAGTGGTTTCACTATTCATCAAAAATTGAAGTTTTCAGAAAATTACCAAAAATTCACCCTAAGATATATTTGATATTAAAAATTCAAAAATGAAGTCTATTTTACAAAATTGAAAGCATATAGGTCACATTAATTAATTTAATAATTAATTCTCGCTGTCATAGCAAATAGCGTGTTTTTATAAAACATTAGGTATCAAAAGATTGACACCAGTTTAAGTCTAATTACAAAGTGAAATTGATTCCAATGACCACCATTGGATTAAATGGTAAAAATATATTCTAATTTCACTTCAAAACCAATTCAAAACATAATCTAATTATATAAATAAATAAGATTAAAAAGCAGTTTTGAATTAAAATGCTGTACTTTTCACTATTCATTAAAAAATGAACATTGTCAGAAAAATACCAAAAATTCACACAAAGTAAATATTGATGTCCCAATCATAAAGAATAAGTTTATTTTTACAAACATAGTTTATAAAATTGTCAAAAGATATATTTAAAAAGGGTTTTCCGTCATAAGGCAGTAAAACAATCTTTTAAGAATATTAGTGTATTCCATGCTTAAGATTCGATTTATTTACATTTTAAGCCTCTAAAACACTATATTAATAATTAATATACATAGATAAAAATATTTATTATTCATTACTTAATTGGGTTGTTACATCCATCCCCCCTTTAGAAAATTGCTTCCCCGCAATTTATTTACTTATCGAATAAATGGGGGTACTTATCCCTCATTGCATTTTCAGATTCCCATGTTTCCTCTTCCATCATGTGGTTTTTCCACAAAAATTTTACCTGCTTAATAACCTTATTCCGTAACACTTTCTCCCTGTGGTCAAGAATCTGGACAGGTTGTTCCTCATAAGATAGGTTCTCTTCTAGCTGAACTACCACTGGACTCAAAACATGAGATGGATCTGGCATATAATTTCTCAACATCGAAATGTGAAAAACATTGTGTACCTGAGATAAACTCGGAGGTAAAGCCACTCGGTATACAACTGATCCAACTCTCTCCAAAATTTTGTATGGTCCAATGAACCTTGGTCTCAACTTTCCTTTCTTACCAAATCTCATCACACTTTTCCAAGGAGAAACCTTGATAAAAACATGATCACCTACCTCGAAAGATAGATCCTTCCTCTGGTTATCCGCATAACTCTTCTGCCTGCTCTGAGCTGTTCTCATGTGTTTCTGAATCATTTGAACTTTTTCTGCCATCTCTTCTACCAATTCTGGTCCCATCAACTTCAATTCACCCACTTCATCCCAGAAATCTGGAGTTCGACACCGCTTCCCATATAATGCCTGAAATGGTGCCATCTGTATACTGGAATGAAAACTGTTATTATATGAAAACTCAAACAAAGAAAGATGTTGGTCCCAACGTCCCTGATAATCCATAGAACAAGCTCGTAGCATATCCTCCAATGTATTGATTGTTTGTTCTGACTGCTCATCTGATTGAAGATGAAAAGCTGTACTAAAATTTAATTCAGTACCCAACGACTTCTGAAGGCCTTTCCAAAAGTTAGAAGTAAACATGGGATCACAATCCGATACAATGGAGAGAGGAACTCCATGTAACATGACTATCACTATAAGATACAAACGGGAAAGTTGATCAAGAGAGAAAGTATTTCGTATATCAAGGAAATGAGAAGATTTGGTAAAGTGATCAACAATAACCCAGATTGCATTATTACCTCGAGATGTCTTCGTTAATCCAACAACAAAGTCCATGGATATATTCTCCCATTTCTAATCTGGCACTGTTAAAGGCTGAATCATCCCTTTCGGTAACTGCCGCTCTTCTTTAACCTGCTGACAAGTCAAACACTTCACAGTAAAATCAGCAATAACTCTATTCATTCCATCCCACCAGTAATACTCACGCAGATCTCTATACATCTTAGTACTGCCCGGATGAACTGAAAACCGAGAACTATGAGCTTCACATAACAAATCTCTCTTCAACTGTGAATCACAAGGCACACACAATCTCTTCCCAAATCTCAAAACTCAATCCTTATCAATGTTGAATTCAGGCATCTTACCTTTCTGAACCAGCTCTACCTTTTTCTGCAACTCACTGTCTTTCTTCTGTGCTTGCTTGATTCTATCTGTTAGAGAAGATCTTATAGATACCTGAATCAAAACAGAAGGACTTCCTGCACCAACAACTTCTATTCCAAAGTTCATCAAATCCTTAACCAAAGGATCACGTTCCAAACGCAACATTTCTAATGAAGAATTACTTTTTCGACTCAAAGCATCAGCCAATTTATTTGCTTTTCCCGGATGGTAATGAATTGTACAATCATAATCTTTGATTAATTCTAGCCATCTCCTCTGTCTCATGTTTAACTCTTTCTGAGTGAATATATACTTTAAACTTTTGTGATTGGTATATATTTTACACTTTACTCCATACAAATTATGCCTCCAAATTTTTAAAGCAAAAACAACAGAAGCTAATTCCAAATCATGTGTAGGGTAATTTACATCATGAGTTTTCAATTGTCGTGAAGCATAAGCAATTACCTTATCATTCTGCATTAGGACGCAACCAAGTCCTTTCAATGAAGCATCACTGTATATAACAAACTCACCATCCCTGGAAGGTAGTGCCAAAACTAGAGCATTCACCAATCTTCTCTTCAACTCCTGAAAACAATCATCACATTCTTTTGTCCAGATAAACTTAACACCCTTCCGAGTTATCCTATTCATTGGACTAGATAACCGTGAAATCTTTCTAACAAACCTTCTTTAATAGCCCGCCAAACCAAGGAAGCTACGAATCTCGGATACATTTGTGGGTCTTGGCCATTCTTCCACAACTTTTGTTTTTGCAAGATCAACAGTTATTCCATCTTTAGAAACAATGTGACCAAGGAAAGGAATTTGTTGCAACCAAAACTCACACTTTCTGAATTTCCCATAAAATTTCTTTTCTTTTAAGGTTTGCAAGATAACCCTTAAATGTCTTTCATGCTCCTCTTTACTTTTAGAAAACACCAAAATATCATCAACAAAAACCACCTCAAACTTATCCAATAACTCATGGAAAATTATATTCATTAAGTCCATGATTAAATCAGGTGCATTGGTTAGCCCAAAAGGCATTACTACAAATTCATAATGGCCATATCTCGTACGGAACGCGGTCTTCGGAATATCTACCTCCTTTACCTTAGGCTGATGGTACCCCGATCTCAAGTCAATATTTGAAAAAAACTGAGCTCCCTGGAGCTGATCAAACAAATCATCGATATGAGGCAAAGGATATTTGTTCTTAACAGTTATATTATTCAAGTCTCTATAATCAATGCAATGTCTCATAGAACCATCTTTCTTTTTAACAAAAAAAATAGGAGCACCCCATGGTGATGTGCTAGGTCTAATGAAACCTTTCTCTAATAAATCTTGCAATTGCCCCTTCAATTCTAAAAGTTCAATTTGTGCCATTCGATAAGGGGGTTTTGAAATTGGCTTAGCATCAGGAACTAAGTCAACAGTAAACTCAACTTCCCGATCTGGTATTATTCCAAGAAAATCATCAGGAAAAACATCAGGATACTCATTTACCAATGGCACATCATTAATCTGAACAGTTCCTTTATTTTCCACAACGTGTGCAAGGTAACATTCATTTCAATCTTATACACGTTTCTCGGCCACTTGATATGTTATCAAAAGTAAGGGTTCATTCTTGTAAACAAACTGAAAGTCTTTCTGAAAAGAAACTTCTTTAGCTCTACAGTCAATCTTAGCATGGTAGATAGAGAGCCAATCCATTTCCAGGATAACATCAAGCTCTACTAGAGGTATAATAATAAGGTTTGCATGCAGGGTCTTTCCACAGGTAAGAATAGGAAGATTCTTATAAATTATTTTTTCCTCAACATTTCCCCCAGGTGTTTTTACCAAAAGTTCAGGAGTCATTTCTTGAGATGGTATTCCCATTTTACTAGAAAAGGTTTCAGAGATGAAAGAATGTGTAGACCCCAAATCAAACAACACACTGGCATAATCTGAAAAAACAAAAACAGTACCTGATACAACTTCATTTGATGGCCCGACATCTGCTGAAGTAGTTGCAAAGGATTTCACCACCCCTTTATGCTTGTAGTCTAACTTCTTCCCATCACTCAAGCTCTTTGTCGGACACTCGTTTGCATAGTGACCCATCTCATTGCACTTATAACACATCACTAACTGTAAATAAAATTTGTTCTTACCTTCCCCTTGATCCTTTTCAGTGCAATCACGAGCCATATGTCCCATATTCCCACATCGGTAGCACTTTCCAGAATTCAGAAGACATTCCCCAGAATGCCTTTTACCACATTTATCACAAACTAAAAACTTAGTTCTCTTACCATCAGACTTTTTTGAAGAATTCTTACCTTTCTCCTGACACCTCGGTCTCTTCTTATTTTGGTTGTTATAGAACACTTGGACATCGGAAAACTCCATTTTCACCTTCTCAGCCCATCGAACAAGCTTTTCATAACTTTTAAACTCACGAGAAGCTAATGCCCTTCGATATTTTGGCTTTAATCCTGAGTAAAAACGATTGATTTTACTTTCAAGGTCCCAGATAAAATTTGGAGCATACCTTGCCAATCGAGTGAACCTTTCTTCATAGGCAGCCACTGAGTCTTCCTCTTGCCTCAATTCCAAGAATTGATTTTCCATCCTAAGTCGAACAGCCTTAGGAATATACTTCTCATGAATTATACCTTTGAATTCATCCTAGTCAAGAGCATTAATCTCATCGGCGTCCCTGATATTTTTAACCATAGACCACCACTGATCTGCTTCACCCTCCAAATGGTAAATAGAAAGACTAACCTTTTGATTGTCTGAACACCCCATGACATCAAAAATCTACTCCAGTTCTTTAATCCACCCTTCAGCTATCACATGGTCAGATGACCCTCTGAATTATGGTGGATGTTGCCTCATGAAATGTTCCACCACTGACATGTTCCTCTGCGGTTGGTCTGGCTGATCTCGTGTATGGATACCACCACCATTTATAGCCTGAGTCAACTTTGCCATCACTGCAAAAAACTGTTCAGTTCCAATTCCGACCATTTCTTGATGCTGATTCGGAAGGTTATTTCCTTTTGTATGCCTTCCTAGCACTGCTTCCATGTTTCCTCTACGGAAAACCATTCTGAACAAACATGTCTTAAATAAAGCAACATGGTAATCTTCAAATTCTATATCATTTAAAAAACATAATTTTTTTGGATAATCATTTAATAGAATTCTAACTCCTAAAGTTATCTAAACCGACCTCTGATACCAACTATAAGGCCCCAGCCTTAAACCTTACTTAATCTTGAGTTATTACAAGATTAAACATTGAGAATATTTTCGGGTTTAGAGTTTTAATGAATTAGATCATAAAACTTGCATTACATTCCACATAAAAACAAAGTGGTTACACAAAGATAATATTCTTCATTCCCATCAATGGAAACACATTTAAAATAAAACATGTATTATTTCTTGACACATCCTTGACTCTATCATCTTATCATGTACCTTTCCCTTGACCTGTGAAAAACATTTCAAAAACATGGGATGAGCATAAAAACTCAGTATGGGTTATAGAAAAAACATGGAAAGGAAACATGAGTTCATATATACATAAGAATGAAATCATACTTTACCCATAAAACATAGGCACTTTAACATACCTCATAAAATCATGAATAAATCATAGAAATCATAAGACATAAAGGTAACTTGAGGCATTCATAACATTCTTACGTAGGGAGTAACCCTCTTGGTTACGTTTGGAATACCCATCACAGTTTATTCCATAAATCTCTTCGGAGAAACCTTAATGTTTCACTCCTTCGCGTTACCCAATGCATTGGAGAGCTATATCGGGCTCACCCACCCTTAGTTTATCACGGAACCACCCATTTTCATAATAATGCCCAAAAACCTCAACATAATCATATCACATATAACATGCATAAAGGAAACATAACATTTCCACCTTTCAATCACAAGATATCGATACAACACATTGATATAAAAAAATTATGAAAACCATTTTTGATACCAAAATAAAAGAAATGTAAAACATGGTATTTATTTTTCTTTTAAAAAGAAGGTATGTCTTATAGAGGAAGCTGAAACTCAAATAACGGTCACGACGGCGGAGAAGTCGTTGTCACCGCATACGTACGACAAAAACATTCCCTTTTGTCGTTTAGTAAACGCTTCGTATAAAAAAGATTCCTTTTGAATAAACGTAAAAGTCAATGGGGTTTATACACCGTATAAAAGAATTTTGTGTATAAAACAAAATATGCCTCAATGAAAGGAGATTGAGACGAAGTCCCATACCTCGTATCCGACTTGACCCGACCGTTCTTTAATCTCCTGAATAATAAACTTGAGTTAATCTCTACTTGCTTATGAACCTTTTTCAAGTTCATTATTCCATTTATACCATGTTATGAACATCATGTAAACATTTAAGTTAATAATGTTTATTTTTTCGGTATTTGGATCTTAAGTCAAAAATAGACTTCTTACACTTACATGTTGTTAATTTGGTCAAAGGTTCATTATATCCAGAATGATATTAATGATTTGGATAACATATATATCATATATATTCATTATATACATGTATTTATAATATTACATCACATTTAGAGGTAAGAAATGAAATGCACCGTTCAGGGAGACGGTAAGTCGTACGTACGCATGAACGATACTTCCATTTCTTTTTCGTATTTTCTGGAATGGAATCATAATGATATAAGAGTATATTATAATTACAGTTAAATAACATATATAATATCATTAAATTTATCCTTTACACATCCCACATATGGTATTAACGAATCAAATCACTTTCAGGGGGCGGTAGTCCGCACTTCCTAAAATGAAGATGTCGTGTTTACCCATAATGGAAACCATAAAGGTATGGACAAAATGAAAAAAAACAGAATCTTAAGGAAAAAATAAAAATATAATATATCATATATAAAAATAGTGACATCATAATGGCCACCTTTGAAGGTGTTAAATGAGTATTGAACAATCATCATTTCGGGAGTCAGAATTTCGCCATCCACGGAATCTGTATGTTCTTTAACCATTTGATGTAGTTGTGTGAGAGTGTAGCTCAAATAAATCTTATAAAAACATCCTAGCATATTGAAGATACTGGTGTTGATACAAAAGAAGTAAATAAAAAGAGTTTTGGTGGTTGGAGAAGCAAAATAAAACAAATGAACATGAGAGAATGAATTACCTTTAAAAGTGTTACTCCTTTTGATTTGAGCCTAAAGGCTTCCTTTGAAAAGATTATTCCAAAATGGAATCCTCTAGGATGAGGAGAGGGATGTGGAGAGAGTAAATGGGCAGGGGTTGGCCGATCCAAAGGCTTGAGGAGTGTGTGAAAAGAGGTATAGGTGGGGGCCTTTTACCAGAGGAGAGGAGGGGCACTTTTGGAAAGTAAAGAAATATTACTTTATTTGAAAATGTTTTTCGGTTTTAAAAGGTCCCACATTGATATAATTCGTGGATAAGGTGATAAGGGTTCTAAATCCACTCATCCAATTGGTTTTCGCCATATGTAGGTTTTAGATTTTTCATTATCTTTCCATTTTATTTAAATCGTTAAATAATGAGGTCATCGATGCATCATCATGATGTCATAAATAATTTAATTTATTTAAAGTCTTAAAATTATAAAAAAATACTATGATGTATTAAATCTTTTTATCTTTCCAATTACTATTTATAATAAAAAATCTGATCTTTATAACCCCATGTAAAAATTGTTTTCGTAAAACATATTATGTTTGTGTCATTTTTACTTTTAAATTAAATAAAAAGTTATTTATGTCATTTCCCAACCAAAGTGTCTCCATGAGGTCCACAAGTTGACCCGTAGCCTGTCTTGGTCTGCCATGACACAACAAATAAGGTTGGGACATGTTTCTAGGTCATTTTATATTATTAAAGCATTATTTATACCTTAAACTACCCTAATTACAACTAATCGCGATTAAAAACTTAATAAGTTACTATTCACCAAAAAATTATTATAATCTCATTGAACCAGTAGTTTACTTCTTAATGACAACCATGTATGTCGGAATTTTGAAATTAAAAACACAATGATGGCAAATTTTCATTTAAACAGAAAAATCAGTTTTTATAAGTACCACTTAGTGGTTTCACTATTCATCAAAAATTGATGTTTTTCAGAAAATTACCAAAAATTTACCCTAAGCTATATTTGATATTACAAATTCAAAAATGTAGTCTATTTTAAAAAATTCAAAACATATAAGTCACATTAATTAATTTAATAATTAATTCCCACTGTCATAGAAAATAGCGTGTTTTTATAAAACAATAAGTATCAAAAGATTGACACCAGTTTAAGTCTAATTTCAACGTGAAATTGATTCCAATGACCACCATTGGATTAAATGATAAAAATATATTCTGATTTAACTTCAAAACCAATTCAAAACATAATCTAATTATATAAATAAATTAGATTAAAAAGCTGTTTTGAATTAAAATGCTGTACTTTTCACTATTCATTAAAAAATGAACATTGTCAGAAAAATACCAAAAATTCACAAAAAGTAAATTTTGATGTCCCAATCATAAAGAATAAGTTTATTTTGACAAACATAGTTTATAAAATTGTCAAAAGATAGATTTAAAAAGGGTTTTCCATCATAAGGCAGTAAAACAATCTTTTAAGAATATTAGTGTATTCCATGCTTAAGATTGGATTTATTTTCATTTTAAGCCTCTAAAACACTATCTTAATCATTAATAGACATAGATAAAAATATATATTATTCATTACTTACTTGGAATGTTACATGGTTTGTATAAACCAAAGCAAAATGTCCATAGAGATACCATCCCACATCCATGTAGGGATTGTATATGGATTTCAAAAACATAAAGGGTTCTGGTGTGGGACCTTAACCTACTGCAACCTATAACAATGAGAGATAGACTCATCAAAGTCCCATTTCATACATAAAAAATAGAGATATTAAATCATGTAAATATACATATCCATTGTTCATGGGTTCACATAACATTGGGACCTCTGGGAGACCCTCCATTACAGCTTTCTATACTGACGATGTTATAAATAAATTATTCTAATAGCATATAATTTCTGATTTGGAGAATGACATGTCAGAAACTATATCCCCACCATAGAAAGAGTCTCTAATTATATGAACGAGATAATTAATGTACTAATCCTGAATAATCATTTAGAGACTATTTGATTTCAACTAAATATTGGCCATTGAATCCTAGACCACATATTTATAGACTATAATATGAAATTGTGAAAATAGATTCATCATGTTACACTCTTATAAAGATTCCTTAATGCCCTATTTTAAATAATTTCTACATAAAATCATCTACAATAACAATTCTTTTATCAAGGGTATAAGAAATATTGATATTTAAGGACTACATATATTATAACCTATGCATCTGGTTGGTATTCATACCACTTTCATAGAATATATAACTCAAGATATTGTGGTCAGAAAAAAAAGTTAAACTTTTCTCTATAAATGTACCACGACCAAATAATTAGTATGTGAATCAAAACTACATGTAAATGAAAATGGGTCAGAAAGTTCCTCTTCTGTTGAAAATTATAATGAGATACATAATCAATGAAATGATTATCTTGCATTTGTATGAAAGACAATCCAGAACATAATTCGTCATAGAGGACCACATTTAACTACCAAGGCTCTATAAGAGTCAATACTAGAGTAGTAGTGAAAATAAGATTCATCTGAACAGAGGAATAAAGGAATTTATCTTCCTAATTAAAATATACTCCCATATAAGTCATTTAAGTCATTCTAGAATACTTCAATGATATTTACTTCATGTACTGGGAAAATTATTCATCTAAGCTGAAGATTATCCAAATCCCAAAGACATTTCTTGGTTTCTAGTATGTAATAATGGATTTCACATTCTCATGATCAAAAAATATTCTATATTTTTACACCACATTTCCCAAGAACATCACTTCTCATATCCGTAAATATCATTTATAAATATTTGACTGAAATCAGATATTTCCGAGAAAACATATAACTGTTATCTGATGATGAACATGCTACTTTGATAACATAGAGTAAAAATGATCTCAAACTGAAATAAAAACATTAAAGTATCTAGATACTCATAGGGAAGTTTTATAAATAAAGGCCATGAATATTGAAGGATCATTGGTTTGGACAAAGGGAATGATAAGGTACATATAAAGTTTTTTCCATATATAAATGAATATTTTATGAATGTTATAATTTTTTATCCTCGACTAATGTTAACCAGATCAATGATTATTATTCAAGATGCACATTTACCCATTTATATGATAAAATTATTATATATCTGTGTTAAATGACAAGTGTTATTTACCAAATAATGATTGATATTATATTAATCATGGAACATGGGAAGTAAACCATCCACCTTTTTAGTATTGAGAACCAATACATGGAAAGGTTTTACTCTTGGGAACATGAAACATTTTTAATGAAGTTCAACTGACATGGAATTAATATCATTCATTTTAGTTAGTTCCATATGGTATGATGGAATTGATATACATGAGTATCTATCATTATGTATTTGAAAAATTGTACTCTTTTATTGGTGGAAAATGATATAATGCATAAAGAAACATGTAAGGAAAATAAATGAAAGATGAAAGAAGATCACCAGACAAAGATTATAGCTCTATATCAATGGAAAACACAAATATTACTATTTATAACCCCGAATAAAAAGGCCCATCGCTGCTCAACCGTGGGCCCCATTTTATGTGAATGGAATGACAAAAACCACTAGCTATTATAAAGGATATCAATCAAAGGTAATGATAAATCTAAAATTTATTTGCAATTATAAAATCCATCATTAATATGGCATCTTGAGTTTTCATGTCATGAGCTAGAAAACCCCATGAAATATTAATATATTATATAGTGTAGAACCATGTTGGACTACAGGGAATCTATTATCTCATTGAACTAATGGTTGTAGTAATAACTAATTGACATGATAAAATCTATATATGATGATTTATCATATTATAAATATGGTATTAAATAAACAAATATGATTCAGTAGTAATGAATAGGGAAACCAATATTGAGGAAGCATAATTTATGGTACCTTTCAATGTTGTTGGATCAGTGGCATCTTCTTCTATATGTTATTCCATTTCATAATGTAGCTTTATTCTAGATGCATGTGACAAGAAACCTATTTTACATGGAACATATCATATCGCCCTTATATTTAAGATGATATGATTATCTCATTCCACTAAGAGGAGTATAATGGATATTAAAAATAAATCTGTATTCCCTAGACTTTTTTAAGAGACATATATCTTGGGTCCCATAGGTAAAACACTATCTAAATGGATTGGATTTATACACTATTAAAAATAAGAAAACATCTTCCTTTCATGGTTGAGGTCCAAAATGACATTATTTTTGATAAACTCCTCTTGGATCATCTCCCTAATATAATATTTTGAATGATAAGACTTTACCACTAGGAGACGATGGAACAAATAATAATACAAACCTCACATCTATCTCCATCATGGACATTCGTGATCTACATAGTACATCCAAATAAGATGATATTTCACCCAACATACATTAGAATTAATATCCTTAAGGAATACCAACTCAAACAATCAATCAATCACCTTCTCAATCAAAAAAAATTTAGGTGAAAAATTTATGAGTTTTGAAAAAAAATTTATATACTATATAATGGTATTTTAGAATAATCAAGATTAAAACATTATGTATCCCTCTCTATTATCATCATATCATAATATATCTGTTCATTGAAAACAAACATGTTTCCTTCCACTTTATGACATCATGATTCTTCATCCTTGTCATAGTTTCCAACCATCTACACATTGGTCCTTTTAGCACGAAGATGACACACTTCAATTTGATTTAATCAGGTGTGTCCAAGAACCCAAAATCTCAGTCCATGACTAGAGATTAATTTTTATATATTTTCAATAGGTGATTTTAATTGATGAATTGTAAACTACAAACCAGTAGGAGGAAACCAATAACAACATTCATAATTCAGAATTCAAAAGACACAACTCATGAAGATAACATGATCCATCACCTACGTCAACCTATGTCATGTTTCCAAAAGTATCATCATGTGTCACCATTTCCATTATATTTCCATAGTGAAAAAGTCGTTAAAAATCCACAATGTTTTTCATAGACCATTGGACATAGACAATACTATTTTCCTCATACAACTATCATAGAACTCTAGTATTGCAATAATACAAAATTCATAATAGAATTACACTAACTTTCAAACCTTCATAGATGATCCAGTCACCCACTAAGAGAACCTATGATAGTCTAACTAGACCACTCAGAAACCACTTGAACACTCATACACAAAACTTAAGGGGAAGGGAGATCTGGACTAGGATGTTACAGTACAGTTCAGAATATGTTGTCCTCAGTAGGGGACCACAATAGATGTTGTATCATTGTCTACATGGGAGTCAAATATTAATAGAACCGGAAAACCATCGAGACCGAAATGCAAAAAAAACCAAACCACTCTATATCTTAGTCTAGTGAAAATGAAAAAAATTCCTTGTCATCCAATAAAAATGAAAATGGGAACAAATGTATAATTAAGAACCAAACATGAAAAATATATAAGTAAAGCATCAAGAATAAGAGACATATATAGCACTGAGGAATAACATGAACCAATAAAACTATCATCCTATCTATAAAAACATCCCATATAGGCCACAATCTGGTATCGAGTTTGACCAATGAGGAGTCAAACATGATTGGTAGATCAGAAAGGGTAGTAGAGTGGATAGACACCGGTCACCGCCACTAGTTCTATCCAAAATAATATAAATAACAAACTCACATTCCCAAGATGGAGGATAGATGTGAATTTCTAGGACTTATTAGTATAAAAAAAACATCATATTATAATCAATCGGAGTTATATTGGAGTTTAATCCAAATGGATTGAAATTTCATGATTTGGATTTCAATTTATCCAAATAAATGTAATGAAAATACTAGAATTAATTCCACAAGATGTCTTTCCCTAACCACCTCATGTGAGATACAAATTATTATGTCGGGAAATGGCCTATCACTCAGTAACAACTACATCCTATGTCCTGAACAATATTTCATAATTAAATAATTAGTTAAAGGAAAAATTTCAACTTCGATAATTGATTACAACTTTTCATGAACAAACCTAGTTACCGTAGTAACCAGATAATTGAGATAGCATTTAAATAGTCAAAATAGAATTCTCGATCCACATGGGTTAGGGAATAACACCTGGAATCACACAAATAGATATATGGAACTATTTTTCAACGAAAATTAGGGAAGTAAAAGAAACAAGATATTATAGATGTCCAATGAAACTCCCCTAGGATTAGTGTACCTAATGTCAAATATGAATAAAATCTCAAAGAATCATAAAGTTTTTAAAAAAATATGGAAAATAAATGAAGTGAGAAATAAAATTAAACTCACCATGTCCATGGTTCAATATCTAGATCCACCTCTATGGGTTCATTTACCTATAATAAAACTAGGATGTTGTGAATATACAATCACCTAATAGAAAAATAATTTCATAATCCTCATCATTATAGTATTTTAGAACAATGTTCCATAAAAATATTCTAATATTGAAATTACATGGAATGGGCTTTTAGTTTTTTTAAAAAAATTATTGTCTAATTAAGATGATATTAAAAAACCATTTTTTATGATTTAAAAGATGAAAATAATTTAGCAATTCATGCATTAAATTTCAAATGATGGGAATGATTTTAAAAATATGGAATTTTCATTTAACCAAATTAAGATTTACATAAATGGAACATATCTCATAAATAGAATAAATAAATTAAAATTATATAAAACAGTTTATAATAATTATTATTGATTGAAAAACCGTTTAAAACTATTTTATTTATACATTTGAAATACAAAAAACTGAGAAAAATGATAATGATCCTAATAATGTGTATAAGTTAGAAGATATAATTATACCACACTCATAGTGAATGAAAAATATGTACATATGGCCATTTGAACTCAGGTTATAGATCACCCATCATCATCACCTTAGGGATGTGATATTCTGATATAATGCTACAGAATGTTTTAAGACGTATTTATCATCTAGATAACTCACTAACAACCTAATCCTTTCATTTGATGAACATAAAAACATTGATGTAAAAATTATGTGAAGACTTTTTAAAATATATTTTATCCTTATCTATCATAAAAATATTTCGAATTTTTCATTTTAAAACTATATGTGGTTATTATTCCAAAAAAAAAATTCACCAAGATAGATCATTGAGGCTTATGTTAAAGCATTTTAATCCATTTATATATATGGATTATAAACCAATTAATTAAATTACACATTCCAATCTACCAATAAAATTCATTAATTTAATTCTAAAATAAATTCCAGGAAGTTCTTAACAAACACCCAAATAACCGTTATCGGAGTTTTTCACATTTTCTCATCCAATTAAATTCATCAAAAAATTAAAAAAATGTAATATAAAAATTCCATTAAACACACCTCAATTAATTTTATGTGGTTGTATTTTTTATTTCATGGGAAAAACCCCATTTCAAAATGCCAATCAAATGTAATTTTTTTTCACTAACAAACCAATTTAATTACATTTTGATAAAAAAAATTAATTAAACTCAAAAAATAAAAAAATTGAAAATGAATTTGAGGATAATAATTATTTGGAATCAATTATAAACCACTAACCTTCATCACAGAAACAAAATATAAACAATTAAACCCATCAGCAAGAATGATGTCATAGAAGATCAAGAAACACAACCTAAAAATGATATTAAAAAAATATAAAAATCCATGAAACCAAATATAATACTTTAAACTCCATGGAATAAATAGATAAATGAATGGAGTGGTATGGAGAATTATGAATGTGAAAAATTCATCATGATCATAACAATGATCAAATTCCAAATTAAATAATTATGTTGATTTATTGGACCCAAACTATCTCGAGGATTTCGAAGTCAAAAAATATATTAAATATTTATCATAATCAAAATTTATTATGGATTTCTCAGATGTAGTCCATCATTGATGAATATCATATAAATACTAGAAATGGGATGTAAAACATTATACCCATACCAACGATTTTAAATATAAAATTATAATGTTCTAAATATGTAATATCGTATTCCCATAATAATTATCATTATTTGCAATGTAAAAATCAAAAAACTATATTTTTTATTTTTTTATTTTTTTAGTTTTATTTATAATTAATTAGTAGTAAAACTCATGGAATGTAGATATTAATTTTTTTGTTCAATGTTTTTGTTCCTTTTATCCTTTCTATTATGTTATTTTTAATTTATATTTGCAAATATATTTATAATTTGAATTATGGGGAGATTAGTTATGAAAATATAGTTTAAAGGGTTTAATTTATAAATGATTTGGATGTGGGTTTATTTTTCAATTTTTCTAGGGTTCTCTATCATTTTTGGGTTGATTTCTTTTTGGTTATATGTCGAATTTTCCTGTGACATCAATACTGATATTGAATAGGTTTTTCTCTTTGGGTGAAATTTAAAAAATGGTTTTACATAATTTTAATAATCGGGAGATTCTAAATTTTTTTATTGATCACTCAATTTATGACACTTATTTTATACATGAATAAAAATGAAATATATATAATTTTATATTATCGTTTTTATATTTTCATAGATCAATCCCTCTATGGACAATGTTAGTGGTTGTATTCCAAAAATAAATAGCAGAATTTCTTTTTTGATAATAGCGGACAATGGTTACTCAATTGAGACCTTTTGTATGTATTAAGTATTTTATGTATTTCCACTAAAAGGATATATTGAGAAAATAAATATTTTTAAAAATAAAAATGTTGTCTAATTTAGTTATATAATCAAAAGTTGACCTATATGGATCTAGTGAGTCAAAAAACACTAATTTTAACTGACAATATAAAATTTTGTTATAAATTTCAAATCCATTATGTTATTATTATTAGTTGTTATTTCATTATAGAAAATAATTCTTCATGGTAGTAATGTTTTTCTGACTCACCATTAGGATAATTAAAACTTTAGAAACGGATGATTTTTCTTTTATTAAAAAATATATGTAGAAATGAAATTCATTAAATTGATTGACATAATGGAATTAAATATCATGGTTAAATATATAATATATATACATATGTATATATATACTATTTTCTTTTATATTCATCTAATATTCTAATGTTAATGTTATGGTTTTATAAAAATTGAACAATTATCATTTATATAAATATATATTAAATTTCTAATTAATCCTAATTCAGTAATTTCATGAATTATATTTTAATTTTTTTATATTATGGAAATTATTTTAATCAATTAAACAAAATAGATCTCAATATATTTTCAAAACATCTCTATTATTTTTATAAACTCCACATTTAAAAATGATTTAAATATGGTATTAAACCCTTACCATGTAATTATTTTCTTAGAAGACCATGCGTATCGTGTGGACAAGATGGATACTAGATAAAAAAATATTTTTCACAACAATATAATAAGTATATTATCACAATATGTATAAGTGGAAATTCTGAAATTTTTAGTATTAGATATATGGGACTACATTATGGAATTTATTAGATGAAACATTTCCATTTATTCATAATCATTGCATATAATTCATTTAAACCCAAGAATAATTCCTTAAAATCATAAATGATTAACGTGAGGAAAATGATGATGATTTTAGTGTGAAAAAATTGAATAATAATGTAATTAATACAGTATGTATTTAGTGTTATGATGTTTTATGACAAACATTTTCCAGCTGATTATTAAATTAGAAAACCATATATATGATTTTTAATAATTTCATCAATTATATTCTTATCATTTTAGGGTAATTTTTTTAATCATGTATATATTACCTCAAAACATTTAGTTCATAGAATTTAGTTAATGATCATGAATTTTATTAAAACATAATTCATTATTAACCGTGAAATTTAATCTAATTATAAGAATAAGCCTCATAACTAATTGATTGTATAAAATTTGGATCATCTATATTGAACCCAATTGATTATGGAGAACCATATTTTTTTCACAAAATATAATGTATATATTTACATTAATTTTCACTCTATATAGTATTTTCATGTGAGGTACAATAACAATAAATTTCTAATGTAATGATACTGATATGAAAAAGGAATATGATGAGATCTTTCATTATGAAAATTGATTATAAATACATATATTGGATTTTAGATATCCTAATTTCATAGATGATGTGTGTAATGTGATGTTTGATTTATCATGTTATTGTTTTAATACATATAGTTATTTTCTAACATTTCATGCTGGTGAAAAATGAAAATCAGTCATGCCATATTTATAAAAGAATTAAATATCTTGAAGAATAATTTATCATCATAATTTTTTTATACCACTTCATTAATTTTTTTCAATAGATCATTAATATTTGAATAATAATGAATGTTTTTACAATATCATATAGGTAAAAATCAACCTCTAATTATGTCTAGTATAAACATTCGTAATGAATTTCAATAGATCAGTTTCTTATTTGGGAACTGTAATTTGAAATCTAAAAATATGAATAGTGATTACCTGCAATCCAATTATAATTGGAAGAATACATTTATGATATATGAGTTTCAAAATTAGAAAAAAAGAAATTTATGTTACTTATTAGACACGATTCACATTGTGAAAATTATTTGTTTATTGTTTATTTCAATTTTTATAACTTTAAAGGAAATGACAAAAAATTATTTATACCCTAAACATAACATGGTGGATGTGGGTATTTGACCATAATTTAAATATTTTTTAATAAGAGAAACCTATTGGAGTTTTTATAGTCATTATTATGTGATGGGACATGATGAAAAACGAAAACTTTCATGTACTAGAGAAACTAATGTTCTAGTTGGCTATTCAATAAACATATAAAAATTGGTATTGAAAATAAATTTAAAAATGAAAATTTTGAATTCACTTGATTTTAAAACACTTCAAAATGAGTTAAATCCAATAGAAAATTGTCACCTACTATAAAAAAAATTATGTGTTTATGTTTTTTAGTTGTTCTATTATTATAGGGATTTTTTTGTTAATATGTTATGTACGTATTTAATGGAAACAATAATTGAGGAGGAACCATTGACTTTTTTTAAGTTAGAGAAAATGTTTCCTCTATTATTTTTCACATTCATATTTAATTTACCAATACATATTTTACATGAATTAATTCAAAGATATACCTTCTAATTTTTTTGGATATTTCCAATTGAAATATATATGTACAAATTAATCTCTTATGTTCAGAACATGAATCAACCCAAAATGTTTTGTTATGAATGAATACATGACCATATAATACAATACTTTCATTTCATTGTATATTTTATAATGTGAACATACAGAGGAGTATTACAATTATAAATGATAAAGGAAAATATAATAACACCTAACCATGTATTCCATAACTTTCCCAAACATGGTTAATGTATAGATCACATACAAAGACTATAGTTTCACTTGAATAAATGGATAAGAAATATAACATTGTTTTGATTATAATTTATTTATTCATTTAATATATCATTTTTGTTAAATGAACATGTATATGTAATCTTAATTCAATTTAATTTAACATATGTGGTAAACTAATTATGAATTTTCAATATATAATATAAAAAATATTATAATAGAAATAAATTTTATTTATATTTGAGATTGAAGTATATTTTTCATAGAAAATAGTTTTCTTATTATTTATAATAGACGATAATATTATAATGTTAATAACATTTTTTGAAAAAAAAATTATTTTTAACCTAATTTTATATTAACAATATTTAGTTTTTCTATAATATCTGGTTATAATTAAATATGTGTTTAATTTTTTTGTTGATTCTCTTATATTCATGAATGAAAATAAATTTTTATTAATGAATTTAAAATTAATATAACTAAACTATTAAAAAACAAGAGATAAAATCATTATTGAGTAATGGTAACTACCATAATAAATTTTTTCATTGGTGAATAACATATTAATAATTTATTTCTAAATGAATCCTATTATGCAGTAAATATGATTACAAAATTAATGTATTTTTACTTAACTGGTTAATTCAATATGAGAGAAAAGTGATTTTATTTGATGATGATACTTAAAAAATTTAGTGATGATTACGGATTGTAGTTATTGAACTTACTCACACATTATATACTAATCATGAAAAAAATTAAAATCCATGGAGAAAAAAGTTATTATATAAAACATAATACATGAACAAAATTAGGATTCATAATTAAATAAATCCAAATATATATTATTTATGATAGTTAGGATAAAATGGACATTATTACTGCCCCCATAGGCCCCAACCAGTTTATAACTTATGAGGACTTCAATAGTTTATTTATCAGTAATTTGTTTATGAAGTTGTGGTTGTAAAATTATATATAATAGTATATTTGCATTATTTTTTATTTATAATTCCCTCATCTTGGTTTTTTCTACTTGGTACCTTTGCAATTTAATTAGTTTTTATTAAAAATATTTTTTACCCAATTTGATCTTCAGGTTCAATTTCAATTTATTTATAATGTAATTATCATTGGGAATCTTTTAAGAATATTGAATTAGACTATATTATAATGTAATAGTCCTAAATAATATAATGAAAATATATATGAAAAAGATAACTTAATTGAATAGATATCTATTATATGAATAAAAATTATAATTAAAAATATTGAAATGAATACCCTAACATAAAATGAATAAAATGAATAACCTAAAGTATGTAGAAAATAACCCAACCAATGAATAGAAAAATGACCAAATAAATGGACCAAAATATAACAAATTAACTACACCAAATTGAAATGGATTGAATAAAATTGAACATAAACTATATCATACCGATTCTAATCATGGTAATATAAACATGTCTATTTATACATGACATGTATGTTGTGTTTTGATATTCTTCAAACAAAATATAAAATGATTTTATTATGTCACGATGTCTCCTTTATCTTGTTTTACAATTTGAATTCATTAATTAATCCATGTCGCAAATTTTTTTTTGTTTTTATTGCACATTATTTTTTATTTTATAATGAATTTAATATTTGTAGTATAATTTAGGAAAGTAGTAAAATCAAATTGTTAAATAAAATAATGATTTTAAAAAATATACACCATAGAAGAGAGAGAGTAATTCTCCCACTGCTGCATTTATTATTATTTTTTAATATATATATATATATATTTCCTCTAATCCCATTTGAATAATTTATTTTTAATTATTAAATATGATTAGCAACATTGGGGACAAATATTTATTGAAAATACAATTGAAATGAGTTCCTCATTAGATTATTTGAGGTTGTGGTACTAGAGGTACTCGCACCACTTAACGCACCCAATCACATCCTACCACTTAATCAAATTTACCATTTATCATGAATTCTATCACAAGGTTTCATTAATTTATCATTTTATATTTATTCCACCTATACATTAACCACCAATTAAATCTGATCCTATTTATCTTTATTTCAATTATTGGATGATGGATCCATCTCCTAGTTTGTATTATACTTTTCCTAATATGTGTATGCCATTATCTATTCCTTCTACATTTTTATCACAGAAATTCTATTTTTTCCCATTATATATCCATTTCAACACATTATATTCCTAAAAATATACATTTGACTACAATAATACTATAAATGTTTTCAATGAAACATAGTTTATGAATCCAGTAGTACCCCCAAGCCACGTTTTATTATCTATATTTATAGAATACTTGTAAAATAACTGTCAAGTAACATATTTACATTTTAAAATATATTGATATAATAATTTCATATCTTAAGGATAAAATCATTTGAGTGGGAATGCACACATTCATAGTGTGTGGAACCACCAAGCATAGCTATTGGTTGAGTACAATGACGATAATGAAATGGTTTCTATAATATAAAGTAATAATTATACTTTTATAGTGACTATTTCCAAATAATATTACCTTATTCTATTCATTGTCCTCTCATGGATACCACTTAAAAATAAAGTAATGGATAATTCATGTTCAGAAGTGAGAGTAAGAAAATTTATTATATTTAATGGTATATAATTGATAACATTATTTCAATTAATAATTTTTGGTAATCATCATTATAATTTCCATTATTGTTAGTATTCAAGGAATATATGGCCCATGGTATTACGTGAGTTGTGGGGATAATATATGCATTAGGTCTATAATGTTTTCCTTTCTATTGTTAGAATTTATTCAGTAGTGTTAATAGTCATGAATGGCATTCTATATAAAAATTACTAAGACAACATTTTTTGTAAGAATATTGTGGAGATTATTGTATTAATCATCAGTGAGGTATTTGAATAAAAATTAATTTTATTTTAATTAATAAAATATATTTTTATTATTTATATTTTATTTTGAATGTGTCAGAAATATATAAATCGTGGATTCTATAAAACCCCTCCAATCATTTCGGCAGACTATGTTATTGAACCACGATAGAAGTCAAGAATATTTATTTGATACCTGTTTATAATATTTCTATTAAATTAAATTATTGAAATTGAATTGCATCAATTTTTAATTATATAGACTATTTATTATTTTTTAATGAAAAATATATTTATATACTTTTGAATTTATGAACATTATAATATATTTATGAGAAAAAATATGGTAATGTTTATTTGGTGTCTTGATTAAAAAATTTGGATTAATATTGAGTTATGTTATTTAAAAAATGATATAATTTGGAGTTTATATATACTTGTTTTGGATCATGATTGTAATTATAATTAATGACTTGATCAAGGTTCTTCTTGTAATCACCCTATAATTCCTTGAATAATATTCCAACAATTTCTTCAAAGTGTGTTTATTTTCAATCAAACATATTTCAATGAATTACCTCAACTAATTTATAATTTTCTTAGATCAAGAGGTAAAAATTCAATAATATTATTTTCCCATAAAAAATGATTCTAGATAATTCTCATAAATTTTTTCCATATTTTAATATTTAATATTCATTAATAATCATCATAATTATAAGTAACCACTTTCCCTGACACATGACCTATTATTTCCACCATGTATGCTCTTTTAATAATTTTATCACCATAAAATGATACTCCTCCAAGGATAACCCAATATTAATTTATTTATTAATATTTTATTCATAACCACATTGTTTTATTAGAGATGTCTTCACGGTTTTAATTTTGTGTCGACATACTCTAACCTATGAAACCCCAGGGATGAATATATTTTGTTTCTCTGTATTTATTATTTAACATATATTTCATGATTTTAGTTTATTAAATAATGTTAATCCTTATATTTGTAAATATAAATATTTATTCAATCATTATAATTTCCAATAATCATAAATTTGAATTGTGAGATATACATATATTTATCCTTGATTTGATAATATTGGATTCCCATGATAGGAAATTAAGTAATATTATATTTATGTATTAAAAATTCATAGTCAAAATATGTAATAATTAATATATTTTATTAAATTATAGGTTTTCATTAAACAACCCTTGAATTGGATAATTTTATAGATCATATGATATAGTATAATTCAAAAAAATAATAAGGATTTATTTAATAAAATTAATTTGATGGGGAATAATTTATCTTCATTTATCATGATATCCATGAAAAATTGATAATATAATTATTATTAAAAATGGATTACAATATATATTTTTATTATTTCGTTGGATGTTGTAAAATGAATATTCTTGTACTAATATCATATAGTGGATTCAAATGTGGATTGTTTGGGTGAACAAGGAACATGTATATGGGGGAATCAATTGTGAAAGTAGTAAGAAATTCCACAAAAACTCTATGTTGTATACCCTGAGTTTTGGTTTACTAGAATTCATTTTTAATATAATTATTGATTCATGTTTCAATATATCTTTTATTAACACCATTGGGGTAGGAGGATTATAAATTACAAATAAAATTTCTATGTTGTACAAAATGGTGATGGGTGTCTTGGGAGTAGTAGTGACTTCTAAATGTGACATAATGCAACACATATATAAAGACAGTATCACAAAAACATAATAATATTGGTAATATATTATATGAACATGTAATATAGCCTTTATTTTAAACGTAAAAAATAATGATAATTTATTTAGCATGTGTAAAAAAATTAATATTGATTACATGTAATAGTGAAACATAGAAAAAATATATGTTAATGGTTGATAGTGTAATTGATAAACCTGGGGATGTGGATATATATAAAGAAATATAATTTTTCCATGGTTTTATAGAAATATTTATTACATTGTTACTTTTCTTATTTAATTAATATATTTTAGACTACACCATGTGTGTGATTAGGGAATTACGAAGATTTTTCAAACCTTAAAAACTTTTCAAAGAAATTTTTATTTAAAATGTTGTTTATTAATCTTTTTATTTTCATGATTAGTTGTATTTTTTAGAAATTGATATCTTTAATTGTGTTAAGATCCTTGGTATTATCATGATGGGTATTGTACTCACCCCCATGTGTTCAATTTTTTATAACCATTGCTTCATTTGAGTTATATGTTTATAAAGTAATGGATCAATATTTATTTAGTGGTGAAGATTTAATTATTCACTAGAGGGTTAGGAAATAAGGGAAGTTGTCTCGTGAGTGATATCTGGTAAATGATTCACATGTTTTTTTTATTTTCATAAGATATTGGTTTTCTATTTAAATTTCAGTTCTTTAAAATATAGTTATGTACTAATATACAATTAAATATGTGAATTTAATTTCTTCTAACATTTAAATATTTTTCATAGAATCGTTTACATAATCTTGTTTTTTAGAGGGAAAATATTAAACTAACATTTTTTCTATACATTTCCACTGATGAACAACCACTAATAATATTTACAATTCACATGAGAAAATGAAACTATATGACTCTACCTCAGAAAGATCCCTTATAGTGTCATTTTATAGTGTATTAATTATTTTTATTATAAAAAATTCTAAATAATTTTTTTATATTATGATAATTATATGGAGAGATTTTATATTTACACATAAAGGGTATATATAACCTATTTTATGATATAATTATAGAAAATATGTTTGATCATGAATATAACATTTCATCCCAATTACATGAACCTATATAATTTTTTTTTGAAAACCAATGAATTGTATTGGTTTTCATCCTGTGAATATAATTTCATATTTAAATGTAAAATAATATCTATAATATGTAATTTAATGGAAGAAAATTAATTTATTAGAGTAAAAATGTGATTTTATATATTTTTTGTGAACATGTCAATGTAATATAATTATTACACTACTATGAAATAGAATGCATATTTTTGGGTTATATTTTTCATATATTTTATAACATACTATATTGATTAAATAAATCCTCCACCATGTTGTTTTTTTATATCATAACATTGGTTTTAAGTGATTTCTTTATCATTAATTTCACTTTCATTTGGATACTAGTAATTGTTTTTCATTTTCCAAAATAATGGCTTTCAATGATCATTTTTTTGGTATTCAGTAATTGATGAACTATTTTCATTAAAATTAGATCATTATATCTATTAATTAATTATCACTTTAGTTATATCAACTAATACATTTTGAATTTAAATCAATGTCTTATAGAGGATATGATATATTGAAAATATCATTTTAATGACCTTCTTTGTTCTAACTATTTTAGTAAAAAATTAACAATTTAAATGGATCATGATAAAAATAACATACAAGTAAAATGTTAATATATTATGTAATGGTATTATTCATATCGTTCAGATGTGAAAATAATCTACATTTATTATTGTGTACTTATTTTGTTTGAATAGTAATTTATATAAATGAGTGCTAGTCTAATGAATTTATAAGAAATATATCATGGAATAATTCAATAATAACTAGATAACCGAATATGCTAATATTATTCATTATATATATTCATAATGATGTTGGTATATTTAATTTTGTACATTTAATGTAAATATTAGTAATGAAAGGGCACACGAGTAATTGGATACACATGTTTAGATATTGTTTGAATACTTTTTTAGAGTTAATTATTACATATATATTTTCAAATGTATTTTTGTAAATCTAATTAATCCTCTTAAAGTGTTTTTATAACATACTATTTCTATTTAATATATTTTCTTGGTGTCATGAAATGAAATTCAACCACATATTTTATGTCTTACATGATTATTATTAATAAATAATTCAGTATTTAATGGATTACCTTTGTCTCTCCTAATATATCCATTTTTTCCACATATATATATTGAAGGAACCGGTTTCTATACCTCTCCAACTCAACGATATTTTCATTTAGAATCAATATTGTCTCCATAAGGGTAATCATTCATTATATAATAAATAACTATTCATTTTTTTTCATACATAGTCATATGTTTTTAAAAATGATTATCGATATCTAGTATTATTATTTTTCTCTGTTCTCCATTTCCATGAGGTTGTGTTTCTAAAAATGTTGATCCCATAATCTGTTAATGAATAAAATGATTTTCCATTATTTTTTACAATCTATATTAACTAAATTTAAGTTTTAGAACAAAATAATAATTTCAAAAATGTAAAAAATTATAATTTTATTATGAGTTTTTTAAATAACATTTTTTTATGACATTCTAAATATTTTATTATTATTTCTTATTTAATTCCTTATTTTATTTAAAATATTCACTCATTATTTTCATTAATTATTAAGGATCATGACACATTGATGTTTTTCTACAAAACATGCCTTCAATTATATTATGTCTTTTATAATTACCTATCCCTATTTTATCTTTTTAGATATATCTCATTTAGGATTCATCCCCTTTGGAAAATAATTTATTAGTTACAATTAATATATTTTAATTAAAATATAAATTAATATAGAAACATATTTCTTTATGCATAATAATTATGGTTGGTGGTATAGAATATTTAAAGATAATTTTCTCAATAAAAGAGTTTATAGTATCACAAAATGAAAAAATATGAAATACTATCAAATGAAATGACACAATATTAGAATATATGATTACAATTTCATACATAATATATTCATATTTATTTGGTAATGAAATAGAAATAATATTTTTGTAACATTGTGGTATTATTTCCATTTGTTAGAAAGTAATTAATATATTTTGTCCCAACAGTCATTTGAAATTTTTATTAGGTAATGAGAATTATGGGAGACTATGATGTCATTTAGGGAAGATTATTGTCCCCACAAAATGATTTTCTACATCCAGTTCATGTTCTATTATTAATGAGTTGGAATAAAATCATGCACATGTTTCACATGCTGATAAAAATTAATTATATACATGTAGAGAGGAACCATATTCCAAAAAAATAAATCATGATGTTCTATAAGAAGACATAAAATATGAATTAAAATGTTACTAATGGTATCATAGGATTATTTACATCAAAATTACTGATGAAAACATTGGATATTGATTAATGAATATCGATGATGAATTCATTATATGATTCACAAGGCTATGGTATTTCTATTACTATTGGTGGTTATTATTTTGACATTCCCAATAATGGTGATATAGAAATTGATTATTAGATTGATTGTAATGATGATGGAGATCAAAATGATAATGACGATGGTAATTATGATGGTTGTGCTATTAGTTATGGGGAAAATGAGATTGGTCTCATATATATTTTTTATAATATTGAAAAAGGATTATGATTGATTGTTGTATATAAATTCTTATGTTTTATTTTTAAATGTTTCAGGTATCTTTTAAAATATATTAAGTTGTTTCTTGAATTTTTCATATAGGATAGAAATGGTTTGGGTGTAGGTGTATTGGTGCATGTATCTGTAGATGTGTTTGAAAACTTTTTTCCTAGGATAGGGGATACTAGAATAAAATTAAATTTTATATCAATACAATAGTTTGAAAAACAATTTGTACTAAGATACACCCTAATTTGAAAGGATATATTTCATAGGTTATTACTAGGGTGAATGAATTATTTAACAACATTCTGAAAATCCTTGGTAATATATATACCAACTATTCAAAGGAAATTTTGGTTTACTATAAATCATGGAACAACATGAAAACATTTTATTAAGATTCCATAATACATGTTAGTATCCATGTCTATAATCTCAGCATTTTATAACCATTGTAATATACTATACATATCATTTATTACATATAACACCTATTAAAGCCCATTATTATATCTATTTTCTAGTAGTTTGTCAAAACGTACTAAAAACTATAATACATAAAAATGTGTTTCATAAACAAATTCAATCCAATATAATATATTAAATAAATCATTGAACGAAAACCAGTGTCATATCATTTCAAAAATTTATCACAATAATTTACCACTAGAATGAAAAGGTATTATTTCTTAAATTGAATCACCATAAAAGTATATTTTATAAAATCATTTAAATGGATATTTATTTATGAGGGTTATTAGAAAATATTCAGTTACAGTTAAATGTTACATTATATGGAATTCATAATTTAGTTTTTTATAAAATAATTTTCTATATTTCCTAATATATGTTTTTATGGTAATATTGAAATGGAATGTTTGAAATGGTCTATCATCAGAAATAATAATTAATCCAAAATCAAAATTAAATGTTTTTTCTGAAATGAATATAATTATGAAATTATTTATAAAATATATTAACAAACTTATTTTTATATTACATTTTCAACATTTGACTTTAAAATAATCATCAATAATATTTCGTTGAAAAATAAATTACAGTATCAAAAAAGTTATAATTATTTTTGTAAAAAAAAATTTAAAGAGAGACATCATTTATAGATCCATTAATCGTCATAAATATTATAAAATTTAAATATTGTGATGAAGATAAAACTATTAATTTTTACTATATGGTAAACCATTAAAATATTGTAAAATATATATTTAAAAACCCACATTAGAAATATATTATCAAAATACGAATACAAAAATATAAGAATTGTAATATTAAGTAAATATAAGATAAAAAATAATTTTTTATCCAAATAATAATGTATAAATTGGAGGGGAATGATAATATAGGCATGTATGGAAATTTTTATCAATGAATTTTTTTATTATTTTAAACTGTATTATATTCAATATGATGAACAAATCACACAAGGACGGTGATTTGAATCCAATGATTCATCTTACACAGAATGATAAATAATTAAACATGATTTAAATTCATATTATGTAAGCAACCAGTCTTGGATGAATAATGTTTAATAAGAAAAATTATAACTCAATTAATAGATTAAAAGTAGAAAATATTATAAAAAACATTGACATGTCAAAGGGAATAAAATTATGAAACATCAATATATATAGAATTTTAACCCCCTTGAACTTCATCAATATTAAAAAATAATATCACAAGGTATTAATCACCCCATATCAATTGTATGATATTTTATAATAAGACATATTCTACAGGGAAAAAAATTCGATAAATAGTATATCCCACATTGTATTTTATACAATAAGATCATACTAATAAATCCAAAATCCTAGACATAACATTACCTATCACATATTATAATTTATTATTAATATTAATATTAATTAATAAAATTCATCCCTTACCATTAAGTAAAAATTTATTATTCATATATGGTTTATACTCATCATTGAATTTTGGAAACTAAAATTTCACTTTTAATATTATCATTATAAGAGAGGTTCAAATAAAATTTTATTAAAAAAATTAATTTAATTCCTATATTATGAAATATATTACATTTATGGTATTGAAATTATTCATAATATAATTTTTTAATTTGTTTATACATAAGGATATGGTTATTTATAGTGAGAAATATGAAAAACTATTTTTGGTGTTCTTAATGATCATATGGGGATTTATTGATAAATTTATAATCTCAGTATGAAAACATTATTGAATAATTTTTTAAAAAATAATTAATTTATTATTTCATGATTTCATAATTATATAATTTTTATTTATTACTCAATAGATAAGTGTTATTCAACCATAAATTTTTTTTGTAAAACATGCCCAAATATGATCACATTCATGTGATTAAATAAAAAGTGACATGTTTTTTTGTTAAAAAATTCACAATTTTATCAATATTATATAATGCATATATATGATATTTCATTATTGAACAAATTTATTTAACCTTCTATGTAGGTTAGTGTCAAAAAATGAAATTTATCATTCATGGAGTTGTTATTTTTCACATATTTAAAATTAATGATTCAATTTCACTACGATTACTATGTATTGAAGGAATATAAAAAATACCAATAAGGATCATAATTTTGACATATTAAATTTTTAATTTATCAAATAATTCCTTTTTGACAACCGTGGGATGTAAAGATGAAAATCTAACAACATCACATCTTGGTGGAGAAGGTCTACATGAACATTGGATAAATATTCAATTATTTTTCTAAATCATTAAATGCAGTGAATAATGGATTCATAGATAATATAATAAAATTTTATTATATTATAAATTACAATTTAATTATGATATTTTTGATACAAAATTTAAGGATTATGGAGATTAAGATGATTATTATAAAGAGTAAGAAATACTCATGATTAGAACCAAATATTTCTCTTTAAAATGACATTGACAATTGAAGCCCAATATTTTATAATTGGGAATATATTATTATTTATTTAGAAAAATTATTAGGGGAGGAGGAAAATTATTATTTTTATATTATTATATAGGATATTTTTTCATGATATGGTAGAATTAACCCACATTTAAAACTGAAGAAAGGGAATCTTTCATGATTATTCGTTATTTATTATTAATGACATGAAGCAATTTAATAATATGTAGACAATAAAGTGTAAAATAACAGTATTTGGAGTGATTTACGGTCAATTATAGATCAAAATGACATATTCACTCATGTATTCATCATTATTAATTCAATATACTACCTGACGTATATATTTTACAATTTTTTTTAATCTTAAGACGGGTTTTTATCAAATTAATTTATATTTTAGATAAAGTATAGTGCTACCCAAATGATCACTTTTGTGTGTGTTGAAAATAAATATATTCTGAATTTAACATAACAAATTTGATAAATGAGAGAAATTTTAGTATTAAATTTGAATATATTATATATAAAAAATCATATTCTAAAAAATATTATTTTTCAAGTAAGTGTTCATAATGGTTTATAGAAATAATCACATATTTAATGAATGATGAAATATATGTTTAGATATGTGAAAATTATGTTCAATTATTTATAATACATTTTGGTTATTATATTATTAAATAAAAATTTAAGTGATATAAAAATGAAATTATTCGGAAATTTCACTTTCATCATTATCATAGTAATTTAAATTAATAATGGTAATAAAAAATATAAAAAATAAAAGGGGTATATTATATTATTTTAAATGTGTGGTCGATAATTTGAAACAAATTATGATATATTATATCTAAAAAAGAGGAAAAAATTAATATAAGATAATTATGTTTGTTTTTAGAGTGAAATATAAAATAAGTATTCAAAACATAGAACATGGGTATTATAAATTCAGTATTCTTTCCCAAATGGGATTATATGACTTAATATGTCATTAAATTAATTGAAACATTTTTTCAATAACTATTACGTAATTATTTTAATTAGGTAATATCATAAAAATCATGATTTATCAAAATCCGAATTATTTATAAATACTCTAAAAATCAATTATTTTATATAAATTTAAAAAATTCCTATTTGGATAATTTCTATTTCAATAATTATTTAATAATGTTATATTATTAAAATCAAGCATAAAATTTCCCCAATTATCAATTTAATGAATATCCATTCCATGTAATGGCGAACTATGTTAATTATAAATTCTTTTTTTGTAACATAAATTGATCATAATCATATTTCATATATTTTTTCTAATTGATTAATTTAAAATTTATTTATTAAAAGTTATAATAATATTATATTTTTTTATGATGAATATTTCATATATATTTATAGTTTTAGGTCTTGCATAGGGAAGGAAATTTAATATAATATTAAATTAAAAGATATATGTTCAAAAATCCCAGGGTGCAATATCACCCCTAAATAAATAAATATATTTTAATGTAATAATAACTTACTAAATATGTTTTTTTAATATACATAAGAAAATTATGATATAATTTCTATAACTATACCATTTATCAAAAAAATATGCAATTCCTCCGGAGATAGGCCAAGACAAATATTTATCTTTTCTCTAATCATTTTTTCTAAATATAACTTATTATTAAGTATCAAAACTACAATAATATATTGTGTTTCGGAATAAAGATCAATGTAATCATATCAATAATATATGTTCACAGTCTAGTTTTAAATTTAATATTTGATTTCCGATTTGTTTTTAACTATTGATTTTCTATGGAAATAGAAAACTCATTTCCATCATAACAATAAATTATTATAATGGAAGGATAATAATAATTTCTTAAATCATGTTCCACATCCCCAAAATTTGGATAAAATAATAAGTGGTATTAAATCATAATATTAAATATTTGAGTTTTATATTTTATGATCATGGAAAAAATCCTGAGTTTAAAAGGCTAGATAAAAATATGTTTAAATTTTCACTACTCATATACAAAGCGATTGTTAAGGTCACCATTTGGGATTACATTTCATGAAAGTCCTTTAGTGGTAAGTACAACATAATATTTACCATACTCTCGAGGATTATGAGGTTAAAGAGGTGCATTATCCTCATTATTTGTACAAGCTGAACCCATGATTCCATAATCAGTATGTAAAAAAATTATAAGAAGAAAACAAAAAATAAAGAGTGAAATATATAACCAATGACCTCTTCTAGTCTAGATTCTAGATATTGATGAAACATTTTATAATTTATTATTGTAATTTTATAATAATACAACTGTATTTATGTTCACAAACTCCAAAACTGACAATATGAATCCTAAAATATTCGAAAACATTTCCAAAAAAATTAAACTTGGTATGAACATAAAATAGCGTAGTAATGGGTTTCAAAATTATCTAATTTTTTTATGTATCTATTGAAAAACAATTTGAGAAATTATTTGGAATGGTCCTTCTACAATACTATTGAATCTATCAATATAAATAACATTTAAATTATTATTAAAATAATTTATACCTTTAAAATACTACTTCTTATTGAAAAAAAAGGTAACTGGAATATGATTTAAAAATAATATGGCCATTTTTTTAGAAAATATTATGACTGAAATTGGAAAATATAATTGGGATACTCTAAACATTGAAGTATGCATTGGGCCTACCATCATTACTATGGGATGGGGTAACTCAAAAATTCTTTACTATATTTACAACATCCAATTAATAAATTTTATAGAATAATTTTATAATTTCACTATATATATATACACTGTCACTAAATTTTTTATATTTTATATCATGGCATTTTATTTAAATACATGTTTATTTAATAAATAAATATAAAACTACTTTCCTCTAAAATTATCTAGTGTGTTGTATAATCTAGATCTCACCACTTTTAAACATTTCATAAATACATAGAATGTTAATAAAAGAATAATTAACATTTTTATATTCACATTTCATTAATTGAATTAATAAAATACAATCAATAATAATTTTCTTAGTAATTTTCTAATATGGAATAATGTATTCATGAAAATTTATCAAATACAAAGACTACATTAAGTAAAACTAAAATATGAATGAAATGTAACAAGTTATAAATAATAGTAATATCATATAATGTTAATTTAATATATGGTTTTACATAAAATGATTCCATTTATTAATATAATCATATACAAATAATAGTATCTTCTATTTTCACAAAGCATATGATATAATATATTTTATTATATTATATTTAAACACATATATTTTGATAAAATAAAGAAAATATTTACAATTAAAACTTGAAAATAACAAAATAATATTTGTTAATGTTTTATGACATAATTAAAATATTTAAATACAGGAAATGGTATTGAAAATATAGTGGATTATATAAAATAATAATTTCTTATAAAAACTAATTCTATTAATAATGAAATTTAAAAATAAAATCTCAAATAAAAACAAAACCCATAATGGAAAAAATTTAATAAAAATCATTCAAAATTATAATAAACTGACAATATTATCATTAATATAAATTTATTTGAACAATTAATTTATCTCTTTTGATAATAAAATAAATCTGAAAATAGAAGTTTCCCTTAAAACAATTTTTTATGAAATAAATATTATTGATATAAATTACTGACAAAAATAAAATCATATATTTATTTTTCTTACGAAATTAATACAGTTTGTATCATATAATTTCAATGAATTAATATTTTTAATATAAACATTATCTTATAAATGCATTTGATAATAATATTGAAATATAATTGAAGGATTAATTTTAAAATTTTATAAAAAATTATATCATATAATTGTTATATATTTAAAATAATGATAAACTCTCTTACAAAAAACTAGGAATAAAATTATTAATTATTAAATACATAATTAATCTAAACTAATAATCACTTTACCTTAAGAAACATAAGAATGGAATAAACATGATAATAAAATCTATTTCATTTCTCAAATATAATCTTCTTAAAATAATAATAAAATCCTGATTGATTTTGAAATTAAAAGACATAATATTTGGGAATATATTAGATCCATAATTTCCCAACCCTTATCTAATTGTAAATGAATGAAATCATAAACTTATACCAATAAATAGATCTAGAATCTGACGATCATCTTCTTTTAATCTTCACTCAATATAAATCCATAAATTCTTTTGAACCACGATTGCATCTCTCAAAGATATCCTAGATCGATTTTCTCAACTGTAGTTAACATCACACTATATCCCTAGATCTACACACAATCCCTATTACTCTATTTGATCCAGTAATCTACTGAACAAAAACCTATCATCTCTCCCTTGCACTCATCTTTAGGTAATAACAACTCTTTGATTGTATAAAATTGATTCTACATATATTAAGAATATTTTTATCAATTTTAATTATATTCATTTAATTTTATTTGGTTTTTTTATTTAATAATTTTTTAAGTTACACTTATATATTTTTGTATATATTATACTCTATTCTTTAGAATAATTTAATATTAATAATTCAATTATTTATAAAAAAATATTTTATTCTACCAATTTTATAAATATTATATAATAAAAAATATATCATAATTTAAAATTTAGAACATTAAAATTTATAATAGTTATGTATAAATAATATAACACATTAAATATTACCATTAGTTTTTTTTATTTTTTTCATTAGAACAACATTTATATTAGAATAAATTATTCCATGAACATTAATTCCGTAAAATATCATTATATAAAATGTATTTATCACCTTATTTGAAACAAAAAAAGTCCGTATTAATAATAATTTCAGAAATGATTTTAATAAACTATATTTTTAATTTTTTTAATATAACATGTATTTCAACCTAATTAATTAGTATAACATCATCATTCAAAATATTGTAATTTTTATTAAAATTTTAGTTGTTCACCTTTTTAAAAATTAGATATTGACTCATGAAATTAATATATTATATATAAATATTTATCATAATATTTGAATCATTTATTTCCATTAATTAAATATAATAATTTAATTTTTTTCAAGTATATGAAAAGTGATATTTTTTAAAAATAATGAAATAAAAATAATTAATTTTTAATTTGATGTAATAAAATAACTTATTTTATACAATATATTTTACATAATAATTTATTTAAATTATAACATATTTATGAATATCTTATAAATTTCTATGGTGTTATATTCTCCCTACATTAAATTAATTCCACCCCCATAAACTGATCATCAGAAATTAGAAAATTATGAATTTCTATATTCAGAATAATGAAATCTAGATCGCCTTTGGGAATTAAATTACGTAATAAAAAATCATATCCTGATGATTTTATTTCCTTCATTAGAATCCATGTAATCTAAAATGTTCAAAAAAAGGATCATATGATACCAAATGTAACACCAAATACCCATTATACTGAATTGAACATGATATATAAAAATAAAACTAAAAATACATAGTTCATTATACAATCAAGAGACATTTTTTCTAGGTACTAGAGAATTAAGCATCATCTAAAAATTTATCATATTATTTTTAAAACTAAAATAACACGTGTGCTAGATCCAAAAGTGAAGATTCCCAACATATGTATTTTTGAAAAGATGTGAGAACCATTTTAAATGTGGTACAAGGAAAAAATTTCCCATTATTGGGTTTTAAAATCACTTAAATCCATTTTATGGAATCAAAATTGAAAATAAATTTTTAGAAATACATTGGAACATTCCTTGGATAATACTATCTAAAATAATAATTTTAATACCATTAAAAGTGTTATTGAAATTAGTTATGACCTGAGAATACAACTATGTGATAAATATACTTATGATGAAAAAATGATTTAAAATTAATCTCGTGAATTTCAGAAAATATTATTAAAATTTTTTCTAACCAAACTTGGGGAAACATAAAACATTTGACATTTTTTATAACCAATCTATATTCCCAATGAATGGATTCACCCCCTCCAATTTCCATATGATATATATTACATTTCATGTTCATAATCTTATAAATGCATATTATTCTTGAATTAAATATATATTCACTTTCACTAGTGTTTTTACATTAAAAACATGAAAAAAAATCACATACATATTTTTATATTAAACAATTATCCTATAAATTCATATGATATTTGATACTAAATTGGAGAAATTGTATCTCAACACATCTAGTACCTAATTAAATGCATCCAATGATAATTAAAATGTAATTTACATTAATGTATTAAAATTTGACACTATAAATGCTTAAATTCCAATTTTATGGAAATTTTCTTTGTAATTTCCTCTTAAAAAATAAGTTATTCAATGAATGTGAACATAAAATAAATTTTTCCTTATGTTAAAAATGTCTATGTATGAAATGTAAAATGTTTTAAATACTGGCCATGTATCATAATATGAATGAAATTAGTAGGATAACAAAACAATAAATCTTATATTAGTTTAAAATAAAAAATTTAAATGCATTACCTTTATTTAAGGGAAAAATAATAATTTTTCTTATATAAAATTTTGAAAAATAGATTTCTATATACAAAATATTTTGAGAATTTAATTCGACAAAAAACCATTTATATTTTATTATTTTATGAAATTATTTAAAAAAATACTTGAGCTGCTAAAGAAAATATTATTGTTTAAATAAAATCATAATTTCCTTTAAATGGAAATTAACCTACAAAACTACATGAAAAATAAATAACCAAATAAAAATAAAACCAATATATAACCAAATTTGAAAACAAAATTTCCTGCTAATTTTGATAATATTATTATATTATCATAAAAATATATTTATTTGAGAAATAAATATATCTCTTATGATGATGATTAAAAATTGGAAATTATAGGTTTCAATTAAAATTAATAAAATTTTAATGAAATAATTATTATAAATTTAATTTTCTTCCCCTAAGACAAACCATACAACAATATTTTTTATGAACATAAATCAAATTATATAATATTTTTTAAATGAAATAATATTTTAAAAATAAAACAATCCTTAGAAAATTTAATATAAACAAAAAAAATAAATACATTAATCTAACTAAAATTTTTATAAACCATTTCAACATAAATTGAATATCTACTATAAACATTGATAAGTAAAATTTCACAATAACATAAATAAAATAAATAACATTTAAATAAATATTTAATATAAGATAATTATCATGTTACCTTCAATTAAAAATATAAAAAAATACATTCATAAAATAATTCTAGTTAGATAAATATAACCACTCCTCGATAATTCTAAATCGTTTATTAATTTTAAAATTGGGAATAAATGATTGATGATATTAGAATGATAATTTTCATTATCTTATCCAATTTTCAAATATTGATAATTAGAACACGGACCTAAAAGTTATCTGGAATCTGACGCCCATCGTCATTCGATCCCAACACGGTTTAAATCGCTCTATTCTTCCATGTTCAGTCACCATCTTTCTCAAATCTTCCTAATTGATGCACCTAACAATAGTATATCATGCACTAGAGAAAAATACACACACTCAATCACACCAATTTGGCTAGATCTGATCATATAGTAGTTGAAATCCTCTCAACTCTACCTTACACTCGACTATTAGTAAATGAAAATCTCTGAACTGAAACACATGATTCTCATTTATTTAAAAATATCTAATTCATTTTAATTATATAAATTTTAATTTTTAATTTATTTCATAATTTTTAGTCTATTAATATAAATGTTATAACATATATTATATTCTACAATTATTCATAATTTAATAATCATATTACAATGTTTTGTTAATAAAAATTTATAATTGTAATAATTTATTAAAAATAATTTACTGATACTTACATCATAATTTATAATTCAAAACGTATTATATTTATAATTTTAATGTTTAAAACAATTAATTACAATTAATACTACCTTTACATATTTTAAAATTCATCAAACAATATTTATTTTATAAAATATAATTTCACGATCATTAATTTAAAAAAATATCATCATATGACATTTGTATGTCTACATATTAACAGCACATTGCATTCATTAATAATAATTATATAAAAACTTATTTTATTAAAAATATTAATTCATAAAATAGACCTTGTATTTCAATATATTTATTTATAATAACATCCTATTTCAAAAAAATTCCATTTTTAAAAAGTATAATTTATTAATAATTTTTTAAATCAAATCATATTTCCTAAAATTAATAACTCATCATTCAATATATAACATAAAATTTTTAAACTATATTTTTAAAATTTTAATAATTAAATATTTTAATATTTCAACCACAACACAAAATGTAATATTTTTAAGAAGAATACATGTTAAAATAAAATTTTGTTTATTATTATATAACATCACAATTTTTATAATATATATTACCGATGAAAATTTATTTAAATTATAAAATAGTTATTAACCGATTAAAACTTTTTCTGATGATACATTTTAAGCCTATTAAATGAAATACAACCTCAAAAATTCATATATTGAATTCAAGAAAATATTTAATTTCAATATTCAGTATTTTTGAAACAAGATCTTATAAAGGAAAATCATTAAAAAATAAAAACTCTATCATGGATTTTTTCCCTAAAAAAACAATGTGTAATCTCTACAGTTTTCTAAACCATTTCTCTGATACCAAGTGTAACACAACAAACACAGACATCTAGATTAAATATGTTAAAATGTTGTCTATTTTTAGGAATATAAAACTAAAAATAAAAAGTGCATAAAAAATTGTAGATGTTTTCCATTATAAGTTATTTAGAATTATATTTCATATTCAAAATTTTCAAAGGTTTATAAAAAGATAAAAAATTTCCTCACATGTTATAACTAAATAATTAATGGTTTCTATCCTAGAATTTTATAAATCTCATATAAAAAATATTTCAATCAATGGATGACCAATAAATACTCGAATAAGGGGTTTTATATCTAGTGAAACTCCATTTATGAAATTTAATTTTAAAATAACTTTTAAGAAAAAATTTATAACATTCCATAGTTTATACCTTTGAAAATAATTTAAAATTTTCATTTGAAAATTTTAATGAATTATTTATTACAAGAAAACAGTGCTACAATTTGAAAATAAATTATGCATAAAATTCATTTACAAACAATCCTAATATTTTTTAGAATTCTTTTATACAAAAAAAACACCATTTTCCATTGATCCCCAACCAAGAGGTGGGGATCCAAATTTAATTGTATTATTTTTATTAATTCAATTAATTTTTTCACATTAATTGGGGGAATTACAAGGGTTAACTCACTTTAAAAAATAATTTCAGGTTGTCCCCCCTCAATGATTCAAATGAGAGGTGGGATGTTATATGATTAAAATAAATTATATTTATATTATTTATCCTCTACAAAAAATGAAAAAAATGACTTCTTACCTCTGCCTACTACAGTTGAGATGATGTTCTCTTTAAGAGAACATCAACATTGTGAGTTCAACGGTGTCCTTATAATTCAAATCTAAGCAGCGGTTCAAATGCTAAAAATTGCCACTCGCAGATTTACTGAACTTATCTAAAATTTTTTGTTAAATTCATTCATGGAACTCCTTGACTCACAACATCATACTGTTATTTTTCAAGAAAATGTAATATTTCTATCCAATTAAAAATAATTACATGAAAAAATCCAGGTTATTACATTATCCCCACCTCAAGGATTTTCATTCCCAAAAGCCACAACACAAACTAGGGAAAAAAGTGGGTGTACTAAGCATGAATTTGAGCCTCCCACTCCCATATTCTAACCTTGATGTTCGCATGCTGTCAACGTACGTGCACCATAGGTATGAATCTCCAATTAAGGAAAATCTTAAATCAATCCTTAATCTCTACTAGAACATATGAAAACATCACCATATCATCGATTTCTAGGTCGCCCCAGTCAATAATGTGTGAAGGATCATGTATGTATCTCCTCAACTGGGATACGTAGAAAATTTCATGCACCTGGTGCAACTGAGGGAGAAGATCTTGGAATTACACCACCTCACTAACTCTACTAAGGAACTGGAAGTGTCTGATGATCCTCAGAGATGACTTGTCACCCCCAACAAATATCTGCAAACCTCGTCAAGGTGAGACCCATAGGAAAACATAGTCACAATCATCAAACTGGAGTGGTCTCTATCTCATATTATAATAAGACTTCTATTTGATTTGCGTAGTCTTCATCAGCTCTTGGATGACTTGAACCTTCTTATGTGGTATCCCATACCATCTCTGGTACCATGAGTTCTAACTCCTCTAGGTCAGTACATCACATAGGAGATCTTTAATGTCATTCATAAAATTCTTTGAATGCTGCCTTACTGATATTGGAGTGATAACTTGTTTTTATGCAAACTCCTCTTAGGGAAAGTGATTCGCCCAGCTATGGCCGAAATAAAGGATGCAAGCATTAAACTTGTCATTAAGGTTCTAAATGGTCTTCTTTGTCAGAGAATCTACTTGTGGATGGAAGACAGTGCTAAACTAAAGTTGTGTCTTGAATTCCTCCTAGAACCCCTTCCATATCCGAAAAATTAAAATGTTCACCACGATCTGATATAATAGTGGATGGAACCCCATGTATCCTCACAGTCTTTTATACGTATAGGAATCACATTCTCTCTACTGATCCCTACTCACTAATAGGTAATTAGTGGGCCGACTTGGTGAGTTTTTCAATGATCACCAAGATAGAATCATGTCCCCTGGATATGCATGGAATCCATGTCCCAAAGACCATTTAAATTCCATCCCACTTTCACTCTGGAACCTATAGTGGATGAATTAATCCTGCTAGAACATGAAGTTAAGCATTCAATTGCTGACAAGTGAAGCACTGTGAGACAAACTCTACCACTGATTTCTTCATTCCCGGCCACCAGTGATGATGTTGAAGGTCCCGGTATGTATTCTCTACTCCAAAATGTACCACTAGAGGGGACGTATGGAACAATCTCAACACATCCTCTCGTAATGCAATATTTACCATAGTACATCCTCTAAATAGGATGGTGTTATCCCCACCTTCAGAAAATATATCATGTCCTAGTCTTGTGGATATTTGACCACGTCGAGCCTCGTAGTCAGTGTCGTTATGATGTGTCTCTCTGACTCACAAAACGAGTTGGGAAGTTACTGTCGGAGACAAAAGATAATCATCTCTATCAGAATCCAAGTATGATTTTAACAAAGCAGATAACTACTACGTCTCCTCACTCTGTAACTATAAGAATGATCTTCTAGTGAGTGCATCTACTACTATGTTCCCCACTCTAGGAGTACATGACATCTCAGAGTCATGTTTATATAGGAACTATATCCAACACCAATGTCTCATGTTTAGTTTCATCTAATAGATGATACACCTGAGACTCATGTAGTAATAGTAGACTGTAAAATGTTTTCCCATCAAGTAATGTCGCCACATCTTCAAGGTGAATACCACAGTGTCTAACTCTAGGTCATGGGTAGTATATTTCTAACCATGTTGTCTCAGCTGTCGAGAAACATACACGATCATTTCTATCTCCTAAAACACGAAACATCCAAGCATGGTCCCTAATGTGTCACACTAAACTATATACCCAACGCCCTCCTCTGGTAGGCTCAATATGGGGGAACTCATCAGTCTCTGCCTCATTTCCTAGAAACACCACTGTCATCTCTCCAACCACATGAAAGGTTACCCCTTCTATGTCAATGTTGTTAAGGGTTCCACAACTTGGGAAAAGTCATGAACAAACCTCAGGTAGTAACCAGTGAGTCCCCGGAAACACTGCACCACTGTCACACTCCTAGGTGGCTCCCAAGTTAGCACAACCTCAATCTTCATTGCATCCATCTAAACTCTAACCTTTTAGATGAAGTGTAATAGAAAGTGGACCTCTCTAATAAAGAACATACACTTCAAGATATTACCATAATTTTGGTGATCTTAGAGTATGTTAAGAACTATCTTCATATGATAGGCATACTCCTCCTTCGTAGCTGAGTATATTAAGATGTAATTGATGAATACTAACAAAAATCAATCTCGGTATGTATGGAATATCTTGTTCTTGATTTCCATGAACAATGTTGCGGTGTTGGTTACACTGAATGGAATAACCAAAAACTCAAAATGGCTATACCAACATCAAAAGGATGTCTTCTTCTTATCCTCATCTCGTACCCTGAGCTGGTGATACCTTGATCTGAGGTCTATCTTCGAAAACCTTTGTGATCCATTCAACAGATCGAAGAGATCATCAATCCTTGAGAGTCTGTACATGTTATTCATTTTCACCTGGTTCAAGCACCGATAGTCAACATGGAGTCTCAAACTTGCATCCTTCTTCATGAAGAAAAAAATTTGTGCTCCCAAGTAGAATCACTGGTCCTAATGAATCCCTTCCTCTTTAATTCCTCCTATTTTACTCGCAGCTCTAGAAGCTCTACATGATCCATCCGATACGCTGGAGTAGAAATCAGTTTCATCCTGGGGTACATGTTGATATAAAAGTCCCCCTCCCTATGATTAGGTTTACTCAGAACATCATTAGAGAAACATCAGTATTCTGGTCCACCACTATAGGATAGACTGGATCTCAACATCAATCGCCTTGAGGGTAAAGATAGCCAACAAACATGTGATCATCTGCATCCTCCTCTGGGAAAGTCTATCATGTGCATCAAAGGATCCCTTCTCAGTGGTGAAGGAAAACATGGTCTGATCCTCGAAGACACACGACACATTTCATGTAATACATTCACTCCGAGCATGGACTGCAGATAACCAATCTATACCCAAGATGACGACGTAAGGACTCAATGCTGCTATGAGAGGATCCTACCTGAATCTCTCACCTCCTATAGTATGATCACACTACCAGAACCAGTGTGCAATCGTCGAATCCTCTCCCATAGGTGCCTCTAGATGAAAGGATCGAGCCAACGCCTCCACAGGAATCACCGAGCCCTGAAACAGGGTTGTGGAAATAAAAGAGCGACATCAACCAATGTCTATAAGCACATAAGATAAGGTGGGTTAGACAAAGATCATACCTCTAGTCATATCAGCATCATCGTGGTTGTAGGCCTCAGCTTCCTGGAGCTGAGCTCGTCCTAGTCCACCTTCTCCATGTGGTTAGGCTGGACCACCTGGTGGTGGTGGCAGTAGAACCTTGAATCGCATTCCACCACTTGATGCATGAAAAGATCATCTGCCACATTCACCTCTTAAAGACAGAAACCCTTGATTGAATCTTCTCATTTGCACCGGTGGTCCATCGACTGTCTTCTATTCATCTATACAACGGGTCATTTCGTCACGAGCTATGTGACCCTGCCTGCCACACTAGTAACACAATCTACTCCTCACTTGTCTTGTACTACATCGAGAGCCTGGCACAACCTACCCTCTATCCTATGTTCATCCAAAATTAGGTTTGGTCATCTTATACCTCTATGTTATAAGTCTGTTTCCTACAATAAATGATTCTGTTATGTGACGTCTGGTGGTGAGTCTCATTGCGGGTGACTTCTTAATAATGAAACTCTCTACTAAGAGTGCTCGTTATAACAACCCCAATTGTGTCAGGATGCTGAGAGAAATCATAGAATCTCTAATATCTTTTCTGAGCCCCTGCTCGATAGTGCAGGCTATGAATAAAGGGTCACACACCATGTCAGTGGAGTAGCGCGACTAGTCGGTGAACCTAGTTAAATATTGAGCCTTGTTCATGCTTTCCTGTAATAGGTAGAGAATCTCCTGTATACACACAAAGTGTAGAGTCGATGAGACGAACACTTCCATGGAAATTCTCTTTATTTCTTCCAAGATGAGAGTGACCTCGTCGTGATCCGGGATCACCCGGCTCCACCATCGTCCCACTACTTATTGAGGAAGATTGTCTACAAAGGTCTCCATGAGATAAACTCTTGTCACCTAATAGTCGAAAACTCTATCCATGTCCTCTAGCCAGTCCTCAACTACCTGTGGATATGTCATGACCTAGAATCATGGTGGCCTCTAGGGTTGGAACTCATGAAACTCGCTCAGTTTTCATGCACCCTTTACTACTGGGGATGGTGGCATCGACTTCCCAATGGGTAGTGGTACTTCTGGTACACCACCCGATGGTGCAACTGCTGAAAAGGTTCCCTGCACCGAATCCTCATCACTCGGTGGGCTGTCATCACGTACCCTACCTGGAAACCTAGGTGGTTGTTTTCATGGAGGCATCTTGGAAAGAAACATGAGTTACATTGTCAATAAAGTTTACATGGTGAGATTACACAACAAGATCACAATGAATCATTTTAAAAAAAACACATGCAATCAGTTTTTTCGTGAACTAAATCACAAATCAGAATTCAGGGTTTCAGTGTATGGAAATGTCAGTCGCCACAGCAACACTAGATTCCCCAAATGTATTACCACACTCATAACACATAACAGTATTGTTAATTAAAAGATCAAGACCATGTTATTTTGTATAACCTACTCCACTTATATCAATTTTTCATGAACTGTCCCCCTGAGGCCCGTGCGGTGACTACCCCATGCCCTCCTTCTATAGGCCATGGGCTGTCGACTAGAACCAGAAAAGCATATCCCTAAAACTAAGAAGGCATTGCCTCTAAACCTGTAATCTCGCAAAAACCAAGAACAAAATAACATACAAGATAAATGTGAACTAAATATTTATCATGGTGTATACTGTATGTAATGGGGATGGAATACAAGTACAACTAGAATGTACAAGTAAAACTGAGAACAACTTTGGTGAAAAACCACAAAGGATCCTTCTTAAAGGGTAGGCACAACTCTCAAACAGTCATCTTCACGGTACGTCTCATATAATGGTCCACCTCCAACCATCCCCCAGTCCTACTACCCTCATCCTTGATCAATGCTGTAGGTTGTCTGCACAAGACACAACAAGGTGCGGGTGTAGCTCATGCAGGTGTGAGTATAACAATACGCAGTAGGGACCCTGAGACCCCTAGTGGTCTCCACGAATCCATAATGGATAAACCACAATGAAAGACCTCAATATCAAATAATGAGGAAATATTAATCAACACAACGTACGTATAATCCCACACATATAACTATGTTTTCAATATATACTCATCTCAAACCTGAGGGAAGAATACCAAAAAGGAAACACCACAAAGGTAGAAGTACCAAATAGGTAACATCACTATGTTATAAGTACCACACAGGTAACACCATGAAGGTATATACCACAATGGTAATGCCAAACTAAAGAATACCATGAAGGTATCACCACACAGAAGTGTTCCACAAGGGTAAAGACTCATCTCGCATCAAGTATAACATATGTACGGAAGTATATACTAGTGGTTTTTCCAGATAATCATACTTCTTATAGAATAAATACTGTTAACCCACCTAGAATCAAAGATGTCCCACAAAGAATCCAAAGATGACCCACACCGGATCTGGAGATGACCCACACATGATCGACATGCACTGAATCACGGAGGATCACTAACCATTGACCCACATAGGATCTAAGGATGTCCTACACAGGATCTAAAGACTCATCAAGTACATCCAACCACAAGGTTCCCTCACTAAAAATGATTTTTATGGGAGGTTCTGCTCCTCAAGCCATTAGTCGATACATCAACTACCACGAAGTCCCACGAAGAAGTACCCCATAGAACTGCCATGTCCCAAGGTTCCCAATGAAATTGATGGAGCATCAATCAGATGCTCGGCCTGTCAGTTATTAGCCTTTCAGTCCAGAGGGACCAATTTGAATCAGGTTCGATCCAACCTTGTTGAACCAAATCATTATCCAAAAATAATGTGTAGTATACCAGAAGGACCGTATCGTTCTAAGGATTCCAACACCGTAGATAGTTTTTCCAAAAAAATTCCAGATCACATGTTATTTCCAAAAGGTGTATCTAGGTCCCAATGTGCCCGGGTCCAGTCCAACCCGGCCCGACCCTACCTGAGCTGACCCTACCCGGTCCTGCACAAATCGCAAGGGGGTGGCCTGCTAGGCATAACCCGGGGTGACCCATTTTAGTAGGGTCTTCCCTAACCGCCACCAGGGATGGGAGGTGTCAACCAGGTCACTTAAATAGCACATAGGACATTCGATTTTGGAAAACCTAGTGGCAACATATGGCATCATAGGCTGACACGCGAGACCTAACCGAGGGGTACCGCTCGACATGATGCAGCAGATAGGAATGTTAGCCATCCTTCCAGCTGCATGGAAGCGTGCCACCCTACCACCATGGTCGGACGAGTTCCATCCTCCCACTGATCTCCCCCACGGCCTTGCGGTCGCGATATCCAGCTCTGGCAGCGCTAACATGCGTCTCCGCTTTGCCACATAGTTGGCTGGCATGTCGGCCACCCCTCTGCTCTATTGTAGCCAACAGGATGTGTCCAACTCTCCCGATGATGTGTAAATGCCACTGCCATCCTCAGAGACTGCTAGTGCGCCGGCTAGTGCTTATTCCATACCATTACTGGTCTCCGGAACCGTTCATCGGTGAACTTCCTCTTTTCACCGAAAGAGCTCTGGTGGCCCGTTCTTCAAATAGAAAGAATAGTTTTAGGTCATGGGACATTATCTCCATTCCAAGACCAACAAGGTCAAATTAAATTCAACTTTATGTGTCTCCCATGAATATCGCATCATTCAATAAATTAGCGGAGTGATCGGGCCATGATAGCATGTACTGCACCTTCCGGGTTTGATCTGTAACATACGGCTTATGAAGATTGAATCACAATGTTGAATCACTATGAACAAAAAAACAGCCATATTCAAAACCCCTACATTGACCTTCATTGGAGGTGTCATATGGAATGAGATGAAGATGGTGATGTCATTTTTTCCTCGAACGTTTGTTCGTTCTTCATTGGAGAAGATCTCCGTTGGAGGAGGTTCATCCACCACATTCTCCACTCTACCAAAATTTCTACAAAACCCCCTTTTCCCAGTGATACCCATCCAATAAGTGAGTAGCCAACAATAATTGATTCATGTTGATTAATTCAATTAATGTCGGATCATTAATTGATGGAATTACATGGGTTAAATAACATTAAAAAAGATACATGAGTGGTCCCCACCGACAAGATCCAAATAATAAGTGGGAGGATGTGTGTTTAATATTATTTATATTTATTTTATTTATCCTCTATGAAAAAACCCAAAATCCAACATCCACCCTTGACCTACTGCATTCAAGGTGAAGGACTACTTATGTGAATATCAGTGCTGTGAGTTCAACGCTATTCTCATTTTTTAATTCTGAGCAACAGATCAAAAGCTACAATATGGCACTTGCATGTTTAACGAACATACCTAAAAAATGCTCAAAAATTAATTTCAGGCACTTTGGGCCTAAAAATCACGTGCCGTCAATTTTGGAAGACTCTTAATATTTCCATATAGATAATAATAATTACATGGAAAATTATGATTCATTACAAAATTTCCGGGACTTATACATAAAAAAGACAACAAATTTATTTACTTGTATATAAAATAATTATATATTTTTATTATTCCATAAGAAAATTTATTAGACATGGGAGCAGTGGAATTAAACCACAATTAGTCATTTTAAAAATACATGGAATGTTATTGAATGGATAATTAACATTTATGTATTAAAATTCCATTCATTAAACTCTTAAAAACAATGTCAACAATAATTTCAATATAATTTCCTATTAATGAATAATTTATTCAATACATATGTACCTAAATTAAAGAATTCATTAAGTAAAACCGAGGTTTTCATGAAATGTCACACGATTTATATAATGTCAATATCTTAGAATGTTACTAACATTCGTGGATGAAATAAATGTATAAATTTAATTAATTTAACATTATAGTAAAAATAATAGATTTTATTTTATCATACAACAGAAAAAAAATTCTTATTTGAAATTAAAAAATATAAAAGAGTATTTTTGTAAATTTTTTATGAAATAATTCATTCATATAAAAAATAAATGATATTGAAAATATAATAGTTTATATCACATCATAAATTCTTTAAATAAGTAATTCCCTTAATAACGATATTCAAAAATACAAACCCAAAACAATTTATATCCATATAGAACCTAATTTTAATATATAATTTCATTATAATGTTGAATAAAATGATAGAATTATCATAAACATATATTTTTTTGAAAAATAATTATAACTATTTTGAAAATAAAATATAATTTGAAAAGATAAGTGTCCCATAGACTTAATAAAATTGAAATGAAACATATATTATATAATTAAGCTATTACTTTAACAAAAATCCAACAATAATTTTCCACATAAAATTCATACAGTTAAGATCATATTATTTTTAATGAATTACTATAACAAAAATAATCATTCTCTTATACATAAATTTGTTCTTGAATATCATATAAATATAAATACTCTTTTATAAATTTTTATAATATAGTATACCCATGGACAATTTTATTTTAATAATAATGATAATGTCATGTATTAAAAAAAAGATATAATATTCATGAAATTAAAACAAATAATTAATCTAAAATAATTATACCCGTAACTTAAAATAGAACATTAAAATTAAATAATTTAATGCATAATTTAATTCACTTACATAAATATAAACATATGAATATAACACTGAAAACATGATTGATCATAAAATAGGAAAAAAAGTGTTGAAATATATTGGGATGCTATTTTTTCTTACAATATTTAATTATAAAAGAAATGAAACAAAAACACTTTCCTAACATCGTTCTATCATCCAACTTTCATTTTTGTTTGATCTAGACTATTTCTGAAGACCTCACTTGTTCGATTCTCAGACATCATCATGCCCGGATCTCCCAAATGAAATTCATCAACCATATTTAATATTTTACTCGAGCCACTAATCTATACATGATCCCACTGACTACACTTGATCCCAACATTTATAGTCGAATTCTTCTCTAATATACCTCTCACTCAAGAATCCATGAAAAGTTACACATTCAATCAAAAACACTAGATTTTTCTTTTTAGAAGAAATAATATTTCCTTTTTTATTATATTCCATTCATTTTATATTTTCCATTTCATTTTTTAATTAATTAATTTATATTTTAAATTATATATAATATCATATTATTTAGATAAATATTAATATTCTAATTGAAAATTTTACTAATAAAAATCTATAATACTAATGATTTTATAAAAACAAATCAAATAAAACCGGTATCATAATTTTTAATTAATAACATTTTAAATTTTTTATCACCCTATTTAAAATTATACATTACAATTAATATTCCAATTAATTTTTTTATTTATCATCAATAAAACAATTATTATATTAATAAATATTAATTCATGTATATTAATTCAATAAAACGTAATTTTAATCCATTTATATGACAACTTGTAAACAACACATAACATTCATTAAAAAATCAATTGAAAGAAAATTTCATGAAAATTATTTTTATAGAATATAAATATGACATGTATTTAAATATAATTACTTATAAAAAATTCATAATTCAGTATAGTAACAAGTTTATAAAATCTATATTTATAATTATTTTTTAAAATCAAATAATACTTTTCTCAATTAGTAATTTATTTATCAATACTTAACAAAATATTTTGAAACTATATTATTTACAAAATAATAATTAAATAATTAAAAAAAAATTCATCTATAATAAAGGTGATATTTTTGAAATATATTAATAATAAAAATTAACAAATTCTATTTTGATTAAATAAAATCAATTATTTTTAGAAAATATATTTAAAAATAGAATTTATTTAAATTATTATTTAATTTTTAATCACATAGAAATTTATGGGATGTTACATTAGCCTTTGTGTTAAACATACATTTTTTATTATTTCTTATCACCTTCCATTTTGGATCTTTTCTATTGTAACCTCTATTTCATTAGTCATCGTATTCATTGTAACTCATTATTCATGTTAGTGCTATCTAATAATTACAAACATGATAAACATTCATTCGTAACAAATAAATTCAATTTAGTGATTCTTCATATATTATTAATATTTTAGAAGATGAACGGTCATTCCATCGTTTTATTCATCACATGATGTAATTGAAAAAACAGTCGTTATCTCCTACCATCAATCCATATATTTTGTATAACTATTATTGTTAATCATAACTCATGATTTGTGAGTGAGGATTAAAAATTTAGCCCCATTTATTACCTATTTGGTTACTAAAGAATGAATTTACTACATTTTCCAACCTAGATGATATTTTTTTTTCCTACATGATGTATACATTTATAAAATAAAATTAGATAATCATAAGTGACCTATAATATCATCACATGTTAATGAACATAAATAACCTTGTTATTATATATTATCATGATTTTCACATTATGAAACTATCATTTTACCAAATATTTCATATATTTTAAGTATAATCTCTCGTATTTCAATATAGTATTATTTATATTCACAAACTAAAAAAATTATTAAAAAAATTTATTAGGAAAATAAAACCTTCATAATTGATTGAAATGTATTTGAATCATATGATGCATCATCTTTTATAGTTTTTAAAGATATGATAATTCAAAGGACAGCCCATCTCACACTATAATAGAGATTGAGTTGATACTCAGAAAGACTTTTTGATGATGAAAACCCATTTATGTATATGTAACACAACTAAAACCTATTTCCAATATCGAAATAGAGTGATAATTTCTTGAAAAACATGAAATTTTTTCATTACCAACAAACTTATAATGTTGTTCTATATTTAATCATACTTAAATGATACATCACTAGGGTTATCACTTTTATTCTATAGTCCTAATCATAAAATACCAAAATGTCCCAAAAATTCAAATAAAAAAAATAATATGATTCAAACGAAGGTTCCCAAAGCCATAAAAACCATATCAAAAGACAAAAAATATTCTTTGTTAATTCTCGTTGTTTCACACATTGTTCACTATATATTTATTTAAAAATAATTTTCAAATAATGTGAGTTCTCAGAATTAATTACACATTCCTATTAATCGATACATTGGGAACACTGATGATTATTAATAAAAACGTATTATTTTAAAAAATATGTGATCATTTCTCCATAAAAGAAACAAATAATTGTCATAACATTTCATCTTATAATTATTATTCATAATTTTATACAAGAGAATTGATGCATAAGGAATGAGTGACCTCCAATTATAAGTAAGAATAAATAGTATATAACAGTCCAATCATATGTCAATGAAATTTCCCCAATATTATAAATATTATATATAGTATTAAAAACATTCATATCATAACGATCCTAATAAATGTATTTTCTCATTAATGACTAATGAAAGAACTGAAATTAATAGAAACTAAGGAACATATTTTTATGTTTTTATTACATGACCATTCTAATAGTAACATGATAATTAGGAATGTAAATACAGCCAATAAAATGGAATTCACACCTATGAATGTATAAATATAATTTTTTCATCTAATAGTTAAAAAAATTATATATTTATATCATGGTATATTAAAATAAACGTTTTACACATGAAAAATAAAGTGTTTGTGTTTTTGTATGTCCTAAATATTTATTTAAAATATTGTAATTAAAATAATGAATTAATTGAAAATATATTTTCATAAAATACTTTTATAAATTAATTATTTTATTATTATAATAAGATAATTTTCATAGACCATAAATAAAATATAAATGCATCATTGAAATGGTAATAATATTAAAATCTCTAATTTTCAAATAAAGGATTATTTTAATTAAAAATGAAATTTCTCATAATTATAAAATTATTTTCATAAAATAGTTTCCATTTTTTAATTACACATGTGGGAAAATGGATAATTTGAATATTTTTATTTTCACCAAATTAGATTATTTTTTGTGATTAGTGAATTTCAGTAATTTTCAGTATATATGGATATAAGGTAAAAAAAATATTTGTTGATTTATTTATGACGTAAGAAATATAATCTCAAACTATCATTATTTATTTAATATATATAGTGATAAGGATCAAAACTACTAAGAATCATGGGAATAAATAATGAACTAAGGTATACAATAATAAAAAACACCCATACCCACCACCCTAATTACCACCCCACATCATCAATTATACTCACTACCTCTATGTCGTGAAGATTTTCAAAATAATTTCAAATAGTATATCCAATCCCATCACCCTAATTTTGGATAATTTGGTCACAATAATTGACCAAACCCAATTTATCTATGAAGATTCTCAGAGGAAAAAATTCAAGAGGTAAAAATACATTAATTTTCATTTTATTTCATTTCTATTTATTTTATTTTCTTATTCTATCTTCAGCTCAACATACTAAATAAGAAATATAACTGAAGTATCTTATAAAACCAAATTTTATTATCATAAAAAAATAATCAATCGCCAATAATCATTAAATTTCCCATTTATTCTATAAATAAAAACATCATCTTTGAGGTTGTGATTTATCACTTTCAGAAATGAATTAATTTAATTTCCCATTACATCTTTCAAATATATTCATAATCAAAAATAGTTTTTGAAAATGAATTTAAAACATTTTTTTAAACCTGTTTTGTTTTTATAACTATAATATTAGATAATATATAATATTAAAACAAAACTAGTTCATGATGAACTAAACCCAGCTAAATTTATTTAAAGGATTATCGATAACACTTAATAAAGTAAATTAACATCATATCGTGAATAAAATTATAAATAATTACATTTAGGACCCATTGATTTCATTAATAACATTTATTTTTTAAATTTTTAGAGTTATTATCCTTTTACATCATCTTTAATATGTGTATAAAAGTGAACCGATCATGAAAACCCTGAAAATGAACAATCTAAAAAGATGAATATGAACTCAATAACTCATGAATATGTATAATACCTAATATAATAAAATTATAATGATTCAAATGAAATTATATGAGGTTATGTATTTGTTAATCAATGGATTATGTTTTATTATCCATGATATTATATTGAATGAATCCTTCAGATATGAGGGAAGTGAATTCTGAAACTCAATGTCCATTCATTGTCATATTCCTCTTTCAAGAATAATTTCAAAGTGGATGTCATTTTAATATTCATAATTGTAATGGCCTAGTGTTTTGGGGTCCATTACTTGGTGATAATATAATGTTTGGGGTGTTCTTGGTGGTCTGGAAGGCCATCCCAGCTTCTCGGTGAAGCTTAAGACTCCAAACGGTAGCCTTAGCCTACCTGTGTCCTTGGCCTACTGGTAGCCTCGCCTACCAGTAGCTCGGCCTACTGGTAGCACGACCTTCTAGTAGCATGGCCTACCTGTAGCTCGGCCTACCGGTAGCCTGGCCTACTGGTGTCCTTGGCCTACCCGTAGCTCGGCCTACCGGTGGCTCGGCCTATCGATAGCTCAACCTACCGATAGCTCGACCTACCTGTGGCCTCAGTCTACCGGTGGCCTCGGCCTACCGGTGACCTCCTCGGGTTTTCTAGTAGCGCCTCTTTTTATGTGAATTGGTTTGTAAACAATTTTTTGACCCCGTTAATCCAGTTTTAAATCCCATTAATGACATTTAATTAAATAATTAGTGAGGTACCCTCCTTAAATGAAAAACCATGCGTTTTGTTTTCAAAAACGACTCTACTACATCTTGTGAGGAGTCCTTCCTTGGTTAATGAGGTGTGTGTCGGTTTTAACCACCCAAATGGGTGGGGAGATTTTATATTGGACGTGTGGGGTGGCACAGCAACATGGTCAACCCATGATACGGCTTATTACGAGGTTTCGCGTTTTTCTCCATATCGTAACCATCCTTTGGATTTTGTATCTCATCCTTTATAACCTAAAGGTTTCCCTTCTTCCTAGTTATCTTATTCTATATCACCCTGTGCTCAGAATACCCTTCCTCTGTATGAGTTTTACCCCCCGTGAAGTTTTCCTTGGTCGTGTTCCGTGGAGTTCCTGCTACTCTTGATTCCTGGTTTCCATGCGAGGATATAACATCGATCCTTGATCAATAAGTTAAGGATCATACCTTTGTCTCTCCTCCTTGTGTATCATGTGGGGTGGGTGTTCTGTGGTTCCCATGATGAAGTTAATCATTTATATAATGAATATAATAACCGGTTAAATAACAGAGACAAGGAAGTTTTTCAATATTGTTACATGTTTTTACCCATGCATTCTCTATTATGTTGTTATGAATTTTATGGGCCTATGATCACTAAAAATAATGGATGTTGGTGGTCTTTATCTATGCACTAATGAACATAGGTGCTTCTAGATGTTTAAATAAACGTAACATTGAATTTGATAATTATGTATACTCGGTTAAATAAATTGAAATCTCCAGGATCAACCCTTTTCTGTGATAACACAGTTAAATCCCTGTGGAATTGAAACCATGGAGTGTGTTAAATCATTTAAATCTTAAAATACCTTAAAGGGACTTCTTTGTGTTGTTGGTAGTGGTTTGGTTGTTTTATTTCACATGATTAGATTGTCTAGGTGATATGTGTGGGGATGGGATCCCTTGTTGTTATACTTTTGCTGGTTGCGAATCTGAGGCTGTGTGGATGCTCTATTGTGACACGAATTTGGGTGGGATCCTATATTGTTGGGAAACCATTGGCTCCGAGATTTTGGGGACATGGGTTTGTGTCTTGGGGTTTGTTTTTTAGTACTTCTAGGTATTTCACTTGATCCCTAGTTGTTGAGACATTACAAGTGAACCTTGTGTGAATGCTTAAATTACATGATGGTTTTCCTTCCTACTTTATTGTTGTTTCATCTATGAATTTGCATGATATTTTCCCAATAGTGAAGGGATTTACTCATATTTAACTATTGTGATATGATAACTTGAATGGGGAAACTGGGAACTGTTTGTTGTGTGCCTGTTTTCTGAGGCAACAGTGCTTGGGCACCTGCTTGTATCAGTTTGAGGCACCATAGGTTGGGCTGTGTGTTGGTATATATATGTATAACTGTATGTTTTGTTTTTAGTCACACCCCACCCACGTTGGGCACTTAGTTTCGGAGACCCCATCTCATAGGGAAGGGTGTTTCCCCCTAGTTAATCTCCTTCCTACTCCCTCTTCCCTAGGCTGTGAAGGCTAGAGGCGACCATACACCCAAGACTCTTCGAGTAGGTTTAGTTTGGTTTGTTTTTATCCCGGGAATCTTCGGGCAGGTTTTTTTTTCAAGAATATTTGTGTTGAGACCCAGGTGTTTTCTGGCAGGGGTTCTGGATACAATTTTTTTCCCAGGTGTCTTTGGGATGAGGCCCAGGTGTGTGCGGGCTGGGATGATGGTTTTGAGGATCAAGTGTGTGCGAGCAGAGATGATGGTTGTGAGTCCCAAGTATGTGGGGACATAGATGTGGATGGTTGTGATGCCCATGTGTGTGCGGGCAGGAAGAGTGTGGTAGCATCAGGACGTTTGTCGTTAGGGAGGAGTAACTAGCTAGTAGTGGAAATTGCGGTGTGGGGAACCCAAATGTTTTGTTCTCTACTATTGTTTTACTGCTTGATTTATTTAGTGAGCATGGCCTGTGAGGTGGGATGGATAGATTCCTTTTCAGATGATGTTTCTTCTTCTTCTCACGGGACTTTAGGACGTCTCACCAATTGTGCATGAGAGCATTAGGTTTTCCTACTGAGTATACTTGTATGCTCACCTACGTTAACTTTTAGGTTTCTAGGAGGGATTCAGAAGTCATGCAGGACCTTACTAGACAGGACGTTGGAGTTGTTGTTGGTCGCTATTGGATTCTAGAAAGCCTTTTCCTTTCCTTTTTGGTATTGTACATTGGAGTACTTGTACCTTGTTCGGTTTTATTATCAAAACATGCATGTAGTTTGGATATTACTTTATTTTTCTATGCTTGGTGGTGTTTGGTGTTTACTCATTCTTTCTCCCAGTCTTGGTTAATAAGAAAAGGGTAATGCCTCCAAAATTGTGAAAAATTTTATACCCTTGGTACTAGTCGCCACTATAGGGCCTACTAGAGGCGGGACTCAAGGGTTATTTTCTCTCCTTCAACATAAAGATGGAAGGGCTTGGCAATCTATTGTCCCTTCCCTCCTTTCGGTGAATGCGGTTCATTACAGAATGGTATCAGAAGGGAGGTTGAGGGAAAAGATGGAGTCTGGAGTTAGGCACAGTGAGGATTGCATGGGATGGTAGGGAAAAAAAGTTAGGTGATCTTGGTTTGTGAAATAGACCAGGGAGGACCTGCTTGGTCATAGGGTTTTATGGCCCCTGTGATCTAATGAAAGATCTCTGAGCCTATCAAACTACTAAGTGAGACTACATTTATTGCAGGGTAGAGACCCTAGGGAATGAACATGCATCATAATGATTGTGTTTTTAATTGATTTGGGGCTCCTTGGGGAGAAAAATTTAATAATAATAAAAATAATCCCCTTGCTACATGGGCTTAAGAATTCATTGTTTACCTTGAAGCATTGACGCCCAAATGATATCCATGAGAGACTATGACGGTTGAGGCCCAGCAGATCGAGGCAACTGACTAGCAGAGGGTTGGCCTTGATAAGGAGGACGACTTGTGGCAGAGGACTATGTGCTCCTTCTAGAGACAAACCCTCGAGAAGTACAAGGGAATCGTTTCTAACTCGGTAACAAATGGAAGGCTCAAGGATCATTCCATCGCCATCTCTTTGATTAGTTCTCTGAGGGAGTTAAGGGTTCTGTTGGCCGTTAGTCAGCTAAGATGAGTAGCGCGTCAGTGGTGGAATCATTTCTTGGGAGAGAGGACAGAGGCAGAGTTTTCATGGGCCGTTTATGGGAAGGAATTTCGCGAGGAGTTCCTCTCCTCTACAGAGAAGGCTGAGAAGAGACATGAGTTTCTCTCCCCTCAGTAGGGAAGCATGTCATTGAGGGAGATGGGGATTAGGTTCAAAGACCTCATACACTTTGCCCCGGATCTCTTTCCAGAGGAGGATTCTCGGGCAAGATGGTTATAGGATAAAGTCGAACCTTATCTTTAGTATGTTGTCACTCCTTTCACTCATCCAACGTACCTAGAAGTATAGAGGATGTCTAAGATAGTAGAGAGAATGCATTCGAAGGGAGGCACACCACGAGAAGGGAACCAGCTGAGTTCATAAAATGGGAAGGTGGTGAGCAGAATGTATCCAGCAATAAGGCCTTCTAGGTGTCGACAAGTAGGGTTTAGGCCTCATCAGTTCTAGTTCCGAGCTTATGGCCCTCTCCCCTTTTCCCCAGGGCCAGGACTGAAGTGTTTCTCAAGCGGAGTTTTCTTGTACGTCCTGCATAGGTATCTGACTCAAGCTCCACGTGATGGAGGTGGGCAGTTTCAGCACCCACCTCAGTAGCATTCATTGACGGTGAGGCATTTCCAGAATCAGTAGCAAGCCCCCTAGCCCTTTGAGAGATGGCCTTTTGGGAGGAGACCGACACCATGTTGCTCCCCAGGGACCTCGACCCGGGCGTGGTCAGGGAGGTGGTCGAAAGTAGTGAGGCAGAGGAGCTGGGCATGGACAGTTGCACACCACAGAGTTAGTAGCTCAGGTAGGACACGAAGTCGTTCGAGGTATGATCAGTTTATTCAGCACTCTTTTATCTTCCTTGTTTGATTCTAGAGCTTCACACTCCTTTGTTACACCCAAATTATCCAATTCTCTAGGTCTGGATGCCGAGAGACTTTTGTTGCCCCTAGTGTTGAGAACAACAGTTGGGGGGTCATACCAGCATATCTTACTTTTTCTAGGGATGTGGACTGATGTTGGGACTTCATCATTCTAGTGGAGACCTTATTTCTTTGCAGATGTAGTAATACGATGTCATTCTAGGCATCAACTGGTTATTCTCTCTGCATGCCACAATTGACTGCTATCGTAGAAGGATTGAATTATCCAACGAGGATGGAAAACTTGTGGCTTTTTTTTTGGGATATGAGTTATTAGGTGGGGAGTCAACATGTGGAGCCACTCCTTTCTATGCTGAATGGGGTGTTAGTGGAGTCGGCGGATGCGGGAATGTTGGATGTCCAAGAGGTCGTAAGAGAATTCCCTGATGTCTTTCCCGATGAGGTTGTGACTCTACCCCCTCGACGTGACGTTGAGTTTGGGATAGACTTATAGCCTGGTGACCTCCCGATCTCGATGGATACTTACTAGATTGAACCTTCTGATTTGTGGGGGTTACAGATTCAGATTGATGATATGATGGAGTAGGTCTTTGTTTGACCCAGCGTGTCGCCGTGGGGTGCTCCAGTTTTGTTCGTAAAGAAGGCAGATGGTACTCTACCACTATGAATAGACTACTGGAGGTTGAATCAGGTGACGATCAAGAATCGTTACCCCATCCTGAGGATAGATGATCTTTTCGACCAGATGACAGGAGCAGGTTGGTTCTCTAAGATCGATCATCGGTCTGGATACCACCAGTTGAGAGTGAAGGAAGGTGATATCTCGAAGACGGCTATCTGGTGCAGATATGGCCACTTTGAGTTCGTGGTCATGCCGTTTGGCATTACGAACACACTAGTTATGTTCATGAACCTCATGAACTGCGTCTTCCGAGAGATTCTAGACTAGTTCATTGTGGTGTTCATCGACAACATCCTTATCTACTCAAGATCAGAGGAAGATCGCGTTGAGCATCATAGGACAGTTTTGGGAGTCCTTCGACACCACCATCTTTATGGGAAACTATCTAAGTGAATGTTCTTAATGAGAGAAGTATATTTCCATAGACATGTAGTGTCTCATAAGGGAATATTAGTAGACCCATCGAAGGTAAATGAAGTTGTTTCATGAGCATCACCCAAGAATGTGGTGAGAGTTCTTAGTTTCCTAGGTTTGGCAGGCAATTACCAGAGGTTTTTGCCAAACATCCCTCATGTTTTAGATTCATTGATAGCTTTGACTAGGAAGGACAAGGCCTTCGTGTGGAGCGACCAGTGCCATACAGCTTTTGGATAGCTAAATGATAATCTTGTTAGTGCTCCAGTACTATTATTACCAAATAAAGGGGTGATGTCTGAAGTGTTCTGTGATGCTTCTAGACTTGGGTGGGGATGTGTGTCGATGCAACATCGAGGAGTGATCTCTTATGGGTCTAGGAAGTTACGTACTCATGAACTTAACTATGCTACCCACGATCTAGAGCTTGAGGTTCTGGTGTTCTCATTTAATTTGTGGCGGCATTATCTCATCGGGGAGCGCTTTGTAGTCTTCTCAGGTCACAAGATCTTGTGTTATGTCTCTTCCAAGTGATATATGAATTTGCGGCAGTATAGATGGGTTGAGTTCTTCCAAGACTACGAATTCATGACCTCTTATTCTGAGGTCAAGGGTAATGCTTTGGCTGATTCCCTGAGCAGTAAATCACAGAAGGAAGTAGTTCGGGAATCTTCAGATGCTTGGAGAGCGATGGAAGAGTTAGCCGACTTGCATTTGGATGGAAGGGTGGAAGGTGGTGGAAGAGGCTATCTATTTAATATGACTTTAGTTTTCCCCTTTAGTGGTGCAGGAGGAAGAGTATCAGTGGGGGGGCTAGGAGGTGGAAGTGATGCGAGATCATGTTTATCAGGGAAATTCTCTTGATGGATAGTCGGAGGATGGACAGCATCGGAGGCTTTCCCATGGAAGGATTTTTGTTCCGGAGATGATGTGTAAAGGTGTTCTCTGTGAGAACCATGGATCGGCTTTAGTGGTATATCATGGGGTCTCAAAGATGTACCCAAGCCTAAGTGGATAGTTTTGGTGGACTGGGGTAAAGTAGGCAGTGGCAGAGTTTGTGGATAAGTTCCTAGTGTGTCTTTAAGATAGGGTTCAACACCATTTTCCTAGTGGGGTTTTATAGCCTTTAGATGTTCCAGAGTGGAAGTGGGATGACATCTCGATGGACTTCGTCATAGGGCTACCAAGGGCTCAGGGAGGCTATGATGCCATCTGGTTAGTAGTGGATCAGTTGACAAAATCAGCTCACTTCTTGGAGATTAAGGAGTTGAGCCCGGTGAGCCCCTTAGCCCAGAGGTATGTTGATGAGCTGGTGCGGTTGCACTGGATTCTGAGATCTATTGTCTCCGATCGAGATATGCATTTTACCTCATGAGCTTAGAAGAGATTACAACATTCCTTTGGCACATATCTATGCCTTAGCACTGCATTCCACCCTTAGACAGAAGGGAAAACAGAACTAATGATCCAACCGTTGGAAGACATGTTGTGGGCATGTGTTCCGGATTTTTGGGAATCATGGTTATGACAATTTCTACTGGTGTAGTTTTCTTATAACAATAGCTTCCACTCCACTATCGTCATGAAATCGTTTGAGGGCTTGTATGGAAGGTCATGTCGTTCACCCGTTTGATGTGCAGAGATAGGGGAAGCAGCTGTTCTTGGGACAGAAGTGGGGCCGATCACTACTGAGAAGTTTCAGCTTGTGTGTGAGATGATGGAGGCAGCCCGGGACCCACAGAAGTCTTATGTAGATTATAGGAGGAGGCCCTTGGAGTTCGAGGTTGGAAATCATGTGTTCTTGATGGTTTCCCCTCGACATGGGTAGCGATGGTTTGGGAAGTGGAGTAAGCTCTCACCTAGGTTCATCAGACCTTTCAAGGTGCTGGGATGATTTTGTGAGGTGGCGTATCAACTGGAATTGCCACCTCAGTTGGAGAAAGTTCACAAGGCCTTTCACGTCTCCTAACTTCGTGGATATCTATATGAAGACTCCCACGTCATCGATTTGGGAGAGTTAGATGTGGAAGACGATGTGACCTTCATAGAACGACCAATCATGATCGAGGATCATAAAGAGAAAGTGCTTCTTAGATAAACCATCCCCTTGGTTCATGTGGTGTGGAGGCATGGTGGCCTAGAGGAGATCATATGGGAGTGGGAGGCCTAGTTACGCATTCAGTAACTAGAGCTATTTTGACTTGCTTGTTGTTGCGGTTGTTCTGAGTTTTGTTGAGAAGTTTCACATTGTGATTTATTATAAAAAAATCTTTTTATCCTTGTTTTGTGTTCGAATGTGCGATGATGGGAAAATCTGACTGCTAATCAAGGCACATTAATGTTGATGTGATTAAACCTTTGCGGGCGAGTCATTGCTGCCCAAAGAAGATTATACCCTGACATGTAGGAAGGGACTCCCTGACACATGTGTTGGACAGTGCGATCCCTGTCCTTGTTGTGTATGTTTGTGGTTGATAAATCGGGGGCGTATTCTTGGATGTAAGGGGGTTCTGTTCTAGCTTTAGAAAACTAAAGGGGTTTCCCTTGAGAAGTGTCTTTAGAGGGTAGTTGTTTGGACCACCCCCCCCTTATCCTTTCTATTTTGTTCTTATATTCCGGGGATGAGAATAGTTTGAAAGTATCTGATGTAATGGATCGGGGTTTTGGGGTCCATTACATGTTGAAAATATGATGTTTGGTGTGTTCGGGTTGTAACGCCCTGACCCTTGTTACCTAGAGTCGGTGCATTATTACATAACATTGGCATGATCATGAGAATGATCAAGTCTCGAAAGACCGATTAGTTTAGTAGCCTTCGAATAACTAGATACATCCATAAATTTTTACATTATATCATAAAAAAAACATCTTGTCTTAATATCCCCTCATACTATCTCTGCAGGTCATTCATAAATTACATCTTCATAATCTTGGGAAAAATAAAACATTGAAAGGGGTGAGCTCAGATGCTCAGTAAGGATAACATTATAGCAAAAGCTTTCATAAATAAGCATAAACACTTAAGGCAATTTATAACTAAAACAAAAGCCTTTTAAACTTGAACTTGAGCATAAAATGGCAAAGGTAAAATGAAATAATGTCATTTACTTACTCACATGGATATTCTACTAGTCGAATGATCACATGAAATATCAATAACAACTTTCATAATGTTGGAATGCATAACGCCAGACTATCATAACCACATAGCCAAGGCCTCGTGCCAAGACTACAAATAAGATTTTGTCAAGGCCTTGTGCCAAGACACTAGTTTGTCTCATGAGACCTACCGATGCATCGAGGAGCTATAGTGGGCTCCACCCTTCACTTTTTAAGTCCAATGCATTCCTTATATGAACAGGTTTAAACATAACATAAACATTCATATTAAAACTAGCATACGAAATGTCAATACTTTAACCACAAACCATTAATGGTATAAAAATAGCATATCCATAGTCAAACATAACTCATTCGATACAATATGGAAGATTGTATTGTATCACATTAACCTCAATCAAGAATAATGAAGGATGTTGACATAGATGAAAATAGTCATCAAAACTATTTGAGAGAAATATCCCCCTCTTTCTTGAAATCATTTAAAAGTCACACTATTTGCCAAAAAGCAATTTAAAAATAGATTTTTGAATCAAAGTGTCCCATACCACATTGAAACTTTTTAAAAGGAGTTTTAATTTCTAAACTTTAATGTCCAAATAAATAAATCCTTAAAACCATTTTTTAAAACATGGACATTAATAAGAGAGATTTAGATGAATAAGTCTTTAAAACATTTAAAAAATGGTATTTTAGTTAGAGATTCTAACAAAAAGAGAGACAATTGAATACAAATAATTGAGGTAATAAAAACTTTGTAATATCATGAGAATAAAGGGATTCATGATATACTACGTCAAAGTACATTATATACACCACATAAAAGTGATTTGGTGTATATCAACAAAGAAGTCTCAATGGAATGTAAATTGAGATGAAATCACTCATAAAGGACATTTCCTTAGGTTAAGGATAAATCAACGACATAATTATGTGTGACAAATATAAATACACTAAATATGATTGGATATTCAGTGTAAAACAATCAAAGGATATTCACACATATTCTTGTAAAAACAACACCAACAAATTGGATGTTTAACTCAACAAATGGTGAATGAGTTAAAATTACTCTTATCAAGTTCATATCAATGACTTGAGAATTATCAATGGAGTGATTATGTGTATCAAAAGTATATCCACAGGAATGGGAGTGGAAATTATGACATAATCAAATGAATAGTGATTCCACACATAATCTTGGGGTAATATAATCAATGAAATATGCGTAAAGCCAAATGAGTGGAAATTGAAATCTCAAATTCCCTTATCGATTAGGTAACTTACGAAACATACACCCACGAAAGAAGTATCATACAATGATGATGTAAATACCCATAAATTAAAGTATATTACACAATGAATACAATCATGGGCAGTACACATACACCACATACAATAATTAAGTTGTGAACATTGGAATTCTCTCGAATTTAAGATTGAGTTAAGAAACACCATACCACTTTAATCAACTGAGTCGTATGGCCAAAAGTTAATAACCACCAAATTATTTACAGAATAACATGAATATAAAGATAATCATGATAATATATATCAAATGGTAGTACACAATACACCACTTTCAATAATTTAGTGGCGAACTATGGAAATCTCACGGAATTGAAAGTGAGATAAGAAAATCCCTTACCATGTTAATCAACTGAGTCATATGGCCAAAAGTTAATAACCACCAAATTATTTATAGAATAATATGAATATAAAGAGAATCATGAAAACATATATCAAATTTCAGTACACAATACACCACTTTCAATAATTTAGTGGCGAACAATGAAAATCTCGCAGAATTGAAAGTGAGATAAGAAAATCCCTTACTTTGTACTTTTTCCTTGGTCGATGGTAGGTTTACCTCCTGTATAATGGTGAAATAATTGTTATTGAATTATAAAAGAATAATTTACTTTAATATTATATCATATATGATCTTTTAACATTGATTTGTTAATAATATATTAGAATTATCGTCATTTCGGGTGTTAACAGGTTCATTTTACTTTATATTCTTTGTTATGTGAGCCATATTCGTTGTTAATGGGATGTATATTATTCATATGAAGAATAATATAAAGTCCTTAGATACTATTTTTAAATAATCAAATGATAATTATACTTGAATGGATACGATGGAGAATGAATCTCATCGCGTTCGTGGAGACGGTAGTCCGTACGTACGCATGAGCGACAATATCATTATTTTGATATTAAAATAATATATAAATGGATGGTATATCATATATACTGAATCATTAACATGTTATATATATTATTTACATTAGTTACACATCATTATTATACCCATCCAAATAATATTATATTGAATAACAATTACACCACGACGTGGAGACGGTAAGCTGTACGTACGCATGTATGGTGACATGTTATTCAAAGGGTGGATAGAATACTGAATATGGTTGTACCATATTTATAATAACATCACAGTATATATATTATACTGGAGTTATTATTTTATAATTGTGACAACAAAGGAAGAAGAAGTGGAAGAAGAAAGGAACTTGAAAAGGGGTGGTGAAAACATTACATCTTCTTCGGGTTCATCCTTTTGATGTGATCAAACGGGCTCCTTAGGTTGGATTTATGATCAAACTAAGGCCTCTATGTTGTAGTGAGGGAAGTTGGGAGAGTATTTGGGCAGAGTTTGGCCGAACAAAAAGTCTTGGAAGGTGTGAAAAAATGAGAAGGAGGAGTGCCCTTTTATAAGAGGGGTGAGGGGCACCTTTGGAAAAGCTAGAAATATTAATTTATAATAAATTCATATTCGGATTCTAATGGCTCAAAAGTTTATTATTTAAATGTTAAGGTGGGGATAGGTTGAAAACAACTCAAACAATAGAATTTAGATAGGTTTGGGTACTTATATTAACCTTATCATTAAGTATTAACTCTAAGTTAATTAGTTTCACCTTTACAATGTCTCTTTGTATTTTTATATAATATGGTTAATAAACTTACTATATACATCCAAGAGACTCCCAAGTGGTCAATTAATGATTCACCTATCATGATATAAGTCTCTTGCCCGAAAATTAGATTTTTAGGAATTTAATATCAATTAAAAATATAATATTTGTTTTAAGAACTCTTTTATGTCCATTTTGACACTATTCAATAGTTGATTTTTTTGAAACTCATAACAGATTGATTACGTAAAAAAAAGTAAATTAAATCAATCCTAATATATCATATTATCCTATAAAATTAGTTTAATTCATTAAAAGTTTCATATTATATTTATTTGGGTATTTATAATATCACTTAATTTAATTTTTCACTATTTTAGTAATTACTGCACATCATTGTGTCATAATTAAAATAAATTATTTAATGTCTAAAAATTATAAATAAAATATCATTATGTATTAAATATTTTGATCTTTCTAATGAATATTTATAATCTTAAATCCAACATATATAACCCTCTGTAACAATTGTTTTGTTAAAAGATATATGCTTGTGTCATTTTTGTATTTATTTTAACTTAATTAAAATAAAGTGTCATTATCACTTACAAGTGGATCCATGGGGTCCCAAAATAGACCCAAAGATTCCCATGGTCGACCATGTATCAACTAATATGGTTAAGAAACGTTTTAGGGTAATTTAGTATTATTATAATATTATTTCTTAACCCTTGTTTAACGGATTTACCCTTTAACCATGGTAAATAAAATATTTACCGGAGTAATTATCCAAAATGTTTAAAAATAAAAGTTACCTATTTACAAAATTTTAACATCCTGATTCCAAATATGGAATCCATTTTTCCAAATTCAAAACATAGAAGTGGCAGAAATTAATTTAATATTAATTCCCGTTGTTAAAACAAAAACCGTGTTTTTTAGAGATAATAACTATCAAAAGATTGTCACTCGTTTATGACTGGTTTAAATGTGAAATTTTGTTCAATGACCCACATTGTATTACATGGTAAAAATATATTATAAATATAATTTAAATCAACTCAAATTCATAATTTATCACTATTAATTATTTTGATTAAAAAAGTTGTTTTTAATTAAAATTTAGTATTTTTCACTATTCATCAAAATATGAATGTTATCCGAAAAGCACCAAAACTTCACCCTAGGATAATTTCAATATTCTGAATCCAAAAATGAAGTCCATTTTGAGAGATAGAATTTATAAAATTTCAAAAAGTAGGTATTACTATTCATGACGGCTAGTTTGATTGGTTATGGTGTGTTAAAATCTCGAAGTTGCGTACAATGCACGTCATTGCATTATTCGAAAGGAAACATACCGAGGAAGCTTGGGGTGTTACATTCTCCCCTCCTTCAATAAATTGCATCCTCACAATTTTTAAAATTTTTCTTGGGAATATATTGGAATGTCCCACATCAGAAAAAGAGTCAATAAAACTATCACTTTAAAAGAAAGAAAGAGAGGTATAAGGGACATCCAAGATAACCCATACTAGGATTCCATGTAAGAAAACATGGATATCGATGATAAACTAAGTGTCATGTTCTGATGGAGTGGGATAGAAATCATGATCAGGAGAAAGTTAACAATAAGAAAACCACAAACTTGTGTTGGGACAAACGACCATTAGTCTCCTAGTAGGAAAGTAAACGGACAACATTTTTTTTAAAGTTACATTACATAAGGACGAGGAATTCATTTATGATATTGACTAAGAACAATATGAGATATACTTACATTTTAATTAGATTTTCATTCTTTAATAAATTTCCACCACTAACTCAATTTTTTTTAAATGATGAGTATTCAAGAAGACTTGGTCACACTGGAAGAGCTAGAATAAACTTCTATAGAATCACATGATCCATGCAGGATAAACCATATATTTACATTGTCATTGAAGATTAATCAAAACCAAAATGGTTAGTGAAGGATCTAATGATCCCCCAAAATGATATTCATTGAGATAAATATGAACTAATCTTAATTTCTAAAATTAAACCAACAATACGCCAAAGTTAAATAGATACCATTCAATAACCAATTGTCCTTAAAATCCTTTAATATAATCCAAACTAATATTGAAACCCAAAACATAGAAGAATTTGATTATGTAGTCTCCCATGTTAAATTGTATCTCCGAATGAAATCAAATACTCTTAAAGTCACATACTTAAATGTAATTAACATCATCACATATTCTCTGTTATAGGTTAATCATTTCCATAAATAACCCAAATCACTATAAATCAACAATAAAAACGTAGATAAAAATCCACCATTACTCTACAAATGAAACCCCATTGTATTCTATTTTCCTTGGGCATATAATGTTCCCAAAAAAGCGAACATCTTACGAAATAATATTTATCACTTAATAACCAAATCATATTCCTATACCAAGGGTATTCATTAGATAAGACATAAGAACCCAAATCATCTTATTATTGATCAATAAAATCATTTAACAAAATAATTAGTCACACTAACCAGGGACTTCACGTAGTCATGTGGTAGGCGATAAATCCCAATCTCACTTTGGTTGTGGGTTCGATTCCCACAGCTTTGTCTGACGCGATGGGTTGTCACACGGTCTACGTGTTGTCCTTTTTCAAAAACTATATTTTATAATATTATCAAAATGAGATAAATTCCTCATAATAACATAATTTAACCACAAATGTTATATCATACTTTGCATTTTCATCCCAAATTATAATAACTTATAATTTTCTCAAACCCCAATGATCATATAAAACCAAATGGTTATTTATACCTATATCTACAAGAGAAGAGACAATTCTTATTCAAATATAATTCTCACATGGCAAACTGCGGGGTTACAAATACAAGAGAAAAGTATTCCAAAGTAAACCCATCAACAAGGAGTGCCAATACTTTTTAAGTTTTTCTCCAACCATTTATTTCCACATATCTTCTTCTTTGACCAAGAAAATATCCTATAGAATAGGACATTCACCCGGGTAATGGCCAGGTCCCCTACATTTACGGAAAATGACTGTAAATGGACTCTTGGGACCATTTTTATCTTCTTCCATAGTACTCTTTGTTGAGCAATGTATTGTTTTTAAACAAATCAAAATAATGTTTTTTAAAGGGGGAGATTATTTTAAATAATACTCTGTCTCTTTATGATGATTTTGATGCTCACAAATACCCTTAATTATTTACTAATTATTTCGTTGAGTATTTTGCAGGAATTTATTTTATATAACGAGATTTTATACTTCATTTATTCCGAGATCAATTTTAGCGCGTTCTGGAATCACTGTAGCGCGAGATCAATTTTAGCGTTCTGGAATCACTGTAGCGCGAGATCAATTTTAGCGCGTACTGGAATCACTGTTCATACCCTATGTTGATGAACGTAACGTATGGATGAAAAGTTTACTTTTTATGTTATTTTGAAACGTATGGTTAATGAACCTTACGTTGTTGAAAAGTATGGAAGAAGAACATTACTTTTGGAAGGAACCTTACGTTTTCGTTGTTGAAAAGTATGGAAGAAGAACATTACGTTTGGAAGGAACCTTACGTTTTCGTTGTTGAAAAGTATGGAGGAGAAACCGTACGTTAGTTTTCAGTGTTGAGTTTGTTTCTCAAAAGTATGGATCATCAACCTTACTTTTATAATCAACCGTACGTTCTTTGGAGAGTTGAAGCAAGACAAAGTATGGATGATCAACCCTACGTTTGAATGCTGAAGAGAAAGTATGTATGTTCAACCTTACGTTCTGAACCTTACGTTCTGAACCTTACGTTTGTGAACCCTACGTTTGGAGCCACGTCATCAACCCTACGTTTGGCGTCGGGATATTTTTGACAGACGATATTTCCTTTTGAATTAGTCAATCAAGCGGATTATTAGGCGGATTTCGAGCTGATTCTTAAATACGACTTTGACTGAATCAGAGACGATTTACAACGGATTAATGTTTGATTTAAACGGAGCTTTTTATGCCGATTCTTCAGGGGAGTTACAACGGCTTTGTTATTTCATTTAATATCGCGAATCTAAAGGAGATTTTCATGGATCTATTTATGCGGAAGATTTTCTCAGATTTGAATATATGTTCTGTCTTGGAAACTTCGGATATATATATACACGGGAAAGTATGTGAAATAAAGATTTATTGATCTTTTTACGAGCAAGAAAACAGAGGCTGCGTGAAAAAGCGTTCTTTTCTGGTGATCGAGAAGAAGCGTAAGACCTTTATTACTGAAGGAAGATTTTGATAGCAGATTCACGTGTTCTACATCGACTACCTGTTGTGAATCTACTGCTGCTGAAGTTGTGAAGTTTCTGGTAATATCTATTGCAACTGGATCGACTCAGAACTGTTTTGATTACAGATCTTTATTTTCTGAAGACGACGATCTATCTACTGTCAATTGCATTCTGTTGTAATTGTGAAGAACAACTGGAGAAGTGTTTCTTTATCGAAACCCTTTTATTTTTTTGAGTGATCAGCTTCTCGTTCTAAGCTGTGTGGGTTCGTGTTTGAACCAGGAAGGCTGTATTTGCCTGAATCTTGTAAAGGTGTCAACTGCCTGTACTCAGTTGTGGACGGGTCTGTGGAAACGAGGACCAGATAGTGAAAATCGCCAAGCTCGTGGATTTGAGCGTTGGTGGAGTGGACTAGGGGCCTTCTGTTCCCCGAACCACTATACATCCGTGTGTTCATGCTTTTACTTTTTCCGCTGCATATTTAATCGTGCAAAAGCATAGTGAACAGAATTTGTCTAAATTGAAGAGATTGTAATAATTTGAAAAAGACACAATTCACCCCCCTCTTGTGTATAATCCGTAGATTCAGATCCAACAATTGGTATCAAAGGAGGAACTTCTTATTTCTAAAGTCCTATCAAGCAAGAAGTATTTAAAGATTATACATAGTGTATCATGGCTGATATGAGAGAGGGAATGTCAATGGTCAGAGCACCTTACTTTAATGGAGATAATTATGGCTGCTGGAAATCACGTATGATTATTTATCTGAAAAATCTTGGTTACAGAGTCTATTCAAAGATTCTGACTCCCTATGAAATTCCTGAAAATCCCGATACATGGAGTGCTGCTACAGAGGCTGAGTATGACATAAATTCAAAAGCTATGAATGCAATCATCTGTGGTCTAGGACCAGACGAATTTAACAGAGTATCTCAATGCCCGACTGCATATGAAATGTGGAAAACAATAGCTGTTGCTTATGAAGGAACAGATAATGTAAGACAGATGAGATATGCAACTGCTAAGTTAAAATTCGATACTTTCAGAATGATTTAAGGAGAGAGCATCACTCAGATGAATGGAAGATTGACAGAAATTGTCAATAATATAACAGCTCTAGGAGAACCAATCAAGCAGACTGATCAAGCGTTGAAGGTACTGAGAGTACTTCCTACTCGATGGAATGGAATCTCTGCAGCAATCAGACAATCAACTTCTGTTAAAGATCTAACTATGAGAGAACTGATTGGTACACTGATGATGTACGAAGCTGAAATGCAAGATGAGGTAAATGAGCATAAAGTCTACATAAAAAGGGAAAATACTGCTTTGAAAGTGACTTCTCAACAAAAGGATAGAAAGATGAAGAACAAAGAAGTGAGTGCTAAATCAGAAAGCTCTGATTCTTCAAATTCGGATGAAGAACTGGCACAGCTAGCCAGAAAATTCAGAAAGTTTTATAGTAAGAAGAAAGACTTCAAGAAATCCTTTAAAAAGGATAGCAAGGAAGTGAGATGTTATGAATTCAAAAAGATGGGACATATCAGACCAGATTGCCCAAAATTGAAAGATGCAAAGAAGAAGAAATTCTTCAAAAGAGATGATTATGAGCAGAAAGACAAGAAAGCTATGAAAGCTACTTGGAGTGTTTCTGAAGACTCAAGTAATTCTTATGAATCATGCTCAGAGAAGGAGGAAGCCAATTTAAAAGCAAATATGTGTTTCATGGCTGAAGCTGATGAGGTACACTCATACTATTCCTCTGACTCAAATAATGAATCAAACTCTGAAACAAGCCTCTCAAATAAAAAACTTGCAGCTTACTGCAATATGCTTGAAGAAAGGTATGACTCATTATTTAATAAATATAAATCTATAAAGAACTTGTACAAAGCTATTTCAGATGAAAGAAATACTTTGCTAAAACAACATAAGGAATTAATTGACAAATACAATTCTGCTGAATCAAATAAAATTAATTCTGAATCAAAAATAAAAACTCTACAGGATGAAGTAGAATCTTATAAAACGGCTGCATTAATTTTTACAAAAGGAGAAAACACCTTAAATGAGATACTTGGAAAAACTGTAATTAAAAAGGAAAGGTTTGGAATTGGAAGTAAAGGAGAAAAACCTAAGTTATACAAAAATTATTTTGTTCCTAGCACTAAACAGGTTATTTGTAACTACTGTGGAACAAGAGGTCATATAGCTAAAAACTGTTTTCTAAGACAACCTCAGATATGTGGAATTAAGAAAGCTTATATTTCCAACGATCTATATGATTCAATCAATTTTAAGAAAACAAAGCAAATCTGGATACCCAGATCACTGCTTGCTAACACTCCTGGACCCAACAAAATATGGGTACCAAAGCAATTTGTTTGAATGTCTTTGCAGGTAGCAGGTCACCAAAGAAAGAAAGAAATATGGTATATGGACAGTGGCTGCTCAAGACACATGAGTGGAACTTCAGCTAATTTCTCTTCTCTTACTCGAAAGGAAGGAGGACTTGTCACCTTTGGTGACAATGCCAAAGGAAAGATTATTGGTATTGGAACAGTTGGAGATCCAGAGACAGTCTCAATCAACAAAGTACTTTATGTACAAGGGTTAAAACACAATCTGATAAGTATCTCTCAACTCTGTGATGATGGATACACTGTTGATTTTACTAACAATAGTTGTACTGTTTCTAAAGATAAACTGTTTAAGTTTAGAGCACCCAGAACTGATAATGTTTATACTTTGGATTTGTATTCCTTGTGTAAACAACAAGTAAATTGCTTAACTTCTAATATAAGGGAATCCTGGATCTGGCATAGAAGACTTGGTCATTGCAATATATATGCTTTACATAAATTATCTAAGAAACATTTAGTTTCTGATTTGCCTAGTCTCAAATTTGAAAATGACAGATTCTGTGATGCATGTCAGCTTGGCAAGCAACACAAATCATCATTCAAATCTGTTAATAAAGTTGCTACAACTAAACCTCTAGAACTTATCCATATGGATTTGTTTGGACCTTCAAGAGTAGCAAGTTTAGCTGGTAAATTATATGTTTATGTATTAGTTGATGATTACTCTAGATTTACTTGGATTTTCTTTTTGAAATTTAAAAGTGAAGCTTTTAGTTTATTTGAAGGTTTTTGTAAATCTATTCAAAATGAAAAAGGTTTTAATATAATCTCATTGAGAAGTGATCATGGTGGAGAATTTGAGAACCAGGAATTTAGTTCCTTTTGCTCAAACATGGGTATTAAACACACCTTCTCTGCTCCAAGAACACCTCAACAGAATGGGATTGTAGAAAGAAGAAATAGAACTATTCAAGAAATGGCTAGAACTATGTTAAATGAATATAGCCTACCTATATATTTCTGGGCAGAAGCTGTTAATACAGCTTGTTATATAATGAATAGAATTTTAATAAGACCTATTTTGAAAAAGACACCCTATGAACTATGGAATAACAGAAAACCTAAAGTAAATTACTTTAAAGTTTTTGGATGCAAGGTTTACATCTTGAATACCAAAGATAATCTTGGTAAATTTGATCCAAAATCTGATAAAGGTATTTTCTTAGGATATTCTGCAACCTCCAAAGCTTATAGAGTCTATAATAAAAAGTCAAGGATTGTTGAAGAATCAGTTCATGTGAAATTTGATGAATCTGATCCTTTTGAGAAAAGGATAGAACAAATAGATGAACCTGATTCTAATGAAAACATGAGACCTGAGAATTTAAAGAATGATTTTGAAAATGATATAAAAGAAATTCAGTCCAGTTCAGAAGAACATGATACTAAAGAGCCTTTGAATGTAATGCCTAGACAGTCTAGAACCTCAAAGAATCACCCTTTAGAATCTGTGATAGGTGACTTAGAGACTGGTATTCAAACTAGAAGAAACTTTGGAAACATAGTTGAATTCTCTGCTTTCCTATCCCAACAAGAACCTAAGACCATAGAAGAAGCCTTAGATGATGAGAGCTGGGTAATAGCAATACAAGATGAATTGAACCAGTTTAAGAGAAATAAGGTTTGGGAATTAGTTGAAAGACCACATGATTATCCAGTAATAGGAACTAAATGGGTCTTTAGGAATAAACAGGATGATCAAGGGATAATAACTAGAAATAAAGCAAGATTAGTAGCTAAAGGATATAATCAAGAAGAAGGAATAGATTATGATGAGACCTTTGCACCTGTAGCCAGGTTAGAAGCCATTAGAATCCTTTTAGCCTATGCATCTTATATGAATTTTAAATTATTTCAGATGGATGTTAAATCTGCCTTTTTAAATGGTTATTTAATGGAGGAAGTTTATGTTGAGCAACCTCCTGGTTTTGAAAATTCTCAAAAACCAGATTCTGTTTTCAAACTTACTAAAGCTCTTTATGGCCTTAAACAAGCACCAAGAGCTTGGTATGAAAGACTAAGTTCTTTTCTTTTGAAAAATGATTTTACTGTTGGACTAGCTGATCCAACACTCTTTAAGAAAACTGTGAAAAATAATGTTTTGTTGGTTCAAATTTATGTTGATGATGTAATTTTTGGATCGACCAATAAAATTCTTTGTCATGAATTTTCAGAATTAATGCAAAAAGAATTTGAAATGAGTATGATGGGAGAATTAAATTTCTTTTTGGGTCTTCAAATATTTCAAAAAGATTTTGGAAATGTTTTAAATCAATGCAAATACATTACTGATTTACTTAAGAAATTTGGACTTGAAAACAGCAAGACATTTACAACTCCTATGTGTACTAATATAAAACTTGATTTGGATGAAACTGGAAAATCAGTGGACAACAAGTTATATAGAGGTATGATTGGTAGTTTGTTATATCTTACTGCTAGTAGACCAGATATAATGTATTCAGTATGTCTTTGTGCTCGATTTCAATCAAATCCCAAAGAATCTCATTTAACTGCTGTTAAACGAATTTTTAGATATTTAAAAGGTACTATTTATCAATCTCTGCTTTATCCAAAAACCTCTGATTTTAATTTAATTTCATATTCAGATGCAGACTTTGGAAGCTGTAGATTAGATAGGAAGAGTACTTCAGGAACATGTCACTTTTTAGGAAAGTCTTTAGTATCATGGTCTAGTAAGAAACAACACTCAGTTGCCCTGTCAACAGCCGAGGCAGAATATGTGTCTGCAGGTAGTGGCTGTGCACAGGTGTTGTGGATGAAAAACACTCTTATGGACTTTGGATTAAATTTCAATAATACGCCTATTTTATGTGATAATACTAGTGCAATTAATATTTCAAAAAATCCTATTAGTCATTCTAGAACTAAGCACATTGATATAAGAAATCACTTTTTAAGAGATCATGTGTTAAAAAAGGATATATTTTTAGAATTTGTAAATACAGAAAATCAATTAGCAGATATTTTTACTAAACCACTTCCCACGGCAAGGTTTGAATTTATTAAGGGGGAGTTAGGTTTATTTAATTTTAAATAGTTTTTTTTCTCTCTTTTTCTTATTCTGTTTTCGAATTCTGTTTAATTTTTTTGTTTCCCGCTATAAGTAATTTTATTTTGTTTTAAATAAAAGTAATGATTAGTGATTACACGGGAATCAAGGCTGTCAGAACCGTTTCACCTTCTAAATTGTTTTCACCTTTTTCGGAAACCCTTTCGAAAACCTAAAACCGCACATCTGCTCCAAAACCCTTTTCTGAATCTTCAAACCCTAAACTTACGAACCTTCAGAAATCGTTGTTGAAATGGCAAAGACTAAGCGTCCAGATGAAGACGAGAGCAGTGCTGCAAAGAAATCTAAAGTAGTTGGTCGGAAGATACTGCAAGGTAAAGTCATCGATTTAGAATGGCTGTTTGAAACTAATTTGCTGTTGAAGCAAGCGTTGTCGTTTCAAGGCCTTGAGCAAGCTTTTAATAGTGAAAACTCTGAGTTTCTATATGAGGCAGAAATGAGACATTTCTTTAGAACTGTTCAGTTTAGCCTTGGAGATACGGAGGACAGTTTGTTGGCTCAAATAGAGGATAAGGACTTTTCCATATCATCTGTAGAGATAAGTCAAATTCTTAACTGCCCTCATGAAGGAGTTTTTCATTTTGATTTACGGAATATTGGAGATTCTGTACATAAGTCTGAAGACATTATGCCTTTTCTGTTTGGAACCAAAGTGATAAAGAAGATGTTTATTAAAGATTTGGAGCCTGATCAGAAAATCTTGGTAAAGTTTGTTCAGACTGGTTTAGCACCAAGGATGGCTGAGATGGAGAAAATTCTGTACCCTGACATGTATATAATGTATCTTTTGATGAGTGATATTAAGTTTAATTTTCCTCGATTTATGATAAGATATCTGAGATACTGTTGTCAGAGTGAAGCAAGAATGACCTTTTTCCCATATGGAAGGTTCATTTCTTTGTTTTTATTTAAAAGAGGAATGATCAGATTGGTAAGTGCTGGGGTGAAATGTCACCACAGTAATGTTTTTAATGCTGGAACTTTGAGGAAAGTGGGATATTTCTGGAGCACAATTAAAGGAAAACTCTTACCTGTTGGAGCTGAGGAAGACTCGGAGAGTGCTCAGGCTCAACCTGCTAAGTCCAAGGAGGGACAAGCAGAATCAAGGGTTAGTACAGTGGCAAGGAGAATTCGCTTTGAGATGGAGGAAGTTGAGGAAGAGAGAAGTCAGGAAGGACTTCAATCTAGAAGGAAGAGGTCAATTGATGAAGAAATTATCTCTCCTACCTTGAAATCTTCTGAACCTGTAATTTCTTATTCATTTGTGAGAGAAGCTGTTGTGGAGAGGACTGCACCGATAGAGGAACCAGTAGCTCAACCGGAAATTCAGCTAGAACCTCAAACTGCTGCTGTGGCTGTTGAAGAAACAATTCCACAAGAACAACTTATGGAGGCAGTGCCTGGTGAAGAAGTGGCCCGACCTCAAGAAGTTCATGAAAATATTGTTCTTGATCATTCAGTAGAAGTCAGAGAGACTACTGTTCGTGATGAACACACTTCTGAAGTTAATACAGAGGTACTTCAGGAAGATTTTTCAGTGGAAGAGTTTCAGGCTTCAAAGAATAGTTCAGTGGATCAACCTTTTCAGGACAAAGAACAATCTGATGCAGATTCTTTACCCCTTGTCCTGCTTCGTCAATCTGATTCTGGACATGAGAATCAAGCACAGGGTGCCCCTGATTCGAGAAAAGAAGAAGTTGTTGAGTTATACAAGCGTATTTCTCAGTTAGAATCTGAGAATGTTAGTCTCAGAAGTTCTCTGAACTTGGAGAAGTTGAAGTTTCAGAAGCTGAAAGAATGTACTGTTTCAAGCTAGGAAGTAGATTTGTTTAAAACTGATATGTTGCATGCTGTTGATCAGTTGAAATCAGAAATGGTAACGAAAGATGATTTGTCTGAGATGAAGATTTACATGGAGAATAAATTTGAGTCTGTTGCAAATAGTGCTGTGAGTGGATCAGGTTCTTCACCTGATTTGATTCGAAGATTTCAAGCAATTACAGGAGCACTAAGCAATATGAGTGACAGATTACACGATCTTCAGTGTAATAGTGCCCCTTTGTCAGTTTTGCTAGATAATCAGAAATTTTTGGTAGATCAGTTGACATCTGGAGAGCAACCGATTAGGATTCTTTTGAATCAGTTATCAGAAAAGCTGGCTCTTTTTGTTGAAAAAGAAGAAAGAATGCATGAGTTTTTCAGAGTTAATTTGATTGAAGATATTCATATGACTCAGGAGAACAGGGATCTTATCATCAAGTTAGGAGATGGGATGATGAAGAGGCTTCGAGAACAGTTTACAGAGATCAAGATCGCAATTCAAAGGAGATAGACACCTTTTTCCCTGTCTTATCCCTACACCTTGATTCCTCTGTATATCACTGTCGTAGCTTGTGAATAAAAATTCTTTTCTTATCTTTTTTGTTTTATTATTTATTGATTTATGATTAAGTTAGCCAGTATAAGAAATTCACTTATTCATACACAGTTAATTATAGCATTTACTTATAGTTCAGTGCAATATTGAATGTGTTCAAATCCGTAATTTTTCATTCTTTTTGATATCACAAAAAGGGGGAGAATTTGGATAAACACAACATTTAAATTCATTCGTTTCCTATGAAGAAATTTGGATATATAGGAGCATTTGGATATATACTACATTTATCTTTTATCTATTTGAAAATTTATTTTTATGGGAGAGTTATGGGGGAGAAATTTTATAGTTAAATATTGTTTTAATCCTTTCAAAATTCTAAAATTTTATAAAACTTTTTTTTCAATCAAGATTGCAATTAAATTAGTTCTATTATTTTATGGGTTTTGTGATCATCAAAAAGGGGGAGATTGTTGAGCAATGTATTGTTTTTAAACAAATAAAAATAATGTTTTTTAAAGGGGGAGATTATTTTAAATAATACTCTGTCTCTTTATGATGATTTTGATGCTCACAAATACCCTTAATTATTTACTAATTATTTCGTTGAGTATTTTGCAGGAATTTATTTTATATAACGAGATTTTATACTTCATTTATTCCGAGATCAATTTTAGCGCGTTCTGGAATCACTGTAGCGCGAGATCAATTTTAGCGTTCTGGAATCACTGTAGCGCGAGATCAATTTTAGCGCGTACTGGAATCACTGTTCATACCCTACGTTGATGAACGTAACGTATGGATGAAAAGTTTACTTTTTATGTTATTTTGAAACGTATGGTTAATGAACCTTACGTTGTTGAAAAGTATGGAAGAAGAACATTACGTTTGGAAGGAACCTTACGTTTTCGTTGTTGAAAAGTATGGAAGAAGAACATTACGTTTGGAAGGAACCTTACGTTTTCGTTGTTGAAAAGTATGGAAGAGAAACCGTACGTTAGTTTTCAGTGTTGAGTTTGTTTCTCAAAAGTATGGATCATCAACCTTACTTTTATAATCAACCGTACGTTCTTTGGAGAGTTGAAGCAAGACAAAGTATGGATGATCAACCCTACGTTTGAATGCTGAAGAGAAAGTATGTATGTTCAACCTTACGTTCTGAACCTTACGTTTGTGAACCCTACGTTTGGAGCCACGTCATCAACCCTACGTTTGGCGTCGGGATATTTTTGACAGACGATATTTCCTTTTGAATTAGTCAATCAAGCGGATTATTAGGCGGATTTCGAGCTGATTCTTAAATACGACTTTGACTGAATCAGAGACGATTTACAACGGATTAATGTTTGATTTAAACGGAGCTTTTTATGCCGATTCTTCAGGGGAGTTACAACGGCTTTGTTATTTCATTTAATATCGCGAATCTAAAGGAGATTTTCATGGATCTATTTATGCGGAAGATTTTCTCAGATTTGAATATATGTTCTGTCTTGGAAACTTCGGATATATATATACACGGGAAAGTATGTGAAATAAAGATTTATTGATCTTTTGACGAGCAAGAAAACAGAGGCTGCGTGAAAAAGCGTTCTTTTCTGGTGATCGAGAAGAAGCGTAAGACCTTTATTACTGAAGGAAGATTTTGATAGCAGATTCACGTGTTCTACATCGACTACCTGTTGTGAATCTACTGCTGCTGAAGTTGTGAAGTTTCTGGTAATATCTATTGCAACTGGATCGACTCAGAACTGTTTTGATTACGGATCTTTATTTTCTGAAGACGACGATCTATCTACTGTCAATTGCATTCTGTTGTAATTGTGAAGAACAACTGGAGAAGTGTTTCTTTATCGAAACCCTTTTATTTTTTTGAGTGATCAGCTTCTCGTTATAAGCTGTGTGGGTTCGTGTTTGAACCAGGAAGGCTGTATTTGCCTGAATCTTGTAAAGGTGTCAACTGCCTGTACTCAGTTGTGGACGGGTCTGTGGAAACGAGGACCAGATAGTGAAAATCGCCAAGCTCGTGGATTTGAGCGTTGGTGGAGTGGACTAGGGGCCTTCTGTTCCCTGAACCACTATACATCCGTGTGTTCATGCTTTTACTTTTTCCGCTGCATATTTAATCGTGCAAAAGCATAGTGAACAGAATTTTTCTAAATTGAAGAGATTGTAATAATTTGAAAAAGACACAATTCACCCCCCTCTTGTGTATAATCCGTAGATTCAGATCCAACACTCTTCATTTTTCTTCGGCAATTCTTCACTTTATGTCCTTCCTTCCCGCACGTAAAACATTTCGTTGTCCCATTGAGACACTTTCTTGGGTGTCTCTTTCCACATTTCCTGCATGATGAAAATTGAGGTTTCTTTTCTCCATGGTCTCCATTGCTGGAGATCTTATCATTTATCACCTTTCTCTTCCTTGTTGAGTCTGGGAGTTGGTTAATATATATGTTGTTGATCATATTTTTGGAATACTGATTTGGAAGAAATACGATATCTTTTACTCCTATCAACATTCTATTTTGTTGCTCATTTCCACAACCGTTCCCACCTTGTACATCATTCTCAAAGTCACTATGACTTACTTGGAATCCATCCATTGACTAAAACCAGAAAGCATTGTGTGAGTAAAAATAGTCGTAAAATCATTTATAGATTAAAATGTCACCATATTCTCAATTTGAAACATATTAGGATTAACCAAGGTCATTTAATCTCATCTTATGTATATATTACTTAAATCGTTTTGTAAAGAAAATGTAAGTTATCCTAAGCATATCCCCCAGGAGTGTCGTAACCAAGAGTGCAGCAAGGCCCGTTGTCGTGCACCAGTTCCCGTTCGAGTCTAGCTCAAAGCGGTGTTTTCGGGTTTTACCCCTAGGTACATCTGTGCCAGAGCCGCCTCTACCTGCTCGTATCCAGACAGTTATTTATTGCTCGGAAAACTGACAAAATCTCTACAATACCAAAATTCTAGGAAGTACTTTTATACTAATCCTCAAAGTTCATCTTAGGTCTACGTGCTCTAATCAGAGTTTATCAAAATCTATCTTCCATGGTTTGTACTAAACTTCCTCTGATACCAACTGTAACGCCCCGACCCTAGTTACCTAGAGTCGGTGCATTATTACATAACATTGGCATGATCACGAGAAAGATCAAGTCTCGAAAGACCAATTAGTTTAGTAGCCTTGGAATAACTAGATACATCCATAAATTTTTACATTATATCATAAAAAAAACATCATGTCTTCATATCCCCTCATACTATCACTGCAGGTCATTCATATATTAATTCTTCATAATCCTGGGAAAAATAAATCATTGAAAGGGGTGATCTCAGATGCTCAGTAAGGATAACATTATAGCAGAAGCTTTCATAAATAAGCATAAACACTTAAGGCAATTTATAACTAAAACAAAAGCCTTATAAACTTGAACTTCAGCATAAAATGGAAAAGGTAAAATGAAATAATTCCATTTACTTACTCACATGGATATTCTACTAGTCGAATGATCACATGCAATATCAATAACCACTTTCATAATGTTGGAATTCATAATGCCAGACTATCATAACCAAATAGCCAAGTCCTCGTGCCAAGACTACAAATAAGATTTTGTCAAGGCCTTGTGCCGAAACACTAGTTTGTCTCATGAGACCTACCGATGCATCGAGAAGTTATAGCAGGCTCCACCCGTCACTTATTAAGTCCAATTCATTCCTCATATGAACTGGTTTAAACATTACATAAACATTAGTATTAAAACTAGCATACGAAATGTCAATACTTTAACCACAAACCATGAATGGTATAAAAATAGCACATCCATAGTCAAACATAACTCATTCGATACAATATGGAAGATTGTATTGTTTCACATTAACCTCAATCAAGAATAATGAAGGATGTTGACATAGATGAAAATAATCATCAAAACTATTTGAGAGAAATATCCCCCTCTTTCTTGAAATCATTTAAAAGTCACACTATTTGCCAAGAAGCCATTTTAAAATATATTTTTGGATCAAAGTGTCCCATACCACTTTGAAACTTTTTAAAAGGATTTTTAATTTCTAAACTTTAATGTCCATATAAATAAATCCTTAAAACCATTTTTTAAAACATGGACATTAATAAGAGAGATTTAGATGAATAAGTCTTTAAAACATTTAAAAAATGGTATTTTAGTTAGAGATTCTAACCAAAAGAGAGAAAATTGAATACAAATAATTGAGGTAATAAAAACATTGTAATATCATGTGAATAAAGGGATTCATGATATACTACGTCAAAGTACATTATATACACCACATAAAAGTGATTTGGTGTATATCAACAAAGAAGTCTCAATGGAATGTAAATTGAGATGAAATCTCTCATAAAGGACATTTCCTTAGGTTAAGGATAAATCAACGACATAATTATGTGTGACAAATATAAATACACTAAATATGATTGGATATTAAGTGTAAAACAATAAAAGGATATTCACACATATTCTTGTAAAAACAACACCAAAAAATTGGATGTTTAACTCAAAAAATGGTGAATGAGTTAAAATTACTCTTATCAAGTTCACATCAATGACTTGAGAATTATCAATGGAGTGATTATGTGTATCAAAAGTATATCCACAGGAAGGGGTGTGGAAATTATGACATAATCAAATGAATAGTGATTCCACACATAATCTTGGGGTAATATAATCAATGAAATATGCGTAAAGGCAAATGAGTGGAAATTGAAATCTCAAATTCCCTTATCGATTACGTAACTTACGAAACATACACCCACGAAAGAAGTATCATACAATGATGATGTAAATACCCATAAATTAAATTAAATTACACAATGAATACAATCATGGGCATTACACATACACCACATACAATAATTAAGTGGTGAACATTGGAATTCTCTCGAATTTAAGAGTGAGTTAAGAAACCCCTTACCATGTTAATCAACTGAGTCGTATGGCCAAAAGTTAATAACCACCAAATGATTTACAGAATAACATGAATATAAAGAGAATCATGATAATATATATCAAATGGCAGTACACAATACACCACTTTCAATAATTTAGTGGTGAACAATAGAAATATCACGGAATTGAACGTGAGATAAGAAAATCCCTTACCACGTTAATCAACTGAGTCGTATGGCCAAAAGTTAATAACCACCAAATTATTTACATAATAATATGAATATAAAGAGAATCATGATAACATATATCAAATGTCAGTACACAATACACCACTTTCAATAATTTAGTGGCGAACAATGGAAATCTCACGGAATTGAAAGTGAGATAAGAAAATCCATTACTTTGTACTTTTTCCTTGGTCGATGGTATGTTTACCTCCTGTATAATTGTGAAATAATTTTTATTGAATTATACAAGAATCATTTACTTATTATGATATCATATATGATCTTTTAACATTGATTTGTTAATAATATCTTAGAATTATCGTCATTTCGGGTGTTAACGGGTTCATTTTACTTTATATTCTTTGTTATGTGAGCCATATTCGTTATTAATGGGATCTATATTATTCATATCCAGAATAATATAAAGTCCTTATATACTATTTTAAAATCATCAAATGATAATTATACTTGAATGGATACGATGGAGAATGAATCTCATCGCGTTCGTGGAGACGGTAGTCCGTACATACGCACGAGCGACAATATCATTATTTTGATATTAAAATAATATATAAATGGATGGTATATCATATATACTGAATCATTAACATGTTATATTTATTATTTAAATGAGTTACACATCATTATTATACCCATCCAAATAATATTATATTGAATAACAATTACACCATGACGTGGAAACGGTAAGCCGTACGTACGCACGTATGGTGACATGTTATTCAAAGGGTGGATAGAATTCTGAATATGGTTGTACCATATTTATAATAACATCACAGTATATATATGATACTGGATTTATTATTTTAGAATGGTAACAACAAAGGAACAAGAAGTGGAAGAAGAAAGGAACTTGAAAAGGGGTGGTGAAAACATTACCTCTTCTTCGGGTTCTTCCTTTTGATGTGATCAAAAGGGATCCTTAGGTTGGCTTTCTGATCAAACTAAGGCCTCTAGGTTGTAGTGAGGGAAATTGGGAGAGTATTTGGGCAGAGTTTGGCCGATCCAAAAGGCTTGGAAGGTGTGATGAAATGAGAAGTAGGAGTGCCCTTTTATAAGAGGGGTGAGGGGCACCTTTGGAAAAGCTAGAAATATTAATTTATAATAAATTCATATTCGGTTTATAATGGCTCCAAAGTTTATTATTTAAATTTTAAGGTGGGTATAGGTTGAAAAAAACCCAACCAATATAATTTAGACAGGTTTGTGTACTTATATTAACCTTATCTTTAAGTATTAACTCTAAGTTAATTAGTTTCAATTTAACAATGTCTCTTTGTATTTTTATATAATATGGTTAATAAACTTACTATATACATCATAGAGACTCCCAAGTGGTCCATTAATTAATAACCTATCATGATATAAGTCTCTTCACCGAACCTTAGATTTTTAGGAATTTAATATCAATTAATAATATAATATTTGTTTTAAGAACTCTTTTTTCTCAATTTTGACACTATTCAATAGTTTATTTTTTTGAAACTCATAACAGATTAATTACTTCGAAAAAAGTAAATTAAATCAATCCTAATATATCATATTATCCTAGAAAATTAGTTTAATTCATTAAAAGTTTCATATTATATTTATTTGGGTATTTATAATATCACTTAATTTAATTTTTCACTATTTTGGTAATTACTGCATCATCATTGTGTCATAAATAAAATAAATTATTTCATGTCTAAAAATTATAAATAAAATATCATTATGTAGTAAATATTTTTATCTTTTTAATGAATATTTATAATCTGAAATCCAACATATATATCCCTCTTTAACAATTGTTTTGTTAAAAGATATATGTTTGTGTATTTTTGTATTTATTTTAACTTAATTAAAATAAAGTGTCATTATCACTTACAAGTGGATCCATGGGGTCCCCAAATAGACCCAAAGATGCCCACGGTCGACCATGTATCAACCAATAGGTTTAAGACACGTTTTAGGGTAATTTAGTATTATTATAATATTATTTTTTAACCCTTGTTTACCGGATTTACCCTTTAACCATGGTAAATAAAATATTTACCGGAGTAATTATCCAAAATGGTTAAAAATAAAGGTTACCTATTTACACAATTTTAACATCCTGATTCCAAATATGGAATCCATTTTTCCAAATTCAAAACACAGTAGTGGCAGAAATTAATTTAAAATTAATTCCCGTTGTTAAAACAAAAAGCGTGTTTTTTAGAGATAATAACTATCAAAAGATTGTCACTAGTTTATGACTGGTTTAAATGTGAAATTTTGTTCAATGACCCACATTGTATTACATGGTAAAAATATATTATAAATATACATTAAAACCACTCAAATTCATAATTTATCACTATTAATTATTTTGATTAAAAAAGTTGTTTTTAATTAAAATTTAGTAATTTTCACTATTCATCAAAATATGAAAGTTATCCGAAAAGTACCAAAATTTTACCCTAGGCTAATTTCAATATTCCAATTCCAAAAATGAAGTCCATTTTGAGATATAGAATTTATAAAATTTCAAAAATTAGGTATTACTATTCATGACGCCTAGTTTGATTGGTTATGGTGTGTTAAAATCTCGAAGTTGCGTACAATGCACTTCATTGAATTATTCGAAAGGAAACATACCGAGGAAGCTTGGGGTGTTACACGGGTGGTCTGGAAGGAAATCCCAGCTTCTTGGTGAAGCTTAAGACTCTTAACGATAGCCTCAACTTACCGATGGCTTCGGCCTACCGGTAGCCTCAGCCTACCGGTAGCTCGGCCTACCCATAGCTCGGCCTACCGTTATCATGGCCTACTGGGGGCCTCTTCCGGTAGCTCGGCCTATCGGTAGCTCGGCCTACCGGTAGCTTGGTCTACTGGTAGCTCAGCCTACAGGTATCTCGGCCTACCGGTAGCTCGACCAACCGGTAGCTTGGCCTATCGGTGGCCTCGTCCTACCGAAAGCTCGGCCTACCTGTCACCTCAGCCTACCGATATCTTGTCCTACCTATAGGGTGGTCTACCTGTAGACCTAGCCAACAGGTGACCTCCAGGGGATTTCTAGTAGCGCCTCTTTTTGCGTGAATTGGGTTGTAAACCATGTTTTAACCCCTTTAAGCCTGATTTAAAGCACATTAATGGCGTTTAATTAAATAATTGGTGAGGTACCATCCTTGAATGAAAAAACATGCATTTCATTTTCAGAAATGACTCTACCGCAACCTGTGAGGAGACCTTCCTTGGTTAAAAAGGTGTGAGTTGGTTTTAACCGCCCCGAAGTGTGTGTACCTTTTATGATGGATGTGTGGGGTGGCCCAGCCACGTGGTCCACCCACGATACCACTTATTCTATGGTTTCATGTTTTTCTCCATTTCGTAACTGTCCTGGGGATGCTGTATCTTAGCCTTTATAACCTAAATGTTTCCCTTCTCCCTATTTTTCTTTCTCTCTATCACCCTGCGCTCGGAACACCATTCCCCCGGATGAGTTTTACCCCCCTCGATGTTTTCCTTGATCGTGTTCCGTGGAGTTCCTACTACTCCTGATTTCCAGTTTCCAGGTGAGGACATAACATCGATCCTTGATCAATCAGGTAGGGATAATACCTTTGTCTCTACTCCTTGTGTATCATGTGGGGTGGAAGTTCTTTGGATACCACGAGGCATTTAATCATTTATGTAATGAAGATAATAACCGGTTAAATAACGAGGATGGGGAATTTTGTTAATGTTGTTACATTTTTTTATCCATGCTTTCACAATGATGATGTTATGAATTTTACGGTCCTATGATCACTGAAAATCATGGTCATTGGTGGTCTTTATCTGTCCACAAATGAACCTAGGTGCTCTTGGATGTTCAAATAAAAGTAATATAGAATTGGTTAATTACGTTTACTCGGTTAAGTAAATTGAATATACTTGGATCAACTCTTTTCTGTGATAACTCCGGTTAAAGCCTAGTGGAATTGAAACCATGGAGTCTGTTAAAAATTTTAAATAAGAAAATACATGCAAGGGCCTTCTTTTTGTCGGTGGTAGTGTTTTGGTTGTTTTCTTTCATGGGATTCGATTGTTGGGGTGATATGGGTGGGGATGGGATCCCCTCTTGTTATACTTTAGTTGGTTGTGAATCTGAGGCTATGTGGTTGCTCTGCTGTGACATGAATTTTGGTGGTATCCTCTGTTGTTGGGAAACCGTTGGCTCTTGGATTATGGGGACATGGGATTGTGTCTCAGGGTTCTTTCCAGTACTTCGAGGGATCTCACTTGATCACAAGTTTTTGTGACTTTACAAGATAACCATGTGTGAATGCTTAAATTACATGATGGTTTTCCTTCCTGCTTTATTGTTGTTTTATATGTGAATGTTCATGTCAGTTTCCCAATAGTGAATGGATTAACTCAGACTGAACATTTATGATATGATAACATGAATAGGGAAACTGGGGACTGTTTATTGTGTGCCTGTTTTCTGTGGTAGTACTGTTTGGGCACCTGCTTGTACCTATTTGAGGAGAAATAGGTTGGGCTATGTGTTGGTATGTATATGTATAACTATTGGTTTTTTGTTTAGTCGCACACCACCCGCATTTGGAACCTAGTGTCGGACACCCCATCTCATGGGGAAGGGTGTTTCCCCCTAGTTACTCTCCTTCCTACTCCATCTTCCCTAGGCTGTGATGGATGGAGTTGACCTTACACCCAAGACTCTTTGAGTAGGATTCGATTTGTTGTGTTGTTAGCCCAGGAATCTTCGGGAAGGTTGTTTTCCCGAGAATCAACGGGATGAGGCCCAATTATTTTCGGGCAGGGGTTCTGGTTACGGTTTGTTTCCCTGGTGTCTCTGGGATGAGGCCCAAGTGTGTGAGGGCAGGGATGATAGTTGTGAGGCCCAGGTGTGTGCGGGAGGAGATGAGGTTTGTGAGGCCTAGGTGTGTGTGGGTAGGGATGTGGATGGTTGTGTGGACCAGGTGTGTGCGGGACGAATGAGTGTGGTAGCATCAGGATGTTTTCCATTAGGGAGGAGTAGATATGTAGTTTGGGAAATAGGGGTGTGGGGTACCCAAATGTTGTGTTCTATACAATTATTTTACTACTTTTGTTATTTGGTGAGTGTGACATGTGAGGTGGGATGGATAGATTCCTTTTCAGATGAAGTATCTTATTCTTTTCATGGGTCTTTAGGATGTCTCCCCACTTGTGCACGAGATCTATAGGTTTTCCTACTGAGTATACATGTATGCTAACCTTATGTTTACTTTCAGTTTTCCAGGAAGGCTTCAGAGGTCGTGCAGGACCATACTAGTCTGAACGTTGGAGTTGTTATTGGTCACTATTGGATTCTGCTTAGCCTTTTCCTTTCCTGTTTGGTATTGTACTTTGTAGTTCTTGTACCTTGATAAGTTTTATTATTTAAACATGCATGTATTTTGGTTTTTTACTTGAGTTTTCTATACTTGGTGGTGATTGGTGTTGACTCATTCATTCTCCCAATCGTGGTTAACAAAAAATAGCTTAATTCCTCCCATATTGTAAAAAATGTTATACCTTTTGTTCTAGTCACCACTCCGGGCCCTACTGTGGGTGGGACTCGGGGGTCATTATCACTCCTTCAACATTATGAAGTAAGGGCTTGGAAATCTATTATCTCTTCCCTCCTTTTGGTGAAGGCGGTTCATGACAAAAATATATAATATAATTATTTTTTTCTTTTTCTTTCAAGTATATAGATGTTTCATATCTTATTCTTTTAGAAATAGAAATACCTTTTTAATTAATTCTTCATTCTAAAAAAATACATATTTTAATTCTCTGAATTTTAATTCTTCGTCACTCACAATTGAGGGATTGTTTAAAAAAGAATATTATTCCCATAATTATTTAGGGAACACCAATATTTATGAATGTATTTTTTCTGGAATTATCAATAAAACTCATCCTTTACATGTGATAATTTATGTCCATGGTTTATATATGTTCTATGTGGATTGCATGATTATATAGATGTTATGATGTGATGGGTGTTCCAACAATCCATTGATTTTGGTAATGTTGAGTATCTCATAAGGTAATGTGAAATATTAATGTACATTATAATATATTTTTTCATTGATGGTGGTACTATTATGATCAAATATTATACCTGAAAATTGTTATTGTTCGGTTTACAACTATTTCAAGAATTTCTTCACTAAGATATGATTCTTCATTAATATGAATTTCAAATTCCATAAATTTTTATAATTTTTCTTCACAAGATTATGGTAATTATCCCATGATTCTGTTAAGATTATTATTGTGATCACCCAAGTTATATTGATTCGTTTTCTCATATATCTTTTTAATGGGCTTTTTAGATCGCCCCTTTCATTACTGTATATCAATTAGTGATTACTTATTATATAGAATACATTAGGGATAAAAATAATCAAGTGAATATGTAATTAAAATATGTTTATGTTTTATTATGTAAATTGTGTGTATGATGTTGATTTTCATAAGACACTAAACCTATAGATTATAGTTTTCAATGGTTTTAATATTTCTATTTTTAAAATGATTTAATTCTTAGGAATGATAGAGTATGGTCATATCAAATCAATGTTAAGATAATATGGGAATTATTTTTGGGGAATATTACATGAAACCATTATTATGATACTATGCATATGTAAGCACCCTTGATTATTTTTTTATCAAAATACTATACATAGGGATAGGACGATATATTCGACAATAGTTAATTTAAAAATGAGGAAAAATTTATTCCTTACTTTTTGAGTTATGTTTTGTTAAAGTAATTTATGATATAAAAAAATGGGGCATACCAGGAGAAACCATGAAGGAAGTCCATGTGATGTAAAATTCAGTGATTTTCTATATTATATAGATAATTCCATGTGAGGTTTTGTTCAAAATATACATGTGATTTTTTTTGAAAATTATTAGAAATATAAATATTTCTTGAATAATATGTAATATCATCCTCAAACCTATGAAGGAAAGACATTCAATAGAGACTTTTATGTGGAAATGACCACCAACATTATGTGTATCACCCGATCTAATTTTCATAGAATAGTGGGTTATATCAATAGAGGAACTGTTTTCTATGATTCATTATTACAATAGAGAGAAGGTGACTCTAGATGTCTATCATCTATATTTTTAGGCTGGTTAATTGTTTTCATTGATTAACAATAGCAATTCATAGGATAAAATAAATGATATGGGGAAGGAATAATTTAATAAAATATTTCATAATAAGTCTTTTCATTGAACTTTTCATGGAATATTAAAGAGCTATTTCATAGAGATAAATATAGAAAAGGTAAAACATTAATAGCTTGTGAAGAAATTTTCATAAGGTATGGAAGGTATCCATTTGGTTACTTTTCAACAATGAGAAAAAAATAAATAGAATTTTTAGTGGGATAAATCCACACCTTCTTAATGATATAAAAAATAAATACATTGAGAGTTCTGAATATGTTGTTTGGTGTTCTCTCAAGTGGAGATTCAGTTTAGAAAATGGTTTTATAGATAAAGAGAAAATAAATGAAAGATGTATATTCAAGATGGTGGATCTATTGAAAATGGATGAAAATAAAAAAATCTATCATGATGTCAAAAATTTTGAATGAAGATTCAAGGAAATTTCTTAAATGATATGAGGATAATATTTAACTACGGTAGAGAATGAAACTATTCTGAAATAGACATGAGACGTCATGATAATGTGGTTGAGAAATGGAGAGAACCACCAATAATTCCATGCTTCAACTGACTAAAGAAAAGAAATTATAAAATTCATTATGTTAAAAATCCACTTCTTATGGGAAATAAATATTTTATGGTACTATATCCAGAGGTGATAGTGAATTATTTTTCCATCACTACTATTGAGGTGGAGCCCGACATTGATTTTGTTATAGGTACGCTCATTATTCATTCATGAATTACATATGAACTATATGATTATGGTTCAATTAATTATTTCATATCATTCATATTTACTATAATCATTCAAATATCATGTCAAAATATATTGGTTGTTATATCTATGAGAACCGAAAATGGGTAAGTCCTTGAATCCAAAGTATATATCTCTTTGTATTAATGTTTGTGGAATGAACCTCATAAAAAATATTTTATTACATCCTTTAGAAATGGGTGATTCTATATTGGTCTTGTATTGGCTATATTTATACTAATAAAACATCCAATGTTGTGAAATTTAGATCACAATACACATCCTAAGGAATCAAAAAATTGTATACAAGTGTTAGGGAGAGAATTAATAATATTCAAAGTTATCATCTCAATTATGGATATTATTTCATTTTGATAAATCATATATATCTCATTTTATTTAGAAAAATGATAAAAAAAATCATGAATACATTCCAATTGTGAGGAAATACACTGATGTGTTACCTAGATAATTTCTTGGTCTTCCTCTTTTTAGAGTGGTTTTGTTTCGAAGAGAACATATTCTTGGATCTGATATTATATAAATGAGTATTTATTTAATGTCGACAACTGAACTTGAGGAAACAAATTCATAGTTCTAAGAAAATATTAAAAATTTTGTATATTCCCTAGTGATTCAATATGGGTTTTTTCCATTACTCTTCATCATGAGAAAGGAAGAATATAATTTCTTCTATATGGATTATCAAATGATAATAAAAATCATGATAATGAAAAAGTACACCCTTTCATGGACAATTGTATTGTTCTATAAACTGTGTGGGGTCATGTATTAATCTAATTCACACCATCAGTCTAGATATAACAAATTAATGTTGTATAAGGATGATATTCCCACTATATACTTTCATATAAGGTACATATAGAGACACCTTTCATTTTCACTAATACTAAATAATTATTAATGGACTTAGTGAATTAATTATATACATACTACCAAGACATATTTATGGTATTATTTATTGATGATATTATAATATACTCTAATATAGAAGAGAGACATTGAGATATTTTTAATACTATGATAAATAACTTGTGAAGGGTAATGATATAATAATATAACAGTAAAGGTATTTTAAATATGCAGGATGTGTAATTCTTTTCTATTGGTATCATTAATAATGGAAAATCTATGTATCATTTGAATATAAATATAACTGATATGTGGCCCATGAAAACATTTGTTATAGATATTTTAGATTCCTTGCTGTATCTGGGTATCGAAGATGATTTTTGAAGTACGTCAAATTATTTTAAAACCCACTGACCAATATTACTTATAAGGGAGATGTGTTTTTCTACACTAGTGATTGTGAATACTGCACCAAGGTGTTGGAAAATATCTTATCTTTTCACTACTACACACTATACCACCAAGTTTTTAACTCATTCTGGTATACATTGATGCTTAAAATAAGGGATAAGGTTGTGTATTAATAAAAAATGATAGTGTGAGAGCCTATTACACAAGGTAGTGTAAAATTCATGAGAAAAATTGTCCAATATCTGATTTGGAGTTGGAATCTTGGATGATCACATTGAAAAGATAATGTTATTATCATTATATTGTGAAGTGTGTGATATATACTTATCATTAGATCCTTAAATATATATTCACATAAAAGGTGGTTAATATGTGATAGTGATGCTGGTTATTGTTTGAAAAGGAGTATGTTTTTATAATCCAATACCATCCTATTATGGAATATAAAGATATAGATGTGATATGTTTAAAGGATCCTGTAACATTTTCGGTGATGAGCATTTAGATGAACAAAAAATTATAATATTTTCCAAGGATCGGTAAGTAATTCTCTAAGGAAGGAACATCGTCATTCCGTTCTCAACAAATTTCACAACTATTCCAATTAAGAAAATAAATAATGTTCCATTAAATGATGATAAAGCATAGATGAAGGAAAAATATAGCAGAAAAAAGAAATACAAAATTCTCAAAATTGATGATGGTGGAGTCGTAATATTTTCTTCCTGGCTATGTGTACCATCCAATACAATGATCATAAAAGTGCTTTTTAATGACACATGTATCTCAATGGTCTCTATTCAACCAGGGATTACAATGATTTATTTAGATTGTTGAGAGAACAATTTTTTTTCAAGATGATGAATATTATCGCAGAATATATATCATTGTAAATAATTCAATAAATGATTGGAGAAAGAAAATAATATAAGGGGGTGATGAAACCATTTCCCATGACAGTATGGAAATCTGAAAACATCAACATGAAATGTTGCACCAGACATCCATAGACATCCTGCGGAAAAAAATTATTTGGGTTGTTGTGGATAATCTTACAACGAAAACAGACATAATCAAAATTAAAGAGGACTTCAAAAAATATCAACTTGTAAATACATATAGAAGAGAAGAAAACTGTTTTCATTGAGTAAAAATTTTGATTTTATCTGAACATGATATAAGATTCACCTCGTGGTTATGAAAAAATATCCAAAATTATATAAATGGTGAGATAAAAATTAATGAGGATTTCCATCCCCAATCTAATGGGGAATATGAGGAGACAATTTAGAAACTAGGCGATGTATTTAGAGAATGTTCTATGGAACTCAAAGGAGTATGAAAAAAATATCTTCCTCTAGTTGGTATAACTTACAATTATATTTTCCCCTTCAGCATTATAATGACTATTTATGAATCCCAACAAGAAAAATGATGTATCACTATGATATGATGGGATGAATTCATTAAACATCATCTTAAAAGGGATGATATTTTTGAATAAATGGTAGAAATGTATAATACAATTTAGTATCACATAAATGGAGCACAAAATTGATAGAAAAATCTTCCGAAAATCGATGAGAATACATGGAAGTTGTTTTTATTTACATGGTATTACAACTCATATCCCTATTGAATATTATCTATTCCTTTGGGAAGAAAATAATTATAATTCCATGGTACATTATCCCCTCAATGTTCTTGACCATGTTGGATCTATGGCCTTTTGCCTACAAATTCCACCAACCATGTGTCAAGTAAATGATGTATTCAATATATACATTCGATAAAAACATACAGGATCACTCATATGTACTAAATTTAGAGGTGGTATAGTTTGAAAATCATCTCTCATATGATGATAATTCAATTAAGAACATTAACCATAATGATAATGTATTAACCAACATGAATACTAAGATAGTAAATGTAATGTGGTGGAACTTCAATAATGGGTAGGGAACATGTGAATTATTGGAATCGATGATATAGAAAAACTATCACATTTTTTCACCTTATTATGTAAAAACATTAACAGAAAATTTTAAAATGGAGGAAGAATGTAATATCCTATACTTTTATCAGTGAAAATTTCCCTATATTATATTCATTTCATATAGTATAACACAGATAGATAGAATAAAAATCCTAATAAAATATTTATTCTCCCAAATTAATATTGAAATAATTGATATAGATTTAATTTATAGATCCTATACTAATTGAATAATAACTATAACCTTGGAATAGAAACATGTCCAATATGAATATTAACCATGAAAATAAAATTGTTACATCCACTAGGAAATAAAAAATAAATTTTTGGTATGTTATAAAGGAAAATACAATAAATTTATATCACGTGATAAGTAAATTAACATTTTATAAATGATAGGTAATGTTTTGGAAATTGTTTAGTTCATAAATATTTCATTAAAATTTTATTATTAATATAATTATTTGAAATAAAATATATTTTCATAATATTTGTATTCAATAATTAATAATTAATTGTCATGTGATTGATAGATAATTAAATGATACCATGATTTAATTTTTAAAGCATCATAGAATCAGTTATAATTTTAAAATTACTATTTTTTTAATAAATAATTATGTTAATTGATAATTTAATTTCCCATATTTTGAAATTTATTTTTTAAAAATTTATTTTATTAGAATTCTACACATAGAAAAAAAAATTTGACAGAATAATTACTTTTTTTCTAAAATACATGAATTTTTTGGGAATACTGTCATATGGTAATTTACAATATATAACACTATAAGTTATACCAGATATTTCAAGAGTCATATTTAATATAAGAACCATAATCTAAAACTCTCCTAATATATGTAATATAATAATTATTAAGGAAAAATACTATTTATTATCTAAATCAAAAATAATAATCCAATAGATATAATAATAACAAAAAACTTTTTCCCTCCACAATAACTACCAAAAATCACCACTAATTATACTCACATCATACAGGGAATAAAGGTTGTGCAAAATATTCCCAATAATCATCCCTATCCTATTCCCCTCATCCTGGATCCTTTTTAATAAAAAAAAATACCATATACAATTTTTCTAAAGAGGTTCTCATGGAGATGATTTCAAGCGGTAAAATCCTCCTTTTTTAAATTCATTTCAATTTCACCTCTTTTGTACTCCCTCCTCACATCCCCTTTTTCATGTGTATTTATACAAATACCATTTTATATAATATAATGTTATTATATTAACATAATAACCAATAAGAATAATTATTATGCGCTTTTTTTTATTATAAAAATGAAAACATAATTCTTGAGGTATTGATTTATTTCTTTCAGGGATAATATGTGTTCAGTTTCCAACAACACCATCATGGTTTTTCAAAAAACCATTATAATATATCAAAAATATTTAAAAAATATTTGATAAAAATAATTATTATATGGAACTAACAAATATAAATAATACTAAATAAAAAACCTAATTCACATTGATTGAAACACTGCTAATTTAATCATAATGATTATCATTAACATTTTCTGTATTGATTTAACCTCGTATAGAGAAACATAAATATATATAAGACCATTACACGTCTTTATGATCATTATTATCATATAATTTAATTTCAGATAATTATTCCCATTCAACTTGATATTCCATACATGTATAATAATGAACCGATAACGAAAAAAATAAACCCTCTAGAAAGGTGATATTGAAATATACAACTCATAAAATTGGTTATAATAGAACTTAATAAAATTATAATGAATCAAATAAATACATAATAGGTTTTTAATTCGTAAATAATGATATTAATTGTATTATCCATTATATTAAGGTTGAGAATTCATTTAGGAATATTGTATGGTGATTCTCAGTCATAATTTCAAAATTTTGTTTTATTCCTATTTCATACAACATTTTATCATGGATGTTTTTTTACATTTTCACAAATATTATTTATTTATATATACATATTATTTTCTATGATATAGGTTGTTCCAATCTTTATTTTGTGAGAAAATTCTATTAGTTTTCTAAAAGAACACTTCTTTTTGAAAAACTCATTTGTTACTTCTCTTGAGATTGAATATTCATCACTCAAAATTGATGATTCTTATACTAATAATTTTATTAAAACTTTTTCAAACCCTAATATTTAATTAAGCCATATTTGTAAATTTTCATGAAACCCAATCCTTTCCATGTCTTATTTTATGTCTAATATTGATATATTTTCAATGTGGGATGCATGATTACATAAATATTCTCATGTGATGGGTGCACATAGAATAATATGGCACTAAAATGCATTGGGTAATGTGATATATCTAATGATATATTGTGAAATATGCAATATAATGATATTATATTTTTTCAAAATTCATATTTTTATTTTGATTAACATGTTTTATTCATTATCAAGATGCAATATTTGTTTACAACTATGTGTGGTATTTGACTAGTAAGAATATATATTTTTTATTATTATGTATATCCACATTTAATAAATTATTCTATTGTTTCATCTCATGATTATGATGCTGATTCCATTCTTCTATGATGATTATTATTACTCTCACCCATGTTATATTGTGTCATGTTATTTTTTTATGTCCAATTTTAACCTTGCCCAGAAAATCTATATCCGTTTATTAGTAGGAAAAAAACAAACCTTACAAAATTCTGAAAGAAGAAGATTTAGAAAAATCTATCCTAAAAAATAGAAGGAGATTATCTATAAAATGATCATCCCAATGAAAATCATTACCATTAATTCCTTTGATGGAATTCCCATTTTAAAATGCATTTGCCTCTCTATAATAATGAGTCACAATGTGGTCTCTTGAGTAGAGATATTCCAAACATCTAGTCCAGTGATTAATGAGCATCCAAATAAGATGCAAAACCATAGTTTGAATAGAATAGACTACAAAAGTAGATTCACATTCAATCAAATGTTTGTTCCAACCCTGCCTCCCAGCTTGTTCAACCACAATTATAACACCAAACATATCTGCTTCATGTGGATAAGAAATACCACATGATCCATAGATGCACCCAAGAGTATTTCCCTAATAGTCCCTATAGACAAAACCAAATACAGAGGGACCCAGGTTTCCCCTTAATGCCCCATCAGAGTTAACTATAATTCACCCATGATAAGTTTCCCATCAAATTAATTCCATTGTACCAAGAAGAAGACGAATGCTGCCCTTTACCCAAACATAATTAAGGACAAAAAATTCATGAATTGAGTTTGAACAAAACACTCATTTCTATATTTCTACCTCTTGGATAGGTGTGATTATCCATTCAAAATAATCAACAAATTGAAAACATTTCATGTCATGTATGAACTTATTTCATGGTATCCATATCAGATGAAAAACATCCATTGTAGCAGCCTGAAAATGATTCTGGAGCTGCTGTGATATGTGAAAAGTGCTTCAACTCTTTATGAGATCTCTAATTGTATTGAAAGAAGCTATATAAACATCAAATATATCATAAATCACCTTCCACATTGCTAAATACACAACACAACTAATGAAAAGGTGGTCCACAAACTCTCTATGTTGAGAGCTTTTAGCACAAATGGGGCAAAGAGAAATACCACAAACCTGAAGAAATTCATCAGTTGGAATTTCTTTTGAGACGACCTCAATGAAAGTATAGATCGGTAAGGCCTTAAAAACATTCTATGTAGGTTTCCCATCCATTTCATGTCAATTTAGCTACCAATAGAGTGATTATAAAATCTTTTGGAGATGATAATTCCTTTGAAAGCAGGTTCCCAAGCACAAAAATCACCCCTAGGGGACCAACAATATTCTTCCACAATTAAAGTGATATAATCTAGAAGATTATCCATGTTAATAAGATAATACTTTAATGAAAAGTCAAAATCTAGGTTTCAATCCCCCATCAGGACCATGTCAATTAGATGATTCCCAGTCCAATTGGATTTCCAAAAATGAAGAGAGGAATCCAGGGAAATGAGCCACCGAGGGTCTATATTAATTTTTGGAAAACTATTCTTGAAGGCAGGCCACGCTGAGGAGTTGACATAATTAAAATTAATTTTCTTATTCATGTGAATAAACATGTCTCAAAAAATTCTAGTATCCTCATATTTCTTGTTCATAAGCTTCCATATAAACCTATCCTCAAAAGAGTCAATGAAATCTAATAGATTCTTGATTCCCAAACAACCCTCAACATCTGACTTGCAAATATCATTCCATGGAACCGTAAGCAACCTCAATTCCAGAATAATGCAAATCCAAACAAAATTCTTAATAAAAGTATTTAAGCCCTTGATTAAATCAATCATCCATTTATACACAATATAAGAGTAATCAAATTGGATATGAAGGTTTATTTCACAAGGAATACCCTACCATCCCTTGATAAAGATTTTCCCTTCCATGTGTAAATTTACATTTTAATAATTCCAACAATGCTAGAGAAATGAAAAAACATTTGTGTCCCCCAGAACATGGAACTCCAAAATATGTGTAGGGGAGATTTCCATCATGAATTCCCAATTATCTAATGAAATCTTTTTTTTTGATTGATGAGAAGCAACTTATGATGTTAACAAATGACTTTCTCCAACTAATCACTTTTCCAGAATCCAATTTCTAGTGAAAATGGTCGTGATTTATATTCTTGGTATTGCCCTTATCCACTTGTGTGAATAGAATTATATCATTAGCATATAGATGGTGTGAGGGAGCAATAACCCCTCTTCCAGTATTAATAGACTTCAGTTTACCATTTCTAGATATGATAGAAATAATCCTACAGAGAAAATGCACAGTAATAGAAAATAGGATGGCTGATAAGGGATCAACCTAACTAACACCCCTCAAATAATAAAAATATCCAATAGGAGATCCATTTATAAGGATAGAAATATGAGCAAAACATAATATGTTTTTGACCCATGTAATGAAAACATCATCAAACCCATACATGATAATGGTCTTTCTTATGAAACCCCAATCCATTGTATGGAAAGCTTCCTTAACATTCAAATGGAGAAAAACATTGGCACCTCTCATGGGTTTTTTGGAGTGTTAACCCACTCAGAGGTAGTGAAAAGTCAATCCTAGATTGAACATCCTTTGATGAAGCCAAACTGATTGGGAGAAACAATTTTGCAGGCATTGAAGGGAAACATATTAGAAATGATTTTGAAATTGATTTTATAAACCATGTAATTCAGATAAACTGGACTAATGAGAAAAAATTTAATATAATTATCCTCTTTTGAAATAAGAGAGAGAAACTGAGAATTCAAACCTCTAGGAACGGATCCTCCTCAGAAAAAATGAATAATAAACCTACAAATATCAGCACTAATGAGATCCCAAAATGTATGAAAGAAGAAGTTACCAAAACCATTTGACCCAGGTGAACTATAAAGATTGTGGCTAAAGATAGCCGCATTAATCTTCGGATCAAGTGGTACAGTAGTGTGAGTTGAATTTTCCTTTTGATTCACTATTCTCGGTATCACCCCATCCATAGGATCAATTGTGGATCGAAGGCCATTAACGAGCTCCTTAAAATAGGTTGGGACATGCCATGCTGGATTCAATTTATTATCAATGAGGCTATCCCAATTATTAAAATTCATTCTTCATATCAAGAAGATAGTCCAGTTTAAGAGACAAATCATCTTCCATTTCAATTCCTTTAGAGAAATCACTATTGGTGTTAAGCTATTGAACCTTTTTAAAAGAATCATCAAGAGCGGAGATATCAGTGTCAAGGTAGTTGAAGTGGAATTTTCTCCACATTCATAAGTTCCTCTTTAGGATTTTGAGTTTAGTGATACAACCAAATTCATCATCCCAACCATTCATAGAGCTCCAGGTGAAATAAAAAATGGCCTTTCATTCTGGATGATTGAGAAAAGCTTTGTTAAACCTGGAAAGAAAAATGGGGGTTGGGTTTTTTCTCACTAAGATCTAGTAAGATGGGATGACTATTATAATTGAGTCTGGATAGCGTTGAGCATGATATGGTACCACAAGTGTCTAAATAGGCCCCATTAACCAAGTCCTTATAAATCTTACTAGCAACAAATCTGTTCTAGTGCCTCCTATATTTGGTATATTTGGCACCTACCTGATTAATTTCAATCAAATAATTCTGATCAATACATAATTTGAATTCCCTTTAAGAGATTGAGCAATTTTTCACTCTCATTTTTTACATCTGTATTCAGAATTACATTGAAGTCCCCAAAAAAACCAAAGACTAGAGATGGTAGATTTGAGATAATCTATATCTATCCATTTATTCTAGCGATCATGATATCTATTATGGGGAAAAATTAAATAGCAGGTAAATTGTGAACAATGATAGGAGACCAAGCAAGTGACATGTTGATCACTAGACATAACCATGGGGGTGTTTCCTATAGAAGTATTAGCCATCACCCTTAGACTCATGACATTCGATAAACTCATGTTGGTGTTAACAACGTGGAACCCCAAAATCTCCAATTTAGAAATACTAGAGGAGAATATATTTATGGGCTTAGAAATACCTTTAAGGACTAGTTTTTCCAGTTGAATAAATAAACAAATGGATCAATATGTCTTCATTTTACGCAAACCCTGAAAATTCCATAACACAATATTATTTTAAATATATATTCAGTGTTTGATCCACTAATATTAATACCTCCCTCTTTTTATAGTGCCCTTACAGCCTTTAAATGGGAGGAGGAGGCAACAGATCACTAATATTTTCATTGAAGGACTAGGTGACCTACCCTTTGTTCATATGATTAATTAGACCTATCCCTGTATCATGGTTTGAGATACTATTGTGGGCAGGCTTGCATTACTCATTCCCCGACCTTCTCTCATGATGTATGATTAAAACAGCCTGCTCCATTAGAAAGGAACAGAAAACTCCATGTATCTGTCCATTGAAGGAATGATCTGCCTGGGTCTCAGATAACTCCCTGGATGCATTGGGAGACTTTTATTCTTCTATACTTAGTCTGTTGTCATGAAAAATTGAATTAACAAATATCCCCATTAGAATGGAACATCCTCCCTTTATCATCCCAGTGATGGACTGGTCTGCCTGGGTCCCAGACAACACCTTAGAGATATTAATATGCTTGGATTCTTTCGGCCCTGAACTATTATAAAGAAAACTTGCTATACCAACATGCCCCATTAGAATGGAACAATCTAATCCTTATATCTGAGTCCCTGTTGAACTGTATAACCTTCCAGAAATGATATTCTCAAAGATAATTTTATCATAAGATCCTGAACCTGTCATGAAGTCTTCCAAATTTGAGGTGCAGATCATAGAATAAATATTTGTGGAATCATTTTCCCTTATTGACCAAACAAGGTAATTGATGTCATTACATAACTTCTTAGAAATAAATTCATCTTCCATTTTTTGATAAAGATCAATGATAAAGTTACAAATTTTCTTTGGATATTACCAATTCAAAATCATTACCCTCCTTGATTCCCTAATTAGAGAGAGTATTCCATGCATGTTCATCCTCTTGAGCATCCTCCTATTATAGCATTTCTTCCTCGATTTTCTTTATATGGGTAGATGTGCCAGGCTGGGAATTCATATGAGGTTGTGTCTTCATGGGATCCACAAACTTATTTGGATCTAATTGACGGTTCGAAGGAACATGGGAAAGTCCTACCAGATCCCTTAAGACACCCTTCTTTTCCAGAGGCACATTTTTTGATTTCTTACTCTTATAGGATTCAGTCCAATCCATTTCTTTGGGAACATAAACCTATTTTAGAAGTACCCTGCAATTGGAAACCGAATGACCCACCATTTTAAAAACATCACAAAATTATGGAACATTCTCATACTCCACCCAAATTTCTAATCTTCTCCCACAAAAAATATAAGAAATACTATCAGGCCTCTTGAATTCCATGTTCACATCAACTAACCTACTAGAAAAGAACCCAAATTCTCCCTCCACGATTTGATGATCTGTTATGATTGGAGTACCAATACACGATGCAAGATCATTCATAATCTTTTGGTGACAATAGAAATAGTTCATCCCATGAAACCACACCCATATCATTTCTTTCGATAGATTAATTTTAAAGGGATTGAATTTTACATCCCATTCACATAGTCAGGGAAATCCACGTTTCAAATGAAGATTTCCAATATTCCAGTCAGTGTTCAAGGAATCCTAAGATTAAATAATGATATGAAAAAATCCCCACCCAATAGATATTATCCTCTAAACAAGATTGTCCTTTCAGGGAGGGGATACTTTTCTGGATGTCATCATATGACCAGGGATAATCCTCTTTTGAGTAAGGTACATGTCTGAGGATCGAAAAATTACAAAGAGAAATTATTTACTGAAGAGAATATAGAACTAAAACTATAGAGATTCCACCTTTTCATGTTGTTATACATTTGAGGGTCTGTGGGATTCATCCATGGAAGGATCTTTAGAACCAGAGAGCACTTTGGAAAAAGATAGTCCCTTTTTCTTCAATACCGAGGGTTTTTGGAAGCCAATATCATTATTAGGATTCGACTGTGTGCCACAACCAACCAAGAAGGCCAATTCTCATTCAGGAATGAATGATTCCATTTAAGAAATCAAGATCCAAATCAAAGAGGCGATAATTCTCCATTGATCGATTCAAAGAGAGCTTCTGCAATCGGCAGATTCACCATCATTCCTAAATAAGTCATGATATTATATATTCCATTTTTTTGCTATTATCTCAACCCATTATTTAATATATACCATTATATGATTACTTCACATAAATAGTATTTGAGGTCCTATAAAAAATTAGATAATAATTAATTTAACAATGTTAATTTTATATATATATAATTCATGTTTGATCATAATTTTCAATAGACACTAAACCCTTGAATCATGGAGAAGTAATTTTATTAACTTTTTTATCATTAAAATAATTTAACAATTTTAAAATAAAAGTAGTTTCACTATATATTATCATTTCTAAATGATTTACATCATATATAATATATATAAAATATAATGCTATAAATATCTAATTAAATGAATATACAGTATTAATGGTTATATATGATTCATGTTTAAGGGGAATAAAAACCAAAATAAAGTACAAATATCCTAGAATAACGGTGAGTAATAAACAGATAATAAAAATGAACCATTGAATATATAAAATGAATATAAAATATGTTTATGATAATAAAACATTTTGATGAACCCCAATCATGACAACACATATTTATAGGAATAAATAAATGAATCTCCATCTTTCTTATTTCAAAAGAAATATAATTAGAAAAATCTATATATGAAAAAAAATAGTACGTATAATAATTATATTTATAATAAAAATGAATTAATAACCCATTATAAATTTTATGAAATCTACACATGTCTTCCCTTAATGATGTTGTACATACCAATGTATGCCAACCATTTTTTTGGTGATACAATCTATGCATTCCCCACCTTTAGGATTTGTATAAAAAAATAATGTCATACCATTAAATTTTTGGAATAATACCCTTGTGTAAACCCTATACATTTACGATCAAAACCATTAAAGCCTAACAATTTTGTTAGTTAGAAAAATAAATTCTAATAAACTGATTAGGTTATAAAAAATACAGGATTTTGAAACAATTTTTGTGATCAAAGCCAATCATGCCAAATATTAATTAAATAATGAGATATCATTTATTATTCAATATATTATAGGGATAATATTGGACAAGTATATCATAAATATTTTTCCAAGTGAAACTATTTCATTGATTTCTTATACCCAAAAATGATTTTAATGATAATTCATACTCATATTTTTTATACAATATAATATTTAAATATAATTAATTTATAATCATATGAACATAAAATATTTTTAAAATAATTTCTAAATTCTATCACATAATTGAATCACATGAATGTAATGTGTTGATACATGAAATTTACTCATTGTACGTAATATTTAATATATAGATATATAGTGATATTAGTGAAATATAATTCCATTCAAATAATTAAATTACATGTTATGATGATGTGGTAATGAAAGAATGAAAACATTTTTAAAAAATGTTTTTACCTTTGTCATAAAATAAGACCATATAAAATAATTGAATATGGATTTTATAATAAAATGACACTTATGGGATTGGATACATTTTATTTTAAAAATAAATATTTTCAATTATGAATCAATAAATAAACCATAAAAAGTGAAAATAGTTTAAAAATGTGATATTATAACAAATAACAAACATTATCTTTCAAATAGTACCATAAAATGGATCTAGAAAAATTCATAAATGTTTCAGATAAATGACATGAAAACATTTTTTAACATTCACCCATGAAAAAAATACTAATAATATATAATATATATTTATTATGGGTATAAATATTTATTTTATTATAAGGTAATACATTTATTTGAGATTGGAGATAACATTTTTTGGCATTTAGAAATATGGGTGCATGAAACCCAAAACAAAAAAAAGGTTACCCAAATATAATTTTTAAATGAGGATAAAGGAAATATAACAGATATAGCAGATAATATCTAATTTCATATCCAAATATAACCAAGTAAGTTACGGAAAAATATTTTAATAGAATAAAATTGGGTTCGAAAGCGAATATGTAATTTTCCTCTGAGGCTTACTTCTGAATATATAAACCTGATACTTTATTAGATATACATTTTTAATTGACATAATGTTATTGATATATTTTGATTCATGAAATACTATGTTATAACAAAACATACTACTCGATAAATTTTTTTTTAAAAAAAATTTATAAACATGATGTCAATTATACAGGAATGAATAATACAAAGTAAATTATGGGATGTAAAATTTTTTCATTTGTATAAAAACATTCAGTGGGTATCTAATCTACCAAAAAAATAAGAATAATTTTAAATACAAGAGAAATGTTTTTTAGAATGCAATATTTTTTTAAAAGATGGTTTAGTATCCAATTACACACATAATTTAAAATTTACTTTTATCAATATTCAATGTTTTATTTCAAAAAATAATCAGATTTCATTGATTTTTACATGTATTGAAAATATTAGGGTTAATTAAATAGTATTTTATGAAAAGACAATATTTTTGAGAAATATCTACAAAATATTTTTTTTATTGAATCGTTGCATTGTTTTTATATTAGCTACATTGATAAATTATATTTAAAATTTTTCAATTATAATAATATAAATAATATTATAAAATTATTGTATGAATATGTTGTTAATTTAATATTAATTTTTTTTAATAAAACATCTTATACTTCTTAGAATATTCCCATTCGATAACCTGTTTTTGTCGCTTCTTTAGCTATAATTATAAATTATTTTCTTCTTGTTACGTGAATTGAATTAGAAAAAATGGATTTAATATTTATAATAAAAATAATTTATATTATCTAATATGTTTATCATAATTTTATTGAAAAATGGAAAATAAGTAGTAAATATTAAATACAGTGATTAATAGAAATATTGATTTATTACGGATTTGGATTGATGATATAAATATTAATTCTACTGAGTAACTTGTCCATAACACATTTAAGAACCTATTTTTACCATATTACCATTAGTGTAATATATTGATAAATTTCAGATGATATGGAATGATAAAAACATGGTTTTAAGTGATTATATTAAAACAAACACTTGTTTCCACTCCCCCACTTATAATAAAAAACCCCCTCTCATCATCAAATTGAAAATAAAATACCATAGTTATTGTAGAATACCTTAAAAAATTAAATCGTTAATCCCCTATATGCATTCATGATCCCATGATTTTATCTGAAATTAATCCATGAAATGATTTCAGTGCAAATGTATAATGGATTTCAATTGAAGATTATACATTATGAAATAGTCATTCTAATATTACTTTTAATTCAACTTATTTATCATATTATTTAATAATTACATTATAATAAAAAAATTATTTGTATTTTGAAGTGTTATTATATTACTTTAATATCCTTTATCCACCACCCCCTTTTTTAAATTGGATGTAAAATGGTTGATTGGGTGTAGGAAAGACTACAGCATCACGAACAGATGAAAATAATTTTCCATCAGCAAATATCTACATTTTTTTTAAAATTACATATTATTAATATATAAAATACTCATGATGTAATTACAATTATGGTTTTATAATATCAAATAAAATTCTTGTATTTCAGTTTGAATAATGATAATGTAGATCCTGTGCGCTGAGGATTCCCACCTCGCAAATCTATGTGATTCATTCTAGAATTTAAATTTAAATTGAATGTAATAATGTTAAATTAATAAAATTTGTGTTACATATATAGATGAAATTGTAAATATTTTTTTATAACTTGAATATTTGTTAAATTTTTATCATTTCACTCATTACTAAAATAATAACCCCAAACATGATTATGTATGGAAGATTATCTTCACAAAGTGATGTGATCCATTCTAAATGATCAAATCTAAATAATGATTATAAAATATTTTCTAATTATAAAAAAATTATAATTATTAAATTAATATAATTATTAATATTATGTAACTGTATAATATTCATAGGAATCAGAACATTCATTTTTAATCATACATGAAAAGGTAAGGTTTTCATTAGTGGAAAAAGTAATTATATTGAAATATTTTAAAAAAACGGGTGTTAAGAAACTATAAATGGATCAAATAAAATATTGAAATATTAAATATATGTCTATTATAACATAGTATAATTATGATATCTAATATACATTAATATATAAATTATCCAAATAACAGAATAATGAGGTATGATACATTATCTCGATTCCCCTTAATTAACGATTTTTTTATATTATGAAATCAATTACATTTATATGGTATATATAATGAACTTCTCATATAACATAATTAATGAATAATAATTAATGGTATTTTTGGTTTTAATTTTAAATATTTCCAATATGAGTATTTTAATTGAATGTTATTTAGTTTTATGGAATTTAATAACTCGATTTGTTTCATTTGGATACATTACTTATTCATTTTCAATGATAAAATTATATTATATGTGTAATTTATTTTAACAATATTATGAAATATTTTCACATTTATACATTTATTTTCATTTTATACACATTATTAATTCAATGATTAATTCTATCATTTACTTTTTTATCTTTTTAAGCATTTTTTTAGAATCACATCTTAATTAGGATTATATATTCTTAAAATTTATATTGATGGAAATATGTACTCATTATACAATAAAGTCCATTAATTTTTTTTTTCTTCTTATTCTTCCCTTTTTCATATAATAGTAATAATTTCCTCTATTTAGTATTTAAATATTTTGATAAAATTTTCATATGAAAATCAGTCTTCACTTCACACTTTGGTCGAATAATATTTTTCTACAAAAATTATTTTTTATTAAAAAATTTAAGTTTGAAAAATATTACCCATATAATTTATTAAATATTTTTTACACATGATGTAGTTTTAAAAAAAAATTATATATTAATCATTTAATTTACAAACAAGGACTATTTGGATTTTAACAAAAATGTGAAATAAATGATTGTTTCAACATGTATAGAATGTATAGTATTTTTCAAATTCATGATCACTAAATGATTATATTATTTCCCTATATGATTCATTGTTTATTTTGATGTAAAATTAGTTTCAAATTATTTTGGGAACATTTAATAGAAAAAAAATTTGTAACTATGAATGTTTATTTTCATTAAGAAATTTATTAAAGAAATTTGTATTATATTTCTATTCATCAATGCATAAACCCTCAATTTTTATTATGAATCATTTTGAATATGTTTTATGGATACCATCCTTATTATATAGCTACTTGGTTTGTAATAATATTTAATCTGGATAATATTATCATTCTTATAATTGATTATTTATTTGTAATCATTAATATTACATTGTAATATTAGTTTTTTATTCTTTGGTAATTTCATTTTTTTAAATTTATCTATTATTTATCAATTTTATAATTATTACATAAACCATATATCATTTATACAAATGGTATTTTACATTAAATGTAATATGATTGAATAGGAAAATTATTGTTAATCTATATTCAATTTAATATAAATATATTTATTGATAAGTCATATTATTTGATAATTAAATAGATCATTTGAAATATGATTATTTAATTATATATGATTTTACTATAGGGTCGATGATATGGATATCCTATAAAGGAACCAGTTGTGTAATAAGATGAATCTGTTGGTTCTCTTAGTTAAATGTGTTTCTTTAGTATAACTACTAATTATATTTATGTTGTCATGGGAAAGGTCTCAACTCATTATGTATCCTGACATTTAATATTATTATTTCCATTAAAAAATAATTTAACTGATTATTAATATAGTAGTTATGATGTATAAGATATTATAAATTATATTATCCCAAGTTAAATTCCACTCTCTCTTTTTTCGATTCAGTTCCATGTTTTTTTAGTTATTTTAAATTTTATTTTGATTATTCCATATTTAATGTCTATATTAATGTTATTGATCAAAATACATGTTTTTTTGATATTATTATTAAATATTAAATATACATTATATTTTATTATTTATTTAATAAGGAAATATTATAATTCATGTAACTGTTACTGGGCATTATAACTCACACATATCTTGTTTCCATCCCAAGTAATTCATAAAGTCTATAATGGAAGAAATTTATTGATATTATAGAGGGAATAATGAAATTTACAATAAGAAAAAATATGTATTATCTATGTATGAAAAGGTAATATGGGAATCCTTTTTTTATCTACATTACAAAAAACATTAACCATCAAGTCCAGTGGGATGTAATTAATTTTATATTTTCCTAATTTAATAAATTTGAAATAAAAACAATGTAATTGGGGCAAGATTATTCATAATGAATGTTGAGGTAAATGAAAAAATTAATAATAGGGAATATTTTGTTAATGATGATGAGAATTAGTGACTATAATGGCATTGTTGTTTTTTTTAATAAAATAACCAGAGATGATAATTTTAATACAAATTCAAGTATATGAAATGAAGTCATAGTGATAAAAATTCTATTTGTAGAAGCACCCAATATTTGAAGAATTGTGTCCAATAAGACACAAAACATATCAATGAAAATAGTTCTATGATAAACAAAACAATAAAATTAAGATATATTTTAATTTGAAATCCATTTGTGGAATGAATGTATATGGATCATAATGACTAATCACTGTCATCATAATGATAAAATTAAATCCAACAAGAATAAATATCAAAATATCTTTGGTATCCCATTTATTAAAATAAACATAAGTTATGGAATAAGATTCGGGAAATTGGACCCCATACAACTTATTCAATCTTAATTCAATGTACTCATAATAATTCTATATTAGTAAAATATTAAAAATATATTTTTAAAAAATTCACATAAATTATTACATATATAAATTTCATTTATAACCATTGATAACTATTATATAAATATTTTGTTTTTTATATCATTGTATTTTATAAACTATGAATAACTCGTTCAATTTAGTATTATTATAGCCCCATCGATTCATTTTTATTTAAAAATTAATTATTCCTAGACTAAAAATTATAGTATAAGATTGCTGGTTTTATAGTCTATAATATGACTTTACCATTTGGTAAATCTTAATGTCATTGTTTGTTAGAAAGGATGTTTCTATGTACTTATTTTAGTTTGTATGACTATTAAAAGGTGATATGTTAATAATGTTAAACAATATATATATTTACATTTTAAAAAAATTGTGAAATATTAAATAAATTATTATAACATTATATTTCCCTTATATAATATTCATTTTTCATTCAAGAGATAAAAAATTTTTAGTAATCATATTGTTGGTAAAACCAATATAAACATGTGAGGGGTGTGAATATTGAATGATTAAGAACATGTTTTTTATAATATAAACATAAAAAAAATTAATAATGAAGTTTTTATTATATAATGTTCAATAAATGTATTAATTATTATATCCATATAATAATGGTGGAGATGATCAATGAAATTCATCATTAGTGTATGTGGTAGTCTATATGTACATATGACTATGAATTATATTTCTAATTAAATATTATGTAATGAAGGAATATGAAAAATTATAATTCATGAGTAATAATATTCATATATTCAAAATATTAAATCTTAAATTATATCTTTTATACAAGTTTTACACACGTTTCCTTTCATTTTACTAATTGATTTCAATATTTTATTATTTTTTTAGCGAGGTTTCAAATTTTAACCCAAATAATTTTTATTTTATTTAAAAATATTATTCGTATTTCAGTAAAAATTGGGAAGATAAAATGAAATTTAATCCCAATATAATATATTTAAATTTAAAAATAATATAAATATAATATTTTAAAAAATAATTTACCATATAGAAAAAATCATTTGGTGAAATTTGTTTATTTCAACATTATTTTTTCTAAAACATATATAATCATAATTATCATTTGAAAAGATTTTAAAATAATGGTAATCATATGAATACATTCTTACGTATTCTAGATCTAAAATTTATGATATTATGTTTTTTTAAAATTACATTACATTAATTTAAAAATATATGGAAAATTTTCATTTACCTATTATCATTTTTGTTAACCATAATCATAATAATCATACATTGTTATATATATTAAAATCAAAATTAACTAAAAATATAATATTGGTTATGTAAAATATGATATATAAATATTTTGATTTATTTTATTCATTAAATAAATTGTATTTTTATAAGAAGAAAATACAAGTATTATTTTAAGTAATATTTATTATAAGATTCAAAAAAATTAAAACAAGATTTTATAAAATCATTAATTGTTTTATAAAGATTTATTTTAATTTATCATTAAATGGTTTTCATAAACAATGTTCGATTGTCAATAAATTCATACATTATTTGTGTTAATTTAATAATATTTATCATAATAAAAAACAATGTATTTTTATAATATTCACAAAAACAACTAATTTTAAAAATATTTTAAAATTTATCCTAAGCTATTTGTAAATTTAAGTTTTCATATACTAAATTCAATTTTTAAAACAAAATTTATAATTTTTCTAAACTATATTTTAAATGAAAATTTTATTTGTAAATAGAAAATATATTTATATTCAAAAAAATATCACATTAATGAAAAAATAGGATGTAAACAAATATATAAAATTATATTTTAGTCATATCTCAAAGAATTTAACAAAATAGAAATTATCTTATTATCCCAACGAACTATACAATTACAAAAAACTAATTAAACCCAACATTGATTAAAACTGACGTAGTGAAATATACAACTCCTAGGTCTAGTAATGTTAAACATTCATCAAATATCTTTATTTATTATACCATAGATTATCCAAACATTATTTTACACGATCTCATGAATAGGAATTTTATATCTCGGAAATCATCACAAAATCAAATACATTGATGATATATTGTCTTCAAATACTAGTTGAGTTAGGAATATTATTAACAAAAATTTAAAAATATAACCAAAATTAAACTTCAATACTCTATCGTATAATGAATTATTGTTTTCATCTAATCTACTTAACCCATCAAATAGAAACATATAAAAACATTGAGTATTAACTATAACTAAAGGAAAATATATTACCATGACATCATAATTTAGATATAAAGTATATGGGAAATTTTATCCTGGGGTAATAAATTATTATAAAAATAAAAAACTATATTAGTTATTTATTAGTGATGATATAATCCATATATGAAAAGATGAACAATCATATGCAAATACATCTTTATAAACCTTACATTAAAGAGTACTTACAATGAATTTTTAAAAATTAATTCAAATTATATTTTTATATGATATTTATGTATTTTTTTAATAAAAATAGGTATTCTCTGATATATAAAATCATATATATTACAAATATGGAAGTTCCACCCATTCTTAATAATTCACTGTTATGAAAACTATACTTAATGTTTTTTTATGAAACATATTCATGAATTTTTTCATTAATTATTTATGGATCTTAAATTTCATTGATCCCTATTGGAATAATTTTAAAAATACAATTTATACCAAAAAAAATTACTCAGGGATATAAAAAATGAAATTAACATGTTTGACATTGAATACATTAAAAATAATTCCTTAAAAATGAACATTGTTTTCAGACTAATAATTATATTACCGAAGAAAAAATGTTTGACACACAATGATTTAAATAAACAATTTAATATAAAAATTTAATTTTAATGTAATTTTCATGATGGATTCCTTGGAAAAAATACAAATCCATTAAGTCCTTTCTATAAGGTTTTACATTTTACCCATAAAGAGTATAAAATACAATCCAATACTCTTTATATAATTATATTACATTATATAATCAAGAAATTTATATAAATTTATTTGTAGGAATAGATAATGTATTTAGGTAACATGGGAAATAATTTTCTATATCACTCAAACAAATAGAATATCGAATTGAGTAATACATCGTAATAAACTATACATCCTAGTGCATTATATATCTATAACAGACCGACACATCACTGTTTTACGAAAAAACATCAGAACATGGTTCATAAAATGAAAAAATATAGATAATTTAAAAAGAATCTACTAATAATCATAAATAATTACAAAACCATACAATAATAACAAAACAACAATTTAATAATTATCATTCATAATTTAAAAATTGATTGTTCCTCCTAGAATAAAAAAATAATGATATTCAAATATAAAATCAACTTAGAACATATATTGATAATATCTAGACATTATGGATTTAGGGTTAATAATTTTGTAAATATGAAAATTAATAAAGGTATCCAAACATCAAATCCCAGTTCATGAGCTATGGAAAAATATCGACAACATGTTAAATAAATTGAATATTTATTTACTCTTTTTATCCCCAAATATTACATACATTATAACTCAAAATATTTATTATTAAAACCATTGAATGATAGTAAATTGATACATAAAATTTCCATTAATTTTTTTTTATTTCTATTTTTAAGTATCAACAAATAAATATTATAATTATCTTCATTAAAGAAATACATTTGGAAAATAGATCATTGAGTTTTTAAAATTTAAAGTTTTAATTAACATTTTCCCATACCTTGAGTAAGAAACATCATATATGATCCATATCATATTAAGTAATGAATTTATTCCCATTTTTAATTTTTTAATAATTATATTAGTATTTACTATTATCATTTTCATTATATTTGAAATTAAATAATCAATTATGTGTTTATAATATATATTCTTCATATTTTGATCAAATTTCCAAAATGATTAGTGTGTTTTGATTATTTTTAAATATATTTATATAAAACATTCCATGGAATAATAATACTATTAATAAAAATTATTATATTAAATATAAATTAAAATATTAATAAAATTATGATTGATGGATTTGATAAGGGAAGAACATTACTATCATTGAGTTGGTAGGACATTCATATGCATGATTTAGTCTTAAGTTTATTAACTATCATGACGAAATTGTAGAACCCATGGTTTCTGTTATGTAACATTTTATTTTTGATTTTATGTATATATCATATAATGCTGATCTTTTAGTGAGTTTGATGAATTTTTAATGAGTTTTTTGGAATTTTCTATAAGTTAATGGGTGGTGCATGGTTTTTAAAGACTATAAAACACTTTAATGAAAATCATGCATAGTGAGATATTGGAAATCAATAAGGTGGATGCGTGACACATAGTTTTTCCAAATACTTGGATTCCTAGTAGAAATTGTTACCTTTGAAAATTTTCATTGGTAATTTTGAGGTCTGGGGTTTAGCACAGTTGGATAATGATCTAGAGACCATGTGAGATGACTATCTGGGGGCTTCCTTAAGTTAGTGTCCAATGCATAGTTAGAACACAGATTTCATAAACGTGCAAAAAAATGTGGGTATTTAAAATCATGATCTTTAAAATGTTGTTCTATATCATCATATATTTTGACCACATATTTTTTCACCGATGTATGAATAACTCTTCATTGTTTTCTCTTAAATGTGTAGGAGGGTGCTTCCATTGATCCATATGCGATCTTTAGTCATCCTTTAGAAATTAGAAGTCCATTCTTCATGGTAGGTGATCATTATTGATATTTCTTGATGTTTATCTTAGATATGCTTCTCTCTATCTCTTGGTTTCATAGATATATAGATTATGTGGGTATTTCAATGATTTTGTTTTCCTAATATGATTTTATTTATACTTTTTGTTGACATGGTATGATATCTAAGGCGTGTTCAAGGAGATTTGAACCAGTTTGGTAATAATTTTTTTGTCTTCTATCATTTTTCCAAAAAATCTCGATGTATGTGGGTTCACTCATGTCTCCTCTATTTTATTACATGAAGTATTTGTTTCAAAGGGTTTCCCTTGATTGAAAATGATCATTTTTTCTATTAAAGTAATGTTAAATCACCTCCCATGTAATTTTTTTTGGAAATTGGGTATATTTTTGTGTTATGGGAAATTGTATTCATAACATTATTTTAAAATATTGATTTAAACTAATTATCAGAATTAATTCTTGTAAAATATTGATTTAAAAAATATTTTATCAAAATGGTTTTGAGATACCTAGGTTCGCATGTGTTTGGAATTATTTTGTGGTGTGTGTTCATATTCATTTTGATGGATAAGCGTGTGAAACAACCCAATAAAATTCATATGATAGAAAGTGGAATGATGTACCCCCATAAATGTGGCCCAACAACTGAGGCCTTTGTGGAAGGATAACTCACCACTCATGAGAATATATTTTCCATGGTTTTCCTACATGGTTGTGTATTGGTTTTGTGGAATGTAAGTGGTTATGTCAAAATAGATTGTTAAATGATTTAAAAAAAATTTGTTCTCATTCAGAGGAATTTTTTTGACAACGGAATTAGTTTTTATTTTCATATAATCTATTTTTTAAATAGTTTTATAAAAATGTTTATATCATGTTCTCTCCTAGTAGAATGTGTAGATATGTAATTAAGGAGATACTACTGAGTCTTAGTACTCACCCCTAAATTGGAACTATATTGATTTTTTATATGTCATTTAGCTGGACATGGTAAAAGGTAAATGATAAAAAGTATATAATAGTACATTATGATATGTTATCTATTTAGTGATGTTGGAGAAAGTATCTTAGGAATGTTGGATTCATATGGTTATCATGGGGTTTTTTTAGTTAGTATTCCAATTATTACATTGATATTACGGTCTTTAACTATGAGACATGATTTCTATATGAATATATGTAAGGGAATATTTGTAGCCTTTCACTGTTATCATGCATTATAAAATTTTTGTTTCATTATGGCTTATTTGGATAGTGGTTCTATTATTAAATGGAAAGACTACACCCAAGTATTGAATCCTTTCAATATTTATTTACCTTCTTTGGCATCTTAGGGATGTCACATAAGACCTAGTAATGTCTGACCTCCCTATTTATCCAATAAGAAGTGGTGGGATATTAAAAATTATATCAATTTCTCTTGGTCCAAAAAGTAACTTGATAAAATTGTTATAAGGTTGTTCCTTCCATTTTGGAATAGGTGGTCATCATAATTTTTGTCATACAATTGATAGTAATTAGGGTGTGTTCCTTGGGATGTGTTGGTAGAAAAGTATATGATTTCTTGGAAGTTAAATTTATAGAAAACAAATGGTTGCTAACATGTCTATATTTATCATCATGTTTCCAAGAGTTTGATAAATTTGTGTATTTTGGTCACTAATTGGATTTTGACATCTCATTGTTGTTGGTTTATCCATTTATAAGAGCATGGAATGAATTAAAGGAATTACTTCGCACTAGAATTGAATTTATCATTTTGAATAATTATTATGATCTTGTAAAAAGGAGATGATTTTCTGAAAATTCTAAATTTATTTAAAATTAATTATTTTGTAAAGAGAGTGGTTGATGTATTTTAAAAATGGTTGGATTTTCCAAAATAAAATTATAGATATTGAAAAATTTTGAATATGGAAATGGATGATTTTGGAAATAAATATTGTGAGACATAATGTGGTATAATTTTATATTTCTAACACTCTTGTTAATAGAGATTAAGACATAGAAATATTGTTTTTTATTAAAGAATGGCACTTGATATGCATCGTTGGAACTAAACAGATGAAGTCTCAAGGAATTTGGTTGTACCTGATCCACAAATAAACCAAAATATGGTTCAATGTTTTATAAAATCATTTCAAGATGTCAAAATAGTGAATCATATGATTGTTCCATGGAAAGTGGATCATTTATTATTGTTTTATAAGTATACACCAGCATTTTTTGGTGTAATTCTGAACTAGAAAGGGCATAGGTGTGGCTGAATATGATGAATTGTATATTTAATTTCTTCAGTAAACTAGTGGATTTAAAATTCTAACTGTTTATGTATATGATCACCGACCTTGAACATTGGTGTTTAGATCTAGTGGTATTAGAAAACAATATTGATGCATTATATGGATGGATTTTGATTAATTTTTCAATAAACTAATCTATTTGTACTATTTTAAGAATCATATAGTGGAATATGTTTTCATTTTTAAGAAGTATAAGCTATCTATCAACAACTATGTAGTTAATTTCATGAATTTATCCCATTTTTCACCCATGTATGTCGTTGGTGCAACCTTTAAGACACAAATCATTGAATTAGGGCTATGGTTATAGATTCACATAATGTTAGTTGTGATCTCTTTTTCTGAATATATAGATATGATTAATATAGTGCATTAGGATGAATGTGTAAACTCAGGATCTATGGGAAAAAAATTATGTTGATACCCACTAGAAATGGTGGGATCTCTCATTATAGGAGAAAAATTAAAAGGGGAACCCACATTAAAGGTGGGAGTTTGAATCAATATCATATGGCTAGATCAGTAAACATTCCTATAAGAACCAAGGGAAAAAAGAATGTATCCAATGTTTTTATCATCACCAAATAAACAGAGAGTGTATGAAGCATCCTAGATTATGTTAAATATTCATCCCGATGGGTCATCTTCAGCACTATTGTCTATGTTCTCTATATTTAGGTGCTCAAAACACTTCTGTAGTGTCGCAAACATCCTACACATTGATGCAATGAGGAATAAATAAAAAATATCCCCAACAGAATAGATCTATACATATTGATTAGAGGAATAACACGACTCCTCAAGAAGGTTTATCCCAACAAGAAAACAATGTACAATGTGTAGTTATGATGAAATTATTTGGAAATGAGCATGAAATTATATTTGATCAGGGGGACCCTCTATGGGGAGAGGTATATTTTTTTGGAATTCTACCCATATGATATTGTAGTTTTAGATTGGTGCATCACATTATTTTATTTCTTGTCATGCTATTTATTTATATAGTTTAAAATTTGAGATGATTCACTCTATGAAAAAACAGCAAACTCCACTCTGGGAAATAGAATGTTGAGCCTTTCTGTCTACAACATTTTCTAAATTTATTAATAGAAATCTGAAACAATGGAATTTACAAAAAATAGTAATGGAGTTATATTATTCAATACATTTTATATAATTCTTTAAAATTTTCACGTCTCGCATCAATTTTTATAGAATAATTGTTAGTTCTAGGGATGTGGATGGTGTTAATCATCTCTATAAAGGACAAAGGGGTGAAAACACATGTATAACAGGCTTTTTGTCACCCAGAGTTTTAATTTAATTTTACAAGTATGATTTTTTTCAAAGTCATCGATAGACGATATCGAGAATAACTATTCTGCAATAGTGTTGGGTCAGTTTCCAAAGGTGTTTCCCAAATCTATTAATTGGTTACCACAAGTTTTGGATGTTGATTTTATTTTTGATCTCCTCATAAAGACTAGACATATCACACATATGTCTTATCAAATAGAACCCATATAATTAATTGAACTGAATTTTCTATTGGAATAATTAGAATTCACGTGTCCCATTTAGCTTAACACGTATCCCTATGTAGCATAAGTCTTATTCATTAATATATGTCCTAGAACTCCAAGTCCATGTATGGATTATGATAAGAATAGCCATGTTATGACAATGAATAGGAATCCTCTTAAATTCATTGATGATATATTGGATCAATTAAATTGATATCTGTGGTTCTCTATAAATTAATTACACTCCAGAAATTTCAAATTGTTTATTAAAAAAGAATGATATTCCAAAAACAACATTCAGAAGCAGATGTGGCCATTATTATTGTGCGAAAATTCCATTCAATCTTATGAATGTACCCTAATTCATTATGGAATTTTTGAATCGAATATTTCAATGACATCTTGTTTTCTATTTCATGGTTTTTGTATATTACATTATTTTGTATTCAATGATAATGGATGATCATAAAAAACATAACGACATTATCTGAAATATTGAGAGTCTGTCGTTTGTTTTTCAAATTATAAAAGTGATGTTTTTTATACAATAATTACAATTTTATAGACTTGTGATTTCTAAAATAGGTGTCTCTGTTGATCTTGAAAAGATATAAGTTTTTATCTCTTGGCAAACTCCATATAACATCTTTTAGATATGGAGTTTTTGTGGCCTAATTTTTTATTATAGTGTCTTTGTGTATGAATTTTCATGGCTATATATGATAATGAAATCATAAAAAATGAATAATTTTCCTTTCCAATGGAGTTAGTAAATCCATTATTCTTTTAATGATCTAAAGGATCTCATTACATCTACACTGGACATGATTTATCTAGAATCTAAAAAAGGGTACATTGTGTATTGTTATGAGTTATATTCTGGGTTGGGGTTCTTTCTCATGAAAGTAGACCATGTTGTTTCTTATGGATCATGTACATTAAGGTTGAATGGGAAAAAATACCCAACACGTGAGATAGATTTAGATGTATTTGTTTATACTTTTAAGACATGTCATCATTATCTATATGGTGAGAAACATTATTTTTTTATGGACAATAAAAGCATGAATCAAATTTTCTCACAATGGTATTTTAATTTTAGGAAATGATGGTTGATGGATTATATCAAAATATTGGAATTTTAGATGATGTATATATAGGGTAAATTCAATTAGGTGGCTGATGCATCATGTAAAATGTCACATGCACAATAAAAATAGAATATTCACATTAGTGGTAGTTGATGTTGGTCATAGATGAGATGTATAAGGAATGTGATGACTGAGGTTATGCTATAGTTTTAATTCTAGTTTTTATTGGTCCTAATTTAGTAACGATGATAAAGGAATCATAGAAATATGAATTACAATGTCTTGTAGTGATGTCAAAACTCGATAGTGGGGAGACCATTGATGGATGGATGATGGATGACAATTTAGTTTTATTGTTTCAATATAAGTTGGTTGTACCTATGAGTTATCAATATAAACATCTTCTTGCATACAATAATTCAATATGGGATGTCAATATAGGGATATAAAAAACGTATAAGGTTTGAAGGATTAATTTTTTGTTCATTAGCATGAAAAGGAAGGTTTACTAGTTTGTTTCATTATGATTAATTTGGTAGAAAATTATGGCAGAATATCAATGACAAGATTGTATGTTACAATAATTAATTTTCCAAGTGTGTAAATGGGATTAAATTTTAATGGATTATGTTACAGGTTTCCCAAGAGTGGTTTAGAAATATTATGAAATGAGGATGATTGTGGAGAAATCACAACGTCTAACTATTTCATCCAAATTTGAGAAACCTGGACATTAGATGATATATCAAAAATATATATCTTAGTAGTGGTTAAGAGAAATGGAATACATGTATCAATCATGTCAGATAAATATCCAAGGTTTACATCCTATTTTTTTAAATATTATAGAAATTACTAACAACTCATATTAATATGAATTACATCGGTTCGCGAGTTGATAGTACACCATAAACAGGAAGATGTATTTGATTATAATTAAAAAGAAAAAATGGGTTTAAACTATGTTATCTCCGTAAAAAATAACATTTAATTATATTCATATTGTTATGTTTTTTATATGTCATGGATGAAGAATATTTTATAGGGGTGTATGAATAAAATTGGAAAAACATTCAGAATAATGATTTACCTTCTACTCATAAAATATCACTTATTCTACACATTAATTCCACTATTTTTGTTATTATTTCAAAACAATGACCAATATAATGGGTGTAGGGATTTCAGATAGTATTTTTAATGGATTTTCTTATTCAAATTGTTTATGTGTTGAAAAAATTGGAGATTTGGTGCCCTTCTGTATTTGTTAGGAGGTGCACCGATGGAATTACATAGTGTTTTAAACTAATAAAAATTATATTTCATGGAAAAATAGATTCAAAATGGAATATTTATATGATTTTATGAGTGTGGTTTGAAATCATCTAATCAATTATCATTCTGTCATTTTTATACTTTTATTTTCAATTAAATGTTCTTAAACAACATTAACCATTTTGTAAATTAGTGTGACAACATTATTTTATTAATCATTAAAGTTTATTATTGTTAATATAAGAGTAAAAAATTCAAATAAATGTACCATCGTCGATATATTCAACAATATCTAAATAATATGGAAGAATATTGGATTTATTATAATTTTAAATTAGTTAATAAAATACTATTTATTAGAGAATATCATTTTTTTTCATTTTTCACACTATTAATTTAATATGATTTGAAAAATAATAATAAAATGATTACAATTTAATATAAAACCATGGAATAATATAAATATATATTATAATTGAAAAAAATTGTAATAAAAATTTCATTTATATTATGATACATATTATAAATTGTTAATCAGTTTTTAAAATTTTTAACTAATTGAAAACATATTGTTTTGGTCTTGTGAAATTATTTAAGATAATTATATCATCCATATATATTTTTTTAAAATCATGAATAAAAAATATATTTTCATTAATATAAATATTCATAACATTGAATAGATAATCTAAATATTTTTTAAAAAATATTTTAGATATTGGAATAAAAATGTGAAATTTTTTAAATTATATAGAAAATAATATTTATAATTTTAATAATCCAAAAAAATTGAAACATGGTAAAAATTTTAGAAAGATGGGAAGAAATGGATATTTATAACTCATAAAATATATTTAATTGATGGGTTATTGAAATTTTATATAACTTGTCATTTTATATTTAACAATAATTATATCTTTTATCTTTACAACGATGCAGGAATGTTATTGTAGTTACATTTCAAAATGATGAATAATAAAACTATAATATTAAATAAATTTTGAACATGTAAATCGATATATGTAATCAATTTTCTATTATTCTGTTATAATTAAATGATTAAATTATAATATAAACAAAAAAAATTAATGTTTAAATTATTTCTAAAATGAATTTGAATCCTTAAAATGAAATTATACCAATATAATATATTAATATGATTTTTCATGTTATTATTTTTTTATATATAAATAAATAATAGTTAGGTTACCCTAAGATCATATTAAAAGAGAATATGTAATTTAAAATTTATTTATTTAATAAAAAATTGACTCTTTTATAAAAATCATTATTTTCCACAATTCTATAAAAAATTAGACTTATAAAAAATTCAAAAAATAATAATCACCATATAATTTTTACGTGATGAATTAATATTTAATATCCTTATTATAAATTTCAATTTATAAATATTCTAGAAATTAAATATAATATATTCTCATAATAATAAATTAAATAATTTCTTGAAAAATAAAAATCAGAAACCATTAAATGACATTAGTAAGAAATTAGTACTTATTTATTAAGAATTTATTAGTAAAATTTTATCATGTATGATATATATATACATATATATTAGTTAAATTAATATTATTTATACCTTCAAATAACAATATTATGTAATATCATCCACATATAGATAGTAATATTGTTATATTATATAGTATGTTGTTTATGGATCAGTTTTGCAGGTATAATATCTATAATGAATAGTATCATTTTAATATTTGTTGGGTTACATTATCACAATTAATAATTATCATCACAAAATAGTAAAATTAGAAATTTTTTTCAATTTTTTGGTAACACCCCATGATTTCATAGTACATTATTTCTTCAAAGTAATTCAATAATGTGCACTACAGGCAACACTGACTTCAATCGCATCTGGACTTACCAAACTAGCCGTTCAAAAGCGGTTATGAATACTATTAACTGAATTTTGAACTTTTTAAAATCCTTATAATTTTAGAATCCATATTATGAGTTCTTAGGAATAATGTAAGAACAAATTCATTTTTCAAGATAAAAGAAGTATTTTTCAAAAAATGCAATTTTACCGCCTTTTAATGGTGAACCCTATTTAAATTTAATATAAAACTTTTTTATATTCAATTTCACAAAATAAACTTTTTCTTTATAATGGAGACGTAATAATTTATTTTTAATAAATTTTTTGTGTTTTTCTGATAACTTTTATATTTTGGTTATTATTGAAAAACACTAAATTTTAACTGAAAACAACGTTTTTAATCAAATTAATTTATAGTGTTTAATTATAAATTTTATTGGTTATGAAGTATAGTTAGATTATATTTTTACCATTTAATCCAATTATGGACATTTTAAGTAATTTAACATTGAAATTGGATATAAAAATGAGTCAATCATTTGATAGTTATTATTTCTTAAGAATAATATTTTTGGTTTTGACAACGAGAAATAATTTTAAATTAATTAATTAAAATTAGAATTTTTTAAATTGGTAAAATAGAATTAATTTGTGAATTTGGAATATCAAAATTATCTTAGGGTGAATTTTTGGAATTTTCCTGAAAACATTCATTTTTTATGAATAGTAAAAAAACACTGAGTTATTTTTTAAAACATATTTTTTTTTTGTAAATAATAATTTATTTTATTTAAATTTATTTTATGTAAAAATAGATACATAATACCTATATAAGTTAAATATAATTCATTGGATTCATTTTATAATAAGTTTAGATATATAAAAATTTTATTAGACTTTTTACCGTCTTTTACCCACCTACGAGAAGAATTTTCAGATTTGCATAAAACATAATTTTACCATTTCTATAAGTTAAATTTAAAAAATTTGAGAGACACGGTTTACCTAAGTAAGTAAAATCTTTTTTAATAAGATGAAAATATTTTTTGATGAATAGTAACTTTTGACATTTATTTTCCACAGTTAAAGGTAAATAGGGTAATTTAGGGTAAAAATAATATTATAACAATACCCAATTATCTTTACACTTGTTCTAGCCTTATTGGATGAGTCATGTCCAACCATGGTAATCCTTGGGTCGATTTTGGGACCCCATGGAGCCATTTTTGAATGATAATGTCACTTTATTTTAATTAACAAAAACTAGAGGCAAAAATGACATAAACAAAAATCTTTTTGTAAATAAATTTTTACATGGGGTTATATAAGTAATAATTTCTACTATAAATATTCATAGTATATCTAAAAATATTTCATACATAATGGTATTTTATTTATAATTTTTAGACATTATATAATTTAATTTATTTCTGACATAATGATGGTGGAATAATTACTTTATTAATGAAATATTAAAATAATTAATATTATAAATAACCAAATAAATGTATTTTGAGAATTTTTATGAATTAAACTAGTTTTCATGATTAATATTACATTATAGTTTTGGTTAGATAATTTTATTTCTATGTAATAATGCAGTTATGAATTAATCAAAAAAAAATACCAAATACATTCCAAATTGACACAAAAGCGTTTTTTGATCAAATATTATATTATTAACTGATATTCTATTCCTAAAAAACTATGATTTGGAAAAAATACACATATAATGATATTTTTATCATTAATAAACCACATGGGGTTCTCTTTGATGTATATAGTAATTTTATATACCATATAATATAAAAATACAAAGATACATGGTAAATGTGAAACAATTTAACTAAAAGTTAAATCTAAAAGATAAAGTTAATATAGTCACCCAAACCTATCTAAACCATTAAGTTGAGTGGTTTTAGACCCATAACAACCTTATACATTAAATAATTTATTTCGGATCCATTAGAAACTGATTATGATTTTATTATAAAATAAAGGTTCCCCTCACACCTCTTATAAAAGGGAACTTCCCTTTATCTCTAATTAATACATTAAAAGCCATTTTTCTCGGCCAAACCCTACCCAAATATCCTCGCAATTTTCCTCCCTTTATCTTAGAGTCCTTCTTTTATTCAAAAAGCCATCCAATGGAGCCCTTTTGATGAAATCAAAAGGAAAACCAATAGTAGAGGTAATTATTTCATCACCTCTTTCATGTACTTTTCTTCTTCCACATCCTATTAATTTTTTATTTCCATTCTAAAATAATAACACCAGTATCATATATATCATGTTATGGTTTTATAAATATGATACAACAATATTAATTATTCTATCCATCCTATGAATGACATGTCACCAAACGTGCGTACGTATGGCTTACCATCTCCACGTCGTGGTGTAATTGTTATTCAATACATTATTATTTGTATGGGTATAATAATAAAGTTTAATTGATGTAAATAATAAATATAACATGATAATTATTCTGTATATATGATATAAAATCCAATTATATATTATTTTAATATAAAAAAAATGATATTATAGCTCGTGCGTACGTACGGATAATGATTTTGTATATATGATATAACATCCAATTATATAACATGATAATGATTCTGTATATATTATATAAAATCCAATTATATATTATTTTAAATTAAAAAAAATGATATTATCTTAGATTCCCTTTAAATTTCACTATGTTATTGATTACTAGTATTATAAGAATCCATATTTTAAAATTATTAGATTGACATGGTGGCTTAATAATACATGATTGTACTCCTTGGAAGGATTGTAGTAAATACTCCATATGCATTAATAGTTGTGGTAGATGAACATGTGATATTATTTATAGGAATTTTTTTAATTATTTTTACATTTTTCCCAATTAAAATTGTGTTCAGGTCGGTTCTTACCCATATATGTGTAAACTATTATCCAGCACCATAGAAAAGAGTAGGGTATTCACCCTTTGTATTCAACATGTGATCATTTAGGATGTTCTCTCCCATTATTTTTTGAAATCACCAAAGAAATGATCTCTTAATTTCTAAAATAACATTAAGTGTCTCCTCTAACTCGACATCTTGGAGTGATATGTTCACTCGGGCAGTAAACATAAAAATTTTCCCTCAAATGTTTTTATATTATATTTGAATAGTCAAAGTTTAACATCACTTATTGATTTGGGGAAGTAAAATAAGTTTTTTCACCTTTACTATTTGACTATGATTCTACTCCTATAGGGCGACCGACCATATATATTTTCTCCATATTGACTTGTTGTTACATAATCCGTGTTCTCTATTTTTATTGCATTTTTTTTTATCCAACTCTTCAGCAGACCAATATTCTCTTTTTATTTTGTATTTTCTTTAAAAGTTTCTATAATAACATGTTCATCTTTTTTACTTCCACCTATAGATCTTCAACTCTCTTCCCTTCTTTAGTAGTTTTTTTGGGATGTATTCTATTTTTTTTTGAAACTTCCTCTATCTTGTAAGTAGCATCAATTACATGATTATAGTTAATGTTTGGTGTAGAGTTCAATATATCGAGGTTCCACATTATAGAGGTAACTTTATAGCCAATTACCTTTAGTTATATGATTTCAGTGAGCTTACAAAACCAATAATACATATTAAATGAGGTCAGAACATATAAATTAATAAACTATTTGAAAATGTTATGATAATTATACTATCCTTGAAACTTACCCACAATGAATCCATATAATTTCCCATTATTTTTTACGATGAATGTATAGATTTCATAAGATATTGGTAAATAGATCAAAATTATGATAATCGTTTGATTCCATGTTGATTATCTATGAAATATATAAAACCCCATTCAAGTTAGTTATCACTTAAATGAAATAAATGATATTACACATGCATAAAGGCATAATAATGATATTGTATCATTGTAGTTTACACTATACTTTCCTTGTACCGCTTGTGTAATAGTGATTCTAATTTCATTCTAAGTTAGTATATTTACATAGTTACTAAGTAATTAGCTATGAGTCTTTTGGTTTGTAAGTATAGGATTCACTTATTAGTATTAGTATATCAATGAAGCCATATATTCTATGAATATACTCTTCAAAAAATTCTACCTTTTTTCCTCTAACGGTGAACTTGTTTTTTTGTACTAATATGAGGTGTCCTAAGGTGGTAAAGTATGAGGTGTCCTAAGGTAAAGGTGAATGAGTTTTTGGAATAAATGTATGAGGTCTCCTAATATGAAAGGGATCCTGAAATAGTGTAAATTGGTAGATCAAATCCATTAGGTATGAGGAGGAATATCACTCTAAGGAAGTAAGATTAATTTAAATTATGTGATAAAAATTTTAGAAGGTGAATAATGTGTGGTGTAATATGTAGATACTCTTGTGTGATTCACAAATATAATGACCAGTGTAGTCTCTGGTAACACCATGGGACATAGTATAAAGATCATATTGTGTTTCTCAATAGTGTAAAGGTACAGTGAGGACTCTGGTAACACATTGTCAGTTATTATAAAGATCCTTCTATGTGGAATAAAATTTTCAATGTAGTGTGAATATATATTATAAATCATAATTTATGAAAATATTTTACTGAATATTCCAGGTTGGGGTTTATAAAAAATATAAATAGGTTATTATTTATGTCAAATTTTTTAAATATTTTGTCTTTCTATCACTTATTATTCATACATATGTGTTGAGACTATGAGATATCATTGAGTAAATCATGAACATAAATATCCACAACAGTCTAATTTTAAAATTAATAATTAATAAAAATTGAACCATTTATTCACTATCCCCCCCGAGTGGTCAATCTATCCTTTTTCTCTACAAGTTGTACCAACGCAGGTTTACCTCTAAATAACTAATTGAGATTTTTTGATTTTTTTATTTCATGAAATGACTGAGCTAAATCACATGGAAAAAATAAAACATACTCTAAAGGAGATTATTCTTGCATTTTTTACCATGAATGTGAAGTTAATTAAGAAAAAAAATAGGTAAGGCATTTGAAGAATAATATTTTGGTCAATGGGGAGACACCTAAAACTAAAAGTAATCCAAATGGTAAAAAATGATATATTTATAAATAATATTATTCTTTTAATTAATCCTTATCAAGATATTATGATTATGTATCATTTTGTAATTTTCATTGTAAATTCAATAAAAATTAATACAAATCCCAAAAACATTATGAATTATATTTTTGGGGGTTTCAGTGGTCTTCAAGATGATTAATAAAGTCATAAAAAGTGGATAATTCTTTGGAAGAAAAATTAGGTAAAAATTTTGAGGAATGAAAAACTCGCACATAACTGTTTTAAGAAAAGGATGAAACATTATATCTTCTTAATGAATGATATTTTGAAGTAACATTAGAATTTAAGAGTAATGTTTGTGTGAAGGAATTATTTGTGATAGTTTATTTATATGATTCCATGAACATAATAAAATTACATAGTTTCAATATATTATAAATATGATCAATTATACATTATCACAATCATGGTAAAGGTGAATGATAATTATTTTCAAGAATAAATAAAAAATAATTTAAATAAAATAAAAAATCTAATGTTAGAATGGAAATATATGCTGAGAATAGTTGTGGAGTAGGTGTACCACCTCAAACATTATTGAGAAAAGACTCAAACATTATTGAGACATCTGCATTGTTTGAGGTATGACTGAGGTGTCCTAAGATAAAGTATGTGGTGGCCTGAGTATGGGAGTTCTAATTTCATTTCAACTGAGGATACATGTTATGATGTGGGCCCCACCTATCATTCATTAAAAATTTCATAAATCAATTTTCCAAACTCAAATTTTGAATATGGGGACACATAATATCATTTTCATACTTAATTTGATCACTCATTTATTTCAAACCCCTCAGTTGAGTATCTACCTATTCTAGAGGAACCTTGTGATTACTTTCAAGTCTTTAGCATCTCAAGGCAGGAACCTCAGGAGGTGGAGTACGTACCTGATCAAATCAAGAATCAAGTACACCTTCGGCATCTACTGGGCATGGAGCAAGGATACTATAATCTGCTGCCCAGACCACTAAAAGGTCAAGAATCATGGAAGCAAGATGAGGGTGTTGGCCATATGGGGTGGTTCAAACTACGAAAGTTGCATCTACCTTCAGATTGCGGGTAAGTAACTGTAACTCAGGTTGATCCAAAGACCTAAAATAAAGGCACTTCCTGGGAGGCAACCCAACCATTCTTTTCTCCCTTCTTTTTTTAATAAAAAAACGGTGTGTATTCTCCTTCACACACCATGTACCACCACTTCATCCATCCATAGTATATATAAGAACAAAATTACAACACTCGTCATGAATACCTTAAAACACGGTGTGTATGTTTCTTTTTATTGTGTATTTTAATAGAACTCTTTATTTAAGTAACAATTAATTAAGATAATAAATAGGGATGAGGCCTGTGCCGATGTCAAGGTCACTGGAATGTATCTGATCCATCACCAGTTCTAACCGCTCCACACATGCCTTTGGTACAAGAATAATTATTTTACATCCCGATTGTGGAAGGGATTTTTTACTATTTTACAAAAAATTCAATCCAAAAAGGAATTTTTTGGTAAAATAGAATTCATTTATGAATTTGGAATATCAAAATTATCTTAGGGGGATTTATTGGAATTTTACTGAAAACATTCATTTTTTATGAATAGTAAAAAACACTGAGTTATTTTTTAAAACAGACTTTTTTTGTAAATAATAATTTATTTTCTTTAAATTTATTTTATGTAAAAATAGATACATAATACCTATATAAGTTAAATATAATTCATTGGATTCATTTTATAATAAGTTTAGATATATAAAAATTTTATTATACTTTTTACCGTCTTTTACCCACCTACGAGAAAAATTTTCAGATTTGCATATAACATAATTTTACCATTTCTATAAGTTAAATTTAAAAAATTTTAGAGACAAGGTTTACCTCAGTAAGTAAAATTTTCTTCAATAAGATGAACATATTTTTTGATGAATAGTAACTTTTGACATTTATTTTCCACAGTTAAAGGTAAATAGGCTAATTTAGGGTAAAAATAATATTATAACAATACCCAATTATCTTTACACTTTTTCTAGCCTTATTGGATGATTCATGGCCAAACATGGTAATCCTTGGGTCGATTTTGGGACCCCATGGAGCTATTTTTGAATGATAATGTCACTTTATTTTAATTAAAAAAAACTAGAGGCAAAAATGACATAAACAAAAATCTTTTTGTAAATAAATTTTTACATGGGGTTATATAAGTAATAATTTCGACTATAAATATGCATAGTATATCTAAAAATATTTCCTACATAATGGTATTTTATTTATAATTTTTAGACATTATATAATTTAATTTATTTCTGACATAATAATGGTGGAATAATTAATTTATTAATGAAATATTAAAATAATTAATATTATAAATAACCAAATAAATGTATTTTGAGAATTTTTATGAATTAAACTAATTTTCATGATTAATATGACATTATAGTGTTGGTTAGATAATTTTATTTCTATGTAATAATGCAGTTATGAATTAATCAAAAATAAAATACCAAATATATTCCAAATTGACACAAAAGCGTTTTTTGATCAAATATTATATTATTAACTGATATTCTATTCCTAAAAAGCTATGATTTGGACAAAATACATATATAATGATATTTTTATCATTAATAAACCACATGGGGTTCTCTTTGATGTATATAGTAATTTTATTTACCATATAATATAAAAATACAAAGATACATGGTAAATGTGAAACAATTAAAATAAAAGTTAAATCTAAAAGATAAAGTTAATATAGTCACCCAAACCTATCCAAACTATTCAGTTTAGTGGTTTTAGACCCATACCAACCTTATACATTAAATAATTTATTTTGGATCCATTAGAAACTGATTATGATTTTATTATAAAATAATATTTCTTACTTTTCCTAAGGTGCCCCTCACACCTCTTATAAAAGGGAACTTCCCTTTATCTCTAATTAATATATTAAAAGCCATTTTTCTCGTCCAAACCCTACCCAAATATCCTCAAAATTTTCCTCCCTTTATCTTAGAGTCCTTCTTTTAGTCAAAAAGCCATCCTATGGAGCCCTTTTGATGAAATCAAAAGGAAAACCAATAGTAGAGGTAATTATTTCATCACCTCTTTCATGTACTTTTCTTCTTCCACATCCTATTAATTTTTTATTTCCATTCTAAAATAATAACTCCAGTATCATATATATCATGTGATGGTTTTATAAATATGATACAACAATATTAATTATTCTATCCATCCTATGAATGACATGTCACCAAACGTGCGTACGTATGGATTACCATCTCCACGTCGTGGTGTAATTGTTATTCAATACATTATTATTTGTATGGGTATAATAATAAAGTTTAATTGATGTAAATAGTAAATATAACATGATAATGATTCTGTATATATGATATAAAATCCAATTATATATTATTTTAATATCAAAAAAATGATATTATCGCTCGTGCGTACGTACGGATTACCGTCTCCTCGAACGGGATGAGATTCATTCCCCATCATATCCATTCAAGAAAAAATTTCATTAGATGATTAAAAATAATTTATAAAAACTTAATATAATTATGAATATAAATAAGATACATCTTATACATGACAAACAGTAATTACATAACAAATAATATAAGGGAAAACGAATCTGTTAACACCCGAAACATTGATAAAAATAAGATATTATTAACAATGCAATGTGAAAATGTAATATATGATATCATATTAATGTATATGATTAATTTATAATTTAATAAAAATTATTTCACCATTATATAGGAGGTTAACCTACCCTCGACCAATGAAAAAGTACAAGTGAACGGTTAATTTCACAATCTCTTTATTATCCGATGATGTTTTTACATAAGGATCTACTAGGACATCTTTATCATCCACGTCTATGATTCATAAAAATGTCCTTAATTTTTTTTACTATTTACTTGAAAATGGGTTAAATTAATTTATACCCTTATTTTATCTTATATGATTTGAATGTAATCTTTCAGCCGTTTTCCAAACGAGTTATATTACAACCTTTTCGAAAAATGTAAGGTAAGAATGCCTTTTTCATCATATACAACAGGTGCAGTTATTCTCCACCATTATAACCTCATCAAATATTCCCTTACAAGATTATAAAAATATTTTCAAAATAAATGTTTTCATTTATAATTATGTAGTGTAAAATGATTTCAAAAAAACAAAGATATATTTCTCTCAAATAGTTTTGATTTCATCTATGTCAACATCCTTTGATGTATTTTATACTTGTTTGAAGTAGATTCATTCTAATACAAATCTTCCACATTGTATTGTTGGTTTTGTGATATGTTTGACTGTGGATGTGATATTTTTATACGATTTTTGCTTTATGGTTAAAGCATTGACATTTAATATGCTAGTTTTAATAATAATGATTATTTTATATTTCAACCGTTTCATATAAAGAAATTTTTGGACTTATTAAGTAACTTTTGGATCTCGCTATAGCCCCGTGATTCATTTTTAGGTCTGATTAGGCAACTAGATGTGGAATTGGATGAGGCCTTTCCAAATTTAATGTATGGTTGTGGATGAGTCCTTAATCATTTTTATATGACTAGGCCAAGCCCTTGACAAATTTTTTTTAAATGTCCGGCATTATACATTCCCTCATTATGAAAATAATATTAATTGTTCATGTAGTCATTAGACTAATAGAATACCCATGATTATGTTTTATTATTGGTTTTTTTACTAGCTCATATTCCTGTCATAAAAGTGTTCGTGGTTATTACTAGTAAAGTCTTGTGTTTTCAATTGTTCACAATACTTAATATTTTTGTTATCTTCTGCTATATTTCTTAACCTTACTGAGTGTTTGAGGTCACCCCTTTCATATGTTTAATTTTACCAGGATATAAAAAATTTAGTTATGAGTGAATTTTAGGCATAATCTAAGAGGGATGGATGTTTCTACTGGAATAAATTTGTGCTGTATTTCATATCTTGTTCTAAAGTTGAACTTATGTATGAATCATGTTTCCAATAATACAAAAATGATCATTCTTTTGAGACAAGATTTCTTTGTGATCATGAAAATTTATTAAAATAATGCACCAACTCTTGGTAACTAGGGTCGGGGTGTTACAGTTGGTATCTGATTAAATTTAGTACAATCCTTGGAAACTAGATTTAGATAAACTATGATTAGAAAACATTACCCTCAGATAGAATTTGAGGATTAGAGTAGAAAAACATCCTATAATTTTGGTACTGTATAGATTTTGTGTGTTTTCTAAAAAAAATACATCCCTGTCTAGATACGATCAGGTATAGGCGTCTCTGGAACAGATTTACCTAGTGGTAAACCTAAAAACATCATTTTGAGCTAGACTTGAACGGGAACAGGTGCATGGAAATGGGCCTTGCTGCACTCTTGGTTACGACACTCCTAGGGGATATGATTTGGATTATTCTAATTTTTAGAAATAATTATGAAGGATTAATGATAATATACCTCCTAAAAGAAAATATTTTTATGATTATGGATTATATCCATAAAATGTTCAATTTTCACTAGGTATTTTACATATTTGGATTTTTTTCATTGTAATAAATAAACTAACCCAGTGTATGCCATTGTGTAGAAATATATCCCAGTTTAAGGATTGTGAACTCCAGCAATACGTTTGATCCAAAGAGTAAGAAGGATCATATCATTCATGGTATTAATCCAACATTTAGAAGGGAAATAGTCTCCCATGTATTCTCAACATATGAAGAAATATTATCATGTTTTAATAAGTTAAGTAATGAATTCTATCTATCCTATGGCTTTGAAGGTAAGTAAGAGAATAAAAGGATGGAAGAGAGAATGTAGGATAAATGGAAGAGGGAAAAGAAGGATTTTCCCATATATGGTAAATGTGGAAAGAATCACCTTGGTAAATTCTTGAATGTAATGGCAGTTTGTTATATGTGTGGAGAAAAAATACCACAAGTATGTTATTTCAATGGTAAGAAATAGTTTCAAATGTGCATTGCATCATCTACAAGGAGTTGGGAAACTATGTGAATCAATGTCCAAATCATCAGAGTATAACCCAAATGCTGATATTGAATAATAATAATCTTATGATACTACTGAAGATGAAGAGTAATTATTGGATTTCTTACATTTTAATTAAAGTATTGTGTCACCTGAGAATCTTATTAATGATGTACAGTTATAATAAAAATAATGTATATAAGGATTGTACTGCAGTACTACTTCATTAAGAACTTGAGATTGTGTGGAACTGAAAAAAGTGACTCAATAACTAGTTAAATTTTTGGAAAATACATTTCTGAGGGAAATGTAATATTTAATATGGTCCTGATAATGAGGTAGTTATTTTTGAAAAATATGTGGTTGATTAGGACAAATTATATTGGATATTATTGACATCATTGGAACTGATTAATATTTTGTTTATTTCATCATTGTTGGAATATTCAATATTTTTGGATATAATGAATATATCTAGTATTATATAAAGGATAAGGGAGAATTAATGTAATCAATAAGGCTTTATGGTAATTCAGGGTGTTACCATGTTTTAAAATAATATATTATGAAGGTGTTCACATTTTATTACAAGGCATAAAGGATCTTCATTTTGTTTTACGTTCTTATAAATTTTGGAATGTGACATTGGATATAAGTACTATGGATATGTATAAATTTTGGAATGGATTAAGTTTTAAATTGTATACTATTGTTATGTTTATATTTTGAATTTTATAAAAAGGAAAACACACATACCATGTGACAACATATCGCGTCAGACAAAGCTGCGAGAATCGATCCCACAACCGTAGTGCGATTTGTATTTATCTCCTACCAATAGACTACGTGAGTCTCTAGACTATATAATATATATTTTTTAAAGGGTTTGATAGGGGAATTATAAATTCATTTTTTGGAACCCAATAAAAATAGGATTAATTTTTTTTAAGTTATATTATCTTTTAGAGTGAAAGATTAGTTTTTGGTAGAAATTAGATAATGGATGGAACTATACTTGTCATGTATATATTTCCGCTTATTATATGAGGAAAATAATTATTAAACCTTAGGTAAGTGATATTAAAACAGAAAATGTGCTATCCTAGTACCTTATATTTTGTGGAAACGTTGATATTTCAAATCATCATACATTGATGGCTTGGAGGCCCTCAATTCAACAATTTTTTGTGACTGATGACCTCAATCTCTCCATATAAATGATTAAATTTTTCCTCCTTTTATTGTCTCTAATTTACACCAATGTTCTCTTAATCTATATTGTAATTTTATGGTGACTTTTTTATTCTCCTCTTCCTACTATTAAGACTAAATTTTATTAACCAAATTTCTGATGTGGATTTTCCCACATAGTTATTTTCTATTTTCAACCAATTATTTTCTAAGAACAATTTCAAATTTTGAGGATGAAATTTATTGAAGTAGGGAATAATATAACACCCCAATGTTTCACAATACGTTATTTATTCAAAATAATCCAATAACGTGCTCTACACGCAACACTAAGTTCAAGCACACCACGACTTATAAAACTAGTCGTTCAAAAGTGATTATGTGTAGTATTAACTAAATTTTAAACTTTATATATTTTTTATAATTTTAGATTCCATATTATGAGGTTTTTTAGAAATAATGTAAGAACAAATTCATTTTTACAGACAAAAGATTAATTTTTATAAAATGCAATTTTACCGCCTTTTAATTGAGAACCCGTTTCAAATACAATATTTGAAAATTTTATATATTCAATTTGACAAATTAAACTTATTCTAATGAATCGGGACATAAGAATTAAGTTTCAATAAATTTTCGGTGTTTTTCTGATAACATTCATATTTTGGTAAATAGTGAAAATACTATATTTTAACATAAAACAACTTTTTTAATCAAAATAATTTATAGTGTTGAATTATATATTTTTATGTTTTGGAAGTATAATTAGATCATATTTTTACCATTTAATCCAATTATGGTCATTGTATGTAATTTCAAATTGAAATTCGATATAAACAAGAGTCAATCTTTTGATAGTTATTATTTCTTAAAAATAAAGTTTTAGGTATTGACAATGAGAATTAATATTAAATTCATTAACGAAAATTATATGTTTCTAAATTGGTAAAATATAATTCATTATTGTATTAATAATATCTAATAAAATTTAGGGTGATGTTTTGGTATTTTTCTGAAAACATTCAATTTTTGATGAATAGTGAAAAACACTGAGTTATTGTTTAAAACTGACTTTTTATTTAAATAATAATTTATTTTATTTAAATTTATTTTAAGTCAAAATAGATAAATAATACTTATTTTAGTTCAATATAATTCATTGTTTTCATTTTATAATAGGTATAGATATACATAAAATTTATTGAACTTTTTGCAGTCTTTTACCCACATTCTAGGAGAATTTGCAAATTTGCAAAAAAACATAATTTTATCATTTCTGTAAGTTGAATTAAAATAATCTGAAAGACATGTTTAACATTAGTAATTAAAATTTTGTTCAATAAGATTAAAATAATTTTTGGTGATTAGTAACTTTGGACTTTTATTTACCGTGGTTAATGATAAAAAGGGTAATTCAAGGTAAAAATAATATTATAATAATACAAAATAAACATTACACTTGTCTTAACCTTATTGAATGATTCATGGCCGACCATGGGAATCCTTTGGTCGATTTTGGGAACCCATGGATCCATTTATGAATGATAATGACATTTTATTTTACTTAACTTAAAGTAATGGAAAAAATAGCATAAAAATATCTTTTATTAAATCCATTTTTACATGGGTTTATATAAGTAATATTTTAGACTATAAGTATTTTTTGGAAAGATAAAAGGATTTCCTAAATAATGGTATTTTATTTATAATTTTTTTACATTATATAATTTAATTTATTATTAACACAATGATGATGTAGAAATCACCTTATTAATGATATATTAAAATAAATGATATTATAAATACACAAATAAAAGTAATTTAGATTTTTTATGAATTCCTGTAATTTTATAGTTTAATATGACAAGTTAGGTTTTTTTGGATAATTTTTCTTCAATGTAATAATGTTATTATAAATTTATAAAAAACAAAATACCAAATAGTGTCAAAATTGACTTAAAAGTGTTTTTAAAACAAATATTATATTATTAATTGATAGTATACTACTAAAAATATAAGGTTCGGTTAAAAGACTTATATAATTATATTCTTATCATTAATAAACATCTTGGGGTTCACTTGTATGTATATAGTATGTTTATTAACTATATAATATAAAAATACAAAGAGACATGGTTAATGTAAAACTATTTATCTAATAGTTACATCTAAAAGATAATGTTAATATAGTGACCCAAACCTATTTAAAACCTATTGGTTTAGTGGTTTTCGATCCATCACCACATTATACATTAAATAATTTATTTTTGAGACATTAGAGTCCGAAAATTATTTTATTATAAAATAATATTTCTAGCTTTTCCTAAGGTGCCCTCGCCCCTCTTATAAAAGGGCACTTCTCTTTCTCTCTAATTAACACATTAAAATCAATTTTGATAGGCCAAAACATGACCAAATATCCTCATAACTATCCTAACTTCATCCTAATGGCCTTAAATTAGTCATAAAGGAAACCTATGGGTCCTTTTTGATCAAATAAAAATAAAGAACACGAAAAAGATATTCATATTTCATAACCTCTTTCAAGTTCATTTCTTCTTCCACATCCTCTTTCATTGTTATTTCCATTATAAAAAATAACTCCATTATATTATATATAATTTTATGTTATTATAAATAATTTACAGCCATATTTATTATTATATCCATAATTTTAATGACCTGTCAACATACATTCATACGTACGACCTACCGTCTCCACGTCGTGGTGTAATTGTTATTCAATACATCATTATATGTATGGGTATTATAATGATGTGTAATTTATTTAAATAATAAATATAACATAATAATTATTCTTTATATATGATATACCATCCAATTATATATTTTTTTAATATCAAAAGAATTATATTTTCGCTCGTGCGTATGTACGGATTACCGTCTCCATGAACGCGATGAGATTCATTCCCATTCGTATCCATTCAAGATTAATTTTCATTAGATGATTAAAAATAATGTTTCAAGACTTCATATCAATCTTAATTTGAATAATCTACATCCTATGCATAACTAAAATTAATTACATAACAAATAATATTAAGGAAAATGAATCTGTTAACACACGAAATGACAGGAATACTAAGATATTATTAACAAAGCAATGTTAAAAGATCATATATGATATAATATTAATGTATATTATTATTGACTAATTTAATAACAATTTTTTCACCATTATAAAGAGATATAACCTACCCTATACCAAGTAAAAGTACAGGTTAAGGGTTAATTTCACAATCTCTTTATTATCCGAGGATGTTTTTATGTATGTATCTACTGGGACCTCTTAATCATTCACATCCATGTTTCTTATAAATGTATTTGAAAACAATTTACTATTTACTAGAAAATGTGTTAAAGTCATTTATACCCTTATTTGGACTATTTTTTTTGGTATATAAACTTTCAGTCGCTTTCCAAACAAGGCACTTTATAACATGTTCGATAAAAGTAAGGTAATAACTCCTTTTTTTAACTTATATTGGTGGTGAAATTTTTCTATGCAGTTATTACATTGTCAATGAATCCCTTACAAGATTATAAGAATATTTTCAAAATAAATGTTTTCTATTATATTTATGTATCATTAAATTATTTCAATAAAATAAACATATATTTCTCTCAAATAGTTTTTATTTATTCTATGTCAACATCCTTTGATGGATTATATACTTGTTGGAAGTAGATTAATTATGATACAAACATCAATATTTTATTGAAGGTTTTGGGATATTCTTGTTGGAAATAGATTAATTATGATACAAATCATCTAGTTTTAATAAGAATATTTGTGTTATATTTCATCCTTTTCATATGAGGAATGTATTGGACATAGTATGTGATGGGTGGAGCCCTATATATCCCCTAGATGCATCGGTAGGTCTCATGAGACAACTAGACCTGGAATAGGCTGAGGCCTTTCCCAATTTGATGTATGGTTTTGGACGAGGCCTTAATCATTTTTAGACGTCTTGGCCAAGGCCTGGAAAAAATGTTTCATAATGTCCGGAATTTACATTCCGTCATTATGAAAATAATATTGATGGTTCATGTGGTCATTCGACTAGTATATTACCCATGATTATGTTATAATATGGAAATTTTTATTAAGCTCATATTCCATCAATAAAATTGTTTATGTTTATTATTGGTAAAGGCATGTGTTTTCAATTATACACCATGATTAATATTTATGATATCTTGTATTATATTACTTACCGTTACTGAGTGTTTGAGCTCACCCCTTTCTTATGTTTTATTTTCTCGGGATATGAAGAATTTTTTTATGAGTGACTTGTAGGCATAATCTATGAGGCTTGGATGTTTATAAAAGAATAAATTCGTGTTGTTTTTATTTTCATATTGTAAATTTGAACTTATGTATGAATCTTGTTTCCAATAATATAAACTGATCGGTCCTTCAAGACATGATTTCCATGTGATCATGCCAATGTATTAACATAATGCACCGAGTCTGGGTAACTAGGGTCGGGGCGTTACATGATTGACATTTCAATATTCTGTTACTGAAAACCCAAATTGAAAAAATAGTTATTAATTATTATTCTTTAAAAAGGGAAATATAAATTTGAATGTCAGATTTAATAATAATAATGGGGTAACATGCAAAAATTAAATTATTGGCAATTATAACAATTTTGAAGGAGAAAAAATTTAATATAAAAATAGTTATGAATAGTAACACAGAACATTGATCAAATGGTTATTAATGATCAATAATGTTTAATGAAGTGAAAATTGTAAATCCTAGTTTTTGTAAAAATACTATCTAATCCATATAAATGAAGGTATAATGATTAATTTCTTCCAAGAATAAATTCCGATACATTATTAATTAGATTAATATATAAACTAATTACATAAGTATGTGTATAATATTGATATGTATAATTTATTACATTATTTATTTTTAATGAATAATGTAGAGTTTTCTCCAAAAAAATAATTATTCTATATGTATTTTTCAATAAATAATCTTTAAAACCATTTTCAAATAAATAATATTATTCTATAAAATGAAAAAATATTTTATCATAACTATATTAAAAAATTAACTAAAAAAATAATTTTTAGAAAAAATTAATGTAGTTCCAAATATGAATAAAAAAATATATGATTTCCGCAGACATTAATCTCAAATCCACAACAATAACACAAAAGTTCAACATAGATCACTCGAGAAAACAAATACCTCAAAATTTATCATAATATTATTGATGAAGTTCAAAAATCCTATTCATATGGAACTCATCGCATATTCTTATGATGTTAAATAGAATTTAACTCTTATAATATTAGTAACTCGTTATTTCAAATTAAAATAATGTGTATTCCATAATCATATAATCTCTAATATACTATAATCATTACATAAATGGATTAAAATTACAAAAATTACCTACATATATTATATAATGACATAAGTAAAATATAATTTACTTAATGAAATAAAATATCATTTTATAATGATATATATATTTCTATTAATTATAAAATATTCCCATAAATACATTAATTATTGTGAAATAATATTAATATAGTAATTAGTCATAACCTCTTCAATCTCATGGTTTCCTATATGATAAATGTATGTTCCCAGAATTATAGTATAGAATAATTATCTCAGAATCAAAAAAAAATATAATCCCTAATAGATATAAATATTATTAAAAGTTTGTCGATAAAAATTTTATTGCATTTTATGAAGGACATTGACACACCCTATGAGGGGAGGCTGAATTAGGGTGTCAATGTTTTCTGTTAAATAAATGGATCATGTTCACATGTTGGTAGAAACATGTTAATCATGTTTGATAAGATTTTTTTGAAAAAATAAACATGTGAAATGTGAATACACAAAAAATTTACTTTGTTCATCACTAAGGAATTATTCCAAGCGGCATACGCAGATAGGTTGTTGGTCGTACCAATGTTCAGAAATCATCACTATTAGTGGATTGAATAAGTTTCGCACAATCACTCTGTTCCAATCACACTACTGTTACATAGTTTAATGTATACCAGACTATATCCCTCAGATCACATCCCATGATCCCCCCTTTCTTAATACATTTGTATGAATCATATATTATTTTCTTACTAGAAGGTTTCTTTAATGGGTTGCTATTAAATCACGCATCCAAAACTATAGATAGATTATGTGTTGATGAAATATTTTCCCACATAGATGTAACCTAATTTTCTTTATAATATTTATTTCTAAACAATACAACAATGAACTGGCCTTTTTCCTCTACAAAATTTAGTTCTCCACATGCAACCTTTTAAAACAGTGACTACATACCACCTTCTCAAATCGCATTCGTGTACATCCTTATCTTCAACACTCAGGTACCTATCCTTCACTGCCATCCATAATATCCTTCAAATTCTATCATTCTCATTATGTCTTCCATTGAATACTTCCATACTCTTTTTAGAACATAAATATCCCCACGTACATCATGGGGGCCACAGACAGTGTTCTTCTTCTATGTGCATACTCACTTATTTAGACCTTTCATCCCTATTTAAACAATTGAAAACCCATTGGAAATTTTTTTTACTTGATAACCACTTTCGAACATAGAATAATATTCAGAGTGATGAATTACACTAATGCAATTTTCTCATGAACTCTTAATAATGGGATTAGAGATTCTTATAGGATAATTTATTTGTATAATATACTAATTTGAGAATTACCATTTCTTCGGTACCACAACGTCTTCACTGAGTACCATGTATCTCCTACAAAAAATATACACTATGTGGTTTACGTACCACAATTCTCCCTATGCGGGAACAGAATTCATTACTTCATTTACCCAAATTACACTCTACAATGCTTCTCAAAACTCTTCGTCATTTTCACGAATCAAAAAATCATCATGTGAATCATTTTCCTTCTAGTAACTGCATGTCATCCCAAAAACTTCCTTCAATCCATGAATCATTCTTCTTACGTAGTTTGGGTACCATCCACATTACGTTGTTTATTGTTTTCCATTATTTGAACCATATATTATTATCCAAGAACAATTTATATACCATTGTTAGTAGTCCACCATTACATTTTCTAAACTATTCCACTTTCAAAAAAATACTGATTCTGAGCCCCAAAAATTAGAAACATGCATGGAAATTGTGCCAACATTTTTACTACATTCAGCCTTAATCAGAAGAATAAATTCATTGAAAACTACTTGATCAACCTGATTTCTATTGACAACAATAACAAACCGTACTCCATATATAGAAAATAATATTCTTGGATCCAAACAATGATTTTTTGAATTTATTATTATTGTCTCAAATATTTTCCATGCATGTAACTCATCATTATACCTTATTATATCAATATTTAATTCCACTATTCGCCATTATCCTTCTACAAGAAAAACATTTCATATATTATTTTTTTCTTTTTGAATAAAGATAAATTTAATTTCTTAATTCTCCACCAATGCTAAAGAACGTAAAAACCAAATTTTTTATTTATTATGCATAATGAAAACTCTCCATGACTTCTATCATCTCAATATGAAAACAATACATTATAAAATAGATTAAAATAGTTAAAAACAAGGGAGAGGGGGTGTTCTTAAATTTCTCATGCATGTGGAGTTGTCTGAAACCTAAGTTTCAACTGATGCTTCTCGAACACGGGTTCAGAATATGGCTTGGTAAGTATGTCAGAAACATGATCATTAGTTCCATCATGATCCATCTTAATCAAGCATTATTACACATTTTCCTTGAAAAAGTGATATAATTGATTTGAATGAGTTTCTTACTAGAATTATGAACATGATTATTCATTATATCAATTGAACTCTTTATTACATAGTGAATCGGCATTGGATATTTCACCTCAATACCAATATTAATTAGTTATTGATTGATCAAAAGTAGTTCAGTACGAGCCTTTTTAGAAGAGATATATTCATCATCATTAGAATTTTGAGATTTAATTTCATATTTCTTTCTCAATCATCCCAACGAATTCATTCCAAAAAAAATTCTTCACCACTTTCAAAAAATTTGTCAGCGACATCTTTTACCTAGTCCTTATTAGAAAATAATTATATTTTACAATCTCTTCCATTGGAAAGGTATAACCCTTAATTGTGAGAGCCTCAAATGTTCCTCCTAATTCCATTCACAACTACCATATGTTCTTATTTTGGATTAAATTGAATGTTTTATAAAATGAATATTTCAAAGACAAAAAATCATTTGGTCATATTCAAGTACAATAAGATTCAATTTATTCTCATGTACATTGTGAGATCTAAATATGTCCCATTATCCTAGTTTCATTGTTTTCCCATCCATAATTGGAGTTGACATTTATTTGGAATCATGGATAGTTAATTCATTCATTTAATCACTTGAATAATTTTTCATATAAATGAATGTTTAGTCTTTCCTCTTTATCCATTGTAGCCCTAAAATGTTTGTGAGTTCAGTGATCAATGAATGTTAATATTATTTTTTTATGCTTTTGGTAAATTCATCCACTAATTCCTACAATATTTCTTCAAATATAATATCATCTAATTACAGTAGAACCTCAAACAGATCTTTATAATAATTCAATACAAAAATATTTTTATCCCCTTATCCTTTTTAAAATTGGAGATTCTTTATATGATAATTTATCTGAGAGTATCGTGCATGTGGTTCCTATTTGATACCATATAAAGTATTCTCTAATATTAAAATAATAATTTCATCATTACAAAGAATAAATACCATAGGTTGTTCAATATAGAATTCATAATCATGAAAACCATTTAAGAAAGCATTAATAACATAAATTTGATACAATTTGTATCATATTTGAAATTCCATAGAATGAAATTGGCATGTTGACTCTAATCTAGCCACCATGACAAATGATTCTTCATCATTATCCCATTCAATATATGAACAACCATTTCACACCATCCATGACATATTTCTACTCTCATTTCCTTTCTGGAAAAATTTATTTCATAAAATACACTATTTAAAAATTACATTGTGGTATTTTAGTCAGTTAACTAGATCTCATGTTTGGTTCTTATTGATCTGATAACATTTATTACTCATATCCTTAACCAAAGATTCATCCTATACATATTCATAAAATGAGGATGGTTCCAAAATTTAATGGAATAAATATTGTGAAATATTACTCATTGTCCTTGTCTATGTGGGGTATATTCAAACCCTAATGATGATGTAATATTCAAATTCCACTATTTTATTTCTATAATGAGGTGATAAATTGTATTCTTCAGCCATGGATTCATCTTATGAATCTTTTTATGATTAAATTCCATAATGTGACTCCTAGATATTTTTCATAGCTTCCTCAAATACAATAATTTGGATATGATCCATGTAAGTAATTTTCATAATCTCCAATAACATCAGAAAAAAAATTTATTGATGCATTTTTTGTTTTGTATTCAATGATATTCACATACATTCCATACATAATTTTTATGAATATGAATATTGAAAATTTTGTTGGCTTTTCTACTCATTTAATATTCGAGGAATATTCCTTCTTCTACTGCATCACCATATATGCCCTGATTTATTTATTTCATTCTGATAATGAATTTACTTAATAAAACTTAAAAATATATCAAATATTTATTCCTTATATTTCATAAATCATACAGTTATTTGTTTTCCCCATATAAATCCATGTTTTGTTTTGGATATAAATAGTGGATTAAATAACATCTTTCTTGAAATGAAAAATGATACAACCCTTGATCAGAATATTTCATGAAATACTATTCACTAGTCGATTCTAGGGCCCATCAATTACATTTCTATATTGAGTAATCTCAATATCCAACTCATGATGTATTCTAATATCCTCCAGGTAATTTTTAGACTCAATTTATGTGTATTATCTTCAGTTTTTTACTATAGAAACTGATTGTCTATCATATGTCATTTTCAGAAATTCGATGATATATTTTCATGCAATCATGCACAATCATTTTTTATTTACCCAACAGAAGATGTTATACTATAATCATCAGTGAAAAGGGAAAAATACATGTATCCATAATATATAACATTATATATAGGACCACATTCATCTATATGAATGGAATCAATTATATTCCATGTTCTTTTCTTCTTTGGATGAGGTGAACTACACACCAATTATATTTGCATGTAATAATCACAAACCATCTATTTTTGAATCATTAAATTTGAGATATACATTAAAATAAATAGTTTAGATATCTTTTCCATATCATATTTATTGTTGTTACCCAACCTTAGGTTCCAAATTTTTTTCTCTTCTCATACTATAAAGAAAAATGTTCTCTTTACTATCAACTTGATATAAGTTCTCCTTGGGTCGACATCCCTTTATGATATTATTTCATGTTAGTCCTTAATAGTAAACCCCTTTTAATTTAATGTCACCATAAGTCCAAAATCCTAGAGATGTATTGCACTCAAGAGATTTTGATACAACCCATCATCATAAATAAACTTTAATCTTATTCATCTTACCATTAGCCAATTCATTACATCAATAGAAATTGACTATAATAGAACCATCATTAACTAATATTACTATTCCATCAATTTTTTTCTTGATATTTTTTAATGTGTTTTCATTTTCCATCACATGATATGAGAAACCTCTATAAATAATCCATGTCATATAGTTTTTGGTAGCTTTGAGGGATACATCTACAAGGTTGGAATTTTCAATTTTCATCATTTCCATCAATAAATTATTATATTGACTGAAAGATAATTATTGACTTTGAAATATATCTTTTATGTGAGTAGGTTATATATACTTATATACATATTAAATTGGTGAAAACTTGTCTTTAATACAGTACTGGAAAATCGGTCTATATCAACAGTCTCCCAAAACTGTGGGTATAGAGATTGTATGGGGACCTATATGCACAGTTTTCCACAAATGTGGGTATAGGTTCCCTATACTAACAGTTCATGAAAAAAACATTGGTATAGGTATTTTTAAGACCTATACCCATGGTTTGGGAAAAATGGTGAGTATAACTGATGTTCTGCAGACCTATACCCATGGTTTTTGAAAATTGTGATTATATAATTATTTTTTTCAATGACCTATACCCACAATTTTGAAAAACCATGGGTATAGCTTTCCCACATTATGGAGGGAATAAAGACTTTTGTAGGGCAGAAAAAAAATATTAGTGGGAAGACGATCATGAATAATATAATTATATGGATAGAAATAGTAGATCACATAAATTCATTAGGGTGGTTGGTTTAAAACTTTGGGTTGCATGTGGAAGTGCATAGATCGAATCTGGCTACTTTATTTTTTAAAAATATAAGATTAATATTAATATAAGTAAATAGATATATATATATATATAAATGAATAAAATTCTTAGGTTTGTTGGTCGTTCCGTATACAGCTTCCACACATGTCGCGTTTTCGAAACCCGCGATTCCTTTTTTACGAAAATCGGTGTTATATTAATACATTACAATAAACGAATCTATCTATAAAAATAGTTTCATTATCTTGGTTGGTCAGTCGTGTTTGCATGTTGTGTGAGTTACGAGTATGAATCCACGCTAGGCTAGTTTTTGATCATTTTACCTATGGTTTGAAAAGTATAAAAATAGCCCTGTGCCATGCTAGGCCACATTGGGTAGTTACTGTTCCCATGGTTGAGTAATTGTGGGTATAGGTGAGGACCTCTATTATAATGCATTTCCAGCCCACCGTTTCCAAAACTGAAGTTATATCCTAAACCCATGGTTTTGGGGGCAATACCCACGGGTTTGAACCGTGGGTATAAGATGATTTTCTAGTAGTGATAGTGAAAATAATAGTTTGATAGTATTGTTTTATCGGTGGGTTCTATAAGAAATTATTAGTACATTTATCTGCATATAATCAGTATTATTATGGCCAATTGTAGAATTATAATGAAAATCCATAGAAGAAATTTCTTCTATAAAAATTTGGATATGAATATGTTCTATTTTTTTGACTTCTTAGCTCTTCCTCATTCAAAAAACTCTTTTCATATTCCCATTATAGCAGGGTATATCCCATCTAGCCATAGAATTTAAATTTCATAAGATTAAAAGTCTTTTTACTTATATTCTTCTAAATTTTAGCTTCTTTAGGAGGATATTTTGATTGTATGTCATATCAGGAAACTCGAGAATAGTTTTAAGTCAATCATTCTGTATGATTATAATTGTTTTGGACATTAGGTGTATTTATGATATGTCTTACTATCATCTTTCCATAGTGTTTTCCACATTACTTATATCATTCAATGATTCAACATCAAAACCAATTCCTATATTTCCCATGCATGAGGTTAGTTGATGATTCAGAGCCTTTTAAGCTCCATTATAAAAATGACAATGTCAATCTATCATCTCATAATTTAAAAAATTTCTAATAATTAGTTTGTTTTTTTTCATTGGGACTTGATTTAGATTCAATTTGACTTCAAATAGTATGAAATTCAATCTAAATTCCCTCAATATTTTTGGAATTAACCTCTAGTATTAAGGTTAGGGAATTAATGAACTTTTTTCAATTCTTCAATTATGAGATTCAGTTAAACTTTATCTACTGACCTATTAAATTTTGTTTAATGTTCCTCTACTACTTTATCATGTGTATCAGCCTCATATTCTACTATATTAACATATTCTGATAACTCTTCAATAATTTCTCCCCACTTTTTTTCATCTATTCAATTCATTCTCAAGAATAACAAATCATCCTTAAGATGAAACTTGAGATCGAAAACAAGGGTCAAATTATTATCTCTAGCTTTATCTTCTGATGGTTCTGATTTATCAATGGTAGCCATCATGGATGCATGGGTTCCCTATTTAAATTTTGATTCCTATTCCTCAAATAATTCAATACCATCATCATCTTCCTAAAAAAATTCACTATTACTTATTACTAGGCATGAGTTCTACCTTTTTGTAAAATATTTTTTCTAGGCTTTTGCATGTCTCCAGCTTCACTCTCTTCATCATCTAACATTCTAGTGCACCGAGAGGTAATGTGCCCAAATCAACACAAAAAATGATAGAGGAACATTGATAAAATTTTTTCTTTCCCCTTTCTGAATTTCATAGAAATTAAATAATGAATTTATTTTTAAAAATTATCATTATCAATAATAATTACTCAAATTTTATGTTTTATCGTGGGTTTTAATATCTTTTCCATACATAATAGATTCATTACATCTTCATGTCTGACTGTCATCTCTTATGACACCAATCTTCTCATCGTATCATCTATATAATGATTGTAATGGCCCGTTTCTTCAAGGGATGTCACCTTTTAATTGTAACGAGGTGGAATTATTCTAATTATTATCATTACAATATCATTGTCTTTTATATTATTAGCAAGTCCTCATATGACTCTAAAATAATTATTAATTTAATTGACAAAGTAATATGTATTTTATTCGTGATGTATCTTCAAATATAAAATCCTATTGAATAAAAAATTAAATTTTACCTCCTACACCCTTTTTACCTTCATTAATATTCTCTAGTTTTTTTCACCATAAACATTGGTGACTTATATATTATCACTTATAGATATATCTTATCAGAATGAGTTGATGTGAGGGAATTCAATGCTTTGGAATCAATGTTAATAATTTTATTGTCTATATAATTCATATGAATCCCATAATGATCAGTGAAATGTATTCCATGTGAAGTGGAAAACAAGAATTCTATTCCAAATGATCGTTGACGAGATTTCATCATATTCATCCAGATTTGAATGTTTCTTTCATCAATGAGTGGTATTTCACTGGCAATTTTTGTATTCTTCATTATAGAATGAATGGAATACATAACACTAGTAACCATTACACTCTGATAGGATGTGATGGATCCTGAAAAACCATGTGTTGGGTGGAGTGAATCAGTGTGTAAATATTTTATTGTTAACCGTTTGATCTTGTTTCTATATTGTTATGAACATGTCAAACCTTTCTGGTGAGAATGTGAAAAAAAAAAATAATCACATGCAATTTGAAGACACATCAATTATACATGGTTCACCACTAAGGGCTACATGCAAAGAGTATACACCAAAATATTTTCTATCATACCAAATTCCAATAATAATAACTTGTTGTGGAGTGAAAAACGGTTAGCATAGACACTATGTTCCAAGTACACTTCCATTACAAGGTTTTAGGGATAACACATTACATCCCTCAAATCAGTTCCATCAACTCTCCCTTACACACTATGTTGGAATAATTAGAACACATTTTATTGATATTATTGTAACCTCAATGGGTATGCATTAAATCACGGATCCTCAATGTTAAATAGATGCTTCGTTGAAGTCCTAATTTATCCTATTGATGTAATATACTTTTTTGTGTACTATTCATTCGCAAACTTGTTCTCCATGAACTGGAATTATTCTACAGTATACATCAGTGATCAACGTACCACCTATGCATACCACCTCTTCATATTGTCTATGGAATCTATGACCACATTCCAACATCACAAACTATGTCTGCGTACTTCCATCAATTCCTCTCTCACATACTGATCCATCATTATGGACAAACTTATCCTTTATGATCTATCTTTCATGTAACACATTCCTTTTTATACTTCCACATTCCTTGTACCACCTCACATTCTCTATATTCTACAAGAGCACCATAGACCCTAATTTTTCTCTATTTATAGATTGACCTATGCATAAATTTCTTCCCTTTGTTGACTACAAAAAAAACCTACAGAAAAAATACATAGGTGTGTACCAATTTTGGGATTAACTAAATTCTTTGAGTTATGAATTACTCTATTGAAATTCATTCAACATCTCTTAATAATGGGATTAGAACACTTTATCTAGAAAAATTGATCTACAGATTATGTTAGTCCTAGATTTTACAATTCATTGATACATAACCACATATACAATGTACTATGCATATCCCGCAAACCATATATCCTATGTGGTCCTCATAATTCCATTCTTCCAACGTGATGGAAAAAATATCCACCTCATACCACAATAGACACCCATCATGGTTTCTCAATACTCCCCCTCATTTTCATGAATTGATATTCCAATACATGAACCTTTTATGTTTTGTGAACTAATAGCCTTCCTGCGATCCTAGATCAATACATGAAACATTCCTATTACATGTTCCATATACTGTTACCACTATGTGATTCACGGTCCTCAATTCCACATATCATATTCCTTGATATCTCATGGATCAACCCAATGTAGATTAACAACAAAAACAAACCACAAACCATTTCTATATAAGAACAACATTGGTTCCAACATTATTAATCAAATAAATTATTCAAATGTAATTCATATAGTATATAGATATTTCTAAAAATAATAATAGATCTCCCATAATATCAATAATAACTAAAAAATCCCATAGTATAAAATCTAATTATTGGGTTACCATGACATTTTAATTATGATCAACCTTATTATTATAACCCTTTCATGGTCTCTATACTAATCAATTATCCTCACATAAAAAACTAAAATTCACAATTGTTTACTTGAGTATTCCTATCATACAAACTCTAACAAAAAGATAAAAAATATTAGTAAATTGAATATTTTGAAATTATTTCTTATTATATACTATCAAGGGACCATTTTTATGTGTTAAATATTATATACTAAATGAAAAATAATGATGTAAAAAAGGAAAGTTATTTATTTTTTCACAAAAAAAAATTCATTATGTAATATATTTTACAAACAAAGAATATTCCCATTAATCCTAACATGAAATCATATTTTTTCATTAAGCCATATACCATGTGAAATATATTTAAAAATGTGGGATGATAATAAAATCACAATGAGATACATAAATAGGAGTAAATAAACATGACAAATCATCAATACTTATAAAATTCATTATGTTTTCAAAATAATAATTGGGATCATAATAGGAATTCTATTTCACATGAGACTAACAAAAACTCACTAATATTTTATTTAAAAATTTCATAAGATGTATCAATAGATGAAATAAAACTCATAGATCAGTATTTTTTCTCTTGAATAAATAACTAAAACCGTTTAAAAATATAATACATTTTACCATTAAATGTATTAAATACAATCCATTAAAATTAAGATCATTATCTTGGCCTATTAAATTTTGATATCTATGTAGAAATCCATAAAACATACATTCATCATGTAGGTAACTTTTGAAATAATATCTCATATCACTCTTAAAAATTCAGTAGTCAATATGGTAACATTTTATACTTATTCAGAGAAACAAAATCATTATTGGACTATAAAAAACCCATTGGTCCTTGGTTTATAAATAAAACAACCATGAATATAGAATAATATAACCACAATTATATTTTTTTATAAAATAACCACCCATTATTGTATGAAAATATCCTCAACCATATCATAATCATTAAAGCAAAATTCAGAAATTTGCATCGTTGCACTCATAAAAATGTTCTTTTCCCAAAAAAACACAATAATTACTAATATTGAAATATCCATTCAATTAAAAACAATTCATATAAAACCCAAAAAATTTGTAAGGATCATTTTTAATTTGAAAATTTAACATTAAAGAGATATATATAAAGGAAATAATTTTTTTTGCGGTATTGAATAGTATTTGCAATTGTATACATTAAAATTGAATATCTCTTTTTGTCCATTTTATGAAAATTTAAATTCTAAAATATTGATAAATATAAATTTATAAATATCTTGAAATAAATTATAATGCGACATAAACAACCATTGATAATTAATTTATCTCTATATTTATACATCCAATAAATTATTTAACAAATATGAACATGGATGGAAAATATTTCAAATATAGATATTTATAAAATTTTAAACATGTTATTCAATTAAATATATATCATAACATGTGTCTGACATGTGATGTGTGTTCATTTTCATCCTAATAATAAATCTATTTATATTCTGAATATCATAATAATATGTTTATGTATATCTTTTAATTTAAGTTTTTTGTAATCATAAACTAAACCAAAAAAAAGACTATCTGATTTTTTATGACATTATTCCGATATGTATTTAATGTATTTGTTATATCAACAATAGTAGAAGTTTTAATTATTAAAAATTTATCCCTAATTATAATCGTGACAATAATTTTTATGTTATATTTTATGAATCCATGAAATTTGGTTATTCTAAATGAATAATTTTTGAATTTATGAGATGATAGTCCGTATGCACAGAAGGGTAACACATCTATTTTTCTACAATCATGATGGAAAAGAGGTAAGTGTTATTTTAACATTATACAATGATTAATATATCATTATTATCATTTTATATGATTAAATAAATTTATTTATATCATTAATATGATGTGGATATGAATAATGATTGATGTGGGTTCAAAAACATTGTAGTCCACACGTAGAAAGAAATAACATTGTCATTTTTTTCACAGGGACAAAAATATGCATTTTTTAATATATTAAATTAATTAATTATAAATATATCATGAATACGAATTATATATATATATATATATAAATATATTAAATTTATCAGTATATATTGTTTTTATATGAAGTTATGGATAGAGAAATACATGTGTTCGTGAAGTTATAGTCGAATGTAAAGACAAATGATTATTTTTATTCTAATTTGATGGAATAGGAATATAGATAATATGATATTTCATTAAAATTATAACATATAATTATTTTTAATATAATTAATTTTTTTAATCATGGTCGAAGTTTAATTTTAGGAGGTGTAATAATAAATAATAACAAATCATTTAGTTAAAATTTATTCATTTTCATTGTGAATTCAACTGTTATTTACACATTATACCCACTAAAGATGGTATTCATCCAAAACATAGATATCTAAAATGAGTAAAGATAACATTTTAAGGTATATCTGTATCTAATGGATAAAACAAAATTATTTCTATTTTTAATGAAAATAGGAGAGGAAGTACTTTAGTGTTAGGGAGTGGCGAGGCTCTCATAGAATTACATAATGTGATAAAGTAATATTATTGAATATTAATGAAAAAATGATCAAAATTTATATACATAGAATATAGGATGATTATGGGTCAATATAATATCACAAAATAATACTTTTAATGTTTTGACTACAGTTGTTCCTTTAACAATTTGTTTTGTACTCATATTATTATTTTTTATAAATAATCTCAGAGAAAAAAATTATTATTTATGGGTTATGATAGTTACTATAAAAGTAAAATTTGACCATTCATGTAAGAATTCAGGTACATTAAACCCAAAAAAAATTTATAGTGTAAGTGAGGAATTATAAATATTATAAATAATTTAATAAAATATTTTCTATTACGAAATATCAATATTGTTATTTTGGAAAATATTCAATTAATTTGACGTTAAAAAAACCATGAAGAATATTTAATATGAATTTGTAAATTTCTCATAACAAAAATAGTTAATAAATATATTTACATTTTTTATAATACAATATCTTATTAAGATTATATTAAAATCCATTTTCCTAGAATCATTTATTAAATATTTGTATTAATTGATTAAATATTGTGGAATTTTTTCAAATATTTTTAAGGTAATTATATCCCCCACAACATTTTATAAATATATTAAGAATAAATAAAATTAATTATCATTAAAATAACTATTTTTTAATAAAAGAATTATTTATTATTCCTAGTTACAAATTATTAATGATTTTAATAGAAAGAAAGTGACATAACTGACATTTTCATTCACATTAATATTATGAAGATCAAAATTAATATACAAATTTTACATGTTTTCAAATATTGTAATATTTTATGGAAAATAAATAAATATTATCATCATATATTATAAATGTGTTTTAGGGTCATCTTTAACAATATATTATTATATATATACATAATTTGCAATTTTACCCATACAGTAGTGGTTATTATTTACTATAATCAAAATGGATAATGACCAAAAATAAAAATAACATGAATACGAAATTAATAACACCTTTATCAAAATATAGATTCAAATTTCCAATTATTAATTAAAACAATATTAATAATTTAATTTAATAAAAATCATCAAATATTAGAATAAAAATTACTTTTTAGAAAAATACATTTTTGGACCAACTATGTAATTGTACCAAAATAATGAAAAAATATTATAAAATTTTAATTATTTATACTATATCTAACTATATAATAATTTTTTTTCATTGATATCAAATTCAAATAAAAATATTGACATTTTAATTTCATGTTGAGACCTGTAATGACCTGTGAATTGAGTGGAAAATTTTTCTTCTTAAATACATGGGAATTTTACAAGTCCGTTGTTTCTGACGATGTCTGATTCCAATACCCGGTGTGTCCAGAATCAATTTCTGAAATTTAGTTCGGATACGTTCAGTAAACATACAAGCGGGATTTTATATCTTTTGAACCACTTCTCGGAATTGAAATTTGAGGACACCGTTGAACTCGCATCGCCGATATTCACTTAAGGAGACCTTTACCATAGTTTCCTTTTATCGAGTTTGGATGTTAATTTTTGGGGTTTCTAAATAAATTTAAATAAAAATATGTATAGCATATTTTAATTTTATAGGTGGTTAAAACCACCATGTGGAGGTTAGTGGTGGGTCCCAACACACCATAACCTCCCTTGGAAGGATGTTATTAGGTGGGGCCCACCCAAGCCCCTTAACTCCTCTAACGCCCCTTTAAACCCCTTGAACTCCCCATAAATGGGGAATCTCTTGAAATTCCCCTTAATGGTGCCAAAACACCTAAAGATTAACGAATGACCACAACTAATTATCTTTTTGAAAACATTTGAATTCTATTTGAATGCATGGAATCAATAAAATAATAGAGGAGCTATTATTTAATTTTGGGTTGGAGATTCTTTTGTGTGGACTTTGAGAGAGTACTTGGGTAATTTTGGAGAAAGAATACGAAGAACTCTACTCATATACAGAGAACGATGAACACTATCTTTTATCTTCATCCAAGATAAAAGAGAAAGAGTCACCGGCGAAGAACGCCGACGGTGCTTCTTCCTCAGACGGTTTCCAACGTCAACGAATCGACTTCCCAACTTTTCTCGTGACTTCATCTACGTACTTTGAATCGAGGTAGGGGGAATTGGATTATTTTTTTATGTATGAGTTATACCCTCCTTTCCTCGTCGTATGTTGTGCTTCTTGATGCCTATTGATAACAATGTAATTAGGAGGTCATGGACAACACGAAGAAGATCTGACCCTCCCCCCTCCATGTGGTGTTCTCGTTTTTTTGACGACTGAGGTAGAGAAATGGTGGACGACATCGGGCCGACCGCGAAGAAGACTGGCGGTCCAAGACCACCGGGTTTCCAAGACGATGTAGCACTGTCGTGCCGTGTGGAATGGAATCTGCAGCCACGACTGGCCGTGGAGGAGGCGCGCGACACCGCTGCATGATGGATAGTAGAGGGTTGCGGCCAAACAGGCCGCGGTGGAGGGGCGCGGTGCCGTCACGCTGCACTGGCGTATCTAGAAATCCGTAGACATGGCGAGTTGTAGTGGAGTGGTGAGGTGCCGGCACGATGCACTGGCGATGCGGAACCGCAGCCAGGGCCGGCCGTGGTGTAGGGGCGCGACGTCGTCACACTGCGGCGGATCCAGACCCGGCTCGCCGCTCGGCCAGCCTGACAAGGAGGGAACTTTTGGCTCTCGCAGTTACTAGACAGGCTCACCATACACTGGCCGTTACGGAAGGTAGGGGGTGTAACCCTTCCATGTGTGGCCAGCCAACCACACTGGCCAGCTGCCAGCCAGCCGGCCGGGGCGCACTTGGTCGGTCCCTCCATGGATGGGCCACACTCAATTGGGCCCCCCACGGCTAGGATGCCCTCGGTAGGCCCCCTCATGGTTGGGTTTCCCTTGGCCGGGATGCCCCTAGGCCTGGCCGCCGTCGGTTGGGCCGCCCTCGACCGGGCCACCTTCGGCCAGGCCACCCTTCGGGAGGGCTGACTCTGGTCGGGACACCCGTCGGACTGGTCCGCCTCTTCAGGTCAGATCGTCCCTTCTGCTCTGGCTACTTCTTCAAACCGTGTTGGATCCGAAATCCGGGTCGGACCCCGGTACGGACTAGGTCGGTCTGACTGGGTAGGACCGGACCCCGACCAGTTTGGCCAGTTTACACATTTTTGCCCCTATCTTGGGTTACAAGTGTCTGATTGGAGAACCGCATACTACGATGGATTTCATGGAGAGATATGATTTTTTTTTTGGAATACACCACTTGAGGTTTGGACACTATTGGGGTACAACCGAGTTGGTATGAGTCTAAAAATCAACTCGGCCCCCTGAAAAGAAATTCCTATAACTCACAGACTGGGCGTCTGTTTGATGCGTCGTCTGTCGCGTTGGGTTTCTTATGATGAGACGGAAATATGGGATACATCAAATCGATACATAGTGGTATCTGATGTATCATAAATTTTCTCATGGAGCGGACCCTCCCGGAATCGAGCGTGCTGTGTGTGGGAACCCTAGGGATGACCGCGACTGAGATGACCAGATCCTATATGTGTTTGAAAATGATGATACTGTACCGGATCCTCTATGGGTTCGATATTGATAATATTTGTACTGTGATCCTCCATGGATTCAACAGTGATGACTTATATATTGGGATCTGCCGTGGGTTTGATAGTGAAGACATCTGTACCAGGATCCTCCTAGGGTTCGACAATGCTGAAACTATTTCAGGATCCTACATGGGTTCGACAGATGAGATGATTTAGTGGATACACTAATAATCTATACCCCTCTACATGAGTTGTATACCTATATAATCTGAGATTTTCCTTCAGTTGTTATCATTGAGATGATTTACTTAGCATTTTTTTCGAATGGGTTGTACTTGGGATGGAGTGTTGGAGTCGGACTATGATTGGTAACATAGGTATATGTATGGGCATATTCCTAAGTAGGGTTGGTTGATATCTTGGGATTTTAACTTTATTTTATGGTTAATCCTTAGTGGATTTTGGGATACCTTTAGGGGTCTCGGGGTCCCCTACTGAGTATTTTTATACTCACCCATACACGGGCTTTGCCCGCACCTTGTTGTGTTCTGTGCAGATGACAGTCAATAGTGATTGAGGCTGAGGGTGACAGACGGGAGGCAGCTCGGAGCTGGACTAGACGGGACATACCTCAGGGAATATTTTTACGTGTTCTGTACCTACCCTTCAGGTAGGATTCCCTTGGGGATGATCCAAGAGCTATTTTCCTTTTTTTCTTGTACTTTTACTTGTTGTTCAGTTGGGTTTGTATACTGGCCCAGTTACATTTAGCACATCCTTCCTTTTCTATATCTGTACTTGTTGATTCTAATTATTGTGTTCTGACTGTTTGTGTTATAGGTTTAAAGGCAATAACTTCCTTTTTTATTGGGGATTCGCCTTTGGTACTAGTCGCCAGCCACTGGCCATTGGATGGCGGGCTTGTGGTAGTCACGACACGGGCCCTGAGGACGGGTCGGGACAAATTGGTATCCAAGAAGTCAGCTTTACAGTAAAACATGGACTCTAATTCTTTTAAAAGCAATAGTGTTAACTGTTTTGGTTCATGTTATCAGTTTAGGGAAATCATTTTTGGTGTGGTGGCCAACGTATCTGTACACTAGGACTATGACTTTTGATTTCCGACTCAGTGCACGAAAACACAAATTGTTTGTGTGTTTTCTTGAAAAAGTTTTCTTCGTGAGTACATTGTGTCAGCTCACCAGGTATAATGTTATGACCTTGGCACACCTATTTCTTTTTATAATGTACCCATGAAGGCATCCAGCTATGGTTCCAAGTTTCGTAATAGATTGTAGCCAACCAAGCAACGAGGCCTCGGTGCAGGGCCCCATCACAGCGGAGGTACCATCGGTACCACTACCCACTATTCCATCGATACAACCAGCTCCAGTAGCATAGACTGCATGCCATCTGAGTGCATTTCCTGAGTTCCAGATCTAGAGGTCGCCCAGGATCATGGGAGAGACGGAACCACATGCAGGTGAGTATTGGTTGATGATTTTTGTGAGATTTTTCAGATTGTTAGGGACACCAACCAACCTCATGGTGATCCTTGTTGTGAGTCTCCTGCATGCAATAGCAGGCAGATTGGAGAGTATGATTCTCTAGGTTCATGACAAGGCATCACTACTTTTTACAAACTTCTAGAGTCACTTCCGGTCAGAGTTTTTTCTAGACAGCCTTCATGTGGTGCGGATACAGGAGTTACTGCATCTACATCATGGTAGCATGACGGTACCTCAGTACTCAACGAAGTTCACTAACCTCTCATGATACTCCACAGATATGGTATGGGACCCATTCTTCAGGGCCTGGACCTTCGTGCAGGGACTCAGGCATTAGATCAGGGCCTCGATGATCTCCCTCTGAATCCTGACGTAGGTGGGGGTGCTGTATTGATCCATTCATGTAGAGCGTTTTCTTGTTAAGAGGAAACCAGTAGTGCGATCCACCACATGGTGACACGTAGCAGAGTCATTTGCAGCCGGCAGTAGACAGATGTCACAGAGGTCTAAGCAGACCAGGCCATCAGGTTTGTGACCCCAGGATACATGCTTAGTTGTGCGGGGTACATGAGAAAGAGCCAGCCATATGAGGAGAAGGCAGTGATATGCATGCGGTGGGCAGGGTCACATGGCTTGATACTTCCCAACCTGCCATGTAGATGAGCAGTGGACAGTATAGGGACCTCTCAGGTAGAGGCAGAGGTTCGACCGTGGTGGTCCTCAAAGAGTAGGAGGACGCGGCAAAGGAGTTGGTCGAGTAGTAGGTGGTGGACGACGTTTTGAGGCCCTACCACCACTACCACTAGGAGATCCACCCTAACCACATGGAGCTGGCAGACAGAGGTAGGCTCATCTCCAAGATGTCAAGGCCTAAGACCATGGTGCAACTGAGATGATTCGAGGTACTATATATGTCTATTTCACCTTTGCTGTAGTACTTATAGACACAGGTTCGAATCATTCTTTTTTTGACGCTGCCCTCGTACGGAGCTTGGAGATTCCGACAGAGCCGCTGGCTCGATCCTTATGACTAGATACTCCTTCGGAAGAAGACATGATGATTACGCACTGGTGCTGGTAGTGTGATCATACTCTTGGAGGTGATAGCTTTGGCTAGGATCTCCTCGTAGCGGCATTGAGGCCTTAGGACGTCATCTTGGGTGTGGACTGTTTATCCACAGTTCATACTTAGATTGATTGTATTCTGAAGAATGTTCGGTTTGTCTGTGAGGATGGGATGAGGTTTACCTTCGTTGATAAGAATGGATCCTTTTTAGTATAGGATGGACTTACCCATAGGAGGGGGAAACTGATCACACATCAGTTGGCTATCCTCATTGTCAGAGCGGTTGATGTGAAGAGTCCTTGTTTTCATGTTATGGTGTATTAGTACATGGACGTTTTCCATGAAGATGTTCCAAGACGACCTCCTCGTAGAGAGGTGTTCTTCTACATTGACATGTACCCTGGGATGGCACCAATACCTACTCCAACATATCAGATGGCTCCTGCAGAGCTTCATGGGCTATGGGAATAGCTGGAGGACTTGCAGGGGAAAGGATTTATCCAACCCATTGTTTCAGCCTGGGCATCCCCTGTTTTGTTCGCCATGAATGTGGAATGGAGTTCGTGTCTGTGTTTCGATTATTTCTCCCTGAACTAGTTGACCATGAAGAATAAGTACCCACTCTCAAGGATTGATGACCTCTTCGATCAGATCAAGGGAGCATGATGGTTCTCTAAGATAGACCTTAATTCAGGATATCACCTTCTCAGAGTCCGAGATTAGTATGTGTAGAAGACGGCCTTCAGGTGTCGGTCTGGCCACTACGAGTTCTTGGTTATGACCTTCGCCATAACCAATGCTCCAGTAGTGTTCACGAGTCTCAGGAACATGATCTTCTAGCCTTACCTCGATCACTTTGTCGTAGTCTTTATCGACGACCTACTAATCTACTCAGCTACTGAGGAGGAGCATGCCTACCATTTGCAGGTAGTAGGGGACACACTCCAACAGCACTAGCTTTATGTTAGTGTCTCGAAGTTCTAGTTATGGATCCGAGCGGTGCACTTTTTGGGACACGTCATCTCAAATTCTAGAGTTGCAGTGGATCTAGTGAATATTGAGTCAGTACTTGCTTGGGAGCCACCGAGGAGTGTGACAGAGGTATAGAGTTTTCTGGCAAAGGATGGGTACAATGGGATATTTTTTCCAAACTTCTCCATATTTTCAGCACCTCATTCACCTTTGATGATGAATGGGTAACACTTTTTGTGGTCAGAGAGATTCCAGCAGAGAATTCAGGAGCTAAGGATGAGGTTGACTAGTGCGCCCATCTTGTGGCTACTGGAGGAGGGTGTTGGGTGTAACATCACAAGTAGGTAATGAATAACAGATATTTTTATCTATGTCTATTAATGATTAATATAGTGTTTTATAGGCTTCAAATGAAAATAAATACAATCTTATTCATGGAATACACAAATATTCTTAAAAGATTGTTTTACTGCCTTATGATGGAAAACCCTTTTTAAATCAAACTTTTGACAATTTTATAATCTAAATTTGTAAAAATAAACATATTCATTATGATTGGGACATTGAAATTTACTTTTTGTGAATTTTTGGTATTTTTCTCACAATGTTCATTTTTTAATGAATAGTGAAAAATACTGCATTTTACATCAAAACTGCTTTTTAATCTACTTTATTTATATGATTAGAATATCTTTTGAATAGTTTTTAAAGTTAAATTAGAATATATTTTTACCATTTAATCCAATGGTTTTCATTAAAATTAATTTCACTTTGTAATTGGGCATAAACTAATGCCAAACTTTTCATAGAAATTGTTTCAAAAAAACCCGCTATTTGTTTTGACAAGGGGAATTATTTTTAAATTAATTATTGAAATTTTTGTGTTTGTAATTTGGTAAAATGGATTACATATTTGGAATCAGGAGGTCCAAATTATGTAATAAAGAATCTTTTGTTTTTGGACATTATGAATAGTAACAACGGTAATTATCATTAATTATCTTGAATAATGAGTAATCGGGTAGTTAAGGATAATAAAATGATATCATAATAATAATAAAATACCAAAAAATGTGTCCTAAGGATACTGGTTGTCTCATGGCCTACCATGGGATGCCTTGTGCCAAACTTGGGGGCCCCATGGAATCACTTTTGTGGAAAGTGACTTGTTATCTTATTTTTTTTTTAAAGAAAGTAAATATAACAAGAATGTATCACCTGATTAAAACATTTTTTATTTTAAATACATAAATGATATTTCAGAATATAAATATTAATTGTAAAGCTAAAAATATTTCCTACATAATAGTATTTTTTCATAATTTTTAGACATTAAATATATTAAATTATTTATGACATCATGATGATGCAGCGATTACCTCATTAATAAATTATTTAAATAAAATGAAATGATAATGTAAAATATATGACCTACACATTTCCAAAACCTATTGGATGGGTGGATTTAGAACACTTATCACCTTACCCTATAATTATTTCAATTTGGGACCTTTTGAATCCGAAAATCATTTTCAAATAATGTAACATTTCTTTACTTTCCAAGAGTGACCCTCCTCTCCTCTTATAAAAGGCCCCCACCTCTACCTCCTTACCCACACTCCCAAAGCATTTTGCTTGGCCAAATCCTTCCCATTTTGTCTCCCCACATCCATCGCTTACTCCTTGAAGCCTCACTTTGGGCAGAATTCTTCCCATGGAAGCCTTTGAGCTCAAACCAAAGGGAGTTACCCGATTTTAAGGTAATGTCTTCACTTGAGCTCTTTTTATTATTTTTCTTCTCCAACCCCCTAAACTCTTTTTATTCATTTATTTTGTAAAAACTACAGTATCTACAATATACTAGGATTTTGTTATAATAAGGATTCAAGCTACACTTACACACACCTACATCTAATGGTTAAAAGACATACTTTTTCTGTTGATGGTGAATTTATGCCTCCTGAAACGATGATTGTTCAACATTATTTTAACACCTTCAAAGGTGGAAATTAAGATGTCACTATATTTATATAAGATATATAATATGTTTATATTTTCCTTTAGCTTCTGTATTTTTCTTTTTGGTCATACCTTTGTGGTTTCTATTATGGGTAAATGTGATATCTTCATTTAAGGAAGTGCGGACTACCGCCCCCTCAAAGTATTTTGATTCGTTAAATACCATATGTGGGACATATAAAGGATGGAACTATGATATTATATATCATATTATACTGGAATTATAATATACCTTTATATCATTATGATTCCATTCTATAAAATACGAAATAGAAATGAAAGTAGCGTTCATGCGTACGTACGGCTTACCGTCTCCATGAACGGTGCATTTTATTTCTTACCTATAAATGATTATGTAATATTATAAATTCATGTATATAATTCATATATATGATATATAAATCTTTATTATAATTCTGGATATCATGGATACATGAACAACTTGTAGTTATAAAGTGTTTATTTTTGACTCAAGTACCAATGATCGTTAAATCGACCGTTATTGTAACACCCCAAGATTTCATAGTGTGTTATTTCTTAAAAATAATTCAATAACATGCACTACACGCAACACCGAGTTCAATCACACCATTAAAAGAGGTCATGAATAGTATTAACTACATTTTGAACTTTATATAATCCTTATAATTTTAGAATCCCTATTATGAGTTTCTTAGTCATAATGCAAGAACAGATTCATTTTCAGTATTTCACTTTTATCAACTTCTAATAGTGAAACCTTTTTAAATACAATATTTTAAACTTTTTGACTAAATGGGGACATCAAAAAATTTAAAATGAAACACCCCAAGCTTCCACGGTATGTTTCCCTTTGAATAATGTGATAGCGTGTGTTGTACGCAACACCGAGTTCTAACACACCATAACCAATCAAACTAGCCGTTATAAATAGTAATACCTACTTTTTGAAAATATATATATTTTATATTTCAAAATGGACGTCATTTTTGGATTCGGAATATCGAATTTAGCCTAAGGTGAAATTTTGGTACTTTTCGGATAACTTTCATATTTTGATGAATAGTGAAAATTATTAAATTTTAATTAAAAACAACTTTTTTAATCAAAATAATTAATAGTGATAAATTATGAATTTGAGTGGTTTTAAAGTATATTTAGAATATATTTTTACAATTTAATATAATTATGGTCATTAGACATAATTTTACAATTAAACCGAACATAAACAAGTGTCAATCTTTTGATAGTTATTATCTCTTAAAAACACGCTTTTTGTTTTGACAGCGGGAATTAATTTTAAATTAATTTCTGCCACTTCTGTGTTTTGAATTAAAAAAATGGATTCCATATTTGGAATCAGGATGTTAAAATTGTGTAAATAGGTAACTTTTATTTTTAGACATTTTGAATAATTACTGCGGTAAATATTTTATTTACCATGGTTAAGGGTAAATCCGGTAAACAAGGGTTAAAAAATAATATTATAATAATAATAAATTACCCTAAAACGTGTCTTAACCCTATTGGTTGATACATGGTCGACCATGGTCATCTTTGGGTCTATTTGGGGACCCCATGGATCCACTTGTAAGTGATAATGACACTTTATTTTAATTAAGTCAAAATGAATACAAAAATGACACAAGCATATATCTTTTAGAAAAACAATTGTTACATAGGGTTATATAAGTTGTATTTTAGATTATAAATATTCATTAGAAAGATAAAGAGATTTCCTACATAATGATACTTTATTTATAATTTTTATACATTAAATAATATATTTTATTTATGACACAATGATGATGCAGTAATTACTATAATAGTGAAAAATTAAAATAATTGATATTATAAATACCCAAATAAATATAATATGAAACTTTTAATGAATTAAACTAATTTTCTAGGATAATATGATATATTAGGATTGATTGAATTGACTTTTTTCGAAGTAATCAATCTGTTATGAGTTTCAAAAAAATCAACTATTGAATAGTGTCAAAATTGACACAAAAGAGTTCTTAAAACAAATATTATATTATTAATTGATATTAAATTCCTAAAAATCTAAGGTTCGTCCAAGAGACTTATATCATGATAGGTTCATCATTAATGTACCACTTGGGGGTCGCTTGGATGTATATAGTAAGTTTATTAACCATATTATATAAAAATACAAAGAGACATTGTAAAAGTGAAACTAATTAACTTAGAGTTAATACTTAAAGATAAGGTTAATATAAGTACCCAAACCTGTCTAAATTCTATTGGTTGAGTGGTTTTCGACCTATCCCCACCTTAACCTTTGAATAATCAACTTTGGAGCCATTAGAAACCGAATATGAATTTATTATAAATTAATATTTCTAGCTTTTCCAAAGGTGCCCCTCACCCCTCTTATAAAAGGGCACTCCTCCTTCTCATTTCTTCACACCTTCAAAGCCTTTTGGTTCGGCCAAAATCTGCCCAAATACTCTCTCAACATCCCTCACTACAACCTAGAGGCCTTAGTTTGATCAGAAAGCCAACCTAAGGAGCCCTTTTGATCAAATCAAAAGGAAGAACCCGAAGAAGAGGTAATGATTTGACCACCCTTTTCTAAGTTCCTTTCTTCTTCCACTTCCTCTTTCTTTGTTCTTACCATTCTAAAATAATAACTCCAGTATCTTACATATACTGTGATGTTATTATAAATATGGTACAACCATATTCAGTATTCTATCCACCCTTTGAATAACATGTCACCATACGTGCGTACGTACGGCTTACCGTCTCCACGTCGTGGTGTAATTGTTATTCAATATATTATTATTTGGATGGGTCTAATAATGATGTGTAACTCATGTAAATAATAAATATAACATGTTAATTATTCTGTATATATGATATACCATCCATTTATATATTATTTTAATATCAAAATAATGATATTGTCGCTCGTGCGTACGTACGGACTACCGTCTCCACGAACGCGATGAGATTCATTCTCCATCGTATCCATTCAAGTATAATTATCATTTGATGATTTAAAATGATGTTTAAGGACTTGATATCATTCTGTATATGAATAATATACAACCTATCCTTTACAAACATGTCTTATGTAACAAAACATATAAAAGAAAACAAGTAAGTTAACACCCGATATAATGATAATACTAAGATATTATTATCAAATCAATATTAAAAGATCATATATGATATCATATTAATGTATATGATTCTTGTATAATTTAATAACAATTATTTCACCATTATACAGGAGGTTAACCTACCCCAACCAAGGAAAAGTACAAGGTAAGGGTTATTTCACAATCTATTCATTATCCGAGGTTGTTTATACGTAATAATCTACTGGGATCTCTTTATCATCCACATCCATGTTTCTTCGAAATGTATTTCAAAACATTTTTACTATTTACAAGAATATGGGTTAAAGTCATTTATACCCTTGTTTGACTTTTTATAAGAGGTTTATAAAGGAATCTTTCCGTCGTTTTCAAAACAAGGTCCTTTTTAACCTTTTCGACAGAATTGAGGTAAAAATGTTTTTTTAACTTATACGGCGGGTGCGGTTATTTTCAGCCGTTATAAAATCGTCGAAGCTTTCCATACAAGCTTATAAGAATATTTTCAAAGAAAATGTTTTATTTTATATGGATCTTAAATGATTTCAAAATAAAAGGAGATACTTCTTTAAAAAGAATTTTGATTTCATCTATGTCAACATCCTTTGATGGATTTTAAGATTATTTGAAGTTGATTTATTATGATGCAAAACTTCTATATTGTATTGATGGTTTTGTGATATTTTTCACTGTGGATGTGCTATTTTTATACCATTCATAGTTTATGGTGAAATTATTGACATTTCGTATGCTAGTTTTAATACGAATGTTTATGTTATGTTTAAACCTTTTCATATAGGAATGCATTGGACTTTATAAGTGACGGGTGGAGCCCGCTATAGCTCCTCGATGCATCGGTAGGTCTCATGAGACAAACTAGTGTCTTGGCACAAGGCCTTGACAAAATCTTATTTGTAGTCTTGGAACGAGGCCTTGACTATGTGGTTATGATAGTCTGGCATTATGCATTCCAACATTATGAAAGTGGTTATTGACTTTTGCATGTGATTATTCGATTAGTAGAATATCCATGTGAATAAGTAAATGGCATTATTTCATTTTTATTTTTGCCATACTATGTTGAAGTTCATGTTTAAAAGTCTTTTGTTTTAGTAATGCATTGCCTTAAATGTTTATTCTTATTTATGAAAGTTTCCGCTATATTGTTATCCTTACTGGGCATTTGAGCTCACCCCTTTTCTATGTTTTATTTTTCCCAGGATGTGAAGAAGTAAGTTATGAATGACCTGCAGGGATTTTATGAGGGGTTAATAGTGTGGATTGTGGATACATTATGTTGTTGTATTAGTTTTTCATTTTACGATGTAATGTAAAACTTATGAATATATCTAGTGTTTCCAAGGCTACTAAACCAATCGGTCTTTCGAGATTTGATCTTTCCTGTGATCATGCCAATGTTATGTAGTAATGCACCGACTCTGGGTAGCTGGGGATAGGGCGTTACAGTTGGTATCAGAGGAAGTTTAGTACAAACCTTTGAAGCTAGATTTAGATAAACTCTGATTAGAGGACGTAGACCTAAGATTAACTTTGAGGATTAGTATAGAAGAACTTCCTAGAATTTTGGTATTGTAGAGATTTTTTGAGTTTTCCGAGAAATACATCCCTGTCTGGATACGAGCAGGTAGAGGCGGCTCTGGCACAGATGTACCTAGGGGTAAAACCCGAAAACACCGCTTTGAGCTAGACTCGAACGGGAACTGGTGCACGACAACGGGCCTTGCTGCACTCTTGGTTACGACACTCCCGGGGGATATGCTTAGGATAACTCTCATTTTCTTTACAAATCATTATGAAGGGTTTATGAGTATATACTTCCTCACAGAAAACATTTTTATGATTATGGATTATATCCATAAATAGTTCAATTTATGTTAAGTGTTTTATAAGTATGGGATTATGTATTTTGATTCATAAACTGATCTAGTGTATGCCATTGTTTAGAAATGGCGCCCAGTAGAAGGAATGAGAACTCCAGAAATGCACATGATCCAAAGAGAAGGAAGGATCATATCTTTCATGGTCTTAAGCTAGAATTTATAAGAGAAATAGTCTCCCATGTATTATCATCATATGAAGAAATAATATCATGTGTTGATAAGATAAGTAAAGAGTTTACTGAGTCCTATGGCTTTGAATGGAAGCAATAGAAGAAAAGGATGGAAGAGAGAAAGATGGATAAAAGTAAGAGGGAAAAGAAGAATTTTCCCATTTGTGGTAACTGTGGAAAGAAACACCCTGGAACTTGCCTGAAAGGAATGGGAGTTTGTTATAAGTACGGAGGAAAAGGGCACAAAGTACGTGACTGCAAGGGTAAGAAAATGGTTTCAAATGTACAATGCTTCATTTGCAAGGAGTTTGGACACTACGCGAACCTATGTCCCAGTCATCAGACTATGCCGCAAATGATGTTATTGGATAATAATCATGTTATGATACTACCACAGATAAAGAGGGATGATTAGAGTTCTTATGTTGATTATGTCAATTGAGTGTTGTATCAACAATGTACTTGTTACAATAATCATGGAGTATATAAGGATTGTACTGCAGTACTATTTCATTAAGGACTTGAGATTGTGTGAAACAAAGAAAAGTGACTCAATAGCAGGATAAATTTTTGGAAAATATATGGTTGAGAGAATGATAAATCATAATATAGTTTTGATACTGAGGTAGTGATTTTGGAATAATATGTGATTGTTTTGGATAAATTATATTGGATATTCTTGACTACCTTGGAACTGATTAATGATTTGTATATTCCATCATTGTTGGGGTTTAAAACATTTTTGGATTAATGAAGTATATCCAGCATTCTATATGGAATAAGGGAGCATGAATGTAATCAATAAGGAATATGGTAATACATGATGAAGGTATTCATATTCTATTACGGGGTAAAAAGGATCTATATTATGTTTACCTTCCTTATAAATGTTGGACTGTGAGTTTAGACAGAAGTATTTTGGATATTTCTAGTTTGGATTATTTTGGATTGCCATAAAAGGACAACCCGGAGGTCGGGCGGCAACCTGTCGCGTCCGACAAGGCTGCGAGACTTGAACCCGCAACCGTAGGGCGACAAGGGTGTATCACCCACCACTGTCCCACGAGATGTCCTGAATTAAATAATGTAGTTTTTTTTAAAAGATCTGGTAGATGAATTATAATTCATTTATTTTGGAACCCTGTATGAATAGTATAAATAGAAAAAAAAATTACGTTCTATTATCTTTTAGAATGAAAGATGAGTTTGTGGTAGAAATTTATTAATGGGTAAAATTCTAATTATAAAGTAATTATATCTCCTTATTATCTTATCCAATCTCATAAATAAATTCCTCAACATTAATAATAGAAACTTAGAACAAAAATGTTGTCCTAGATGGTACCTTAAATCATCACAAATTTATGGCTTTGGGATTGTTGGCCTTTTCATAGCCATGTTCACTACCACTCTCCATCAGATAATTGATGGTTAGATTTCTCTTCCATATCCATATTTTCCTACATGGAACCCTAGTATGTGTTATTTTCGGTAATCTTCATACTATCCACTCTTTATTTTAAATAGAGGCCTCATTAATTCATTTTTCGATGTGGGATTTCAACTAAGATATTTTGAAATGTCAAAAATGTGTTGTCCCAATACCATATATTTTGTTGAACCGATGGTACATCAAATCATCATGGATTTATGAGTTTAAGGACCTCAATTTTATACTTGTTTGTGATTGATGACCTCAATCACTACCTATAAATATTTACGTTTTTCCTCCAATTATTTGTCTCTAATTGCCACCAATGTTCTCCTAATAGAGATCATAATTTGGTGGTGACCCTTTAATTTCTCTTTTCCTCATATTAAGACTAAATTTTAGTAACCCAATTCCCGATGTGGGTTTTCCCACAAATATATTTTCTACTTTCAACCATTTATTTTTGAAGAACAATTTCAAATTGCGAGGACGCAATTTATTGAAGGAGGGGAGAATGTAACACCCCAAGATTTCATAGTGTGTTATTTCTTAAAAATAATTCAATAACTTGCACTACACGCAACACCGAGTTCAATCACACCATTAAAAGAGGTCATGAATAGTATTAACTACATTTTGAACTTTATATAATCCTTATAATTTTAGAATCCCTATTATGAGTTTCTTAGTCATAATGCAAGAACAGATTCATTTTCAGTATTTCACTTTTATCAACTTCTAATAGTGAAACCTTTTTAAATACAATATTTTAAACTTTTTGACTAAATGGGGACATCAAAAAATTTAAAATGAAACACCCCAAGCTTCCACGGTACGTTTCCCTTTCAATAATGTGATAGCGTGTGTTGTACGCAACACCGAGTTCTAACACACCATAACCAATCAAACTAGCCGTTATAAATAGTAATACCTACTTTTTGAAAATATATATATTTTATATTTCAAAATGGACTTCATTTTTGGATTTGGAATATCGAATTTAGCCTAAGGTGAAATTTTGGTACTTTTCGGATAACTTTCATATTTTGATGAATAGTGAAAATTACTAAATTTTAATTAAAAACAACTTTTTTAATCAAAATAATTAATAGTGATAAATTATTAATTTGAGTGGTTTTAAAGTATATTTAGAATATATTTTTACAATTTAATATAATGTTGGTCATTAGACCTAATTTTACAATTAAACCGAACATAAACAAGTGTCAATCTTTTGATAGTTATTATCTCTTAAAAACACGATTTTTGTTTTGACAGCGGGAATTATTTTTAAATTAATTTCTGCCACTTCTGTGTTTTGAATTTAGAAAAATGGATTCCATATTTGGAATCAGGATGTTCAAATTGTGTAAATTGGTAACTTTTATTTTTAGACATTTTGAATAATTACTGCGGTAAATATTTTATCTACCATGGTTAAGGGTAAATCCGGTAAATAAGGGTTAAAAAATAATATTATAATAATACTAAATTACCCTAAAACATGTCTTAAACCTATTGGTTGATACATGGTCGACCATGGTCATCTTTGGGTCTATTTGGGGACCCCATGGATCCACTTGTAAGTGATAATGACACTTTATTTTAATTAAGTCAAAATGAATACAAAAATGACACAGGCATATATCTTTTAGCAAAACAATTGTTACATAGGGTTATATAAGTTGTATTTTAGATTATAAATATTCATTATAAAGCTAAAACGATTTCCTACATAATGATATTTTATTTATAATTTTTATACATTAAATAATTTATTTTATTTATGACACAATGATGATGCAGTAATTACTATAATAGTGAAATATTAAACTAATTGATATTATAAATACCCAAATAAATATAATATGAAACTTTTAATGAATTAAACTAATTTTCTAGGATAATATGATATATTAGGATTGATTTAATTGACTTTTTTCGAAGTAATCAATCTGTTATGAGTTTCAAAAAAATCAACTATTGAATAGTGTCAAAATTGACATAAATGAGTTCTTAAAACAAATATTATATTATTAATTGATATTAAATTCCTAAAAATATAAGGTTCGGCAAAGAGACTTATATCATGATAGTTTCATCATTAATGTCCCACTTGGGGGTCTCTTGGATGTATATAGTAAGTTTATTAACCATATTATATAAAAATACAAAGAGACATTGTAAAAGTGAAACTAATTAACTTAGAGTTAATACTTAATGATAAGGTTAATATAAGTACCCAAACCTGTCTAAATTCTATTTTTTGAGTGGTTTTAGACCTATCCCCACCTTAACCTTTTAATAATCAACTTTGTAGCCATTAGAAACCGAATATGAATTTATTATAAATTAATATTTCTAGCTTTTCCAAAGGTGCCCCTCACCCCTCTTATAAAAGGGCACTCCTCCTTCTCATTTCTTCACACCTTCAAAGCCTTTTGGTTCGTCCAAACTCTCCCCACATACTCTCTCAACATCCCTAACTACAACCTAGAGGCCTTAGTTTGATCATAAAGCCAACCTAAGGAGCCCTTTTGATCAAATCAAAAGGAATAACCCGAAGAAGAGGTAATGATTTCACCACCCTTTTCTAAGTTCCTTTCTTCTTCCACTTCCTCTTTCTTTGTTCTTACCATTCTAAAATAATAACTACAGTATCTTACATATACTGTGATGTTATTATAAATATGGTACATCCATATTCAGTATTCTATCCACCCTTTGAATAACATGTCACCATACGTGCGTACGTACGGCTTACCGTCTCCACGTCGTGGTGTAATTGTTATTCAATATATTATTATTTGGATGGGTATAATAATGATGTGTAACTCATGTAAATAATAAATATAACATGTTAATGATTCTGTATATATGATATACCATCCATTTATATATTATTTTAATATCAAAAGAATGATATTGTCGCTCGTGCTTACGTACGGACTACCGTCTCCACGAACGCGATGAGATTCATTCTCCATCGTATCCATTCAAGTATAATTATCATTTGATGATTTAAAATGATGTTTAAGGACTTGATATCATTCTGGATATGAATAATATACAACCTATCCTTTACAAACATGTCTTACGTAACAAAACATATAAAAGAAAACAAGTAAGTTAACACCCGATATAATGATAATACTAAGATATTATTATCAAATCAATATTAAAAGATCATATATGATATCATATTAATGTATATGATTCTTGTATAATTTAATAACAATTATTTCACCATTATACAGGAGGTTAACCCACCCCAACCAAGGAAAAGTACAAGGTAGGGGTTATTTCACAATCTCTTCATTATCCGAGGTTGTTTATACGTAATAATCTACTGGGATCTCTTTATCATCCACATCCATGTTTCTTCGAAATGTATTTCAAAACATTTTTACTCTTTACAAGAATATGGTTTAAAGTCATTTATACCCTTGTTTGACTTTTTATAAAAGGTTTATAAAGGAATCTTTCTGTCGTTTTCAAAACAAGGTCCTTTTTAACCTTTTCGACAGAATTGAGGTAAAAATGTTTTTTTAACTTATACGGCGGGTGCGGTTATTTTCCGCCGTTATAAAATCGTCGAAGCTTTCCATACAAGCTTATAAGAATATTTTCAAAGAAAATGTTTTATTTTATATGTATTTTAAATGATTTTAAAATAAAAGGAGATACTTCTTTAAAAAGAATTTTGATTTCATCTATGTCAACATCCTTTGATGGATTTTAAGATTATTTGAAGTTGATTTATTATGATGCAAAACTTCTATATTGTATTGAAGGTTTTGTGATATGTTTCACTGTGGATGTTCTATTTTTATACCATTCATAGTTTATGGTGAAATTATTGACATTTCGTATGCTAGTTTTAATACGAATGTTTATGTTATGTTTAAACCTTTTCATATGGGAATGCATTGGACATAATAAGTGACGGGTGGAGCCCGCTATAGCTCCTCGATGCATCGGTAGGTCTCATGAGACAAACTAGTGTCTTGGCACAAGGCCTTGACAAAATCTTATTTGTAGTCTTGGAACGAGGCCTTGACTATGTGGTTATGATAGTCTGGCATTATGCATTCCAACATTATGAAAGTGGTTATTGATTTTTGAATGTGATTATTCGATTAGTAGAATATCCATGTGAATAAGTAAATGGAATTATTTCATTTTTATTTTTTCCATACTATGTTGAAGTTCAAGTTTAAAAGTCTTTTGTTTTAGTAATGCATTGCCATAAATGTTTATTCTTATTTATGAAAGTTTCTGCTATATTGTTATCCTTACTGGGCATTTGAGCTCACCCCTTTTCTATGTTTTATTTTTCCCAGGATGTGAAGAAGTAAGTTATGAATGACCTGCAGGGATTTTATGATGGGTTAATAGTGTGGATTGTGGATACATTATGTTGTTGTATTAGTTTTTCATTTTACGATGTAATGTAAAACTTATGAATATATCTAGTGTTTCCAAGGCTACTAAACCAATCGGTCTTTCGAGATTTGATCTTTCTTGTGATCATGCCAATGTTATGTAGTAATGCACCGAATCTGGGTAGCTGGGGTCAGGGCGTTACAGTTATTAATTTAAATAATTACAGAGTGTTCATGACATGGAAATAAGTGATATAAAAGGAATAATGAACATGCAAAAGGTTATTAAGCAAGTACAAATTAACTCATGTTTATTATTCAGGATATTAAAGAACGATCGATTCAAGTCGGACCCGAGGTATGGGACTTCGTCTCAATCTCCTTTCATTGAGGCATATTATGTTTTATACACAACCTTCTTTTGTACGGTGTATAAACCCATTTGACATTTATGTTTATTCAAAAGGAATATTTTTTATACGAAGCATTTACTAAACTACAAAAGGAAATGTTTGTGTCGTATGTATGTGGCGACAACGACTTCTCTGCCACCATGACCATTATTCGAGTTTTGGCTTCCTCTACAAGCCATACCTTTTTTTAAAAGAAAAATAAATACCATGTTTTACTTTTCATTTGTTTTGGTATTGAAAATGGTTTTCATAATGTTTATATATCAATTTGTTATATTGATATCTTGTTATTGAAAGGTGGAAATGTTCTGTTTCATTTATGCATGTTTTATGTGATTCGATTATGTTGAGGTTCTTTGGCATTATTATGAAGACGGGTGGTTCCGTGATAAACTAAGGGCGTGTGAGCCCGATATAGCTCTCCAATGCATTGGGTAATGCGAAGGAGTGAAACGTTAAGGATTCTCTGAAGAGATTTAGGGAATATACTGTGATGGGTATTCCAAACGTAACCAAGAGGGTTACTCCCTACGTAAGAATGTTATGAATGTCTCAAGTTACCTTTATGTCTTATGATTTCTTTGATTTATTCATGATTTGATGAGTTATGTTAAAGTGATTATGTTTTATGGGTAAAGTATGATTTCTTTCTTATCTATATATGTACCCATGTTTCCATTCCATATTTTTATATCCCTTACTGAGATTTTTATGCTCATCCCATGTTTTTTTTAAATGTTTTTCACAGGTCAAGGGAAAGGTACATGATATGATGATAGTGTCAAGGAAGTGTCAAGAAAGAATCCATGTTTTATTTTAAATATGTTTCCATTGATGGGAAAGAAGAATACTTTCTTTATGTAACCACTTTGTTTATATGTGGAATACAATGCATGTTTTATGATCTAATTCTCTAAAATTCGAAACCTGAAATGATCCTAAATGTGTAATCTTGTAATAACTCAATATTAAGTAAGGTTTAAGGCTGGGGCCTTATCGTTGGTATCAGAGGTCGGTTTAGACAACTTTAGGAGTTATAAAATTGTTAAATTATAAATTAATTTTGGTATGATTGAAATGATATAGCATTTAAATATTACCATGTTGATTCGCCTGAGATATTTCGGTGTTAAGAATGGTTTTTCATAGAGGAAACAGAACAGCTTTTCTAGGAAGGAATACAGAGGGAAATGACCTATCAAATCAGTATCCTGAGATGGTCAGAATCAGAACAAAATAGTTTGATGGAGTGATGGCTCAGTTGACTTAGGTGAAAAATGATGGTTGTTTTTATTGATGATATTTTGCTGTTTTCTAAAAGTAAAGTGTATCATGAAAGACATTTAAGGGTTATCTTGAAAACCATAAATGAAAAGAAACTATATGGAAAATTCAGCAAGTGTGGGTTTTGGTTGCGAAAAATTTCTTTCCTAGGTCACATTGTTTCAAAAGATGGCATAACTGTTGATCCTGATAAAACAAAAGTTGTTGAAGAATGGCCAAGAACCACAAATGTAACCTAGATCCATAGTTTTCTTGGTTTGGTAGGTTACTACCGAAGGTTTTTTAAAAAATTTCACAGTTATCTAGTCCAATGACTTAGCTAACTTGGAAGGGTGTTAAGTATATCTGGACAAAAAAAATGTGATGATTGTTTCCAGGATTTGAAAATAATATTGGTGAATGCTACAGTTTTGGCACTTCCTTCCAGGAATGGTGAGTTTGTTATCTACAGTGATGCTTCATTGAAAGGACATGGTTGTGTCCTAATGCAGAATGATCAGGTAATTGCTTATGCTTTACATCAGTTGAAAACTCATGAGGTAAATTACCCTACACGTGATTTAGAATTAGCTTCTATTTTTTTTGCTTTAAAAATTTGGAGTCATCATTTGTATAGAGTAATGTGTGAAACATATAATGATCACAAAATTGTAAAGTATATATTCACTCAGAAATAATTGAACATGAGATAGAGGAGATGGCTGGAATTAATCAATGATTATGATTGTACAATTCACTACCATTTGGGAAAATCAAATAAAGTACCCGATGCTTTGAGTTGAAAGAGTAATGCTTCATTAGCAATTTTTCATTTGGAACATGATCCTTTCGTTAAGGATTTGATGAAATTTGGAATAAAAGTTTTTGGTGCAGGATGTTCTTCTGTTTTGTTTCAGGTATCAGTGAGATCATCTCTATCAGATAGAATTAAGCAAGCACAGAAGAAAGACATTGAGTTGCCGAAAAAGGTATAGCTGGTTCAGAAAGGTAAGTTGCCTGAATTCAACATTGATAATTATTGCGTTTTGAGATTTGGGTAGAGATTGTGTGCTCCTTGTAATTCAAAGTTGGAGAAAGTGTTGTTATGTGAAGCTCATAGTTCTCAGTTTTCAGTTCATCCGGGCAGTACTAAGATGTACATAGATCTGTGGGAGTATTACTAGTGGGATGGAATGAAAAGAGATATTTCTGATTTTAATGTGAAGTGTTTGACTTGTCAGCAGGTTAAAGCTGAGCGGCAGTTACCGAAAGAGATGCTTCAGTCTTTACTAGTGCTAGAGTGGAAATGGTAGAATATATCCATGGACTTTGTTGTAGGATTACCGAAGACATCTCGAGGTAATAATGCAATCTCAGTTATTGTTGATCGCTTGACTAAATCTTCACATTTCCTTGCTATACGAGACACTTTTTACCTAGATCAAATTTCCAGTTTGTATCTTAAAGAGATAGTCAGGTTACATGGAGTTCCCCTCTCCATTGTATCTGATCGTGATCCTAGGTTTACTTCTAACTTTTGGAAATGCCTTCAGAAGTCGTTGGGTACTAAATTAAATTTCAGTACAACTTTTCATCTGCAATTAGATGGGCAGTCAGAACGAAAAATTCAGACCTTGGAGGAAATTCTACGTGCTTGTTTGATGGATTATAAGGGAAGTTGGGATAAACATCTTTCTTTGGTTGAGTTTTCATATGATAACAGTTTTCATTCTAGTATACTAATGGCTCCGTTTGAGACACTATATGGGAAGTGGTGTCGAACTTCAGCTTATTGGGATGACGTAGGTGAAAGGAAGCTTATGAGACCAGAATTGGTAGAAGAGTTGGCAGAAAAAGTTTAGCTGATACAGAAACACATGAGAACAGCTCAGAGCAGTCAGAAGAGTTATGCGGACAACAGGAGGAGGGATCTATCTTTTGAGGTAGGTGATCATGTTTTTCTCAAAGTCTCACCATGGAAAAGTGTGATGAGATTTTGTAAGAAAGGAAATCTGAGTCTAAGGATCATTGGGCCATATGAAATTCTGGAGAAAGTTGGATTAGTTGCTTACTGAGTGGCATTACCTCTGTGTTTATCTCAGGTACACAATGTTTTTCACATTTCGATGTTGAGAAAGTATATGCCAGATCCATCTCATGTTTTGAGTCCAGAGGTAGTTCAGCTGGAAGAGAACCTATCTTATGAGAAACAACCGGTCCAGATTCTTGACCACAGAGAGCATGTGTTACAAAATAAGGTGATTAATCAGGTAAAGGTTTTGTGTAAAAACCACATGATGGCAGAGGCAACATGGAAATCTGAAAATACAATGAGGGATAAGTACCCCCATTTATTTGATAAGTAAATAAATTGCGGGGACACAATTTTATAAAGGGGGGAAGGATGTAACATCCCAAGTAAGTAATGAATAATATATATTTTTATCTATGTCTATTAATGATTAAGACAGTGTTTTAGAGGCTTAAAATGAAAATAAATACATTCTTATGCATGAAATAAACTAATATTCTTAAAAGATTGTTTTACTGCCTTTTGATGGCAACCCAATTTTAAATCAAACATTTGACAATTTTATAATCTATATTTTTCAAAATAAACATATTCATTATGATTTGAACATTGAAATTTACTTTGTGTGAATTTTTGGTATTTTTATGACAAAGTACATTTTTAATGAATAGTGAACAATACTGCATTTTACATCAAAACTGCTTTTTAATCTACATTATTTATATGATTAGAATATCTTTTGAATTGGTTTTAAAGTTAAATTATAATATATTTTTACCATTTAATCCAATGTTGTTCATTAAGATTAATTTTACTTTGGAATTGGGCATAAACTAATGCCAAACTTTTCATATATATTGTTTCAAAAAAACCCGCTATTTGTTTTGACAATGGGAATTATTTTTAAATCAATTATTTCAATTTCTGTGTTTGGAATTTAGTAAAATGGATTACATATTTGGAATCATAAGGACCAAATTGTGTAATCCAGACTCTTGTTTTTTGACATTATGAATAGTAACAACGGTAATTATCTTTAATTATCTTGATTAATGAGTAATTGGGTGGTTAAGGATAATAAAATGATATCATAATAATACAAAAAGACCACAACATGTGTCCTAAGGCTACTGGTTGTCTCATGTCCGACCATTTGATGCCTTGTTCCAAACTTGGGGGCCCCATTGAATCACTTTTGTGGAAAATGACTTGTTATCTTTTTATTTGTTTTAAGAAAGTAAATATAACAAGAATGTATCACCTAATTAAAACATTTTTTATTTTGTCTACATAAATGATATTTTAGAATATAAATATTAATTGGAAATATAAAAATACTTCCTAAATCATAGTATAATTTTCATAATTTATAGACTTTAAATATATTAAATTATTTATGACATCATGATGATGCAGTGATTACCTCATTAATAAAGGATTTAAATAAAATGAAATGATAATGTAAAATCTATGACCTACACATGTCCAAAACCTATTGGATGCGTGTATTTCGGACCCTTATCACCTTACCCTCGAATTATATAAATTTGGGACATTTTGAATTCGAAAACCATTTTCAAATAAAGTAACATTTCTTTACTTTCCAAGAGTGCCCCTCCTCTCCTCTTATAAAAGGCCCCCACTTCTACCTCCTTACCCACACTCCCAAAGTCGTTGGCTCGGCCAACCCCTGCCCATTTTGTCTCTCCAAATTCCTCTCTTACTCCTTGAAGCCTCACTTTGGGCAGAAGTCTATTCAAGGAAGCCTTTGAGCTCAAACCAAAGAGAGTTACCCAATTTTATGGCAATGTCTTCACTTGAGTCCTTTTGTTTTATTCTGCTTCTCCAACCCCATAAACTCTTTTTATTCATTTATTTTGTAACAACTCCAATATCTTCAATATACTAGGATTTTTTTATAAGAAGGATTCGAGCTACACTTACACACACCTACATCTAATGGTTAAATGACATACTGTTTCGGTGGATGGTGAATTTATGCCTCCCGAAACGATGATTGTTCAACATTATTTTAGCACCTTAAAAGGTGGCCATTAAGATTTCACTAAATCTATATATGATAAATAATATGTTTATGTTTTCCTTAAGCTTCTGTAATTTTCATTTTGGGCATACCTTTATGGTTTCCATTATGGGTAAACGTGATATCTTCATTTAAGGATGTGCGGACTACCGCCCCCTCAAAGTGATTTGATTCGTTAAATACCATATGTGAGACGTATAAAGGATGGAACTATGATATTATATATGGTATTATACTGGAATTATAATATACCTTTATATCATTATGATTCTATTCTATAAAATACGAAATAGAAATGAAAGTAGCGTTCATGTGTACGTACGGCTTACCGTCTCCATGAACTTTGCATTTCATTTCATACCTCTAAATGATTGTGTAATATTATAAATGCATGTATATAATGGATATATATGATATATACATCATGATTATAATTCTTGATATCATGGATACATGAATAACTTGTAATTATAAATGGTTTATATTTTACTCAAGTACCAATGATCATTAAAACGACCATTATTAACTTAAATAATTACATAGTGTTAATGACATGGAAATAATTGATATAAAAGGAATAATGATCATGAAAAAGGTTCTTAAGGAAGTAGAAATTAACTCAAGATTATTATTCAGGACATTAAAGAACAATCGAGTCATGTCGGACCCGAGGTATGGGACTTCGTCTCAATCTTCTTTCATTGAGGCATATTATGTTTTATACACAACCTTTTTCTGTACGGTGTATAAACCCCATTGACATTTATGTTTATTCAAAAGGAATATTTTTTATACGAAACATTTATTAAACTACAAAAGGGAATGTTTTTGTCATACGTATGCAGTGACAACGACTTCTCCGCCGCCATGACCATTATTTGAGTTTTATCTTCCTCTACAAGCCATACGTTTTTTAAAAGAAAAATAAATAACATTTTTTACTTTTCTTTTGTTTTGGTATTGAAAATGGTTTTCATAATGTTTTTATATCAATGTGTTCTATTGATATCTTGTGATTGAAAGGTGGAAATGTTATGTTTCCTTTATGCATGTTTTATGTGATACGATTATGTTGAGGTTCTTGGGTATTATTATGAAGATGGGTGGTTCCGTGATAAACTAAGGGCGGGTGAGCCCGATATAGCTCTCCAATGCAATGGGTAATGCGAAGGAGTTAAACATTAAGGTTTCTCTGAAAAGATTTAGGGAATATACTGTGATGGGTATTCCAAACATAACCAAGAGGGTTACTCCCTACGTAAGAATGTTATGAATGCCTCAAGTTACCTTTATGTCTTATGATTTCTTTGATTTATTCATGATTTTATGTGGTATGTTAAAGTTCTTATGTTTTATGGGTAAAGTATGATTTCATTCTTATGTATATAGGTACCCATTTTCCATTCCATATTTTTATATCCCTTACTGAGATTTTTATGCTCATCCCATGTTTTTTTGAAATTTTTTTCACTGGTCAAGGTAAAGGTACATGATATGATGATAGTTTCAAGGAAGTGTCAAGAAAGAATCCATGTTTTATTTTAAATATGTTTCCATTGACAGAAAAGAAGAATACTATCTTTATGTAACCACTTTGTTTATATTTGGAATGTAATAAAAGCTTTATTATCTAATTCTCTAAAACTCTAAACCTGAAAAGATACTCAATGTGTAATATTTTAATAACTCATGATTAAGTAAGGTTTAAGGCCGGGGCCTTATAGTTGGTATCAGAGGTCGGTGTAGATGACTTTAGGAGTTATAAAATTGTTAAATTATAAATTAATTTATGGTATGATTGAAATGATATAGCATTTAATGATTACCATGTTGCTTCGCCTAAGATATTTCTGTGTTAAGAATGATTTTTCCTAGAGGAACCAGAACAACTTTTCTGGGAAGGAATACAGAGGGAAATGACCTATCAAATCAGTATCCTAAGATGGTCAGAATCAGAACTAAATAGTTCGTTGGAGTGATGGCTCAGTTGACTCAGGTGAAAAATGTTGGTTGTTTTTATTGATGATATTTTGGTGTTTTCTAAAAGTAAAGTGTAGAATTAAAGACATTTAAGGGTTATCTTGCAAAACTTAAAGAAAAGAAACTATGTGGAAAATTCAGCATGTGTGAGTTTTGGTTGTAAAAAATTTCTTTCCTGGGTCACATTGTTTCAAAAGATGGCATAACTGTTGATCCTTCTAAAACAAATGCTGTTGAAGAATGGCCATGAACCACAAATGTAACCGAGATCCGTAGTTTTCTTGGTTTGGATGGTTACTACCGAAGGTTTGTTGAAATTTTTTCACGGTTATCTAGTCCAATGACTAAGCTAACTTGGAAGGGTGTTAAGTATATCTGGACAAAAAAATGTGATGATTGTTTCCAGGATTTGAAAATAAGATTGGTGAATGCTCCAGTTTTGGCACTTCCTTCCAGGAATGGTTAGTGTGTTATCTACAGTGATTCTTCATTGAAAGGACTTGGTTGTGTCCTAATGCAGAATGATCAGGTAATTGCTTATTCTTCAAGTCAATTGAAAACTCATGAGGTAATTTACCCTACACATGATTTAGAATTAGCTTCCACTGTTTTTGCTTTAAAAATTTGGAGGCATCATTTGTATGGAGTAATGTGTGAAATATATATTGATCACAAAAGTTTAAAGTATATATTCACTCAGAAATAATTGAACATGAGACAGAGGAGATGGCTGGAATTAATCAAGGATTATGATTGTACAATTCACTACCATCTGGAAAACAAATAAAGTAGTTGATGCATTGAGTCGAAAAAGTAATGCTTCATTAGTAATGTTGCATTTTGAACATGATCCTTTGGTTAAGGATTTGACGAACTTTGGCGTAGAAGTTTTTGGTGCAGGATGTTCTTCTGTTTTGTTTCAGGTATCAGTGAGATCATCTCTATCAGATAGAATCTAGAAAGCACAGAAGCAAGGCAGTGAGTTGCAGAAAATGGTAGTGCTGGTTCAGAAAGGTAAGTTTCCTGAATTCAACATTGATAATGATTGCGTTTTGAGATTTCGGAAGAGATTGTGTGTGCCTTGTGATTCAAAGTTGATGAAAGAGTTGTTATGTGAAGCTCATAGTTCTCAGTTTTTAGTTCATCCTGGCAGTACTAAAATGTACAGAGATCTGCGGGAGTATTACTAGTGGTATGGAATGAAAATTGATATTACTGATTTTACTATGAAGTGTTTGACTTGTCAACAGGTTAAAGCAGAGAGGCAGTTACCGAAAGGGATGCTTCAGCCTTAACCCATTCCATAGTGGAAATGGGAGAATATATCCATGGACTTTTTTGTGGGATTACCGAAGACATCTCGAGGTAATAATGCAATCTGGGTTATTATTGATCTCTTGACTAAATCTACTAATTTCCTTTCTATACGAGATAATTTTTCCCTTGATATACTTACCCATTTGTATCTTAAAGAGATATTCAGGTTACATGGAGTTTCCCTCTCCATTATATTTGATCGTGATCCTAGATTTACATCTAACTTTTGGAAAGGCCTTCAGAATTCGTTGGGTACTGAATTAAATTTCTGTATAACTTTTCATCCGTAATTATATGGCCAGTCAGAACAAACAATTCAGACCTTAGAGGAAATGCTACGTGCTTTTTCGATGGATTATAAGGGAAGTTGGGACCAACATATTTCTTTGGTTGAGTTTTCATATAATAACAGTTTTCATTCCAGTATATAGATGGCTCCGTTTGAGGCACTATATGGGAAGAGGTATCGAACATCATCTTTTTGGAATGAAATAGGTGAAAGGAAGCTGGTGGGACCAGAATTGGTAGAAGAGTTGGCAGAAAAAGATCAGCTGATACAGAAACACATGAGAACAGCTCAGAGCAGGCATAAGAGTTATGTGGACAACAGGAGGAAGGATCTATCTTTTGAGGTGGGTGATCATGTTTTTCTCAAATTCTCACCATGGAAAAGTGTGATGAGATTTGATAAGAAAGGAAAGCTGAATCCAACTTTCATTAGGCAATATGAAATTCTGGATAAAGTTGGATCAGTTTCTTACCGAGTGGCTTTACCTCAGAGTATATCTCAGGTACACAATGTTTTTCACGTTTCGATGTTGAGAAAGTATATGCCAGATCCACCTCATGTTTTGAGTCCAGAGGTAGTTCAGCATGATGAGAATATATCTTATGAGGAACAACCGGTCCATATTCTTGACCACAGGGAGCAAGTGTTACGAAATAAGGTGATTAATCAAGTAATTGTTTTGTGGAAAAACCACAATATGGGAGAGGAAACATTGGAATCTGAAAATACAATGAAGGATAAGTACCCCCATTTATTTGATAAGTAAATAAATTGCAGGGATGAAATTTTCTAAAGGGGGGAAGGATGTAACATCCCAAGTAAGTAACGAATAATAGATATTTTTATCTATGTCTATTAATGATTAAGATAGTGTTTTAGAGGCTTAAAATGAAAACAAATACAATCTTATTCATGGAATACACTAATATTTTTAAAAGATTATTTTACTGCCTTTTGATGGAAAACCCTTTTTAAATCAAAATTTTGACAATTTTATAATATATATTTGTCAAAATAAACATATTCATTATTATTGGGACATTGAAATTTACTTTTTGTGAATTTTTGGTATTTTTCTGACAATGTTCATTTTTTAATGAATAGTGAAAAATACTGCATTTTACATCAAAACTTCTTTTTAATCTACTTTATTTATATGATTAGATTATATTTTGAATTGTTTTTAAAGTTAAATTAGAATATATTTTTACCATTTAATCCAATGGTGGTCATTAATATTGATGTAACTTTTGAATTGGGCACAAACTAATGCCAAACTTTTCATAGATATTGTTTCAAAAAAACCCGCTATTTTTTTTGACAACGGGATTTATTTTTAAATAAATTATTTCAATTTCTGTGTTTATAATTTGGTAAAATGGTTTACATATTTGGAATCAGAAGGTCCAAATTATGTAGTCGAGAATCTTTTGTTTTTGGAGATTATGAATAGTAACAACGGTAATTATCTTGTATTATCTTGATTAATGAGTAATCGGGTAGTTAATGATAATAAAATGATATAATAATATTACAAAAAGACCACAAAATGTGTCCTAATTCTACTGGTTATCTCATGGCCTACCATGTGTTTCTTTGTGCCAAACTTGGGGGCCCCATGGAATCACATTTGTTGAAAGTGACTTGTTATCTTTTTATTTTTTTTAAAGAAAGTAAATATAACAAAAATGTATCACCTGATTAAAACATTTTTTATTTTGTCTACATAAATTATATTTTAGACTATAAATATTCTTTGGAAATCTAAAACGATTTCCTACATCATAGTATTTGTTTCATATTTTTTAGACTTTATATAAATTAAATTATTTATGACATCATGATGATCCCACGATTACGTTATTAATAAAGGATTTAAATAAAATGAAATGATAATGTAAAATCTATGACCTACACATGTCCAAAACCTATTTTATGGGTTTATTTCGAACCCTTATCACCTTAACCTAGAATTATATCAATTTGGGACCTTTTAAATCCGAAAATCATTTTCAAATAAAGTATCATTTCTTTACTTTCCAAGAGTGTCCCTCCTCTCCTCTTATAAATGGTCCCAAACTATACCTCCTTACCCGCACTCCCAAAGCCTTTGGCTCGGCCAACCCCTACCCATTTTGTCTCTCCACATCCCTCTCTTACTCCGTGAAGCCTCACATTGGGAAGAAGTCTTTCCAAAGAAGCCTTTGAGCTCAATCCAAAGAGAGTTACCTAATTTTAAGGTAATGTCTTCACTTGAGTCCTTTTGTTTCATTTTGCTTCTCCAACCCCCTAAACTCTTTTTATTCATTTCTTTTGTAACAAATACAGTATCTTAAATATACTAGGATGTTTTTATAAGAATGATTTGAGCTACACTTACACACACCAACATCTAATGGTTAAAGGACATACTGTTTCTATGGATGGTGAATTTATGCCTCCCGAAACGATGATTGCTCAACATTCTTTTAACAGCTAAAAAGGTGGCCATTAAGATTTCACTCTATTTATATATGATATATAATATGATTATGTTTTCCTTAATCTTCTGTATTTTTAATTTTGGGCATACATTTATGGTTTCCATTATGGGTAAACGTGATATCTTCATTTAAGGAAGTGCGGACTACCGACCCCTCAAAGTGATTTGATTCGTTAAATAACATATGTGGGACGTATAAAGGATGGAACAATGATATTATATATGATATTATACTGGAATTATAATATACATTTATATCATTATGATTCCATTCTGTAAAATATGAAATAGATATGAATGTAGCGTTCAGGCGTACGTACGGCTTACCGTCTCCATGAACAGTGCATTTCATTTCATACCTCTAAATGATTATGTAATATTATAAATTCATGTATATACTGTATATATATAATATATACATCATGATTATAATTATGGATATAATGGATACATGAACAAATTGTAATTATTAAGGGTTTATTTTTGACTCAAGTACCAATGATCGTTAAAACAACCGTTATTAACCTAAATAATTACATAGTGTTCATGACATGGAAATAAGTGATATAAAAGGATTAATGAACTTGAAAAAGGTTCTTAAGAAAGTAGAAATTAACTCATGTTTATTATTCAGGACATTAAAGAACGATCGAGTAATGTCAGACCCGAGGTATGGGACTTCGTCTCAATCTCCTTTCATTGAGGCATATTATGTTTTATACACAACCTTCGTTTATACGGTGTATAAACCCCTTTGAATTTTACGTTTATTCGAAAGGAATCTTTTTTATATGATGTTTTTACTAAATGAAAAAAGGGAATGTTTTTGTCATACGTATGCGGAGACAACGACTTCTTCGCCGCAGTGACCATTATATGAGTTTCAGCTTCTTCTACAAGCCATACCATTTTTTAAAAGAAAAATAAATACCATGTTTTACTTTTCTTTTGTTTTGGTATTGAAAATGATTTTCATATTGTTTTTATATCAATGTGTTGTATTGATATCTTGTTATTGAAAGGTGGAAATGCTATGTTTCCTTTATGCATGTTTTATTTGATATGATTATGTTGAGGTTCTTGGGAATTATTATGAAGAAAGGTGGTTCCGTGATAAACTAAGGGAGGGTGAGCCCGATATATCTCTCCAATGCATTGGGTAATGCGAAGGAGTGAAACGTTAAGGTTTCTCCGAATAGATTTAGGGAATATACAGTGATGGGTATTCCAAACGTAACCAAGAGGGTTACTCCCTACGTAAGAATGTTATGAATGCCTCAAGTTACCTTTATGTCTTTTGATTTCTATGATTTATTCATGATTTGGTGAGGTATGTTAATGTGATTATGTTTTATGGGTAAAGTGTGATTTCATTCTTATGTATATATGTACCCATGTTTCCTTTCCATATTTTTATATCCCTTACTGAGCTTTTTATGCTCATCCCAAGTTTTTTTGAAATGTTTTTCACAGGTAAAGGGAAAGGAACATGATATGATGATAGTGTCAAGGAAGTGTCAAGAAAGAATCCATGTTTTATTTTAAATATTTTTCCATTGATGGTAAAGAAGTATACTATCTTTATGTAACCACTTTTTTTATATATGGAATGTAATGGATGTTTTATGATCTAATTCTATAAAACTCTAAACCCGAAAAGATCCTCAATGTGTAATCTTCTAATAACTCAAGATTAAGTAAGGTTTAAGGATGGGGCCTTATATTTGGAATTTAGTTTACTACAATGCATGAGGGACCATACTCGGGTGTGTCCTGATGTAGGAGCGAGCTGTGATCTCTTATAGTTCTCTGCAGTTGAGACAGCACGAGTAGAACTACGTTACCCATGACCTGGAGTTAACAGCAATGGTCTTATCCTTGAAGATGTGGTGGCAAAATCTTATGGGTGAACGCTTTACAGTCTAATTTGACCACCAGAGTCACAGGTACATATTTTCGTAGAAGGGCCTGAACCTGAGATAGTGTCGTTGTCTTGAGTTCCTCCATGTCTATGACTTCAAGATAGTCTATATTCCTAAGAAGATGAACACTATAGAAGATTCTCCCAGTAGGAGATCAGACATTCTGCTGCTAAGAGAGGTGATATAGCAGCTGGTCGCGTTTCAGATATCCATTGTGGATAGAGATGGATCATCCTTTATACATTCACTCACAGTCACACCTCCACTTCTTTAGAGAGTCAGGGAGGCTTAGTGTGGGGACGTTGACTGTGAGACACGACGTAGTCATATATCCACAGGGTAGGTACCTACTGAATTTTATGAAGGTTGGGAGTACATCTTTCTCTTTAGAGGACGTACCATGGTACCATTCACACTTTAGGAGGAAGTGTTTATGGAGTTCCACACATCTCCTTAAGAGGTACATCAAAGAGTGAAAAAGATGTATCAGGACCTCCAACGACAGAACTAATGGCCAGGTATGATGAAGGTTGTAGAAGTGTTTGTCTCACTATGCCTCACTTGTCAGATAATAAATGCAGAGCACCAGGTTCTAGCAGGATTAGTTCATCCCTTAGAGGTCCCAGAGTGGAAGTGGGATGAGATATCCTTGTATTTCGTGACGGGACTTCCATGTACATCCAGGGGACACGACACTATTTGGGAGATTGTCGACCAACTCCCCAAGTCGGCCCACTTTATATTGATCAAAGAGCAGGGCTCATTAGAGAGCTTGCGACGCCACTACATTCAAGAGATCATATGTATTCATGTTGTTCCATCGACGATCGTCTACATTCAAGATTCTCATTTCACTTCCCGGTTATGGATGGGGTTCCAGGAGGCTTTCAGAACGTAGCTTCACTTGAGCACCGCCTTCCATCCATAGATGGATGGTCAGACTGAGAAGACCATTTAGACTCTCAAGGACATGCTCCGTGCATGCGTCCTCGACTTCAGTCGCAGCTGGGAGTATCACTTACCCTTGGTAGAGTTTGCATATAATAACAGCTAACACTCCACCCTTGAGATGGAACCTTTCAAGTTACTTTATGACCGACCTTGCAGATTGCCTCTGTGCTGGACTGACCCAGGGTAGTCAGCACTTCTGTGAGTAGAGATGGTGCATGCTATGACGGAGAAGGTTCAGATCATCCAGGAGGGGATGAAGACTGAACGGAGCAGGAAAAAGTCTTATAGTTATAGGAGATGGAGACCACTGGTGTATGAGGATGGCGACCACGTATTTCTATGGGTCTTTCCTCGATGAGGTCTACAATGATTTGGATGATGCGGAATGTTATCTACGCGATTCATCATACCCTTAAAGGTTTTCAATAGAGTATGCGAGGTGGAATACTTCTTGGCTCTGCCACCATTGTTGTAGAGGTTTCACGAAGTAAATCACGTATCTCAGCTGAGGAGATACGTGCATAAACCGTCTGACATCATTTACCATGGGGAGCTAGATATCCCAGACATGGTGACATTCACGAAGTTTCTAGTGGATATTGAGGATCAACAGTAGTGGGTCCTACGTGGACAGTTGATACCTCTGGTGTGCATTTGCTGGCAGCATGAGAACCACCAGGAGAGCACATGGGAGTGGGAGGCTCAGATTCGTGCTCAGTACCCTCATTTATTTCCTTAGTGTGAGTTGTAGCTTACGGGGACATAAATCCATGAGGTGGGGGGAATGTAAAGACATGGATATTCTGTGGAATTTTTTCTTCATAAATACATGGGAATTTTACGAGTCCCCAATTTCTAACGGTGCCTGATTCCGATTTACAGTGTACCTAGAATAAATTTCTGATGTTTTGTTTGGGTAAGTTCACTAAACGTACGATCAGGATTTTATTTCTTTTGAACCAGTGCTCAGAATTAAAATCTGAGGACACCGTTGAACTCGCAGTGCTGGTATTTTCTTAAGGAGACATTTACCACAGTTGTGTTTTATCAAGGATGGAAGTCAATTTTTGAGGATTCTAAATAAAATTAATTAAAAATATGTGTAGAATATTCTTATTTGATTGTTGGTTAAAATCACCAAGTGGAGGATAGTGGTGGGGTTCACCACACCCTAACCTCCCTTGGGAGGATGTTGTTAGGTGGGTCCCACCTAATCCCCTTAACTCCTCTAGCCCCCCTTTAAACCCCTTGAACTCCACATAAATGGGGGAGGTCTTGAACATACCCTTAATGGTGAAAACAAACCCAAAGATTAATTAATGACCAAAATTAATTATATTCTTTAAAAATTTTGAATTATTTTTGAATGCATAGAAACAATAAAATAATATAGGAGCTATTATTTTATTTTGGGTTGGTGGTTATTTTGTGTGGAATTTGAAAGAGGACTTGGGAGATTTTGGATAATGAACACAAAGAACGCTCCTCATATCCAAAGAATGTCGAACACCATCTTCGATCTTCCTGCAAGCCAAAAGAGAAGGAGATGCCCGCGAAGAACACTAGTGATGCTTCTTCCTCAGACGATTTTCGATGTCAACGAATCGACGTCCCCCCTTTTTTTGCGACTTCTTCAACATAATTCGAATCGAGGTAGGGGAAATTGGATTTTTATGTATGATTTATACCCTCCTTTCCTCACCGTACGTTGTGCTTCTTGATGCCTATTGTTAACAACGTAACGAGGGGGAATTGAACCGCACGAACACGGTCTGACCCTCCACCCCCTCCTTGTCGTTGTTCAAGTTATGCTGACGACGATGGTGGAGCAATGGTGGTCGGCATCGGCCAGACCACGAAGAAGAACAGTGGCATGAGAATGCCGGGTTTTCAAGAAGTCGCAGCATCGCCGTGCCGTGAGGAAGGGGATCTGCGGCCACGATGGGACGCAGCAGAGGCGTGCGGCGCCGTCGCGTCATGCCGACGAAGTTGGATTACCGCGACTAGGGATTTCCATGGCAGATAGGCATGGTTCCATAGAACTACACCGGAAACATAATTATTTGGCCGCTCGGCTAGCTAGACAAGGCGGGACCCTTCGGGTCCCGTGCTTACCAGGCTGGTGCCCCATGTGCCAGCCGTTACAGAAGGCAGGGGGTGTAACCCCCCCACCCCATGCCTGGCCAGCCAGCCACGCGGGCTCGCCGGCCGGCCGTCCTACCCTCTTCCTATCCGCCCACGTCTAGGCTGCCCTCGGCCAGGACGCCCCTTGGTCGGGCCGTCGTCGGCCGGGCCTCCCTCTGTCGGGTCGCCCTCGACCGGGCCCCCCACAGGCTGGGCCACCCGTCAGACCGGGCCGCCTCTTCAGGTCCAGCCTTCCACTCGGCTCAGGCCTCTTCTTCGTACCATGTTGGATCCACAAACCAGGTCAGATCCCAATACGGAACGGGTCGGGGTGGGTCCGTCAGACCGAGTCGGACCAGACCTGAACCTGTTTGGCCTGTTTACACCATTTCGCCCCTATCTTGGGCTACGGGTGTCTGATCGGTGAACCGCTTACTGTGATAAAATTCATGGAGTGAGATGATTCTATTGTCACACTCCACATGAGGGATGGACACAGTTGGGGTATGGATGGGTTGGTTTGTGCCAAAAAACCAACTGGGCCCCTGGAATAGAAATGTCATTAACTCATAGAACGAGTGTCTGATTGATGCATCGTCAGTCACGTTGGGTTCCTTATGATGAGACGGAACTATGAGATACATCAACTTGAGAATTCATGGTAGTTGATGTATGGACACTTGGCACGAGGAGAGGACCATCATGTAATCAAGTGTGTTGTGTGGGGGAACCCTAGGGCTGGTTGCGACTGAGATGATAGGATCCTCCGTTGGTTCGACAACAATGATACTGTACCAGGATCCTCTGTGGGTTTGATAGAGTGGCATCCGTATCAGGATCCTCCATTGGTTCGGCATTGATGACTTTTGTACCGGGATCCTCCGTGGGTTCGATAGCGAAGAAATCATTACCAGGAGCCAACGTGGGTTCGACCGCGCTGATACAGTTTCAGGATCCTACGTGGGTTCGACATATGAGATGATTCAGTGGCTACACTAATAATATATACCCCTCTACATTATTTGTATACCCATGTGACCTGAGTCTTGTCTTCATTTGTTATCATTGAGATGATTGACGTTACTTATTTTGTGGAATGGGTTGTGTTTGGACTCGAGTGTTGGAGCCGGACTGTGATTGATTACATAGTTATATGTATGGGAATATACCTAAGTAGAATTGGTTGATAACCTGTGATTGTAACTTTCTTCTGTGGTTAATACTTAGTAGATTCTAGGTGACCTTAGTGGGTCTCGAGGTCCCCAACTGAGTATTTTTATACTCACCCCTGCACCGGCATCACCGGTACCGGGTTCTGTTATGTGTAGACGATAGTCAATAGTGATCGAGGCTGAGGGTGACAGACGGGAGGCTGCTCGGAGTTTTACTAGATGGGATGTACCTCAAGGATGAGTTTTTTGAGTTTTGTACCTACCCTTTATATAGGATTTCCCGGTGGACGATCCGGAGTTGTTTTACTTTTTTACTCGTACTTGTACTTGTTGTGCAGTTGGGATTGTATAATGGCCAACTTTCTTTCATCACATCCTTCCTTTACTATATTAGTAATTGTTTCTACTACTACTTGTGTTTAGAATATGTCTGTTATATTTTTAAAGGCAATGCCTTCCCTTTTTATGAGGGATTCGCCTTTGGTGCTACTCTCCAGCCCCTGGCCTATGGAAGGCGGGCTTGGACTAGTCACGACACGAGCCCCAAGGACGGGTCGTGACAAGTCCTTTCTTATAAGAGAAAGTCACATTTATTATTAAAATAATGTTCATATTAAAAAATTAACAAATTATGAAATTGTCACTTTTCTATATGAATAAAAGTTGATAAACCAACAAGAACATGATTAGACCAAGAAAACAATTCAAAAAACACCCATATTATCGTGACTATATGATTGTGACTTGCCCTCCCTTTATAAATGAGTGATTATGTGATCAATAGATGTGAATTTACAGTTTTATAAAATGTGATATTTATCTCAATTCATTGAAAAATGAGAAACTTCATGAATTCCTCGTAAAATATATATTCTGACCATTCATTGAAGTTTCGTATAAAAATATAACCCTTCATATTATTTTTAAAAATATAATTTTTATATGATTAAATTAATAATTTTTCCATATAATTAAATAAAAAACATTAGAAGAAGGATTATTTTAAAGAATAAAATTATACAACAGAAAATAGAGTTCTTATTTAAAAATAATTAGATATTTAATTTTTTTAAGTATGAATTTTTATATATTTAATAATTTGTAAAACACTTTTCAGGACCTCTGATTTCATACCCTATTTTAACATACATATAAAAATAATAATATTTTTTATTATATACCCCAAGTCACTTAGTGATTGACATTATGCGATGAAAAATATATCTAGAATAATATTAATTTAAAAACTCGCCATGTCATATAATATGTTTTTAAAATTGAATGGTACTAAATAGGATTATTTAATTAAAATGATGTTATATTTAAAAATTACAAGAAAATAACATATTTCGAGCATTATATTTCATTTTTACCCCTCTATGTATGGGAATTTATATTTATTTCCACCATTCAATAATGTGAGAAAATAAATTCATGGAAAACCTATATGTTTTTGAAAAAAATATATATCCAGTATTTTTTATTTTATAATAAATCCTTGAATTCCATTAATTATGATCATAAAAATAAAATAATATCAGGTTCACATTTTCTGTTTGTGAATAAATTCTTGCATATCCCCATATTCTATTTCAAGAAAAATAAACATGTCTAAACCCATTATCCTTTTTAGAAAACTCATTGAATATAATTTTTTATTGTTATTAAAAAATTATTTTTTATCAACCATTTAATTTTTTAATCAAATCCAATTATTTCCACCCATTATATAATTAATTACATATATGAATTTAGAAATATTTCCGTTTGAAAAATATTGTAATATACACCCATTAGGAATGTGAAGAAATATAATAAAGTCAACCCTTTATTATCAAATGATATTTAAAAATTTTCTAAATTCATTAAAGGCATTTTACAGACCCAAAATGTCTTAACTATGTATATATAATACAAAATTAAAGAATTATTATACCCAAATGGCCCCATAATGATAATCAATACACAATCATTTGTTAAAAAATTCAATCCAATACCATATCTTGAGGAATCAAGGTGGAAAATGGGTTACATGTCCTTTTTAAACAGAATCACCAAATTGACCTAAATAATTTATATTGTTGATAACCTAAATTAAAAAAATTATTTTCAGATAAATCTTTATAATAACTTATTATAAATAAATAAAGGTTTTATAAAAGATATTTTTAAACACAGTTATATATTTTATATTAAAAAACAATTTTTTATAATGCAGTCATAAAAAAATTGTACAAAAATGATTATTGAAAAAATTTGAAAATAGTATACCTTGAAAAAGGAGTTAAAATTTGATTATTAATTTTATAAAGGGAATAAAAAGGAATTTTAGTGTTTTTGATATAACATATTATCTTAAAAATATTTATATACACATTATTCTATTTAAATATCATCGTTTGGCCACAAAATATTTCAGTGACTAAATAAAAAATAATTTTTAAATGAGTATAAATGACATATAATTTAAACATGATATATAAAATAATATATTTTACTATAATAAAGAAAAATATTTATATAAAATGAAAATATGAACTATAATGCAAAATATTCATTAATAGAAATGTGAAATATTCATAGTTATGATATAATTTTACATTCGATAAAATAGATCAAGGTGGATAAATTCTATATAAATTTTATATTAATATGAGGGAAATAAAATTATTCATGAAATAGAATATAATGTTTGAAAAAATCAATCATATAAGAATGATGTTAATAAATATTTATTACAAATCATCATTGAAAATAGATTATTAAAAAACATATAAAAAATCAATATATTTTTAATTTAAAACCATTTAATGGATGTTAATTATATAGATATTTAAAACCAATTAATTTAATGAATGTGGAAAATTATATTAATTATTATTTAGTAAAAAAACATTTTTATTATTGTGAATAAATATGAATATGGAATTAAAAAAATCGGGAAAAAGAAATCCTAAATTTTATTATCACTTACTCGAATATGATCTAATCTCATATTAGATAAATATGACTCTAATGAACCAACACATGTGAACTAAAAAACCACCCAATATATCTTGCCCTGTAATATTGGTAAAATATATCATAGAATCAAATATTTAATAATAGAAAAACATGATATAAAATCATAGTATAAGGTTGACATATATTACATACCATAATAACATACAATTCAAACAAAAAATGTATAAAAAAAATTATGTCCAATCCCCACTTAACAAAAAGTCACCTCTAAACCAACCTTAATAGAATGAAGGATTGTATAGAGAAGTAAGAATAATACAGGATGATTTTCCCTATACTCGAATCATGTAATACAACATATAAAAATACCTAGATGAACAAGTTTTGTTTGACCTATATCCTTATAGAATACCACCATAGTTTCAAGAAAAGGTAAATTATTATGAATTAATAAATTTAAATTTTAAATTAAAATATTTTTTAAATAATTATTTTAAATAGAAACCATTTGTAAATAATTTTCCCATTTTCTCATTTTTTTCATAAAAACCTTTTATATTCTCATACAAGAAATATGACACGTATAGTTAAAAATATATGAAAGCATATCCCTGAATCATGAGGTAAATAGGTAAATACATATCCATGAAAGAACCAATCAATCAATGTTATGTAATACTACCTTATAAGAAAAAATGTGAAAAAAACAATGATAAAAAAGTGATAAATAACCATAAATGGAAATTTAAAAAATCACATAATATTAAAATCTATCCTACGATATAAATCATATTAGACACTTTGAATATAACAACCAATAATTATCACACATGTTTATTTCATCTAAATAGAAAAATATTTATTTCATAATTAAAAAATATAAACCAGAACAGAATTGGGTTATTTTATTTGGAAGCTTGGAACCATAAATAACTGATTTATAAAAAAACTATACAATCATCCGCATATCCCTTTATAATTAAGTCCCTTTTTGAAACATCATATTTAATAAATTTCATCATTTATTAAAGAGAAAAAACATAATAAAATGGTGATATCAGATTAATTGTAATGGTAATCATGGTATATATCATAAAAATTAGGGCATAATAACATGATAATTATATTTTAAAAATATATCCATTATACCAAATATCATAATGTTAGTTTATGTGATAATCCATAGAAGTTCATGAAGAATCAATGAACATATTCTATGAGATAATATCAATAGACGTGCAATTTTAGAATACATATAATCATATGAAATAAATTACAACTAAGTTAAGGCTTGTTTCCAACAATTTCATAGTGGAAAAATCCTTTACAGAACTGAGTTCTGTCCTCGTAATTTCTATATATTATTGAACTCAGTTAACTGCACATTCTATTGATTGCTATCAAATAAGATATAAATATTTTTCTATTGAATTTAAGGGACTGATTTTTCCCACCCATAACATAATGAAATTAATATATATGTGTGATAGAAGATCATAATTCATTTATCATATCAAAATCCATAAAAAATAAATTTGATTCATAAACATAATTACATCATAACATAACCCACACAGAAGAAATGGGTTTTATGAAAATAATTTCGTCAAAAAATTCAACAAACCATAAAAATAATATGGATGATATCCATGATAAATATCCATAATATATCATATATAATGTGAAATTTAATTATCATAAATTAAAAGAAATAGATATCACTTGAAAATAATTCCAAAGGAAAATATAACTTCTTATTGGAAAAATATATTCTTTCCTAAATTTTTTTGATTTTTTTCAAAAACTATTTTATTTTTAAAGAAAATTGTATCATTAAAATGGGAAAAATAAATTAATAAATACTTCAGGAACATGTTAAAATGTATTCATGGTATATATGATAAAAAAATTACATTTCATTATTTTTCCAGAAAAGTCACAATGTACCACATTTGGAGAATTACCAAATTATTCAATTAAAATGATTTGTAACACATGGGTAAAAATAAAATTAAATAATTTGAAAATAATAGAAAAAATGTATTGGAATAAAACATATAGATGAATTTTAATGGAAGATAAATATTCCCTAATAGATACATGCATATACAAAATATTTAATCATAATTAATTGTTAATATAACCCTTAAATTTTGTATGATTTCTTTATTACACATATAATACTCATGTATAAAAGATTTAATAATTTTTCTAATTTATAATAAAACCACATTCATATTTATTATATTATATATGATCCCATTATATCATATTATCACCTTTTTTGAAATAATATTTTCTTATTACCATTCTTTTAGGTGTCAATTGCTTCATTTATATGAGATTTTATATGTTTTATTAGTCCTTGTTACAGTACTTATTATATAGTTAATCTATATAGAGAATGATATAAAGGTAATATATACCATAACTATTCATTAAATAAATTAATATAATCAATATTTAATAGTAATCATTAAGAATGAATCACATAGCATCATAAAAAAGGTAGGTTGTACGCACACGTGAGCAATGATATCATACCCTTAATGATGAAATGATAATTATAAAATATTTATATATATATTTCCCCAAATAAATTTTATTTATTTTTATCATGCATATATATATACTATTTTAATCATTTTACCCATCAAAAAAATACATAATGAAAAAAGATTACCCTATCGCATGGAGATGGAAAGCCATACATACATACATGTGGTACTTTTGTTTTTCATATGATGGTTAAAAACCTAAATATTGTCTCTAAACTAAAATAATAACATATTATAATATAAATGATACTATATTTATTAAATTATAATTGTAACAAAATATAAATATGAAGTATAATAAGATGTAATCTTGAAAAATTATATAAATAAGATTACATCTTCTTCTGAAAACATCCTTTAGATATTATCTTATTCCCACTAAAGATTGTATTTTGAGGAGACCATATACTTTTGTATGTGAATATTTAATTATAAAATTTAAATTGTTAGGGTATTTTATATTTTTAATTATCAACATGATGTATATAAGTTAGATAACATGTGCTATGTTATACATTATAAGAGAATAACATTTGGAATATCAAAAATTATTAATTTATAATAAATTAAATATCAATAAAAATACCTCAAATAATACATAAGGATTTATATAGGATGATCTAAGATTTTAATACAATAATAAATTTTGTTTTAGAGATGTTTAAATTTTGTTTTAAACCTAACCATTTTGGTAACCCCATAGTTAACTATTTTTAAATTTTAACTACATCAAAAATTCAATATTAAAATGGTTTAATTTTTACTTCTGTGATATAAATTAAATCATAAAAAATTATAAAAATTTAGACCATATTATTTATTTTATTTATTTTTTACATGTGCTGTTATTTTTAAATATTTTGATAAAATATGTTTTTTATAAAAAAATTTACTATCAATTTTAAAAATATTAAAAATATTAAATATTAAAATATAAGAACAAAAATTTAGAAAAAAATATTATTATATCAATATGAGTTGAAGGTATTATATAAATGATTTTGATCTCATAATTTAGTATAAATCTCATTTATTTTTTATATTTTTAATAACATTTATTTCATATTTCCATTAATAAAATAATTACTTCATCAACATTGTATAATTATTTAATATACATATTTTTTAACAAAATATTAAATTTAAAATACCATCTTTAGGATAAGATTATATATTTAATAGTTATATTTATTTTTGAATATATCTCTTGACTAAACCTATATTAAAAATGATATATTATTTATAAAACAAATGTTACATCTTGGATTTTTTTATGAAATAACATATTATAAATATCATAATACCATCTAAGTGGCTGAAAAAGTAAAAAAAGTACCTTATAAAATTATGTTTATTATGAAAAAAATTTAAACATAGATTCATTCATAACATAAATTTTTTATCATGTGGACACATAATGGGTATCTATGACAAAGAAAGTGACATTTTTTTGACTTTCCTTTGTTTTAATCTGATATAAATCACTTTCATAAAAAACATTAAATTAAAAAAAGTAATTTTTATTATAATTTTTTAATGGTATAATTAAATTGTTTAAAAAATTCTTTAATAAATAACTGTAAATTTATGGTGTTTATAATTTTATTTTTGACATAAATCAACCATTCTACAGATTACTCTAGTAGAAAAATTTACCAATGTTTCAATTTATATTGGATAAGATTAAAATAAACACATAAACTAAATTTAGATCTTCTGAATCCAACTTTGGAATACATTTATCATAAATCATATCATATAATTTATATAAACTAATTAGATAAATATCAGTAAAAATCCATGACCAAAAGTTTTTCATAAAAATTGTGTTTTAAACAATAAACTAATTCTATAATAAATTAAATTATAGAATATTTTTAAAAACCATAATTTAATAATTTTACATTATAATAACAAATTAATAATTTTAAAAAATATATAACATAATAATTCTTTCCATATAAAAGAATCAAAAATATATTTTTTAATAAAAAAAATATTTTTACATTTCCTTAAATTTGTTCTGGAAATTATTAAAAAAATTATTAACGTATTTTGAAATGATGAATTCAAAATTGAAATTTATTTATTAATCCTTTTGATATAAAAATAATAATATTAATAATCATTGACAAAAATAATAAAAACGCATTAATGATTAAATCATATTTTGGAAGACTAATGTGATTTTATTAAAATTAAATAATTATTTTCCAATAAGATCATATTGAGTTAGAGAATTACAATTAATATATTAGTTATTCATATTTTTTTACTTACTATATGAAATGAATGATATATTAACATTTTCTCCTAATTTTTTTAAACTCATGGTGAATGAAATTAAATATATTAAAAAATTAAAAAAAATTAAAGAAAACATTTCATAAAAATATATATTTGTTACATCAGAGAACCCTTAAATTGAATATCTCAATAATTTTTCATCAAGTGTAAAATAAAAGGTAAGGATACCTTTTCCACATAACATTCACAAGTTCCCGTGCAGTTTCCTCAAATTCGTGGTTCCGCTATAAATCATTAACCAGGTGAGTGGTCTTGTTTTTTATAACATTTTCTCTATGATGTCAAATATATATCGGCGTTTCATAATAAAAATATCATTCTATAGTTGTACAACATCTATATTTAGTACATTTTATGGTTTGGCATTTTAATATCTAATCATAGGTACATGGAATACCTTATGAACATTAGATGGATTTTATGAATGATCAATAAGATTCCATCTAAAAAACCACCAAGAATTTCAAATGGACTGATAATCCAAGGGATTAGCTTACCCTTATTTATAAATATAATTACTCTATTCTATAGAGATATTCATTGAAATACAATTTCATCTGTTTCAATATCAATATATTTTCATCGATTTTCATCATAACTATTTTGTCAACTATAAGATGTTATTATTTGTTATTGAATAGAACAAACCTTCTCTAACTTCTCTGAAAATAGCTCAGGATTGAATATCTTTGTTTCCATCATTTCATTTCAATAATTGGGAATTTTTTTCACTTCCACCCGAAGAGTTTATCATAATGATCCTTCTATATAATAGTTTTAATTTTATTGTTGAAGTAAAATTATACCAAATATATGTGTGGAACCCAACCTCCATTAAAATCTATATAGAAATATCTTATCATTTCATTTATATTTTGAATTATCCTATCAGACAATCCATTTTTATGAGGATTAGAATAACTGATAGAACATAACTCTATTTATAACACATGTTTTAGACATCTCAATAACATCAAGGTAAACCATCTACCCCAATCCGATATAATGGATTTGTTTACTCCATGAATTATCACCACATCCATAGTATATATACTTGAATGATGACCAAGATTGATATATTTTTTGATTGAAATAGAGAGTGCCTAATTAGTTATGAGATCAACTATAACGGATACATCACTATGAAAAATATATATTTTTAGATGTGTGAGGAAAAAACCCATGGGGGTTTATTCCCTTTCTGTTTAGGTATGTGTAATGGATATAAAATCCACTTGGACACCAATCGCCCAACTTTATCATGATGAAATTCCTTGAAATAAGAAATATATTATCCTATATATCTCTTCATGAAATCCCACCAAACATACTCTTTCAAGTCACTATACACCATTGTGCATCAATGATGAAAAAGCTTGGATTTAAAAACTAAAGTATGAAATGTAACGGTTTCCCAAATTAACTCATCATTGGGATTCCACTTAGGAGAACATAAGTGAAAATATGGATATGGAAGAGAAACCTAACCATCATGTTCTGATGGAGAGTGGTATAGAACATGACTATGAAAAAGCCAACAATCACAAAGCTATAGATTTGTGATGATCTAAGGTACCATCTGATTCCTCGGATATAAGGTAACTAGGACAACATTTTTGGTTTTCTAGATAATGTCCCTAAATTTGATGAATTAAAAGAAATACTTACATGTTTTTGGTACAATCTCACTATTGTTCTTGAATTGAACAATTTCAACATCATCCCTTAAAGAAATGAAGTTGAATTTGTTATTCGTGATGTGTTAGCAGATCATGAGATATAATTATTGGTCCTTCCATCTGTTTCAAAAATAAAGGTTAGAAAAAGTTATATGTTCATATTATGGTTATATTAATCATATATGGTTCCAAAAATGAACTTATACATCATATATCATACCGCTTAATAAAATAAAACTAGTTTCTACTAACCAGGGACTTCCTGTAGGCCAGTGGTAGGAGATAAAGGCCAGTCGCACTTTGGTTGTGGGTTCGATTCTCACGGCCTTGTCCGACGCGATGGGTTGTCTCCCATCCTATAGGTTGTCCTTTATTATAAAACTATATTACTATAACATCCCATCAATAATATCAAAAAAAAATTCTATCCTTAAACAATACTAACATATGTCAACATAATCCAATCCAATCTTTAGTTTTATCCATAATACTGCAGTCCACTCCCATAATATAGTGAAAACGATTACCAGATATTTCATATAACAAACATGTTAATACCATTGTTGATCCCCATATATCATAAGATATGTCTTGTTGGTCACATTCCAAACATTCGGAGGCCTTAATCATGTATTCTCTTTAAAAATGAATACCCATTGAACCTTAGTGAAATCATTAATGCAGTTAAAAGTTAACACTTTCCACATAACAAAATCCTCAAAATTCTATATACTCAAACCATGATATCACTTCGTCCTCATATCATTCATGAGCTCATGAATACAATCAACCATCTCATTATCTTCTTATTCCTTCATTATGCACATATCATCTACTTTTTAAAAATATTTGAATAACCATCCGTGGTTAATGGTACCATTAAACATATAATTTCAAAACTTAAGGAAAGACAACAGTGTAAAAATCCATAGATGTCTCTTTATTCCATAGTACCATGAGATTACGTATACAACATTACACTTGATAAACATGTGATCATTCCACTACCTTCGTAAACAACTGACTGTGCTTCAACACTTCTTTCAGATCATATATCATTTTTAGTCTCCTCATCATCATCCATATAAATAATACCCATACGACCGTACTGATTATCTTCATGATACTTTTCCTCAGGGAATTGGTTTTCATAATGACCGTACATTCCACATTTAAAATATTTAACCATTGTTGATGTCAAAGCAATACCATTATCCTAGTCCATGGTGTTAACTGAAACTTTTCCATTGCACTTACTAGATTTGTGTCCTTGTTTTCTACACCCAAAGCATCTTCCAGTTGCTTTGAAACAATCTCCTTGATGCCTCTTCCAACATGATTTACATGAGGGAAATTGAACTTTCTTTCCTCTATGATCATCATGAAACTCCATCTTTTTCTAATTATCTGAGTCGGGAAACTTAACAAATTTGAGATTATTGATCATATTATGAGATTGCTGATTAGGCATAATAACGATTTTTGGACTTCCAAATCCCGTTTCATTTGGTTGCTCATGAAAAATATCATTCCATTGTCTGTCATATACTCCATTATCGTGAATCTTCATGTTTCCTGCAGTTTTCTAAAACTCAAAAAGAATAGTGTGAGAGGCAAAAATCATGCTAGGGAAAACAACATTGTAAAGGAGGAGTACCCTCCATATCTAACATCTTATATTAAATTCTAAGATCGTTAGCGAAATTCTATGAATATAACCTCTATGTATACTTAACCTTAGGGACATCCCTAGACATACCTTAGAAATATCTCTAGGGATCTCACTAACGTTTTCGCATCCTAGTTTCCAAAGGCTGACTAAACCTTTCTTCTAATACCAACTGTAGAGACCCAAATCTTGATGTACATGGACCTTACATTTATTTAGAGGAATACTTAATACATAACAAAAACAGACACACAAGGATCGTAATAGTTTAGTGTCTTTGGAAACTCTGAATGTAATCTTCTAATTGTGGTGATAGATCTTCAAAATCTCCCATAAGATCTTCCAATTTTTTTTCCTTACCTAAAAACATTCTTTTAATCCTGGGGAAAAATAAAACCTAAAAAGGGTGAGCTCAAATTCTCAGTAAGGGTAAGCATGGATAAAATAAAACATACCATATACATTTGAACCTAAAAGCATGAACATAATGTTTAAACATCAAAAGCTTGAGCAATGACATAAAACATAGAAGTACGTAAGGCATAGATCATAAAGAAACATTAAGAATTATAAAATAGCATGGGAATAAAACATGTAATTGTGGCATCCATTACGCTCATGTAATGATTTCCATAGTAGCCAAGGCATTGCTGCCAAGACCATCTTAGTGGACAAAGTCCCTTTCTAAATCGAGTGTACTCCTCGTTTCAGTCCTGAAACACTGAAACAGATTAACTTACTGTTCCATCAATGTCTATATCGTGAGATATAAATCTTTACCCAATGCATTGGAGGTATATATAGGCACCACCCATATCATAATGAATTCATTCTTACTTTTTCCACAATATAAACATAAATCATTCATCATAACCCAAAAAAATAAAATGGGTATCATAAACATCATCCAACCATAACATAATCCATAAAAAATGGATATCATATCATCATAAGAACAGTGAAACCATGTAAATCATAGAGACATTATACTAGAAACATAAAAATATGAAATAATGACATCTTAGATGGAAAATGATTTTGATAAACACTTGAAGTGAATTCTTGATGAAAATATCCTTTCTTCTTCAAAATCAATTTCTTTTCACAAAAAATCATGCAATTTTAAAAGAAAATGATTTTGTTGAAAATAGTCATGAAATATTTTGGAGGAATCTTAAATAAAATAAGGCTTTATAAAACCGTAAAAATCCTTCCATGATGTATAAGTTAAAAAAACATTCTTCTCGTACTTTTGCCGGAAAAGTCAAAAAAGTACCTCGTAAAGTAAAATGAAAGATTCCTTACATACCATGTAGTAAAAGTCAATAATGGGTAAAAAGGACTTTAAACATACATGAAAACACTTTTATAAAACATGGACATGGATGATATAAATAACCCCAGAAAATACTTACGAATAAGCAATATCGGATAAAAATGAGCTTTGCAAAATTATCCCTTACCTTAGGTCTGATATGCTTCGTACGTATCCGAACATCCTTTATAATGATTTAAATAATGTCATTGACTTATCATAGAATCATATTCATTGTTATGATATCATATATGTTTCACTTATAACTTTATATTACCCGTTCTTTTGTAAATTCCATATTAAAGAGTGTTTTGGGTAAAATCGTTTCATTTGTCATCCGTGTTTTGACTTGTAATAATTCATATGATTACTTAGATCATGATTACTTAATTCCAGACTATAAAAAATGATTTATATATAATATATATTCATAATATACATATATATAATAGATCGATAAATGAAAATAAATAGACCGTTCATGGAGACGGTAGGTTGTACGTACACATGAACGTTGTTTTCATTTCCTCATTGAATTGAATGGAAGTAATTGGATGACATACATTTATATATATATAAATACAATATCATAATTTTTTCATATATTTCATGATTACTTATTATATATAATTCATAATCATTCATGAATGGTTAATCATTGAAAATGAATCTCATCACGTCGTGGAGACAATATTCCGTACGTACGCACGAGCGATGATATTGTTCCCATGATCGTGGAATTTTATTAGAGTGTATGTAAACTATTACAGAATCAATATCACTTTACAATAATCATATATGGTTATTATTTACACCATTATACCCATCCATGAAAGGTGGTGGTGGAAAATAGATTACACCACGGCGTGGAGACGGTATTCTGTACGTACGCACGCGCGGTGATTTCATTTTCCGTAGGATGGATAGATGGGGAAATAGGGATTTTTCATACATATAATAAAATATCAGTATATGAGTGGTCCTAATTATATATTTTCTCACACAGTTCTTTTGATTCAAATAATATTCTACATTGTACACTTTCATTTGGTGGTAATGTATTGTGAATTAATATTCTTTATTCAACTCCACCATCCCTATTGGTGCATATTCAAATCATTTTTAGTCAATATATATTCTAAAATTTTATAATCATTATATAAAACACTCACTATCCATAATGATAATTCCCATATATCATTAATGAAATACTACCCCCCATGAACTCCAAATCCCATTTTGTGTTAATTTCCCACATTGATTGCCAATTTTCATTTTTAATAAGATATCACTGTTTCATTTTTCATGAAAAAATATCTTATCCTATTATGGATTGTACCACTATAGATCAGAAAAATTTCTCCACTAACTAGTAGTATGCTAATAGGTTCCCCGACTATCCTTCTTATATATCATTGAAATTGTCATTTAATTTTTACATCCATATAATAATGACACATTTCCATGAGATCATAGTAAGTGAATTTTATACTCAGGAGAAATAATTTGTAATCCATCGATAATATATAGTAACACCAAGAAAACTATTGATCTTAGTAAATTGCATTGGTATTGGGTAATGTTCAATAACTGTAAAAATTTCTAAATCCATAGATATCCCATTTATTGAGATTATGTGACCTTAAAATGTATCTTTATAAATATAAAATTCACACTTGGATGTTTTTTTATAAAGCTTATCTATTATCATGTGTTTAGTACAATCTTCATGTAATTTCTTATTTAATGAATATTTACAATTAGATATTTATTTATAATTAATGTAATGGGTAGATCTAGAATCAAATAATACGTTATAAATTTTATAGTGGATGGTTATTGTATCCTTCACAACATCATTTTCAAACAACACAACACCAATAGTTCTCACATGTGATTTTTGGTGGTCTTTGGACAAAAGTGGCTTCTAACATTGATTATCATTGATACCCCCTATATTTTTGAATTGATTAGATTAATTTCAATTTTCAACAAAAATGAAAAATTAATGTCATGGAGGTTCATTCTCTATAACCTTTTTCACTTTCCATAATTATTTATATCTTTTCCATTTCATTGTCATTCATCTTCCAAATGACATTATTCCCAACACAAAAACATTTAATAGTCCTTTTAGGACATATTTATGTATGTTACTTTCTACACATTGATGATAATGGAAATCTCGTCTTCGTTTGAGTAATACGAGGATATTAATTATTGAAAAATATATTTTTGAACTCAACCCATTCCATTTATTTTATTACATATCATTACCAAAAATTATAGATGAGGTTATACCATTGATCATATACACCTTCATTATGATAAAATTACATATTTAAAATCTTGTTTTGAGACCATTGGATAATTAAAAATAAATTTTCTTATGTACTGATCAATTTTTACGGACTCATCTAAATGACGTTCCCTAATTTTTTTCATCTGGAAGTTCTATATGATGCATCTATTGAGAATGTTTTTAGAATATAAAAACAATGCTTTTTTATACCAAATCGCTAAAAGTTCAGTATCTCAAGAGGAAAATTATTACATTGTCCATCATATTCTATAATAAATTGTTTCTTTTAGGGTACATCTACTCACTAAAACCAAATATAATAGTGTTACAAATACTAATCATAATGGGATAACCACACAATAAATGGAATGTACTTTTAAAATTTCAATTTATGAAACCGTAGGATTAATCCTAGGTTATTCGTGATTTTCCCCAAAACACTAGTATTGTAACCTATAATTAGAATTATTCATAAGGTTATTACTAATTATTTTTAATAATATTTTTATATGGATATTTAAAAATTATCTGATACATAAAATAAAATAATATAATTTTAATAAAAATATATTACAATATCTTTAATGAATATTAATTACATAACAATAATGACCATAATAGAACTGTATAGTTTTAGTGTCATTGAAAACATAGAAATATAAACAACTTATTAATAAAACAAATATTTTGTTTCCCTCCAATTCCTTAAAATCTAGAACCCTTTTCACCTAATACTTAATATATTTATTCTTAAAATGGGGAAATTTAAAATAAGTGAATTGTAAGATCATATTACGAGTATGGTTAATAAAGGGAGATAATATAATAATAATGGAATAAGGACATGGATATAACCTTTGATAATTATGTCTTGCATATAAATGACAATAATGTTATATAATGGTATAAATCATTGATGTTTATAAAGAATAAAATAAAAAATTCCCCAATAGTATAACATAATACATGAAATTTTAGTATAGACATAATAATATAACATTATTTTCATTTTAGTTAAGGTTTATTACCCAGACTATCATTTAGGAAAAAATTATTTTACTAAACTGTTTTTCTCCACATTCCATTCATGTATTACTAAATCGAGTTTTCTGTAGAGACCCAAAGCTTGATGTACATGGACCTTACATTTCTTTAGAGGAATACTTAATACATAACAAAAAAAACACACAAGGATCATAATAATTTAGTGTCTTTGGAATCTCGAAATATAATCTTCTAATCGTGGTGAAAGATCATCAACATCTCGCAGAAGATCTTCCACTTTTTTTCCGTACCTAAAAACATTCTTTTAATCCTGGGGAAAAATAAAACATAAAAAGGGTGAGCTCACATTCTCAGTAAGGGTAAGCATGGGTAAAATAAAACATACCATATACATTTGAACCTAAAAACATGAACATAATTTTTAAACATCAAATGCTTGAGCAATGACATAAAGAATTGAAGTACATAAGGCATAGATCATAAAGAACCATTAATAATGATAAAATATCATTGGAATAAAACATGTAATTGTGGCATCCATTAAGCACATGCAATTATTTCCATAGTTGCGAAGGCAATGCTGCCAAGACCATCGTAGTGGACAAAGTCCTTTTCTGAATCGAGTTCACTCCTCGTTTCAGTCCTGAAACACTGAACCGGATTAACTTACCGTTCCAACCTTGTCTATCTCATGAGGTATAAATATTTACCCAATTCATTGAAGCGATATATAGGTCCCACCAATCTCATAATGAAATAATTCTTAGTTGTTCCACACCATAAACATAAATCATTCATCATAACCCAAAGAATAAAATGGGTATCATAAACATCATCGCATCATAACATAATCCATAAAAAAATGGATATCATTTCATCATAAGAATAGTGAAACCATGTAAATCATAGGGATATTATACTTGAAACATAAAAATATGAAATAATGTCATCTTAGATGGAAAATGATTTTCATAAAACACATGAAATGATTTCTTGAGGAAAATATCCTTTCTTCTTCAAAATCAATTTCTTTTCACAAAAAATCATGCACTTTTAAAAGAAAAGGATTTTGTTTAATATAGTCAAGAAATATTTTGGAGGAAGCTTCATGAAAATAAGGTTTTATTTAACTGTAAAAATCCTTTCATGCCGTAGAAGATAAAAAAAACATTCATCTCGTACTTTTGCCGGAAAAGTCAAAAAAATACCTTATAATGTAAGAAAAGAATGATTCCTTACATTCCATGTAGTAAAAGTCAATAATGGATAATAAGGACTTTAAACATACATGAAAACAATTTTATAAAATATGGATATGGATGATATAAATAACCCCAGTAAATACTTACGAATAAGCAATCTCGGATAAAAATGAGATTTGCAAAATTATCCCTTACCTTAGGTCCGATATGCTTCGTATGTATCCGAACATCCTGTATAATTATTTAAATAATGTCATTGACTTAACATAGAATCATATTAATTGTTATGATATCATATATGGTTCACTAATGACTTTATATTACCCGTTCTTTTGTAAATTCCATGTTAAAGAGTGTTTTGGGTAAAATCGTTTCATTTTTCATCCGTGTTTTGACTTGTAATTATTCATATGATTACATAGATCATGATTAATTAATTCCAGAATATAAAAAATTATTTATATATAATATATATTCAGAATATACATATATATAATAGATCAATAAATGGAAAGAAATACACCGTTCATGGAGACGGTAGGCCGTACGTACACATGAACGTTGTTTTCGTTTCCTCATTGAATTGAATGGAAATAATTGGATGACATACATTTATATATACTAAAATCCAATATCATTATTATTTAATATATTTCATGATTACTTATTATATATAATTTATAATCATTCTTGAATGGTTAATCATTGAGAATGAATCTCATCGCGTCGTGGAGACGGTATTCCGTACGTACGCACGAGCGATGATATTGTTCCCATGATCGTGTAATTTTATTGGAGTGTAAGTACACTATTACAGAATAAATATCACTTTAAAATAATCATATATGGTTATTATTTACACCATTATACCCATCCATGTAAGGTGGTGGTGGAAATAGTTTACACCACGGCGTGGAGACGGTATTCCGTACGTACGCACGCGCGGTGATTTTGTTTTCCGTAGGATGGATAGATGGTGAAATAGGGTTTTTCCATACTTATAATAACATATCAGTATATGAGTGATACTGATGTTATTACTTCATAAAGAATCAACCTACGAAGAAGAACTGGAAGAAGAAATAGCGTTGAAAGAATCGGTAACGGACATTACCTCTTCTTTGAAGCGCCTCATTGAGACCTCCTCTTAGGGAACTAAAATTTGTCTTTGAAGAAGACCAGAACATCTAGGATGTTTCTATGGAAGCGGATAAGAGAATTCGACAGGGTTTGGCCGAGCTTGAAGGCTCAATGTGGTGTGAGGAAGAGAGGGACGAGGTTCCCTTTAATAAGGGAGGAGAGGGGCACCTTTGGAAAACTAAAAATATTATTTTATTATAAAGTCATATTCGGTTTTAAATAGCTCCAAATTGATTTATTTCAAAACTAAGGTGGGGATGGGTCACAATTCTCTCATCCAATATAATTTAGAAAAGTTTAGGTTCCTATTTTAAACATATCATTTATATTTCACTTTAAGTTAGATAATTTTACTTTTACCGTGTCTTTTTGTGTTCTTACACTATAAGGTTATTAAACATACTATAACAAGCCAAACGAACCCCAAGTTGTTTATTATTAATATATATAACCTTATCTAAGTCATTTGTCTGAGCCTTATATTTTTAAGAATAAAATAACAATTAATAATATAATATTTGTTTTAAAAACAATTTTATGTCAATTTTGACACTATTTAGTAATTGATTTTTGTGAAAATCATAACAGAATGATTAGTTCTAAAAAAGTTAATTAAATCAATAATTAGATGTAATATTAACCTATAATGTTAGTGGAATTCATAAAAAGTCTCAAATTACATTTATTTGGGTATTTATAACATCAATTATGTCAATATTTCATTAATAAAATAATTACTGCATCATCATTGAGTCATTAATAAATTTAATTATTTAATGTCTAAAAATTACAAATTAAATATCATTATGTAGGAAATCGTTTTATATTTCTAATGAATATTTATAGTCGAATTTATCTTATGTATAACCTTATATTAAAAATTATTTACTTATAAAATGTTGATTTTAACTATTTTAACCCTTCTTTAAATAAATTAATAATAAATGTCCAAATCTAATCCAAATGGACCTAAATGGTCATATTTTATTCCTAAGGTTGTTTTTCGGTCGAATTACACTTATCCAATAGAATTAGGACACATGTTAGGGTAATAATAATATCATTTTTACCCTTAATTACCCTATATATTTTTAATCGTGGTAAAAAAAGTAAAAAGTTACTATTCACCAAAAATTATTTTCATCTCATTGACCACATTTTAGTCCTTGATATTAACCGTGTCTCTTAGATTTTCGAAATTCCACTCAGAGAAGAGGTAAAATTACGTTTTATGAAAAATTCAGTTTTTTTATCTACCACTTAGTGGTTTCACTATTCATCAAAAAATGAACGTTTCCAGAAAAATACCAAAAATTAGGCCTAAGATATATTTGATATTATGAATTAAAAAATGATGAATATTTTACCAAATTCAAAACATTTCATTTTCATTAAATAATTTAAAAATTAATTCTTGTCGTCAAAACAAATCGCATGTTTTTATGAAACAATAACTATCAAAAGATTGATACTTGTTTATATCCAATTTCAAAGTGAAATTAATTCCAATGAACAACAGTGGATTAAATGGTAATAATATATTCTAATTAAACTTTAAAACCAATTAAAAAGATAATAAAACCATATAAATTATTGCGATGAAAAAAGTTGTTTTTAGTTAAAATATAGCGTGTTTTTACTATTCATTAAAAAATGAAAGTTATCAGAATAATATGAAAATTTTATCAAAAGTAAATTTTTATACCCTAATTCCAAAGAAGAATATTATTTTGTCAAATTTAACTTATAGACATGTCAAAAACAATATTTAAGGTGGGTGCGCCATCAAAAGGCGGAAAAACTACATTAGTTGAAAAATACTTATTTTACACGATAAATTGATTTTGTTCTCATACCATGTTCTAGAAAATGTGTACGATGAATAATAATGTTATAAAATTCAAAATGTTGTTTATAATATTCATAACGGCTAGTTCATAATAATATTATAACCATATATCATTGTTTAGTGAAACCTGGTATTGCGTACAACACAGGCTATCAAGGATAGTCGTGATTGCGTGTAATGCAAGCCAAGTCAGGGTTGCGTGTTGTGAAAGACTCATCTGTTGTTTCGTATAACATAATATAACCATATTTCATTTATACATTGAATATATATATATATTTATATATATACGCTTAATTTTTCATAGAATAACTACTATCAAAATTGTGTGTAACATGATCCAAGAATAGTGTTGTGTATACTGCAAGCTCATACGGTGTTGCATGTAGCGTAAGGTAATCATGTTGTAGCATACAACACAAGACATCAATGATATTAAAAAATTATTTTTCATAAAATCTCGGGGTGTTACATTCTACCCCCTTAAAATGAATTTCGCCCTCGAAATTCGTCAGGGTTATAAATGGTTTACTACTCAAATGTTTGTTTAATAGAAACTCACATTGTAAAAAGGAATACCAAAACTTGGATTTAAAAACAAAAGTATGAAATGTAACGGTTTCCCAAATTAACTCATCATTGGGATTCCACTTAGGAGAACATAAGTGAAAATATGGATATGGAAGAGAAACATAACCATCATGTTCTGATGGAGAGTGGTATAGAACATGACTATGAAAAAGCCAACAATCACAAAGCTATAGATTTGTGATGATCTAAGGTACCATCTGATTCCTCGGATATAAGGTAACTAGGACAACATTTTTGGTTTTCTAGATAATGTCCCTAAATTTGATGAATTAAAAGAAATACTTACATGTTTTTGGTACAATCTCACTATTGTTCTTGAATTGAACAATTTCAACATCATCCCTTAAAGAAATGAAGTTGAATTTGTTATTCGTGATGTGTTAGCAGATCATGTGATATAATTATTGGTCCTTCCATCTGTTTCAAAAATAAAGGTTAGAAAAAGTTATATGTTCATATTATGGTTATATTAATCATATATGGTTCCAAAAATGAACTTATACATCATATATCATACCGCTTAATAAAATAAAACTAGTTTCTACTAACCAGGGACTTCCTGTAGGCCAGTGGTAGGAGATAAAGGCCAGTCGCACTTTGGTTGTGGGTTCGATTCTCACGGCCTTGTCCGACGCGATGGGTTGTCTCCCATCCTATAGGTTGTCCTTTATTATAAAACTATATTACTATAACATCCCATCAATAATATCAAAAAAAAATTCTATCCTTAAACAATACTAACATATGTCAACATAATCCAATCCAATCTTTAGTTTTATCCATAATACTGCAGTCCACTCCCATAATATAGTGAAAACGATTACCAGATATTTCATATAACAAACATGTTAATACCATTGTTGATCCCCATATATCATAAGATATGTCTTGTTGGTCACATTCCAAACATTCGGAGGCCTTAATCATGTATTCTCTTTAAAAATGAATACCCATTGAACCTTAGTGAAATCATTAATGCAGTTAAAAGTTAACACTTTCCACATACCAAAATCCTCAAAATTCTATATACTCAAACCATGATATCACTTCGTCCTCATATCATTCATGAGCTCATGAATACAATCAACCATCTCATTATCTTCTTATTCCTTCATTATGCACATATCATCTACTTTTTAAAAATATTTGAATAACCATCCGTGGTTAATGGTACCATTAAACATATAATTTCAAAACTTAAGGAAAGACAACAGTGTAAAAATCCATAGATGTCTCTTTATTCCATAGTACCATGAGATTACGTATACAACATTACACTTGATAAACATGTGATCATTCCACTACCTTCGTAAACAACTGACTGTGCTTCAACACTTCTTTCAGATCATATATCATTTTTAGTCTCCTCATCATCATCCATATAAATAATACCCATACGACCGTACTGATTATCTTCATGATACTTTTCCTCAGGGAATTGGTTTTCATAATGACCGTACATTCCACATTTAAAATATTTAACCATTGTTGATGTCAAAGCAATACCATTATCCTAGTCCATGGTGTTAACTGAAACTTTTCCATTGCACTTACTAGATTTGTGTCCTTGTTTTCTACACCCAAAGCATCTTCCAGTTTCTTTGAAACAATCTCCTTGATGCCTCTTCCAACATGATTTACATGAGGGAAATTGAACTTTCTTTCCTCTATGATCATCATGAAACTCCATATTTTTCTAATTATCTGAGTCGGGAAACTTAACAAATTTGAGATTATTGATCATATTATGAGATTGCTGATTAGGCATAATAACGATTTTTGGACTTCCAAATCCCGTTTCATTTGGTTGCTCATGAAAAATATCATTCTATTGTCTGTCATATACTCCATTATCGTGAATCTTCATGTTTCCTGCAGTTTTCTAAAACTCAAAAAGAATAGTGTGAGAGGCAAAAATCATGCTAGGGAAAACAACATTGTAAAGGAGGAGTACCCTCCATATCTAACATCTTATATTAAATTCTAAGATCGTTAGCAAAATTCTATTAATATAACCTCTATGTATACTTAACCTTAGGGACATCCCTAGACATACCTTAGAAATATCTCTAGGGATCTCACTAACGTTTTCGCATCCTAGTTTCCAAAGGCTGACTAAACCTTTCCTCTGATACCAACTGTAGAGACCCAAATCTTGATGTACATGGACCTTACTTTTATTTAGAGGAATACTTAATACATAACAAAAACAGACACACAAGGATCGTAATAGTTTAGTGTCTTTGGAAACTCTGAATGTAATCTTCTAATTGTGGTGATAGATCTTCAAAATCTCCCATAAGATCTTCCAATTTTTTTTCCTTACCTAAAAACATTCTTTTAATCCTGGGGAAAAATAAAACCTAAAAAGGGTGAGCTCAAATTCTCAGTAAGGGTAAGCATGGATAAAATAAAACATACCATATACATTTGAACCTAAAAGCATGAACATAATGTTTAAACATCAAAAGCTTGAGCAATGACATAAAACATAGAAGTACGTAAGGCATAGATCATAAAGAAACATTAAGAATTATAAAATAGCATGGGAATAAAACATGTAATTGTGGCATCCATTACGCTCATGTAATGATTTCCATAGTAGCCAAGGCATTGCTGCCAAGACCATCTTAGTGGACAAAGTCCCTTTCTAAATCGAGTGTACTCCTCGTTTCAGTCCTGAAACACTGAAACAGATTAACTTACTGTTCCATCAATGTCTATATCGTGAGATATAAATCTTTACCCAATGCATTGGAGGTATATATAGGCACCACCCATATCATAATGAATTCATTCTTACTTTTTCCACAATATAAACATAAATCATTCATCATAACCCAAAAAAATAAAATGGGTATCATAAACATCATCCAACCATAACATAATCCATAAAAAAATGGATATCATATCATCATAAGAATAGTGAAACCATGTAAATCATAGAGACATTATACTAGAAACATAAAAATATGAAATAATGACATCTTAGATGGAAAATGATTTTGATAAACACTTGAAGTGAATTCTTGATGAAAATATCCTTTCTTCTTCAAAATCAATTTCTTTTCACAAAAAATCATGCAATTTTAAAAGAAAATGATTTTGTTGAAAATAGTCATGAAATATTTTGGAGGAATCTTAAATAAAATAAGGCTTTATAAAACCGTAAAAATCCTTCCATGATGTATAAGTTAAAAAAACATTCTTCTCGTACTTTTGCCGGAAAAGTCAAAAAAGTACCTCGTAAAGTAAAATGAAAGATTCCTTACATACCATGTAGTAAAAGTCAATAATGGGTAAAAAGGACTTTAAACATACATGAAAACACTTTTATAAAACATGGACATGGATGATATAAATAACCCCAGAAAATACTTACGAATAAGCAATATCGGATAAAAATGAGCTTTGCAAAATTATCCCTTACCTTAGGTCTGATATGCTTCGTACGTATCCGAACTTCCTTTATAATGATTTAAATAATGTCATTGACTTATCATAGAATCATATTCATTGTTATGATATCATATATGTTTCACTTATGACTTTATATTACCCGTTCTTTTGTAAATTCCATATTAAAGAGTGTTTTGGGTAAAATCTTTTCATTTGTCATCCGTGTTTTGACTTGTAATAATTCATATGATTACTTAGATCATGATTACTTAATTCCAGACTATAAAAAATGATTTATATATAATATATATTCATAATATACATATATATAATAGATCGATAAATGAAAATAAATAGACCGTTCATGGAGACGGTAGGTTGTACGTACACATGAACGTTGTTTTCATTTCCTCATTGAATTGAATGGAAGTAATTGGATGACATACATTTATATATATATAAATACAATATCATAATTTTTTCATATATTTCATGATTACTTATTATATATAATTCATAATCATTCATGAATGGTTAATCATTGAGAATGAATCTCATCGCGTCGTGGAGACAATATTCCTTACGTACGCACGAGCGATGATATTGTTCCCATGATCGTGGAATTTTATTAGAGTGTATGTAAACTATTACAGAATCAATATCACTTTACAATAATCATATATGGTTATTATTTACACCATTATACCCATCCATGAAAGGTGGTGGTGGAAAATAGATTACACCACGGCGTGGAGACGGTATTCTGTACGTACGCACGCGCGGTGATTTCATTTTCCGTAGGATGGATAGATGGGGAAATAGGGATTTTTCATACATATAATAAAATATCAGTATATGAGTGATACTGATGTTATTACTTCATAATGAAACAACCTAAGGAGATGAATTGGAAGAAGAAATAACGTTGAATGAATTGGTAACGGACATTACCTCTTCTTTGAAGAGCCTCTTTGAGACCTCCTCTTAGGGAACTAAAATTTGTCTTTGAAGAAGACCTGAACCTCTATGATGTTTCTATGTATGTGGAGAAGAGAATTTTTTAGGGGTTGTCCGAGCATGAAGGGTCAATGTGGTGTGAGGAAGAGAGGGAGGAGGTGCCCTTTTATAAGGGAGGAGAGGGGCACCTTTGGAAAACTAAAAATATTATTTTATTATAAAGTCATATTCGGTTTTAAATAGCTCCAAATTGATTTATTTATAAGATAAGGTGGGGATGGGTCGAAATCCTCTCATCCAATATAATTTAGACATGTTTAGGTTCATATTTTAACCTTATCATTTATATTTAACTTTAAGTTAGATATTCTTTCCTTTTACCGTGTCTTTTTGTGTTCTTACACTATAAGGTTAATACACTTACTATAACAAGCCAAACGAACCCCAAGTTGTTTATTATTATTATATATAACCATATATATGTCATTTGGCCGAACCTCAGATTTTTAGGAATAAAATAACAATTAATAATATAATATTTGTTTTAAAAACAATTTTATGTCAATTCTGACACCATTTAGTAATTGATTTTTTTGAAAATCATAACAGAATGATTAGTTTGAAAAAAGTTAATTAAATAAATACTTAAATGTAATATTAACCTATAAAGTTAGTGTAATTTATTAAAAGTCTCAAATTAAATTTATTTGGGTATTTATAACATCAATTATGTCAATATTTCATTAATATAATAATTACTGCATATTCATTGTGTCATTAATAAATTAAATTATATAATGTATAAAAATTACAAATTAAATATAATTATGTAGGAAATCGTATTATCTTTATAATGAATATTTATATCCGAATTTATCTTATGTATAACTCTATATTAAAAATTATTTACTTATAAAACATTGATTTTAACTATTTTAACCATTCTTTAAATAAATTAATAATAAATGTCCTAATCTAATCCAAGTGGACCTAAATGGTCATATTTTATTCCTAAGGTTGGTTTTTGGTCTAATTACACTTATCCAATAGAATTAAGACACATGTTACAGTAATAATAATATCATATTACCCTTAATTACCCTATTTACATTTAACCGTGGTAAAAAAAAGTAAAAGTTACTATTCACCAAAAATTATTTTCATCTCATTGAACAACATTTTAGTCCTTGATATTAACCGTGTCTCTTGGATTTTCCAAATTCCACTCACAGAAGCTGTAAAATTACGTTTTATGAAAAAATCAGTTTTTTTAACTACCACTTAGTAGTTTCACTATTCATAAAAAAATGAAAGTTTCCAGAAAAATACCAAAAATTATGCCTAAGCTATATTTGATATTATAAATTAAAAAATTATGACTATTTTACCAAATTCAAAACATATCAGTTGAATTAATTAATTTAAAAATTAATTCTTGTCGTCAAAACAAATCGCGTGTTTTTAAGAAACAATAACTATCAAAAGATTGATACTTGTTTATATCCAATTTCAAAGTGAAATTAATTCCAATGAACAAAATTGGATTAAATGGTAAAAATATATTATAATTACAATTTAAAACCATTTAAAAAGATAATCTAACCATATAAATTATTGCGATGAAAAAAAAATTGTTTTTAATTAAAATAAAGTGTGTTTTTACTATTCATTAAAATATGAAACTTATCAGAATAATATGAAATTTTTATCCAAAGTAAATTTTTATACCCTACGTCCAAAGAAGAATTTTATTTTGTCAAATTGAACTTATAGACATGTCAAAAACAATATTTAAGGTGGGTGCGCCTTCAGAAGGCGGAAAAACTACATTAGTTGAAAAATACTTATTTTACTCAAAAAATTGATTTTGTTATCATACCATGATCTAGAAAATGTGTATGATGAATAATAATGTTATAAAATTCAAAATGTAGTTTATAATATTCATAACGGCTAGTTTATAATAATATTATAACCATATATCGTTATTTAGTGAAACCTGGTATTGCGTACACCACACACTATCGAGGAAAGTCGCGATTACGTGTAATGTAAGACAAGTCAGGGTTGCGTGTTGTGCAAGACTCCTCTGTTGTTTCGTATAACATAATATAACCATATTTCATTTATACATTGAATATATATATATTTATATATATACAATCAATGTTTCATAGAATTACTACTATCAAAATTGTGTGTAACATGATCCAAGAATAGTGTTGTGTATACTACAAGCTCATACGGTGTTGCGTGTAGCGCAAGGTAATCTTGTTGTAGCATACAACACAAGAATTCAATGATATTAAAAGAATATTTTTCATAAAATCTCGCGGTGTTACATTATACCCCCTTAAAATGAATTTCTCCCTCAAAATTCGTCAGGGTTATAAATGGTTTACTACTCAAAAGTTAGTTTAATAGAAACTCACATCGTAAAAAGGAATACCAAAACTTGTATTTAAAATCTAATGTATGAAATGTAACGGGTACCCAAATTAACTCATCATTGGGTTTCCACTTAGGAGAATATATGTGAAAATATGGATATGGAAGAGAAACCTAACCATCATGTTCTGATGGAGAGTGGTAGAGAACATGGCTATGAAAAAGCCAACAATCACAAAGTTATAGATTAGTGATGATCTAAGGTACCATCTGATTCCTCGTATATAAGTGAACCAGGACAACATTTTTGGTTTTCTCGATAATATCCCTAATTTTGATGAATTAAAAGAAATACTTACATGATTTTGGTACAATATCACTATTGTTCGTGAATTGAATAATTTCAACATCATCCCTTAAAGAAATGATGTTGAATTTGTTATTCGTGATGTGTTAACAGATCATGTGATAGAATGATGGGTCCTTCCATCTGCTTCAAAATAAGGTTATCAAAATTTATAAGTCCATATTATGGTTAGATTAATCATATATGGTTCCTAAAATGAACTTATACTTCATATATCATACCGATTAATAAAATAAATCTAGTTTTTACTAACCAGGGACTTCCAATAGGCCAGTGGTAGGCGATAAAGGCAAGTCGCACTTCAGTTGTTGGTTCGATTCCCACGGACTTGTTCGACACGATGGGATGTCGCCCGTCCTATAGGTTGTCCTTTTTCTAAAACTATATTACTATAACATCTCATCAATAATATCGAAAAAACTTATATCCTTAAACAATACTAACTTATGTCCAACATAATCCATTCCAATCTTTAGTCTTATCCATAATACTGTAGTTCACTATCATAATATAGTGAAAACGATTACCAGATATTTCATATAACAATCATGTTAATAACATTGTTGATCCCCATATATCATAAGATATGTCTTGTTGGTCACATTCCAAACATTCGAAGGCCTTAATCATGTATTCTCTTGAAAAATGAATACCCATTTTACCTTAGTGAAAACATGAATGCAGTTAAAAGTTAACACTTTCCACATACTAAAATCCTCAAAATTCTATATAGTCAAACCATGATATCACTTAGTCCTTATATCAATCATGAGCTCATGAATACAATCAACCATCTCATTATCTTCTTATTCCTTCATTATGCGCATACCATCTACTTTTTAAAAATATCTGAATAACCTTCCATGGTTAATGGTACCATTCAACATATAATTTCAAAACATAAGGAAAGACAACAGTGTAAAAATCCTTAGATGTCTCTTTATTCCATAGTACCATGAGATTACATATAAAACATTACACTTGATAAACATGTAATCATTCCACTACCTTCTTAAACAATTGACTGTGCTTCAACACTTCTTTCACATCATATATCATTTGTAGTCTCCTCATCATCATCCATATAAATACTACCCATACGACCGTACTGATTCTCTTCATGAGAATTTCCCTCAGGGCATTGGTTTGCATAATGCCCTTACATTCCACATTTAAAACTTTTAACCATTGTTGATGTCGTAGCAATACCATTATCCTTGTCCATGGTGTTAACTGAACCTTTTTTTTTCACTTGCTGGCTTTGTTTCCTTCAGTTCTACACCCAAAGCATCTTCCAGTTCCTTTGAAACAATCTCCTTGATTCCTCTTCCCACATGATTTACATGAGGGAAAATGAACTTTCTTTCCGATATGATCATCATGAAATATCATCTTTTTCTTATTATCTGAGTCGGGAAACTTACCAAAGTTGATATTATTGATCATATTATGAGATTGCTGACTAGGCATTATAACGATATCTGGACTTCCAAATCCCATTTCATTTGGTTTCTCATGAAGAATATCATTCCATTGTCTGTCACATCCTCCATTATCGTGAATCTTCATGTTTCCAGCCATTTTCTAAAACCCAAAAAGAATAGTGTGAGAGGAAAAAATCATTCTCGGGAAAACAACATAGTAAAAGAGGAGTACCCGCCATATCTAACATCGTAGATTAAATTCTAAGATTGTTAGCACATTTCTAGGACTATAACCTATACGTATACATAACTTTAGGGACATCCCTAGACATACCTTAGAAATATCTCTAAGGATCTCACTAACGCTTTCACATCCTAGTTTCCAAAAGTTGACTAATCCTCTCCTCTGATAACAACTGTAGAGACCCAAAGCTTGATGTACATGGACCTTACATTTATTTAGCGGAATACTTAATACATAACAAAAAACTGACACACAAGGATCGTAATAGTTTAATTTCTTTGGAAACTCTGAATGTAATTTTCTAATCGTGGTGAATGATCTTCAACATCTCCCATATGATCTTCCACTTTTTGTTTCCTTACCTAAAAACTATCTTTTAATACTGGGGAAAAATAAAACATTAAAAGTGTGTGCTCAAATTCTCAGTAAGGGTAAGCATGGATAAAATAAAACATACCATATTCATTTGAACCTAATATCATGAACATAATGTTTAAAAATCAAAATCTTGAGAAATAACATAAAACATGGAAGTATGTAAGGTATAGATCATAAAGAAACATTACGAATGATAAAATAGCATTGGAATAAAACATGTAATTGTGGCATCCATTAATCACATGTAATAATTTCCAAAGTAGCCAAGGCATTTCTTCCAAGACCATCTTAGTGGACAAAGTCCCTTTCTGAATCGAGTTCACTCCTCGTTTCAGTCCTGAAACACTGAACCAGATTAACTTACTGTTCCAGCCATGCCTATCTCATGAGATATAAATCTGTACCCAATGCATTGGAGGGAGATATAGATACCACCCATCTCATAATGAAATCATTCTTACTTGTGTCACAACATAAACATAAATCATTCATCATAACCCAAAGAATAAAATGTGTATCATAAACATCATCCCATTATATCATAGTCCATAAAAAATGGATATCATTTCATCAAAAGAACAGTGAAACCATGTAAATCATAGAGATATTATACTTGAAACATAAAAATATGAAATAATGACATCTTAGATGTAAAATTATTTTCATAAACACTTGAAAAGAATTCTTGTTGAAAATATCCTTTCTTCTTCAAAATCAATTTCATTTCACAAAAAAATCATGAAATTTTAAAAGAAAAGGATTTTGTTGAAAATAGTCATGAAATATTTTGGAGTAAGCTTCATGAAAATAAGGCTTTATAAAACCGTAAAAAACCTTTCATGCTGTATAATTAAAAAAAACATTCTTCTCGTACTTTTACCGGAAAAGTAAAAAAAGTACATCATAAAGTAAAAAAAGAAGGATTCCTTACATTCCATGTATTAAAATTTAATAATGGGTAAAATGGACATCATACATACATGAAAACACTTTTTTAAAACATGGACATGGATGATATAAATAACCCCAGTAAATACTTACGAATAAGCAATCTCGGATAAAAATGAGATTTGCAAAATTATCCCTTACCTTAGGTCTGATATGCTTCGTACGTATCCGAACATCCTGTATAATGATTTAAATAATGTCATTGACTTATCACATAATCATATTCATTGTTATGATATCATATATGCTTCACTTATTACTTTATATTACCCGTTCTTTTGTAAATTCAATGTTAAAGAGTGTTTTGGGTAAAATCGTTTCATTTGTCGTCTGTGTTTTGACTTTTAATTATTCATATGATTACTTAGATCATGATTACATAATTTCAGAATATAAAACATGATTTATATATAATATATATTCAGAATATACATATATATAATAGATCGATAAATTGAAAAAAATACACCGTTCATGGAGACAATATGTCGTATGTACACATGAACGTTGTTTTCGTTTCCTCATTGAATTGAATGGAATTAATTGGATGACATACATTTATATATACATAAATCCAATATCATTATTATGTCATATATTTCATGATTACTTATTATATATACTTTATAATCATTCATGAATAGTTAATCATTGAGAATGAATCTCATCGCGTCGTGGAGACGGTATTCCGTACGTACGCACGAGCGATGATATTGTTCCCATGATCATGGAATTTTATTGGAGTGTATGTACACTATTACAGAATCAATATCACTTTAAAATAATCATATATCGTTATTATTTACACCATTATACCCATCCATGTATGGTGGTGGTGGAAAATAGATTACACCACGGCGTGGTGACGGTATTCCGTACGTACGCACGCGCGGTGATTTCGTTTTCCGTAGGATGGTTAGATGGTGAAATAGGGTTTTTTCATACGTAGAATAACATATCAGTATATTAGTGATACTTATTTTATTACTTCATAATGAAACAACCTAATAAGGAGAATTGTAAGAAGAAATAACGTTGAAAGAAACGGTAACGGACATTACCTCTTCTTTGAAGCGCCTCTTTGAGACCTCCTCTTAGGGAACTAAAATTGGTCTTTGAAGAAGACGAGAACCTCTAGGATGTTTCTATGGAAGTGGAGAAGAGAATTTGGAAGGTTTTGGCAGTGCTTTAAGGCTCAATGTGGTGTGAGGAAGAGAGGGAGGAGGTTCCCTTTTATAAGGGAGGAGAGGGGCACCTTTAGAGAACTAAAAATATTCTTTTATTATTAAGTCATATTCGGTTTTATATAACTCTAAATTGATTTATTTCGAAGATAAGGTGGAGATGTGTCTAAATTCTCTCATCCAATATAATTTAGACAAGTTTAGGTTCCTATTTTAACCTTATCTTTTATATTTAACGTTAAGTTAGATAATTTTACTTTTACCGTGTCTTTTTGTGTTCTTACACTATAAGGTTAATAAACTTACTATAACAATTCAAACGAACTCAAAGTTGTTTATTATTAATATATATAACCTTATATAAGTCATTTGGCCGAATCTTAGATTTTTAGGAATAAAATAAAAATTAATAATATAATATTTGTTTTAAAAACTATTTTATGTCAATTTTGACACCATTTAGTAATTGATTTTTGTGAAAATCATAACAGAATGATTATTTCAAAAACATATAATTAAATCAGTACTTAGATGACATATTAACCTAGAAAGTTAGTTTAATTTATAAAAAGTCTCAAATTAAATTTATTTGGGTATTTATAACATCAATTATGTCAATATTTCATTAATATAATATTTACTGCCTCATCATTGTGTCATTAATAAATTAAATTATTTATTGTCTAAAAATTACAAATTAAATATCATTATGTAGGTAATAGTTTTATCTTTATAATTAATATTTATAGTCGAATTTATCTTATGAATAACCCTATATCAAAAATTATTTACTTATAAAACGTTGATTTTAACTATTTTAACCATTCTTTAAATAAATTAATAATAAATGTCCTAATCAAATCCAACTGGACCTAAATTTTCATATTTTATTCCTAAGGTTCTTTTTTGGTCGAATTACACTTATGCAATAGAATTAGGACACATGTTAGGGTAATAATAATATCTTTTTTACCCTTAATTACCCTATTTTCTTTTAACCGTGGTAAAAAAAAAGTTAAAAGTTACTATTCACCAAAAATTATTTTCATCTCATTGAACCAAATTTTAGTCTTTGATATTAACCGTGTATCTTGGATTTTCGAAATTCCACTCATAGAAGCAGTAAAATTTAGTTTTATGAAAAGTTCAGTTTTTTTAACTACCACTTAGTGGTTTCACTATTCATCAAAAAATGAAAGTTTCTAGAAAAATACCAAAAATTAGGCGTAAGCTATATTAGATATTATGAATTCAAAAATGATGACTATTTTACCAAATTCAAAAAATATCAGTTGCATTAATTAATTTAAAAATTAATTCATGTCGTCAAAACAAATCGTGTGTTTTTAAGAAACAATAACTATCAAAAGATTGATACTTGTTTATATCAAATTTCAAAGTTAAATTAATTCCAATGACCAAAATTGGATTTAATGGTAAAAATATATTCTAATTACACTTTAAAACCAATTAAAAAGATAATCTAACCATATAAATTATTGCGATGAAAAAAAGTTGTATTTAATTAAAATATAGCGTGTTTTTACTATTCATTAAAATATGAAAGTTATCCGAATAATATGAAAATTTTACCCAAAGTAAATTTTTATACCATAATTCCAAAGAAGAATTTTATTTTTTCAAATTTAACTTATATACATGTCAAAAAAAATTAAGGTGGCTGCGCCATCAAAAGGCGGAAAAACTACATTAGTTGAAAAATACTTATTTTACTCGAAAAATTGATTTTTTTCTCATAACATGTTCTAGAAAATCTGTACGATGAATAATAATGTTATAAAATTCCAAATGTAGTTTATACTATTCATAACGGCTAGTTCATAATAATATTATAACCATATATCGTTGTTTAGTGATACCTGATATTGCGTACAACACACACTATCGAGGAAAGTCATGATTGCGTGTTATTATTATGATATTATTTTATTATCCTTAACTACCAGATTACTAATTAATCAAGATAATTAATGATAAATATCTTCCTTACTATTCATAATGTCCAAAAACAAAAGTGTCTTGATTAAAAAATTTGGACCTTCGGATTCCAAATATGCAATCCATTTTACCAAATTTCAAACACAGAAATTTCAATAATTAATTTTAAAATAAATCCTGTTGTCAAAACAAATAGCGGTGTTTTTAGAAACAATATCTATGAAAAGTTTGGCACTTGTTTATGCTCAATTCCAAAGTGAAATTAATCCCAATTACCACCATTGGATTAAATGGAAAAAATATATTCTATTTACACTTTAAAACAAACTAAAAAGATAATCTAACCATAAAATTAAATTAGTTGAATATGCAATTTTGATGTAAAATGCAGTATTTTTTGTCTATTCATTAAAAATTGAACATTGTCAGAAAAATACCAAAAAATTATCCAAAGTAAATTTCAATGTCCCAATCATAAATAATAAGTTTATTTTGACAAATTGAGCTTATAAAATTGTCAAAAGTTTGATTTAAAAAATGGTTTCCCATCAAAAGTCAGTAAAACAAGCTTTTAAAAATATTAGTGTATTACATGCTTAAGATCAGATTTATTCTCATTTTAAACCTCTTAAAACACTATCTAATTCATAAATATACATAGATAAGAATATCTATTATTCATTACTTACTTTGGATGTTACATATATGGATTTAATATGATAGGTCAAAAGATTTTAGACATGTTTTTTCATTAGTTTTCACATTTTGATTTTTGTTAAACAATTATTAACAGATTTTAGTATTTACAATTTTAAAAAACTATACAATACTAAATGGATGTAAATTTTACATATATGATGTAAATGAAATAATAAAGAAATAATTGATATCAATTTTGACCATATTAATTTTTTTAGTTTTTTATTAATTTTTATTATTTTAAAATAATTGTGTAAAATTTTATTATTATAAAATATAATTATTGATCGTGTGAAAAAAATTCATTATATAGACATTTATAATATAAATATAATATGTTGAAATAAAAAATTTATTTTTACCCTAGGTAGTTATACTGATATAAAATATTCATTTACAAAATTAATTATTTCAAAGTAAATTTATTTTAATATTTTTAATAACTATTAATTTAAATATCTTTTCAAAAATAATAATTACTACATGAAAATTAAAAAATTATTTAATAAAAATATTTATTCAAAAAATTTATAAACAACATGATGAAGTTAAATATTTTATATTTTAGAATAATATTTATTGTTAAATATATATTTAGGGTAATGATATATTAGAGATGATATATTTTTTAAAAAAATGAATGTTGCATCATTTAATTACTATTAAATTATATATATTAAATATTATATAATTATATATTTGCCCCAAAAAATGAATAATAAATTCCTATCATAATATTATGTTTATTAAGTAAAAATTTTAAATTTACATTCTTTCATTACATACCTTTTTCATAATGAGGAATCATTAGGCATATTTAATAAAAATTAAATGAAATTTTGTGGCATTCTATTATTTAAATTTTATATAATTCAATTTCTGGAACACGTATCACAAAAACAATATAATATAAAAAAATGAGCATTAATGGTAGTATTATCTTCATATAAAAAACTATTTTATATGTTTCGATCATTTTATAGTATTTTTAACATTTTGAAGCTAAATCAATCAATGTACCCATTACCATGGTAACATAATGTATCAAGGTTGTTATTCAAATTAGAAAACAATTAAAAGGCTAATATTAACTAAAATTTGACCTCTAGAATCAAAATTTTTCATCAATTTCAAAAAAACCATACCATAGATGATTTTGGATTTAATTTAAATTTTAAAGGGAAAATTCAATGAATAACATCTTTTATGAAATTTTTCTCTTTTAATACTGAAATGTTTTTTATATTTAATTAATGTATAAAATAATTTCAAATACAATATATGGACATTTATAAATATTAATTAATTAATTAATATTTTAAAATAATTGAAAACATAAGGTGATCATGTAAATACATTAAAAGAAAATATATTTTTCAATAAATATTAGTATTGTGAATATAGATTGAGTGGTTTTCTAAAACTATAAAATTATGTCAATTTTCACTAGATGAGTTCAAAAAATAAATCATTTAAAAAAAACAATTTCAATACCATTAAAAATTTAAAATTTCCTTTATAAAAAGAAGAAAAAATAATTTTTATGAAAACATGTTTTTGAAGAATAAAATGATAATACTAATGTTATGTGATTATTTTATAATAATATTACATTGAAGTGAAAATAATGTTTTATTATTATTTATTAATACTATTTCCACAAATTTATTTTCTTGGTAATAATAATAGTATAATGATGTTCATTTAAAATAATAATTGTGTTCAACAATAGTAATTATGAGATTAATGTTAATTAAATAAATATATATTTCATAAAAATATATGAATGTTACATAGAATGCTAATCATACACACACTACATACAAACTATATTGATTCATTCAAGTTGATATCAAAAAAAATTACAACCATGTGGTGAAACAAATTGTAAGCCTACCCTTTTTTCCTTTAGGATGTATCTATTTTTACCAATGCTAATTTGTAAAAATAATTTTTGAAACTATGAACAAAATTTATTAAATAATTTATATTTCCAATCCAATCCTCTTATTAATTTTAAAAACCGTTTTCTAAATCAATTATATCAACATTCAAATAAAATTCCATTTTGGTTACATTTTCATATTCAGTAAATCATCTGAAACAATTTCTCGCCTCAAATAACTCATCAACATAATTGATTTTATCAAGATTGAAAATAAATTTATAGAAATGGCCAATTGGTTTGTAACACCTTGATAAAAATAATAAAAACCTTGTTTCTTCTAATTATGATTTCAAAAAACCATAGAGAAACCATAAAAAGATGAGGAATTCCATGACAATTAACATCATTGATAAAAAATGTAGTCTAATAACAAATATAAGAAAAATCTCATCCATAACCATAGTCGTAACAAAAAAATTAGAAATCTTAAAAGGATTACTTGCATGAATACATCCTAAATTAAGTGAAGCACTGAAAATAACTTATGTTGGGCTATAGGTTTAGAGTGTCATAGTTGCAGGATGAATGAAATTAATTACACTTATTTGTGCCCCTAAAAATCACTAATAAAAAATGAACATGTAATGTGGTGCCATTACAAAAAATGAAATCCAAAAAAAATGGAATCATCAGATAACATGTTATCATTTACTTAAAAAAATTATTTTTTCCACTTCATGTTTTGAACATATTATACATCATGTAAATCCACAGCTCTATATACCCAGTTCAATATTTATTCATGGTGTTAAGTACATGGAATATACTCTTATTACATGACTTTTAATGGACCATCTAAAATAATAAAATATATTATTAGGCTAGAAATTATAAAAAAAATATTTACATTCAACATTATAAGAATATTATAAAATTAATTTCCAGTATTACTCATCGAATCAAAAACCACAAGATATCAACAAAACATACCTTATAGAATGAAAAAGTGTTGTTATAATCTCACCACCATTGTTTCATAATTCCTTAGAATGCACTGAAGATCATGGATCCCCAAAAAATATAGGCCATTAATTCCTCATTTATAACCCATATTCACACATCTCTTGGATATCTTATTTGAAATCACATATTACATGGAATAGTAGGATTTTATTACAATTTTATACATTTTCCTGAGAATCCACAATATATAATTTGAAGATCAACTAATGTGGTATGACAATCATGATAAATATCCTCCCATATTATTACATGATTTTGATATGGAATATACATACCAAACTATTCATGAATAAACACATTTAGGATTGAACGAATTCCAAAAATCAGTATAAATGATAAACCACCCTTATTAGTCATACAATTACCTTTAGGGGGCTTATAAACCACAATTCCAACATTCACTTCAATCAAAACTAGAGATGTTCCAATATATGTGAAATTATATAAATTAATTGTTGAGAACCATCAAACCACAGTAGATTTTGGAAATGGTCGACATAATAATAATGACAACCATGTTTTGTGGTGAAATGCCTCTGAATCAACAACACTATTTTAATAGTCTCCTTAACTACCCTTATCCTATACAAGGATAACCCTCCCAACACTACCCATAATATGGGATACCTATATAGATTCCCATATAAATCCTTTAATGGATCCTTAATTGTCGAATAATGATCACTACCATCATAATATTACTCAAAAAACACATTCCTTTTGAAATGTCCTCATTAATAAAGCAAACATTCAAATAGCATATCCTCAAGATCAGGGATAACCCAGTAAATATTTTCATCCATATGTCGTTAATATATCATGATCAATATAAATTGGGAAATCTTGACATCCTATGAAACATTCTAAATCTATGATTTCAACACCTAGTCTTGAATGGAAAGAACATTATAGGGAACCCCTTAATATCTCACAATCTCTAAGGAAAATAATTCCAAGGATATTCTACTATATTCATCTATATGAAATTTCATAAATATACATATTTTTAGTAGATCTATTACCACCCATGTATCATACCTACCGATCTGATTCCATGAAAAAAGATAGCATCATTTTAAATATCATTTATCATCCATAATATAATGGTAAAGGAATATGAAAACCCAAAAAGTCTGTAGATGTTCATTTTTACCTCCCTGACATGTGGGAAACCACAGAACAAATATTTTTAACAAAAATTTCATCCCATAACCCTATTATCGATGCCTCCAATAATGATGCATCGAAGTGAACTATAATTAAATGACCAACAAGAATGGTGTCCATAATCCAAAAAATCATTCCACTGGTAGTACAGAATAACCAACCAGCTATAGAAGGATAAATCTTGAATAAGATACTAAGACCACTCACAAAATAACTCATAACTATAACTAATTCACTAAATCATTTAAACATTATGTGTATAAATTTATTAATCAAAAACATCTCATAAAACAATTATTCATCCTTTATTGATTCCATAAATAGATTCCCACAATCCTAATGAACATCCAAGATCATCTATGAAGAAAATTAGATTCAACTCTTTAACTAGTTCATTTACAGCTTCTGTCAGTAATTTTATTCTTAACACATTTGGAAACCACAATCCTATTTATAACGGTAAATGAAATATCAATACCAAATATCTAAAGATATTATAACAAATTTATATATAGAAACATAATTACTTATTGATAAAAATATATTTATGTATTTTATAATCATAATATATAATAAACCCTACCAAAAGAGATTGTGATCTAATGTGTTGAGTGCATTCATTGTTATGGTCTACTAAAATAATAAGAATGGTAGATAATCTCCAGATGTAATAAATGTAATGATATATATTCGACATAAAATATCAAAATAATGGAAAAAATACCAAACACGTACCATAAAAATCATATAAAATATCAAATCCTAATCCCTATAATAGAAGAATCATAACCGGTGATAAATTGAACCACACAATAACCATCTCAAATTATCTATGAATTGTGTCATTATATTACTACATTATAACCTTATATGTTTTATCATTCATTGATGATGATATCATTGAGTTGTTTTGAACACAATATCTAGAGAAAAAAATACTTACCCACAAACATAGGGATCACATACACATCTTAGGGATCCATTGTGGAAATTACTACATATTAACTTTATGTATCAACTGAGATTCCCCTATCATTTATAAAATGCCTTATAAAATTTTCCTAATAATGATGAAACTCAAATTTTCAAAGCGTACCGTATAGAAAATGTTATTTCATGATTTGATAAATTATTTCCAAATTATCTGTGTTCTCCTCATTAGACATAATGTAAACCAAAATCGATTTTGAATACACAACTACAAAAAATACAAATAACTGATGAAATATCCAATTGATCAATTCCACAAACACTAAATGTAAATTTGTGATCTAGATTTAGATAATAAGAAACCAAATAGTTCCCATATCAACAACTAAATTTGGCCTTTGTTTTCTCCTATATTGGGAATCATAACTGGTTGTACCATGATGATTATTCAATCATAGATGGCCATCTTTCAACATTATGCTAATAAACAAGACCAAAAATCATTGGAAATAGATATATTATTTTAATAGTAACCAGAATCAACTTTCAATACTCGATACACAGCATGAGCCTCCAATAATCTTTCTTGACAGTGAGGAAAAGATAATACCACTATGACATGATATGTTGAATTTATCCATTAGCCTTTATGTTATAAATGTATATACTAAGATCCACCAACATAGACTGTTTCATATGGTATAATGATATAAAAATGATAATTTTATTGGGGATAATGTCTACAGAAATATTGACTTCTCTATAGGCATGTACACCAAAAATATTATCTCGAAACACATTGGTGTGTGCACACCCCAATGCAAGAAGTTTACAAAAAAACAACTCAACTATATTATGAAAATTATTTAAAATATGTAAATAGATTATACCATCATAAGGAACATCATGGAATTACCTTCCCAACCTATAATGACACACACATCAAAAATTGTGACTAACATCATCAAAAGAAAATAACTAGTCCCAATAGGGATAATAGTCTATCTGGTCCCTAATATTGATCATCTAATCCATCTAGATATTAAATTCAAATATTGTAAGATCAAGCACGACAAAGTCCCACTATAATTCAAATTCAGATGACATAACCTAAAATTTGGAACATTTGTGACATTTTTTGGACCACATTCCTACATGCATGAAAATTTCATTCAAAATAGAAAAAGGTAAAACAAAATAACAACACATAAGATAACGTTCACGATATTATATAATTAGTGGATTTGTTTAAACAAATGATAGATCCATAAAATATAAGATAAACAGCATACCACTTATATTATCTTTTCATGGATACGATTCATATAGAACAAACTAAACTACATAAATCTATCTGGTCAACGCCACATGAACATATCTCTTGTCCTAATGATTAGATCCACAACACATGGATGCATATCTAAGAATATATGAAACTGTTTTTATAATGTATTTTCCCGCTTACTTGAGATATTTTTCACAATACTCCACAGATGGATAGTTAATCCATAATGATGAAAACTCATATGATCCTTCACATAGTTAGTATTTGTATGAAAATTCCTTCCTCAATAGTAGAACTAAATAATATACTTCAATTTCGAAGAACCTAAAATAGATCCTGAATAATACTCAACACTCTTTCACTTTCATTTCTGGATAGATGATGCACGCTTACTAACCACTAATCCAGCAGACTCACAATAGAAAACATTCATTCAACCTATGTATACCTTATATCATGATGCCTTATCATCCAACTCCACTAATATTGAACATTACATGAGTATCAACATCAATTCAATATAAAGCCTCATTCCAAACTCAATTATCTAAGCCATCGTCTATTCATTAGTAACAAACTCTGGTGCCAGATTCACCATCAATGTAAAATGAGAATAATACTCTAGAATGTTAAACACTCAATGAATAATGGTTATATAATCATAGGTAATCAATATAAGAAAATTTTAATAGTAAAATAGATATTTAATGATTTCATTGAAGGAATTCCAATACATATCATTATGAATCATATCACTCACAATATATTCAGTGTATCTCATTCGTAGTACCTTAACAATATGACATGAAATACCACCCAAATATTCATCATGATTATTCCAGAAGATGATGATCTTATCTATCAACTCAATACACTCCTCATATTCCCGGTGTCCTTTTTCCCCAAATATGAAATTTTAATTCTTAGTAGAATATTCTCATACATAATCAAATGAACTCCCTTGGTTCCTAACACCCAATTGACCAATTTTCTAAAAAATATATAATAGATATTATACCAATGTATTTTCCACTATATGATTCCCATTTGGAACCTATCATGAACCTTACTCAGTCTAATTTGGATGATCTATTCATGGAGGGATTATCAATTAAAAGAAAAAAACCAATCTGTCCTGAGGAAACTATAGAAAAATATGACCAATATTATTTATTGATATCAATGATTTAAAATAGCTTGACATTAATGAAATCATGAAAACCCTTACTAAGAAAATATTTTTTTTAATTTAGATAATCATTCACTATATTTCATTATAAAAACCTAAAATTTGTGTCTTTGTTTAGGTAAGTGTCCCTGCCCAACAATGGTTAGTAGATCTCTGTCTCAGAAGTAAGCCGACGAAGCCCCTTTTTGTCATCTACATCCTAAATTATATTTTTTCCAAACACTAATCAGGCTAAAACACACAACCATACTATGTATGTTATACCACATATTATAATAGAAATATATTCGATTCCAAATTTTAATGTATTAAACTTTCTTAACTAGGAAATCCACTTGAACTAATACATACCAAACTATAATCAAGACATGATAATAAAAAATAGTAATGAATATATTTAAAACACAAAATACAACCCATGTGTGGAAGGAAATAGACGAGATAACACAGATACAATAAATCCATTCAAAAAAAAGGATAAACCAAAAATAATTTCATGTCCTCAAATGACCTACAATCCACTCCATACCATCCCAAACTGAAAAAAGAGATAACCATATAATCCATCACCATTAATGTTGTTATTCCAATTAAAAAAACAGAAATAAGACAACTAAGAATTCACTAAGTAATGATTAGGGTGTGCATTAAATCCTATTAAGATACCATCACAATCTCTATACAAGGTATAATGTCATAAATCAATCAATTTTATATTTTAAACAAATTTATATTAAAATGATGTTTCATAAATCGTAACCCTTTATAATAAATATTCTATAATTATAAATTTTTTTTCATAAAAATACTTCGAAAATATAAAAAAAAAATTTAAATGTAGTAGGGTTAAAAATTTATATAATAACGTTTCATAGAGAGGTAAATAAATAAACACCAATCCCTGAAACATACTATCATGTCAGTCTATGTGATACACACTCAAAGAAAATCATGTTATTAATTATCAATGATAAAACAATCATCTGTTAAATAACCATAAATGTAAAATGAAAATGATACACCTATTGGGATAGTAAATATGAGAAAATGATCACTATAAACTAACAACCATAAAATTTATATGTTGTTTCAAAAAGATATCAATTTATTCATGTGGACATCATTAGAATGATAACTCATTCTGAGAAAATTTTCACTAAATTTATTAGTGCCTCCCTCCAGATGCATCCATGGTTCCTAATGTGAATTTTTCAAATCCCAATTGAAACCCATGATTATGATTTCATTCTGAATTTTCAATGCATAGAAAATTGATTGTGGTGTTCGAAAACCCATTTTCAAATAAATAAACTCTTAATCCAAAGTAAAAAACCATTTTCACTACATTTTCCATTCCAATATATCATTTGAAACCATTTATCACATAAAATTTTTGAAAACACAATGAAATATATAAATTAAAATAACTAAACTAAAATAACTAAATCATCATATTGAAACACCTACCTCAATATTATAGAAACCAAACTAAATTTTATAATAGTTTATAAGAACTAAGATAATGTCCTTCAAAAGTTGAGACATTTCATGATGTCGAAAAGGATCCCCTAAATACACAATCCTATAAAACAATTTTACACAATCATTGAAAAAAACCATAGCCTTCACCGAATATAAATATGAATATAAGGATTACATACATTTAGAGAATTAATCCATCATTAATGATCACCAATTATTTAATGTTGTGTTCCAGATTGAATGAGATTACTTAAAATCACATAATGTGAGCGCCATGTATAATATGTTAAGGATTTTGTTTGAATGATATGAAAATAAGTCATGAATACGACCTAAAATCAAAACACTGATACATTTACATGAAATGTAATACCATTTCAAATTTTTTAACGCACGAATAATATAATCTATTAAAAAATTATTTAATTTTTTATGATAAAATCTAATTTTTCTTTGTGAACAACATGAACCTATTACATGGAATGTAAAACCTCCATAACATGTATCTTGTTCATAGGTTCTTCAAGGGAGAAATTATATGACATGTACTATAACTAAATTATATATACTAAGATTACACGACATATAATTAACTATTCATTAGATATAACGTCACTTTTTATGTGGAAAATTCCAAAACATTCTAGAATACACCTTTAGATGAATCGTAAAAATTTCTTTTTTGACATTACTCATCCAATAAAATATAAAACACAATTAAATGGATATAACATACCCGATAGAATGGTAATAGATTGTATTAATAACTACTGTTAACAATTTATTAGGCAATAATTTTCTTATATAATTCTATATAGAAACTGTTCATATTAATATTTATTTAAAATGCATTATACATTATGGTCTATATTTATCATCACAATTTAAAAACACTAAATATTGTTTTGATAAAATATTCAAATAGTGATATTGATTAAAATTTATTGTAATAAATTCTTCAAATCAATGAATAATCATGATAATAGAAAAAAAATGTTTCAATGACTTATCTTATCCCATTACCATTAGATAAAAGATAATTTTTTTTTATTAAAATGGATGTTCTAAAAAAAATAGAAGTTCTTATCTATAGAAAGGCTATATGATAATAATTTTATTAAATACTGATAACACCACTATATAAAAATAAAAATATTCATTAATAAACCAAATAAAAAATAATATTATCATTATATTATATTTCTTAATCGTTCATTATGAAAATTGTATTACAATATTTTTACGGGTGTATAATTCTAACAAATGTCGATCATGTTTTAGTGATTTAATGAAATAGAAATTGTATATATATATTCTTAATATGAATTTTATAGTAATTTTAGTATTTAATGAATATATTTTATTTGAATAATGTTTTTAAGGGAAATATAGGTTGTTTCGTGGTGTCTAATTAATTTCATCATTTGTACCTGTGGTAGTCCATACGTACACACAATCAACAATTTTATTTAACAAAAAAATTAAATTTATGAAGTCATATGATAAATTGATGTGTTATAATAATAATTTTAAATAATTAAAGAATTTAATTAATCAAATTAATACTTCAGACCATCAAGTAGTGGTGGTAAAACAAAAAATTTTATTTTATAGTTATGCTAATGCATGCATATGAATTATCAAAAAAAAATCATTTTTATTGTTTAATGTAAATGGATTTATAAATAATAATACATTAATATAAAAACCTAATGACATATTAATAGTACTAGAAGTAGTATATTAAAGCATATATATGGTTTTCATGATTGATTGAAAAACTAAAAGTCCGTGTAGAAAGAAATACTCACATTGAGAACATAGAATTTATCTAGGTAAAGTTCTTTAAAATAGAGGAGTTATGGTTTCTAATTGGGAATAGTGGATTACTAATATGATATTAGATTCAATGATAACCAATATTTTAGTTTTTAAAATGTAATTAGATAGGATATATGTATAATGATGTATTGGAAGAGATCCCCCATTATTACTGTAAAAGTGGGTGATTTATTTAATACAAATTTTTTTAACAATATCATGACACACTTCAAGAGTGAATGGATTAAATAGTTTGAAATAATAAATCTTTTGGAATTATATGTACTATAAACTACCTATTACTCAATTCAACACATGTTTTAACCATGATTCACACCACTCGAAACTGGATTTTTATATTTTATCATTTTTTATCTTCTTAACAACTCATTATATATGCAATATATATTAAATTATACAATATAAAGCATCATAAATTTTTTGTCTATGATGATAAAAAATTAATTAATTTATAATAAAATCCAATATATAAATATATGTTATTCGTATTTTAAATTACAGCATTTCATATATGAAATAACTATTATAGAAATTATTTTTTCTAAATCAAATTCCCTTAAAAATATGTTAGCTAATTGATAATTAAATATGTGATAAAATATATGTATGCATTTGAAAACATCATATCATGTTATTTATGTAATTATATCATTTTCTTTTATATTAAAAAAAGTACAGAAAATAAATAAATTCCTCGAATATTGAACCATAAACAATATTATATACATTTATAGTAATATTATTATTTATACAATTATGAATAAAATAACTTTTAAGAAATTACATAATGTGTCTATTTTGACAAAAAAAATAAGATTTTTTATATCTAGATTTGACAACTATTAAAAACTAGTTATTAATATGTGTGAAATAAAATATTTTCTAAAATAACACATTCTTATGATTCAAAAATTTAAAAAACGATATAGATCATATATTGTCATTGTGAATGGATTAAATTAATTTATAAATAAATATTTTTTAGAGGACTTATTTTTACTTTCAATTATTAATTTTTTATTTTTCTAATTTCATAAATGTGAGGGTATAAAAAAGTTCATCATTTTTTATTATTCACCTAAATATAAATTATATTAGAAAATTATAAAAAACTTACAATTGATAATAATTAAATTTATAATTAAAATATGATTTTCATTTTTAGCAATATAATTATTTAATGATTAAATTTAAAAAAATTTATAATGTGAAATATAAATATACAATGTTTTTTCTGAGAAAATTGACATTTTAAATCAATAATTCTTTTAATTCATATTTTGTTTATATGTTTGAAATTTATTATAATGAATTATATTTTATATGGGATTAATTATTCTAAAATATCCTTATTAAAAAAATATTAGATAGTTTTAGATTGTAATTTTTTGTTTATAAATCTATCAAATTTATTATTAATTTATAAACAATTAGTCTAAAATAACATATTCATACCATGAGATAATTATTTCTATCTTAATATTGATTTTTTGGATTGAGATGAACATTAATTTTGGTATGTTAAATAATTCTTAGAGGGTCATCTTATTGGAATAACTCTCAAAGGCTATATGATCATGTAGTTGTCTATAAAATGAGATAGATTACCCATTTTGTTGAATAATCATTACATGGTTGAGGTTCCAGGTTTGTGGGTTAGGTGTGTGGGTCTATTTGATATTGGGTGAGATTCATGAGAGCTTATAGCGTGGTGTCCAATTTGTTCATAGAGAAATAAATATTTGTTTGTTTTGGATTATACCAAGTATAGAATGTCTAAGAATTTTTTATTACATTCATAGATACATACTCTACTTTGTGGAATGGTAGTGTTTATATGAGTGATTTTTTTGCAAAATCATTTATTTTTAGTAGATTTATTTATTGTATATGACAAATGTTCCATTATGTTTTGTGCTGGTTGAATATGTAATTTTTGGATCAATTGATTATTAATCAACTTGTTGATGATCATAATAATTTATATGCTTGTAATATAGTGGTTATATTGGATTGGGAATTACATATCAATAATATAACACCCTCAAATAATATAATTTAATTTCCCATTAAAATAATGTAAATACATTATTTTACATGAAACACAAAAAATATAATTAATATGTGCCACATAAAAATATTTAATTTAAATTTTACTATTACATGAGTTCCATTAATTTAGTATGATAAATATCATGTTACCATATTATTAATTTTATAAATAAAAATGAATAACATTGAATTGGGTAGTGGAAGTCACCAATATAACGAGTATTTTACTAATAATTTAAGTTAATTAGATTCACTAAGTGTTACCATATACAATTCCCAATCAAGATGAAAATAATATAAGCTTGAGATAAATAATGTGTCTGAGAATATCATTCCAGTTCTAATTTACATTCGATCTATGGTTATAGAATCACAACTCTGGATTACCAAAATATATTTCCTTATACAAATATCTTTAAGAATGATTTTATATGGATGTGTAAATCGAAATTAAAATGATATAAATATTTATATTATTTTATTATATTTTATGAATCAAATTTATTTTAAGAACTTTTCATATTTTCATTGAATAAAAATAATGACTAATTACTAATACAATTATAATATTAATTAAATAATTAATTTCTCAATTAAATATTATTTATCAAATTATTTTTATTGAATAATTTTTATATAATAAAGTTAATTTTAAATATGTTCGATATATATTACCTAAGCACAATCTTATAATAAAATTATAATAAATTATGAGTGATAAATAATTAATATTAGAAACAATTATTTTTAAATGAATATAACTCTCATTAATGAATCATTTGAAATTAATCTATCTATAAACATGAATACATAAATGAATTGGTATTGTTTAAAATTTCAACACATATCATGATATAGAGGATTAATTAGTTTAGTAGCCTAATGTAATGACATACATGAAGTATTGTAAAATTTAAAAGAAACCTAAAATTCTATATTTTTAATAGATAAAAAATAATAAATGAATTTAAATACCATTTTCAAATATAATACAACTACATTATTCTTGGTAAAAATTTGAATCAATACAAATGATGATTATAGAAATGTTTTATTGTTGTAGTGTACCATAGATTTTATAATAACAAGAAAAAGTAAAATGATTTCCAAAATAAAAAATGGAACTGAGAACATAAAATAAGATAACGGACAACATTAAAATTAATTATCACCATGATAATAATTAATGAACATATAGTAAAAGTAATTCATAATAAATAACATTTTAAATATATTATCATTACATTATAATAAGATATCTAACGTAAATAGTTAGTAATCTCCAATTTCCCTATATTAATTGTATAATGTGACCTACAAATTCATTGTGGGTATATAATTATGATACCAATACGTCACAAGATAATTACATAGTATTAAATAAAATTATAAATTATTACTGGAATAATAATTAATTAAGGAACCAAATAAATTAATCTCAAAATTGTTCATTCATTATAATCTTACAATAAATTCCCATAAAAAATATATATTATGGTATGTAATTATTTAACCCAATTGGTAAATTAAAAATGATATCTAAGGGATATCCCAAATGAATTACTAGGTTTTCCCAATCTTTAAATAAATAACATTAACTGTGATGAATATAGAATTTTGTTATTGGGATTATATAAATAAATTGATGATTTAATTGTATAGGAGGAATACTATATATGTTTTAAAAGTTGTGATTCAAATTATGTGACTTGTTAATACATTATAATGGTTTCTGAGAAGTTTGTATATGATCAATGAATGTACCCCAATGGTGTTGAATTATTTTCATAAAATGGGATGGATCTCTATGCCCCATAATGATGGATGCTATATATATATACCAAAACATTGGAATATTTTACTCCAAGTTGTATCTATGTGAAATAATGAAATTTGATTTCCCTAGATAGATATTTCATATCTAGGAATACCACACACAATTAACGTTACAAAAACATGACTGTGGATTTATAAAAATGGTATAATATGATAATTATATGGTATTTTAAAAAAAGGATACAATGAGATGGTTTAAGTAGTATTTTTATGAAACTTACTCAATTTTCTAATAATAATAAGGAATTTAATAAATTTTACTATATGAAATGTTTCATAATTATAATATATAACAATTTAATTCCAATTGAAAATGAATGACAATATTTGGTAACGCATACCTTGAAAAAAGTCTTACTAAATCGAGAGGTATACTCTTTAAAATAATAGGAACAATGGTATCGGTCTATAATGGGGAATTGGGAGAATAAAATAATTATAAAAATAATTATAATAATTTTTAGAGGGAGAAGGGGTGGATATTAATACACGATGAATAGTTTTTATAAATGGTTATAATATGGGACATTTTATTATATATGACAAAGAATGTGGGTAAAATAACTTACACCGAATTTTATAAATTTTAATGACTAAATTTGAGTTATTTTCTATCAAATTCCTAACCAATTAGAAAAATAAAATTCTTTATAAACCATTTAATTCACATAAACAAAATGTAATATAATATTAAAAATCTTGTTTTCAGATCCAAAATGCAAATTTCAAAATCATAAATTTAATGTTAAAATTTTAAAATCATTTTTTTCTAATAAATAAAACTTTTCTTTAATATAATTTATTTTTTATATTTTCTTATAATTATGCCTTTAAAAAAAGTTCTTGTAAAATGGAAACTATTATCTTTTTCACAAAAAACAAACATTGTAATAAAAATTTAAAAAATTAATCCAAGATATTTGTGGTGTGTTATGTCAAATTTTAAAATTAATTTGTAAAAAATTATTCTCTAAAAATTATATTTTTAACATACATATAAAAATTTATATTTATTAAAAATGTTATTTTTATTAGATAATAAATAATATAAGTATAACATATATTTTATATTACTTCATTAAAATATAGAAATTACTTTCTATTATTTTCTATTTAAAATAAATTTTATTTAATTTTATGTATTTATCACAAAATTAATTTTTAAATGATTTTCTTAGAGTATTAAAATATTATACAATATTATTTACCTCATAAAAAATTTTCCATGGTCATTTAATTATTTATAAATCACAAATAATAATATTGATCAGTTATTCATATTTACAAATAGTTATAATTCCAATCGATCATATTTTATTACACATATAACATTTATTTACTATATTTCCATACTAATACACAATAATTACCACTTTTAGACACAGTAATTATCTTAAAATGGGTCTTAAAATCATTTTAAAGGATTATTATTTCAATAAAACTTCTCTTTATGTTTATAGTTATTAAGAGAAGAGTGGACTTTATGGAGTAATTAAATTCTATGTTGTTCTTGTTAGTGAATGGGCTCTTATTCTATTTTAAATCTATTTAATATTCATAATTTTAATAATCTATACCAACAAATGATCTGTAAAATTATTAATAAATTTAATTGACTCTATGTGTGTCTTTCAATTGTAATTATCAATAATTTTTTTGATATAATCATTTTGTAAATGTATATTTCATAGTTTATAAAATAAATATGTATTTAATTTTTATCAAAAACATTACATGTCAATTTAAAAGTAAAATTTTAAATTATTTTAACCAAAAGTATTAATATGATAAATTAAATATATTTATAAATTAAATGAGTTATAACATAAATAAAAATTGAAAATAACAAATTATATACATGTTCCCATTTATTTAATCATTAATCAAATTAAATGTTATATACAAATAGATTTTATGGAAATATGTTATAAATTAATGATAATGAAAATAGGAATAAAAATTTTATACAGTTAAATCACTAATATATATTTACTAAAAATAAGCCACATATAGAATTTTTTTAAGTAAAATAATTATAAAAAATATAAATAAAAATAATTTGGAACATAATGTATATATTCATATATATATATATATAATTAATCGACAATGGTTGAATGGATCATGTAGGATATCTTTAGGAATTGTACCTCTATCAAAAGTTGGGCATGTGATTGATCAAAATGGAAATTCTCAACATAATTTGTTGTTTCCTAAATTACGAGGCACAATATTGATAATTCACTTTTAATAAATAAATTTCCACATTGTTTGAAAAATTTGTAAATGAATTGCAGAAGAGTTAATTTTTTGGTTTATTTATAATATGAAATTTTTTATGATATCAATATATATTTATGACAAAATGTTAAAAAATAATTATTTGTAAATGAGGGATATTACTTTGTACCAATTTAGTCAATTTTCGACATCAAAAATTTAGTTATTATATTCTTATAAAAACACAATGGCTAAAAAATGTATATTGTTAATCAATATATAGAATAAAAAATATATAATCCTTACTATAATAGGGAAAATAAGGTAAACTATATTTCCCAAATATAATAAAAATAACATGACTCTAAAACATTTATTACAAATACAATTCAATATATTGTTATGGGATATATTTTTATTCTGAAATAAATCATTTTCCCTACAAATACAACTAAGAACATAAATTTTTCAGTCAAATTTGGAGGAAAAATTAACAATTTGAATCAATTAATTTTCACACTTGGTCATGAGGCATCAAAATTCCACAAATTTTTATACCCAAAAAAAATGGTATATATGATTTGATATTATAGTTACTATGAAAAAGGTTTCTCGAATTTTTTTATAAAACAAACAGTTTTGGAATGTCTCTCTAGACTTTTCTATAATAAAATAATCTACCATGATCCAATATAAATTTGCTAACATATCGTTTAGTGTATAAATTTTAGAAAAAACTATAATATGAATTATATGATAGATATATAGTATATAAAGATAACCCATATCTGTTTAAATATAATGTATAGTAAAAAATTCTACTTTGAACATTGTGATTCATCATTAATGTGCCTTTTAGTTTTTTTAAAAATTGAAAAATATGATAAAATACTTTATTTTATGCATATATAATTTATTTTTTTAACCATCATAATATTAATGAAATATTAGACAGTTCTATTCGAAGTAATGTAATGGATGACTGAGCACAATTTGAGTAAATGTGGTCAGATCACATTAAGTAATATTTTTAATTACGAATTAAATAAAATATTTCATGTTTCTTGAAAATTATCAATGTTTTAATTCATTCTATATTCATAATAAACGTTCAATATATTTATATAACATAAATAATACATGAAATTAATTTTTTTAAACCTAGTTATAATTCTCAACATATTACTCCTAATAATCTTATAAAAATAAAATTGTGAATTGTGAGTGATAACAATTATCTAATGAAATTAAAATTATATTAACATTGAATAATATATTTGCTGAAAATATATGGTATATAAATTATAATATAGTGTATTTTTAGTTAAATCTATATCAATCATTGATCAACCTACGATTTATTATTTTTGGTATTTAGACACTCATAACAAAATTTCTCAAATAACTACCTAATGATATCATTTATTTTCCCATAATTCAGTGAAATATATTCTTGAAAAATTTTTATATATAATTTCTTAAAAACACCTAATCCATTTAAATATTTCGTTAATTTTAACTTTATATATTTTAAAAACATTTATGTGTTTCAATTATATACTATCAATGATCATAGAAAATTAGATTCTAGATGTTCAACTAAACTGTTATATGTTACCAATAATTAAACTAAACATCATTACCCTTTATCTAGTAATTTTTTAACATTGTAACATATATCGTAATTCAATGGATTAAAAATTTTAGTTTCCTCATGATAATAGTTTTAGAATAGTGTATTTAATTATTATGTGTACTAAAATTACAACATCTGAATACATGAAATCATTATTGTTCTCATTGATATCCATTTTTATTTTTATTAATCCATAATTTTCATAGGTAAAATAGAAAATAAATTAATGGTGAGCTAAGAATAAATGTAAGGGATATCATGTAATATATTTCATGAGGATAAAAAAACTAAAATGTTCCTTAACAAATGAAACTAGAAGAATAATTAAATCAATAGAAAACATGACTGTCAATAAATTATAAATTATAAATAAAATAAAATATAGTTATGAGAATATATAATTCTAAATATCCTAAATATACCACCCTGGATTGTTACTAATACATATTATATAAAAATAATTGATTATCTAATTACCTTATATTGGTTGTCTTGTGAGATCTACCACTACACTATGGGAATGTGCAATTCTAAACTATACACATCACATAAAATTTGAAAATCATCAAATTACATAGTAAATGATAAAATTTTATTATATATTAATAATTAAAAAAAAAATTATAAGGTAACATTGTAATGAATAATATCCTTGAAATAATTCTTATATAATAAATGATATTATGGTATGAAATGATTTTCCCCATTCAATTATTCGATAATTTTGATTAGGTGAAATCACTAAAAATATATAGAAATTAAAATTATTAAAATAATGAATCAACATAAGTGAATAATATAATATTACTGTTACTAGATAATTATAAAGAAAAATATTATTTTGGTTTCTAGGTAACTGAATACATACATTTCTGATTGTCGATATAAATTAATTTATCGATTAATCATTCAAAATGATATTTACTAGTAATGTATATCATCCAATAATATCCCACATGAGTTTCAACACAATTATGCAATAAGGGCCAATGCACTATTCTCCAAAATTCTATTTGAGAGATAATTGTCCAACTAATTTCATTGAATTTAACCTTATTTGAAACTATAATAAACCACCTCCACATAAATTTTCTATATAGATAGATTTATTTTGGGAAAAATATAATCATTAATTTTAAATAAATTACAATAGTTTAGAACTGTTAGATAATTTGAGAATAAAAATAGCATAAAAATTGATATAATTATAGGTTTAATTAACATATTTAAAAAATTTAATTAATGTAATAAAATTAAATTAAATTAATAAATTTATATATGTGAGAATGGATCATAAAAACAGTATAAAAATGGAATTTGAGCTGAATATTAATGAGATGGATTATGAACCCATACCTTAGTTGGATGCATAATAGAGTTGCACTAATTGTTATTAACTGAGGATGAATGTATCATGATGAAATTTTAGTGGCATGTTGTGTTTAGATTCATGATCAAATGTATTTTTATAGATTTTAGGGACAAATAGAGGGTGTTTATAGTTTTTAGGGTGGCTTCATGATTTATACAATAATTTATTTTATTATATAATCAAACCACATAACATTGAAATAAAATACGATTAATTTTATTTGTTATTAACAATTAAATACGAGTTATTTTTCATTTAAATCATTTATAAAATCCCAATTAATGAACATAAACAATAAATTATTTTAATTTAATTTTTCAACTTGTAATGTATAAATTTATAAATTTATATTATTATTTTGAAAATCATATTTATTAATATTTATATTTATTTCAATTATTAAAATTAAACCTTATTTTATTAATCATGCTCACATAATATGAATGTCCTAAAATCATGGTTTTTGTAAAATTGTATATTTCAATTTTTCACTAAATATTGTACATTATAAAAAAAATTGATATATTTTTACAATATTATAATGTTGATGTTCGAGGTTAAAAATAGAATATTTTTATCGAAATAAATTTATATATATGATAACTATATCAATATAATATATATTATTATTTATTATATATTACCAAATTTTATAGAAAAGTAAACATTATGACCACTAAAATATATAATTATGACATTATTATAATTAAAAAACGGATTCAATGGATTATTTATTCAATGGTATTTTATTTAAAAATTATAAATGGTTGGTAAGAGATGTTTATTATATAATATATCTATAGACACCCAAACTAATAATATTTGTTATATTATTAAATATTTTTTTTATGATTTCATATTAGTGTCAACATAGAAAATAAATAAAATTAACAATAATATAATTTAATTGTGATTATAATTCCTATAAAAAATATTTTATTAAACACATAATATAAATAACATATGTATCCATCTAAATATACCATCACTGATAGTCATTTACTTACTAATTCTCTTGATGTGGTTCTTTCACAACCATTATTTGTATCTATATAATTATTAATGTTACTCCTTGTTATTTTATTTATAATGAATGGTTTTGATATTTATAGGGTAATGTATTCCTATGATATAAATTTGAGTTAATTTATTATTCATATGGTGTTTAGATTTTTATGAATCATAATTGTAATTTTCCTAAAAAACACATTATATTTACTGTTCTTAAGAAATCTAAAAGTTATGAAGTGTGCCTACTTATAATGAATGATGTTATTTTACAGTATATGATAATTCATAAATTATTTATCCTAAATTGATGACCTAAATTATTATTGAATATTTATAATGAATTATTTTTTTTTGAATTTTAAAATTAAAAAATTGAATTCATAAATCCATTGAAAAAAATAAGATAAATTTAAAAAAATTAAAAACTAAATAAAATACATTGTAAATCAACAATGCATAATAACATATAATATTCAGATTTTAATATAGTTGATGCTCCCCATTTATTAAAAACAATTAAAGAAAAGAAATTTCAGAGATTATATGAATCAAATGGATAAAAACCACATAAAAAGATACCTACCTATATTTTTCATCAGTTTTTCAGTGAGTTCTCTTACATCTTCTTGAATAACAAGACTTTTCACACTTCCACTAACTCAACCATGACCTATTGATCTCCCCTTTCTTGAGGTTTGAGATTGAAGAATTTATAGTAATGTATCAGCATTAGTTCTATCATCAATTATATCTTCTTGATGTTCTTTTTTTCAATAGCGATTTATCATACAGTAAGATTAATCTCCTCATTAATTTCCTATTGTTTCATCAATTCATCAGGAGCGGTAAGGATGGAGGCCTACAACATAGTGACATAATTGATATTTTGGTCGGGGAGGGGTATATTACCTGCAAGAGCCTGCTCATGCACTATTGGGGGAGAAACTGGAGGCTTTATCTCTTTATAGATAATATGCTGAAATCATTCGTCATCAACAAATGGCTTTGAGGAGGCATAATGATTTTTTAAAATGACAAGATAGTCTACATATAAAATTTGTTTACCATTATCGTTACCTAAATTAACCATCAACTCATGTGAATGATGTTGATAAAACTCTTTTTAATGATTAACATCAACCATTTTATTATTTGTCTAGTTATCAAAATAGTTTGATGAATCTTTTTTATTTTTAATATTTCATTTCTTTAGTGAAGAATGGAGACTTTGATTTCTATGGACTTCCTCACTTCTCATCAATTATGTATTTTTTCACATGTATAAATATATAATCCCCTGGTACTAAATCCTTCACTCCGTCCAATTACATGTTGTTCTCAATAGCCTTCTAAGTATGTGTTTTTTTGTGTTCCTTAAAATAATAACAGTCATCATGTCCGATCAATGGGAAGAAACTGCAAACAATAGAGCACATACGTATATATTTATCAAGATAGATCGCAATATATTCCATTATTTTTTTTGGAATTTTTTTCATAAATGATCATAAACTCAATCATGTAATCCTCAGTTGCAAGAATAACCTTATCTAATATAGTATACCCATTTCAATCTCGACCATAAAGTTGGAAAACTGTCTAAATCTAGAAACATCTGTTTCCTTATCCATATTAAATGGAATTCAAATAAACATCACAATATCAGATAAACTTTTTGGGCATCACAAAATAAAATTTATGACAAAAACATTTACCCAAAATTTAGTTTTGTAGTTTCCAACTTCAAATGGATTAAACCTTTTGTTCCATTCATGAAGGAAAGAAATTCTGGGTTTCAGATAAATAGAACAAAATCCCAAAGTTTAATTTTAAGGGCTTCTGTGGGAATGAACACAAATAAGTATCGTTTTCTCTAGGAGACACATTTCAATAAGAATAATCCCCAACAAGATAAAATTTGGTTCTTGATGTAATCAATTTTCAGGAGTCGAGATACTTTAGGTAAAAATAAACTAGCAATGATTGAATGTTCTCCCATTTTGAGCCTCTCAGAAACAGAATGGGGTTATTCTTTAATGTGAGAAACAATTTATTTTTTCTAATGAATGAATATGAAGTAGCTTTGAAATAAGAAATTTATAAATTCAAAGAGGACCCCTAATTTGGGAAAACATACTACACTATATCCATCCCTGATACAGGGAAATACTTTTGGACAAGCACATAAAATTTCATCTCACCAATATTCTGGGAATTTGCCTATGTATTATTGATCACCTTCTATCTGAAATCATCCCACACAACCAGCTTCTCACCAGTCTCAATAGAAGTATGGTCAATAGGTTTGAAAGTCACCCAATCAGATCCATGTGTTTCCAGCAACCCACAAGTATTCTCCTCAAACATACCATTAATAGAATTCCCCATAACATAAAATTCCATCACAACATCATATCTATTTGGAGAACACTCATCACTGGTTATCTTCATATAAATTATATAGAAAAAAACTTTGGACACCACCGTATTCAGAGCCAAACCCTCACCGATCACCGTATCCTGTCTACCAAGATCATTCATGGAAGTCGATGCCATAAACCCTAATATTCCTCTTGGATAGAGAGGGAGGATCCATTTCTCACAAACTGACTTCCCCTCCATGACATATGACATAGATTTTAAATAATAATTAATAAGTTTTCACATAAAACAACTAATTGAAATTCGTCTAATTATGGAATTTTATAATTTTTTATAATTAATAAATGAATAAAAATGTACAAAAAAAATATATGATATTAAATTTATTAGATATTTTTAGCATGAGTTATGAACCCAACCCACACCCTATATAGTTATTAATAAAATAAAGGTACAAGGTGTATACATGATGTGAAATCTACATGAAAAAATGAGTGAATTAATGATTACACATGAAAATAAAAAAAATGAATTAAAAAACTATAATTCAATCAACAAAAAATGAAATTACCATATCTCATGTAATATATAGATTAATCTCAATTAAATATATAAATAAAATCTCATGTTATTGGGTTGTCATAGAACGTCTGAAATAATCCCCTATGGATAAGTACATACATCTAAAGGTAAAAAATAGTTGAATAAACTTCCATGTAATGGAACTTGAAAAATATTATGTTTAATTAGTTTTTGTTAAAACCCCATAAGGATAAATAGATGTGATCAACTTGTATTTGTGATCATTGTGTTCTTGAGAAGATGTGGATGACATTAAAATCCCAACCTATTGTGGGGTTATCCCCAACACCATTTCTAGTACATCTTTATTTTTCATTATGTACCTTTTATTTTATTTATGTATTTGAGTTTTTTGGTTTAATTTTGTAAAAAGGTTATGAGTAAATGGAGGTCATGAATGGTTGGTGCACATCTTCTACAAACTGTGAAAATAAATTGGAGAAATTTTTGGCCCTATGGTCTTTTCAGGTGGCAGCTTATATATTATTAAATTACAGATTGATATGTTGTTCAAGGTGGTCATGTGATGTGCCACATTAATTTGTCACTAACACATGATTATCACATGGTTTTCTTAATTGCGTGACTACACCGTGATAGGGCCGACATTGATATCCTAAAATTGTTTGTCTCACTCGTATTCATCTTTTAATTACAAGATTCACCTATTATGCGACCATATCCAAAGAGTTTACTTTATTATGGGTAAATGAACGTTATCAGATTGACCTGGAGGGATTCAAAGTCTTTACGAACACTATTCATTGAGATCAAAAGCCTAAATTGAATATCCAGTCTTCATTAGGTAAGTGTATTTCCCCCCAATTCTTATTTTGTCATTTCTTATATCATTATATAACCTTTTTAGGGAATATATCCTATGTTTCCTTGGATCTAAACCATTTTTGTGAAATATAGATATAGGGTTCATTATCTAGATCTATATTTATGAGGTATTTATTTCTTTTATCTTGATTTTGGTTTAAAAATTTAGATCTAGAATATTTAGAAACATCATAGTGCTTCTTGGATTTTAGGGAATTCTATTAGTCAACCAACAATAAACGAATCATGGTGGGTAGAATAAATATAATAACCATATTCTTGGATTTTATATTTAGTTGATAAATTATATAAATTTTATCATCCATTATCAATTTATTTTCATTAATTGGGATAATTATATTTTTAAATTTTTTTATCGATGCATTTTCGAAATAGATAACTAATTGGGGAATTAATCAGGAAACTATGGTTTTTTACTATTAGATATTTATATTTTGGAACTGATTATATGTGGTAAGGTTCATAATCTAGATATTCTTGTTGGGGATTAATTAGTATATTTTGAAATGGACATGTTGAGATAATTAATTGTGTATTAGTTATGTGCCATTGATGATATGATCATCATAATTAATTATAGGAATAATTTTTGATATTTGTTATTAGAATGAGATAATTAATGATGGATAATTAATTCTTTAATATCAATTTTGATATTGATTAATTAATTGATGAATTAATTAATTTATTGAATATAATTGTTAAATATTGAGTTAATTAAATGAAATCATGTGTTAAACTAAATTTAAATAATTAATGGGTTTGTGTTGGATAATTAATTAGTAAATTAATTAAGTGATATTGAATACAGACAAGTTCATTATAAATTTATATGTATAATTTTTTACATGGTTATCATACTTATGATTATTGAGAATGATAAAATGGTTATTCTAAATTCAAAAGTGTACATGGAAACATATTCATTATACATACGATTAAATATAATAGTAACATGGTAATTAAATTGATAAATATGCATGGTAACATGGATATATTACTTATGTTTTAGGTATTGGACTCATTGGAAATGTGTCCTATAAATGTGTAATTTAAAAGAATATATGAAAATGTGGTCAGAAAAGAATATATGAAAGTGTGATAAAATATTTTTTGTTTCATTTCAATTATGTCCTTATATAATTTTAGTTAATTTATTTTGATAGTACTTGTTTTAGGAAACATTTTTGGAGGCCTACTAAAATTTACTCACACCCAATTCATGATTCCTCATCCATACCCGAATAGATTTTATTGTCGCGGAATTGGACAAGGGAATAGCCCCAACGATAAATGGTTTACTGGGGATGGATATCATATGAGTGGACCATATATGGTTTGGAACCCTCATATAAGGTCATAGTGTCTTTACATTCATTTTATTTATAGACACATGGTAATTACATTGTCATATCATCTTTTACACTCAGTTGAGTGGTGTATTTATTATTATGTTATTTGGTGATATGATTATTATTCTAGTTATATATGCTTCCTCTTTGGTTCATTTACATATTCATGTGTTTTACAGTGATAATAGAGGATATATTCTCAGCATAGATGGCTTACTATACCCGCATTGCTAGTCGAAAGCCTTTTTTATACAGGGAGGCTCGCATGAGGTCACATGGTAAACTGACTCATTGATCCATTGCAAGGAACTCATTTTTTGTATGTTTCAATGTTGTATTCGATGTCCAATTTTATTTCTTCTTCTATAGTCATACAATTCATGAGAATGGTATACATGATACTAGTAAGAGTCAAGGCTTGGTAATGAGCTCATGCATGGGAGTTGAATTCCCACATATGGGGGAAAACATGAGTACATAGGATGAGATTGTTGTTATTGTTATTTCCTATAATAATTGAATATTATTTAACCTTTGGTGATTAAATTGGGATGTGATTTTATAATTGTTTCTAAAATGTATTTATTTTTGATTGACTGACCAGAATGGAATGACAATTGAGTCTTTATTCTTATTTCAAGGAACATAGTTTTATTTTGAGATGTAACATTTTATGAATGTTCCCAAAAACTTGGTAAGGGTAACTTGAAAATAATTTAACTAATTTTTTTTGTGAGAGTAAAATAAAAAATGGTTCCTACCATGCATTGAAAATTGTTTTAAAATGATGAAAAATTTGAATAATTGGGGTTCTTAATTTATAATCATGTTTATAAAAGTGTGTTTACCCTTGTTAACCCAAACCTAGTAGTAGTATTGTTATATTTATTGATAGAGCCTAAGTTTTGACCATGTGGTGATGTAGAAAAATGGTTGTTCTGATTATTTGGTAGTAAATAAAGGTTATATGGTTATTTTATGAGACATGAGTTGTGTGATTATAATTGTAGGTAATATTCCCTTATGACACTGGTTGAGGGGATGACTGAGGGGAATGCCTAGAAATGACTTTCTATTTACGGATCTTAAGGAAACGATTGTGGTAGCTAAATATTTAAGGGGATAATTATTGAGAAAAAATTTCCCCCTTGGTGGAATTAATTGAAAGAGACAGATGGTGGGTTTCAGAAGTAATTTCCTCACAGTGAAGGGAGTTTCAGCTGTAACACCCTCCATCTAATACAGGATACTATGACCTGAGGAATATGAATTCTTGGATGATTCCATTGTGAAAATACTTGAACATTTGTGGACTTCGACTGATGAAGGGTCATTTTGGAATAATATATAATATAGGGATCATAGAATAATTGTTGGGACATTCATGTTGTAATTTTATAGACTAATAATATGTTATGGAATGAATTCATTGAGATTTTCATGGAACACATTTATCCAATGATTCCAAGACAAGAGAAAGATGCTCATTTCTGGAATCTGACACAAGGGATAATTTCAGTAATGGACTATACTAGATTATACATAATTATTCAATGAGTATTTTTCCAATGTTAGCTAGATATGAGGCAGCTAGGGTGAATAGTTTTCAGGATGGAAGTAATTGTAATATTTTTTCCCAGGTGAATATATTCAAGATGAAAAATATTAATAATTTGGTGGACCGTGAACTCATAGTATAAGGGAACCATAGAAATTCTTCTAGTGACAAACATGTAGTTTTTTGGGATTTTTTAATGGTGATAGTTTCAAGAGAATGAAGCACCATTATAACAAGTTTTTCCATGTTTGGGGTAAGAAGATTACGTGGATAAGAGTTTCAATTGGACATGACCGTACTGGGGAGATCATTCATCGGTGTGGTATTAAAGGAAACGACCATGGAAAATGTTCCATACCATCAGTAGAGTGTCGATATTGTGGTAAGATGGACATCTATCAACATTCTGCAGGTTGTAGTGATAGACAGATAATGATGGAGAGGGGGTTAGATTCGGGGTATGGGAAGATTATCAACTACACGAAATCAGATTAGTTTTTTGAGTTATACTGGATTATGTGGTAGAGTTAGTGGGCATGGAGATTCTGGGCATGAGTTCTTAAATTAGTATAGTTTTTCTTCTCACAAGAGACATACAAACATCATACAGAAGAGGGACATGATAGTTACATGATGTAAAAACTACACTTGCAGATAGTGAAGCCAGACCATAAAAAAAAAGAGGTCCTATTTTATTAATTTCAACTTAACCTAGTGCTATGGTTGAAATTGGTTCCTCTCATTTCATTATATCTATAAACCATGTTAATAGTATGATAATGGAGGTGGAGTTTGTGAGAATGGTTTTTACTATAGATACATCATTTATTGTACAAATTATATATATTTGTCTATAAATGGGATGTTCACAATAGATTTGTGAATATTTCTTTCCATGGGTTCACTATATCTAGTTAAGATGGATATCAGTATAATTGATGGTATGGACTTGATAGCCGCATACCGATTCCACATATATTGTTACCATATGGGTGTTACATTAACATCTCCTAATAGTAACCAGTATATTAATCATGTAGAGTGGGATATCCAAGTATTAAAATCATGGACAATTAATAAAAAACTAGGAGAGATCACATGAAATGTATCTAGTCTATTTCATGATGATGGGGGTGTTAGGAAATTGTCCTTCCAACAAAAGATTAATTTCATTAGGATATGATTCCTAAATACATCATAGGTCTACCACTTGAGATATATGTGGAATTTAATATTGATCTATTATAGTGGGTTGATCTAGTATCTAATTTACCATATAAAATGGATCCTACTATGATTCAGGATATTAAGACTCTTGCAGGAGTAGTTGGAGGATAAGTTCTATTTTTATCCAAGTGCGTCCCCTTGGGGATAAAATATTTTGTTCACAAAGATGGATAATAAAAGCTTACATTTTTGTGTAGATTACTAAAATTTAAACAAAATGACTATGATGAACTGATATCCTCATTATCATTTCAAGGATCACTTTGACCATTTGAAAGAAGCTTCAATATTTTCAATGATTGATTTGAGATCAGGGTATAATTATGTGGGAGTTTAGACTTTTGATATATTGAGTACTGCTTTCAAAAGTAGGAATGGATTTTTTGAGTTTTTCCTAATTATATTTGGGTGTAAAAATGGACCATAAGTGTTATGGATTTCATGAATATTATATTTCATCTATATCATGATCAGTTCTTGGTGGTTTTTTGTAGAAAATATATTGGTTTACACCAATAATCCTGATTATAATGTTCTATATCTTTTCATCATCCTGGATATATTGAGAGAGAATTGGTTATATTCCAAGCTATTTATGTGTCCATTTTGTATTGACCATGTACACTTCAAGGGGCACATAATCTTATAGGATGGTGTGTCAGTGGACTGATAAAAGTATTAGGTAGTGGATTCTGGGTAGTAACCCAAGAATGTTTTTGATTTCCAAGGATTTTTGGGATTAGATGGATATTACATGATATTAATCGAGTACATTTCCTATTTTTAAATGAATTTTTCCGGTTGAACAAAAATTGAGAAGTGTTTTAATGGTATGAATGTTGTGATAATTATTTACATGATTTGACTATGAACATATAATCAACACCAATATTGATCCATCCTAATTCAGGTGAAGAGTATACAGTTTATTATGATGATTCTAGGATCGTACATGGAGCTATACTGATTTAGGGATATCGAGTTGTGGAATATGGGTATCAACAATTGAGGCCTCAGGAATTGAATTACCCAATGAACAACCTTGAGTAGGAAGTAGTGGTACATTGTCTTATGTGTCGGAAAAACTATTTTTTGGTTGAAAATTTTATAAACTATAGAGATCACATGATCATGAATTATAAATTTTCACATCGTTGTTTGAATCCCTAGTAATGGATATGGGATGAGAATATAAAATAATTTAATTTTGTACTACGATATAAGCTCCTGAAGAGAGATAGTTTGGTAGATGTCCTCTGAATGAAATTTTAGACTCATATTGTTTAGGAGTTGAGTGTATAGTATAATGTGATGACCTTATAGGTTGGAAAGCATGTGGTAGTTTTGGAGATCCAGGAGCAGCTGACTCTGGTTTTAGTGGCAGTGGTGTCCACACATTAGAGATAGATCAGGGACATAATATATGAAAATCCAGGGTTCTTATCCTTGATGGAAATATTTGATGGTGTGTAGACATCTTCATAGTGATTGATAGATGTGGATGATATCATCAAAGTTTCAAATTGATTTCTTCTTCCTATGATAATGTTAGAGGAGTTCAAGAGGGATTTTAATGCCTTGAAAAAGGTGGTGTATCCATGTGTAATGAAAATGTACCATGACCTATTAAAACATTTTTGATGGTCAGGTATGAAAAATGAAATAATAGGGTTTATAACAAAAAAATACACCTTTTTGCAGGTAAATGTAGTACAACAACGACATGGTGATTTTTTACATTCATTTCATATTCCATAATGGCAGTCGTGTAACTTGGCCCTAGATGTTGTGGTGGGTCTCCCAATTATTCATAGGAATAATGAAAATATATTGGTCATTACATGTCGACTAACAAAATTATAACATTTATTTTCATTTAAGGAATAATTTTTAGTAGTGCAGTTTGGTGAATTATACATTTGGGATATAGTGTGTCTTTAAAGAGTTTGATATACTATATTTTTATATCATGATTCATGGATTACACCACGCTTCTAGAAGATGTTGGGAAAGTTCTTGGTACGCAAGCCATATTGAGTACATCTTTCCAGCAACATATATATGGGTAGTAGGAACACACTATACATGTTCTAAAGTATATTCTATGGTCATGTGTTCTTAACATCAGTCGATCATGGGGAAAACATCAATTTGATGACTTTTTCATATAATAACAGTTATTGAAAACCAATAATGATGGAACCATATCAAGAATAATATGGTAAACAATGTAGATCCCCACTATTTTGGATGAAGGAATGTGAGAAAGTGTTTTTGGAACTATGTCTCGTGTAGGAGATATTGGAGAAGGTATAGTTGAATAAGAAATGAATCGTTATGACTCAGAGTAGATAATAGTCATATGATGACATGGATAGATGACCACTATTGTTATATGAGGGTGTTTATATAGGCATTAAAGTGTTTTCTAGGATTCTTCCTCATAGGATACGAAGGAAGGGCATGTTGGAACCCTTGTTTTTTTGGAAATTCTGATAATGTGGAGAGAATCAGGCTGATTGTATAATGATTGGTTCTTCCACAATGATACATTGCAATGCATGATGTGCTCCATGTATCAAAACATCAGTGATATAGTCTCAACCCATCTAAAAAGATCAATGTGGATGAGAATGACCATGAGATAGATGCATCATTTATGGGACATCTGACACATGTCTTGGATCGTAATGAGAAAGTGTTGTGGAGAAAGACAGGGATGATAGTTTGTGCATCATGGAATCACAGACATGTGCAAGAGAAAACATGGTAAATTTAAGAAGATATGAGGGATGAATGGTCTGATATTTTTATCTCCATATCATATAATGTCTTCTATTTATAGCCCAAGGATGAGTTGTTAAATGGTAGGGATATTGTAAGACCAAAAATTTTAAGACTTATCTTGGCCATGATTTTACATATGTTTTTTTTCCGTAAGTATCTATGAATTTACTTATGGAAAGGGGTGTGTTTGTGAGATGTATAATTGTTTTAGGAGAAAATATGTTTTTCTTGGTTGGTGTATGGCTTGTACAAACTATGCGGCTATTTAAGAGAAACCATGCACACTATGGTCTTTTGAGAAATTAGGTTCGGCATGGTGAAATAACAATTTGAGAGGTCGTGATATATGGTCATGAGATGTTCCCCATTAAATTAGTAGATAATGCATAGTTAGAATATAGTCTTCCGACCATTAATCTAAACCATGCGAAGACTGACATTGAGTTCCTAAAATTGTGGATCTCACATGTTTGCAACCTTTAATGAAACTTTTCACATTCTATGTGGACCTAACTATGGATTTTACATTCATATTTGTGAAGGTAGGTTCTCCCATCGACCTGTATGGATTATATTGCCTTATGAACACCATTATTCGAGATTAAAAGCGTGAATTGAAGATCCACTCTTCTGTTGGTAAGTAGATTTCATCTTGATGCTTGTCCTTTTCATTCAACCAACTTTACATGATATTTTCTATGAATATACCATCAATTTCATTGGATATGAACCATTTTGTTGATATCCAGATCTACTATTATGGTCTATATCTATATTTATAATATCATGATGTATTTTTTTTTGGAATTTTGATCTGGAACATTCATCAACATCATTGTACTGCTCAAATTTTTGGGATATCTATTGGAAAACATCCATAAAATAATAGAGGTTGGTGGTCTAAATATAATTCTCATATTACTGGATTTGGTAAGTCTATGAACAATTTTACAATTACTCACATCCTTTAAAAATTGATTTTATTGAATTGGGATAATTAGATTGATCACATTAATTCTTAATGCATACATGAAATAGTTGATTAATAGCGGAATTAATCTTGAAACTAAAGGGATTACATATTATATAAGAAATTTTGGGAAATGATTATTAGAGTTAGGGGTTGTAATCTAGGTAAATAATTGGGGGATTAATTGGGATTTCTTGAATTGAAAATATTGAGATAATTTATTATTGATTATCTATGTGCCTTTGATAATATGATCATGATAATTAATTTCTGTTATTAATTTTGTAAATTTGATATTAGAATGGAAAAATTAATTATTTAAAACTAATTATGCAATGTGAATTGTGATATTGATGAATAAATTGATGAATTAACAAATAGATTGACGCACTTTATTAAATATTGAGTTAAATAATGAAATGGATGTGTTAACTAACATTGAATTAATAATGGGATTGGGGTCGATAATTAATTTCTAAATTAAGTATATGTTTATTAATGGTAATATGGTATTTATAAATTGAGAAGTACAAATGGTAATGTGGTCATTAATCTTATGAGTATAGGGAATGGGAAATTGAACAATGTAAATTGATAATTATACATGGTAACATGGTTATTATACATATGAATAATGGGAATTAGAACATGTTCATTTGATTGAGGAGAAATCACGTAAACACAGTCATCATACTTACATTTATTATAATTCTATCTTTGTAAATGTGGATTATAAATGGGAAATTAAAAAACTGAAATAATGGAAATATGAGTTATAGACTCACATGAGAATATTATAACTCTGGCATAATTTGAATTAGGTACTGAGATATCATAGAACCTTGAATACTTTGTGGTACGGAAATAAATAGGTATTAAAGTATTTTATTTAGTAGAGGATACTTCATGCTCTGTTACGAGATGATGTTTTTATATAGGTATGAGTATCTATAAGAACCATAGAGTTATTTAGTTAGATACAGATAAATATAAATGTGATATACTATTTATTATTTCATAATAATTATTTAATTATAAAACAACATATACTATATTTTGACTTTACTTTTTTTAGAAATCATTGATAAATGCCTACTGAGTTATACCCGTACCCTTTTCAGGCTTCCTGATTTGAACCTGAGTAGATTATATTGTTGTGGAATTAGATAAGGGGAAAGGCCCTTGTGATATGTGGCTTATTGGGTATGAAACTTGGATAAGGGGACCAATCATCGTTCGTAACCCGCATGGATAGTCATAGTGTCTTTGCATTCAGTTGAATTATAGACACCTAAAACATACATTGAAATATCATTTTCCACTTCAGTTGAGTATTGTATTTCCTATTTTGTTGTCTTGTGACATGAGTAATATTATTTTTATATATGATTTATCATTTGTTTGTTTTCATTCTATGGTGTTTTACTCTGATAAATGTGTGTATAGTCTCCCAATTGATGACTTTTTATACCCTCATTACTAGTAAACTACCTCTATAATATTAAAAGGAACACTTGTGGTCATGTGGTGAATCGAATTGGGGGATTGTTGTGTGGTACCCATATATGGATGTTACATAGAATTGAACCAAGTAAAATTTGATGAATAAATTAACCAGCATAAAAATATCATAAATAATAATTTTCCTAGTAAAAAAGTTCAACCTTATGTCTGAAATTGATGAATTTTTAGATGAAACAAATGAATAAAATTCGTACGCCATAAGAATAAATGACCACGGTTCATTATCATGTACAATATTCCATAATGGATTAGTTAATTATTAATACATTACATTATGAAACATATAATATAGAAAAATTAACCAAAATATTTAAACACTCACCAATGATAATTTAAAGGCAATTAGACCAATTATCAAGACTCTCAAATTCTTATAAAAACATTCCAGCAGAAATAAAGGCATGAACCCCAAAAAACTAAATTGATTATTATTTTCATTTGAATGACCCATTATCATAATAGTCTATTGAAATGTCGTTGAACAAAAATAATCATCACTATTATCAAGAAAAAGAGCTAAACAAGTACAAAGGAAGGATCTAAGCATTGCATTAAAAAGTGGCGACACACATAAACATAATAGTTATGAAATTAAACCAATACAATCATCCATGATAATGAATGAAAACTACCCAAATTAATATAAACATATATTACCCTCAAAAAACTAAATAAACATTGAATAAAAAATAGAGTAGATTTCCTTGGAATTCCCTTGTAATTAATTTTAGGATTTGACTTATAATCTTGCACCAATGTTTTTAGCATGAATTCCATAATTTATATGTAGGTTTCAATTAAAATTTCTTCATTATTGTTTTTTATTTAGAATGTATATATGGGTTATGTAACCGAGAAACATATATTTCATTCCCCATATTTTCACCATTTATATATGAACCCTTCTGAGTAGGATGCACATCTTCATGAAAAATAATAATTTTCTAATAATCATTATCTCATGGTAATTAAAAACGTTAATCTATTGACCATAGTAATATCATAGATAGATTAATCACTACATTTATGATTATTATTTGTGTTGGGAGTAAATAATCCATACCTATTTATAATAGTAATTTCACCTTTTTAAGAGAAATAATTTGTGAAAGTATCTTAATTATGAAAATGTTGTTCATAATAATCATTCATTGATTCATAAAAAACTGATTCTTTCAAAATACACCTACTTCATGGGTTGTAGAGATAGGTGTCTTAGGGTCAAAAAGTTTATTCACGGTAGTATTTTCATTGTTTTTTATATGTATGGAATTGAAAATAGTATCCACAAATTCAGAAATGGAATCAAGAGAGAGATGGGTAATGGTCTCTATTCATAGAAGCTTGTTCATAATCATATCAAAAAAATACCTTATTGATCTAAAAAAAGTATAAATGATCCCCTCAGAAATATATTTTTCCCCCAAAAGTTTGGTGTGTTGAGAGACAATTTGAGTATAATACGGTTTGATTTCATATACCAAATTAGAATGACAATTTTTTTTAATCATTGAATCCTATAATCAAGAGAGTATTAAAATAAAACCTCTTGGAAAAAAACCAATATAACAATTTGGATACCATAGTTGGTATTATAGAGCTTTTCATAAATCTAGATCAAAAAAAATATTGCAATTTAAGGCCTATACATGTTTTTAGTAGAGGAGTCTATTTTATGTGGTTATATAATTCGTGGTTAAATTTAAAATGGAACTATTGTTTAAATAAATGAAGTGAAATTATAGGGAATACCAATGAACAGAGATGATGTAATGGTAAAAATCATTGAAAAAGTATAGGGACCACATCAATACCTTAATTTGGAATCTTATAATGGATTAATATCCTCTTCTCTAAATTTTTTATTTTTCATTCTCATAGGATAATCAGAAACCTCATGGAAAAAGATCAGTAATCTGATGTGAATGTACAAAATCCTAAAAACATCAATAATTTTTTGAGGAATTTTGAGTAAGTGTATGCATTTGAAAGAAATTCATAAAATAAATAATAATATATGTAAATATTTAAGATTTACCTCTTCCTTTATAAATGAAATAATTTAGAAAAACTTATATCGACATATTTTGGGATCACTGTAAATAAAAAATTTTAAACCATAAGGTCAAAAAATTATATGCATAAATAATAAATAATTAATGTTAAGGTTTCATTGATGATCTTATATCAGCACACTCTTCATTTCAACATCATAATATTCTTGAAATTATTGTTAATTAAAAAAATTTCTATCATGAAGTATTGATTGTATGTTATAAAAAATATTCATTAAATGAATGATACAACCAAAAATTATAATAACATAATTACTAAAATGATTTTATAATAAAACTATTAATTATAGTAATGTTGTATTAATGTAATATTACATATTTTAAGAGACTCATGAATATATTAATAATATGTATATATATTATGTATAAAATATTGATGTTAGAATGAAAATTGGATGGAGTTTGACATGGACCCATTTTCACCCTTGTGTCATGTGTTTTGGCTCCATGTTGAGGTCAAACATGATTTTTATTCACTCAACATTTTAGATATCTGATTAATAAAATTACATTAACAAAAAAATAAACTTTTTCAATTAAAAAAACTGTACTGAATAACATACATGATAAATAATTTGTCAATTAATTAAATTAAATTTATATAGAATTTATATTCATTTTATGAAAGGATATAAAAAACATTATCAAAAATGTATGAAGTTAAATAATAACAATATTTTGATATTATAAATCACATTATTAATGTGTTTAATATTTATTAATATTTTCACAATATCAACATTTCCTATTATTTCTCTTTCTTTTAATTTTCTAATAAGTTTAATTTGGTTTTTTAATTATATTAAAATTCACAACCCTCTATTGTTTAATTAAAAACAAATTTTTACACAAAAATAAAATACACGTATAATTTATTTGAAAAATAATTTTTTTTCTTATAAATATTATTATTCATAAAAAATTGTATTATGTGTTACAAGATATATTAATTCTACTAATTTTTCAAAAAAAATTATATTTTATTTCATAATATGGATTTCGTATTTAATTTTTTTTCTCCTAGTATATATGAAATCCCAATTTTTAAATGAGTTTAAATTAAATTACATTGTTAAACGATAAATATAATTGTAAACCCAAATATGGTAAAATAGAGCAATGTTTTAGTAATGGTCAGAAAATAATTTTTATAACATGAATTTAAATGAATGCTTATGGGAATAAAATCCACTCAGTATCTGTACACATTAAATACAAATATTTACCATAAATGAACCATAATCTATCATAATGACTACATCCATAAAATGATTAAAAATAAATCCTAATATATTATATACTCTATCTACATTCTCTTGAATACTGTTTTTTCAAATTTCCAATCAATTGGGCCTCATGGTGTTACCCTATAAAGAACATCAAAATAAAGAGGTAATATTATAAATCAAGTTATATTAATGTATTTTTTATTCTGTACCATTGAATATTTTATATCAATTATATTATCAAATAATTTGTCATGTTATTATATTTATATTTTTTATACAAATCTAATATCGAATTTATAGATTCCTCTTATTCTGTTAGAATATTGAAAATGCCATAATGCATAATTTTGAACTACAACCTCACTAAATGATGATTTATATTTATAATAACCACTATACATGGATAGTTCAACATAGTAATTTTATTTAAAAATATAAAACATATATAAATATTAATATTCTTCAATTATAATGGTATTATTTTCCAACCACCTCTTAACATTTGGAAAATGATTGCGTTGTCTGTGTGTACATACAGACTACAGCCTCCCCATAAAAAAAGTACTTCTTCATCCATATAACAATTAAATTGGATAATTTATAGTTATATTTTATATTTAAAATGTATGTTAATATAATTATTAATATATTATAAATAATTTAATTTACATTTTATAAGTGATATTAATTATTAATGATCATAGTAAACTAAACATTAATAAAAGAAAATTCAAAATAATTTTTCATAATTATAGTAAATATTTTTAATCCAAATAAATATATAATTATTTATCTAATATAGTGTAAAAATTAAAAAAAACTATAATTTTAGAGACTATAAATCTATATTAAAAAAATTTCCCATACACTAGATATCGTGTCTATTTTAGAGAAATTGAGTATATCAGGCCATGAAACTAATATATGTGAAATCTATTTAAGAAATTTAAAATTTAAGAAATAAAAATACTATATTAATTAATATATAGTTAAAAATTATTATTAATAATTAAACTATATAATATAATTTGATCTTTCATGTTTATTGTCTCATGCATATAGTAAATAAAGACAAAATTTATAATTCTATAATGATCAATTTGGATTGATTAACATATGATTATTATTCACCACATGCTTCCATTATTGATGTAAGTAATTCCCATGTACTTATTTTAATTTTAATTTTAATTACAGATTAGTTTCAACAATTACATATTTGTTTCCATTATGGGTTTTTAAGAGGAATGATAAAGAACTCATTTAATTTTTTTTAAATAAATTTTCATTTCATTTGGGATTTAAACTATATTTTTTATTATTTAATTATATGTTTCTTTATTCAAAAATTATTGTATTATACAGGGTATTTAATATTTTCACATTTATGTTGATTCATTATTTAAATAATTTTTTTTTCATTGGTTTAGTTTTTTTGACGAGATATTATATTTTCTATTTAAATAATTTTTAATTAATATGGATTTTTAATTTTATGTTCCTTATTATATATACATTATAATGTTTTAATTTTAAAATTTTGAATAATAATATGTTTTAGCACTCATTATAATCATTTCATACCTACAAACCATTCAATGGAAGAAAATATTTTTCTTTAAGTTATGTGTTTTTTCCGAAACATATATAAAAACATAATAATAGATTTTCTAAAAGACCCTTGTAACTTTTTGTTTACATAGATTCATTTTTCTTATATATTTTCAAAAAAAATATTACTATATAATTAATATAAAATATATATATATATATTTTCCTTATATATATATATTATTCTATATTTCTATTTGGGTTTTATAATTTATTTATGTTTCGAATTAAATTTTTATTAAATGAAATATTCTGACGAACATAAGAATTTCTTATTTCATGGAAACAATGAAAAATATCAAACATTTTATAAAAAATAAGTATCATTTCATTACCCAAGTTATAATATATATTTCATTATTTGGTCAAATTAATTTATAAGGAAGATAATTATCTCATTCATGCATTAAATGGTCCATTACTCATTTTATAATTGGTAACCAATGTTAGTTATTTTGTATTCCTACTTCAACTAATGCTCTCATGAATATATCATCTTAGGAACAAAATTTTCAATGTATATTATTCTATTTAATACATAAAAATATAAAATAAATTATTTCATTCATCATTGGGAAATATTTATGATGTAGTGTACATTTATGGATTTAATAAGGATAAAGAATCTAAGTTCCATTATTGGTGACTAATTATGACTATAATGTATATAACATTTCTTTTAAATTTTTATTACTCTTATGTAATTAGATGTTATAGAGATAATTTTATTAACCTAGATATAAATGTAATGAATTTGGTAATGATATTACAAATTTTTGATACCTTGTAATGAGTAGAGGTGTAGAGTCTAAGAAAAATGTGTTCTATATTGATGGTGAGTATTTACAACGATGCACTAAAAATTATCCTATTAACACTATATTTTAATTTTTTTGGTTTTATTTCAGGAAATATTCTTATGAAATTAATATTTAATATTTTTAAATATATTTTATTTCCAACAGAGATATTAAAAAATTCTATTCACCCATGATTTCATGCGTATCATATATTCTAATTCCTTTATATATGTTTTTTTATTTTTATTTCTTGTTAGTATATCCTGAGTAATGGATAACTGTTATTATTCCATGTTATTCTAAAAATATATATTTATCCATTAATTATGATTTATCATAAATATATGAACTCAAAATTGTTGTTAGTTTTGTATCTTATCCCAAACTAAACATTTTACCTCTCTAATTTATTATATTTCTATTCCATAGATTATGATGATAAGCATCACTTACAAGAATACTATAAATGGGTTTATTGCGTGAGAATTTTTTATTTTTATCATAAGTATTGAAAAATTAATTTATATTTTCTTTATTCCTCTACAACATGATTCCTTATAATCCTGGAATTTTTCGATTATTATGACAATTATTGTTTATTTAAAATTAATTATATAATGTAATAAAATTTATTTATTTGATATTATTATATACATATAATTATTATTTGAAATTTATTTGTAATAGTCCAAATGAAATTGTAATATAGTCCTATACAACCTTAAATTGTATAATATAAGGTATTGTTATTTAATTATTATTAAATATGTTTTAGGAATTAGAATGATTTAATGTTACTGAAGACCCTATAAATGATTGTATGGGTATGATAAAATATTATATTTTATAGAATTTTTGAGATATTATAGTTTATAAAAAATTTATCAATATATGTATAATGTATATTGATATGGTTGTGCCACAAATGGTGTTTGGCGTAATCATCCTGGATAAGTCTATTTTTGTGTCAAAATGATCCCCATTCAGTTCATAGTGAGTGAAATTTTTATGAAACACCTCACTAGAAACTTCTAGGGGATATGATCTTGTTTATTCATGTTTATATTATGAACTAAAATAAAGTGTTAGAACACATTTATATAAAAATTTATATTTATCCTGAAAAAATATTATGTTAAACCTAGTATAGACTAAATGAGTTATAGGTTTATTGATCAATTTTATAAAAGAAAAATACCAATTATTTGATAATATTAATGTTACATATAATAATATATTTATAGATTATAATTTCATGTTAATATAATTTTTAAAAATTATTTGTTGTTGAATTTTCACATTATATTTTATTTTCACACTTATATAGAAACGGTATATTAATAATTGATGTGGAAAATTATATATCTATAGAAACTCTTAAGAGTTTCTTATAAAGGTATATTTATAATCACTTGTTGTGATTCTGATTACATGGTAATTATATGAGAAAATACATGTTACATTTTCTCAATGATGATTATATTATGATTATTTAATTAGATTCTATATCATGGGACATTAATATCTTTTAGACATCCATATATATTGTTATTTGAAATTAAATATTAAAATTTCTACGAGAAATTTTAATGAAGGGGTCTGAGGTTGTATCAATATTAGGTTTTTTTAATAATATATTTATTTATGAAATAATATATTTTTCTTAATTTAGAATAAAATATATATATATATAACTATTTTTTCCCAGAAATAAAATATTCCATTAAATGTGATGGTTATAATATTTTGATTTAACTAGAGGGTATAAATAGAAAAACAATTATGAAAAGAAATTAAAATATATGAAAGGAATTAAGTAGGGGATGTATTCCTAATGAATATAATTTATAAATTATTAAAAAGAGGAATCTACAGTAGAGTTTCATCTAGACAATTTCAAATATAAAGTCCAAAATTTTAAGTGTGAATGACATTTTATATGAGATGTAAAGAATCATAAAATTTCTATTATATTTATTCTTTTATAATAAACTCCGTTTTCGGTGAAAAATGATTTCAATGTAAATAACTCATACATAATGATCTAAGGAGGATATTTAATTTTTAAATAGGGTGATATAAAAAATTAACTATAAATGTAATATTATTTTTTATCTCATGTATTTTAAATATTTTTCTTTATTAATTTAAAATTTATCCATTATTTACTGATGTGTTGATAAAATTTTTTAGAATATTTTAATCATAAAATTTATCTTTCTATAAAATTTTATTTTTATGTGACTTATTTAAAAATACATAATAATCTTTTAAATTTATAAACTGTTTGAAAAAGACACAGTGTAATTATTAAATGATTAATAATAAGATTGGCATATTATTATATATGGAAATAGTTAGTTTCATTTGAAATTATTATTTCATAATAATATGATGTTATAAAAAATGAAGTTATTTTTAAATTCAAAATTTGAAAACATTTGATTAATTTTTATATTTTTAATAACTAATTTATCCTATGATTATTTTCAAATATTATTTTATGAACTAATTTGTACTTAAATTTTTAAATAAATTAATTTTAAAAATAATGTATGTTTCATATATTATTATGAAAATTATTATCCAAAAAAATTAGTAATGATTTATTCATTATTAAAATGTATTAATAATGATATATTATTTATTTTAAAATATAATATTGAATTTTCAAATCCGATGTCTAACAATTATTAAATTATGTAATATTGTTCTGAACAATATTTCTACTCTTTCTAAGGTAATTATTTTTTATTTGAGGTAAATTATGAATTGGAATTATCTTCATTTCATATTAATCTTATTTTTTTAATAATAATTTTTTTAGGCAAATTTATATAAATAACCTAAAAAATACATTAAAATAAAAAATTTATTTATACAAAGACAGTATTTATAAAAATGGTTTTCCCTAATATTCATACGCTACTATTAAAATTATTATTTTATGAATAATAAAAAATATTTTATAAAATAGATCTTGTATTATTAATAATTAGTGATTAATTATAAAAGAAGAAATACTTAATTTTTTTGAAATAAAATTAACTCACTACGATAAAATTTAGTTTACAAGTTCTGAAAAAAAAAATAGTTAAAAATATAACATTAAATTAATGAAGGATATATTCATGGACATGGTAAAAATATATGTTCATGGTTTCCTCATATTTTCATTTTTCACTATTTCTTTTATTTATCAATTTTCTTCTAATTCCATAAAAAACATCAGTCATCCTTTATATTATAATTTTATAGTTACCAAAATGTTATATTATTCACCTATAAAATAATCTCACAATAAATAAATTTCACCACTAATTATGATGATATTAAATTCTCAAAATTGTTCCCTAGTTTTTTCTAATGTTTTTATATATGTTATTATATCCATATAATTTCCAAATAACAATTATAAGGATCTTAAATGTGTTACCCAATAGAGTTCTTCAAAATGGATAGTTAATGATCTCAACCAAATTACCTTAATTCACTTCTTATTCAACACTATATAAATTCCAATCCATGAAATTATGATAACATTGATATTATTAATTTTTTAAAATGTTATTAGACTAATTGAATATTTGTTTTTTACCTTTCCCTAAAATAATTAAAATAATGTAGACAACATATAGTATAAGATGACTCTACCACATTCATTAATAATTTGTTAAATTTTTTCATTTGTAACTATTCATGGATGGTTCAATTGATTAATTTAATAAAAAAGTATAATAATTATAAATATATTAAGATTTAACAATAATAATTGATTTTTTCTTAATCAATATCTTTTATAGAAAATTAATTTTTCGTTAGTGTGGATGTGTGTACTATATAATATTCAGAAAAATCTGATTTATTTTTCCATATCATCATAAAAAGTTTGAGGATTAAAATTTATTTCTTATTTTAATATTGTTTTTTTAACATAATAAATATATTTTATTTGAGTACCACAAACTATATTTCAACTATTCACAATAAACAGTCAATTTAATAATTAACAGCATAATTTAATATATTGAATCACAATTCTAAATTTGAGTTCATTTTTTAAAAACCTAAGATACTATATAAATTATGTGAAAAATTAAATATTAAATACCCACTACTTAATAATATTGGTGGTTATTATACTCTATGGATGAAAATTGGACCATGTTTAATATAATGAGGATGTTTCAATTAATAGGACTCATCCACCATATCTAATTGAGAATAGAGAAATCATGTAAATAAATGAACAAAACATGAAAAGAAAATATACATGGAATTTTTTTAAAAAAAATTACTATCAGGATATTAACCACATATGATTAGAGAAATGGAAAATAAACAATGGTTGTTCATATATCAATTTTTTTCAGTGAAATTAGATATGAATTAATTGATATTTTTATTTTTAATTTATATATTTCCTATAAATGTATTATTTTTTAATATTATTAGAATTATTAATTATATATGTTGATATTTTTTTTTTCTGAAGTATGGACTTTATATTCAATAGATTATGCAGTCAAAATTTCACTGTAGACTAAATTTTCTTTTCATTTAGTTCAAAAGATATGTTTTCTGATGATACATTTTTATATTTTATATATAACCATTTATATATCATACATAGTGACCCATATATTTTGATTAGGGAAATTGATTCCTTATAATATAAATTTCTCAATTAGTTGATTTATTATTAAAATTTACACCAATGTTAAGATTAATAACTACCCTTCATAACATATATTGTTACTAATATATACATATTTACCCTCCCTTCCTATCTTATAATTCCCTCTATAGTAACCCAAATATTATTCAACTACATTAATAATATTTTTTCTCCTAATCCATTTTCTAATGAATTTTATTTATTCTATTAATAATTTTGGTTTAAAAATGTATTGTAAAACATAAAAATAAATCATTCAACTCCCCTAATACATTTGGGTTATATTTTACCTTTCATCATATTTATTTTATACTATATTATTATTAGGCAATTCATAAATTTTATATTTATGTGAATCTTACATATATAACTTTATTATATTTCATTTAAATATTTTGTATTGTAAATTTTTTGTGATACATTTTTCTTTTCTATAAATATAAGTTTTTAATGGATGATCTCAGAATTTTATTTATTGTCCTATACAATAATCATTTAATGTTTTTTTACAGTGAATAAAAATTTAAATGATTCATTATTTTATTTAATAATAAAAATTAATAATTTTATTTATAATCTAATAAAAAGATAATGTATCCTTTAATGGATATATTAATTATTTAATATCTGATCACCATTTTGGTTAATTTTTCTTAATACATTTACAAAATATCAGAAAAATGAATATTAGAACTCAATGATGAAGAACTATGATTCATTTACATGTATCAATATTCATTATATTTTAATTATTTAGTATTCAATGAATAATTTTAATATTTTCATCAACTATTCATTGAAAAATAATTACTAAATCCACAAAATTTTCATTGTTTAATCATTATAATGTTATATATTTTTTTAATTTTAAATAAAAATATATGTATTTATCTTTTGTTCATATTAAAATTTATCACTAATAGTGATTTAATGAATTATGTAATGATTTCAGATGATAAAATACCATTCACTATTCAATATTTATTAGACTAATAACACCTTGTTATGTTATCTTGTGGTGGTCCATTACATTTATTTATGAATATTTATCCATTGAATACAATGTTTTCATTTCACAATGGTGAGTGTTTAAAAATAAATATAATTTCAATATTTAATTATTTAATTTATATTTCCAGATATGATATCATTTTATTTGGAAAAATAATTTTATTACATGTTTTATTTCATAAGATATTTTTTCATTACTATTGTTTTCAAAAAATATATCATTTTCAATAGTATTTATTGTTGTTAAGGTATCTCATTTTCATCACTTGAGCTCACCAAATAATAATGTTTCTTATCCTAATGATATGAATTTGAGTGTAATGAAGGATTAATAAAAATTTTTATGTGGTTTGATAATTGATAAATATTTGAAAAAGTTTTATTATAAGATACAAATTTATCATTACTCGATGAAAATAATTTATATATTAATAGGATTGTTTTTTATCTAAGAATGTTATGCTTGACAAATGAAAATCATGAAAAAAGGATTTTTTATCTTGGATATTACGATATTATCTAATGACCCAATATTTTAAAAATTAAAATTCAAATTGATCTAATTAAATGTATTATTATATGAAATGTATATATAAAAAATGATGGTCTTTGGTTTTATGATTTTGTTTTTTATAATAATGTTATGAATTGTGATCATTGCTTATATATATGCTGAATAATGATCACATGATTAGTATAAATATAGGGATTTAACAAATCCAATTTATTCATACAATAGAAATGATGGACTCATTCAGTAGAATTCCCCATATGAATCCCATTTGTTAGAGCTTGGAAAGGATGTCTCATAATTGGGATTTTCTCTTGAACATTCTAATGATGTGTTTCAACTAGTTAATCTCAATTAGAACCACCTACGGGAGAATTGGATGTTGATATAGATTACCACTCGAGCGATTTTATCCAACCCATCCCAAGAGTCTGTCACCATCATACATCTTACCCTTAGGTCTTATGTGGGTCCTATAATGGGTTTTTTAACAAGACCATATCAATATTATTATATTCTTTTTTTATGCAATAAAAAATATACATTCAATTTATTATTGTAAATTTGAAAATATTTGTTAAGGAACAAAATGTATTTTTTGTTAATATTCAAGTAAAAAAATATTTTGATAATTTAATGTATTTTTTAATTAAATATTATTTTAATAACATAATATTATTATTAAATTAATTTTTATTATGTATCAATGATAAAATAATTTTTAATAATACAATTTTAATCTTTTTAATTTTGGAAATCTATTTTTGTCAAAACACATGAATTATTGATAACAACGATTTTTATTTCAAAAGTAATAATTAAAATATAAAGAAAATTATTTAGATAAAATGAATATTATTTTTTATATCAGGACGTTGAAATTGCCCATTGTGAATTTTTCAGAATTTTCTGAGACAGTTGAATTTTCGGGTTGAAATTAAACACCGTTTAAATATATACTCTTTTTTATGACATCATAATGACCCAATAATTATGTAATAAAATACATTAAACATATTTTTATGACAATATATGTTTTACCATTAAAATAAAGTTATTTTAGTTTTGTTTTATTAATTCTAAAAAGTCATTTCAAATCATCAAAGACATATAAAAAAATTAGATATTTAAATTGATTTCTATAAGAGTATGACCCACCTCCACATAAGAAACCCTATTTTTTTTAAAACATTCAGCCATTTTAAATTTTAAATTTTGTTTTCTAATCCACATTAGAAAAATCCATGGGCAAAAACCATGGGATGATTTCTAGTTTGGATTCATTTTATGTGTGTTGTCACAAATGTAAATAATAAATAATTCCCTCTTCTTTCCTATATAAACCCACCCAAGCTCCCATTTTATCAACAATCAAAAAAATTGGAGTTCATAAATTATCTTCCCTCCACTCTCTAAAATCCTCCCATGGTGCTCCATTATCCCATGAAGCCTCTCTCAATCATTTCCCAGTCCTTTTAGATTACACTTTCATGTAAGGAATTCATTCCTTTCTCATTTTATCAAAGTTTCATAATATTGTTATGACCTTGTATTTTTTTTAATTTTGGTGTATGGTTTCAAACCTCTCCAATACATCCCTATGTTTGTTTGAATGATGAGAGATCCTTTTATCTCTCATTAATGCCTCCCATGTACCCTCGTTTCCATGCCGTAATTCCGTAAGGAATTTATAATTCCTTATTTAAATTCAAGCAATTATTTTTTATTATGAATCTAAAATTCCATTATATATATTGGGACACGTGTCTTCCTTACCCCATTACATTCCATTTAATATACTGATTATGAAACACCCCTTTATCTCTCATAAAAAATGTTTATTAATTCTTATGTCACGCTGTTATGTGGCCAAAATTGCATAGTGATTTTCCAAGACTACGTCATTTTATCGTGAATACTTTGCCAATTCTTATATCAATGGAATTCATGTTTATTCACATTTAATTATTCATTATAAGGATTCATGTATGAATTCAAAAATCCTTTATCGTGTAACAAATGATGATCTTTAATGATTCAATGTTGTATGATCTATGTGGAACACTTATGCATGAAATAAAATGTTCTAGAATGATGAACCATAATTTCACTTCAATGCATTGGTTAATGATTAGTATCATGATAAAAAGAAGTTAAAAAATGTTTTAATAATTCTAATTCATGTGTAATAAGGGTTTACTCATGTTCCATGTGCAATAATACTTGACTCATGCTAATTACATGTTAAGTGTTGTTGCCACATTTTCATTTTAAGGAAATCATGTTATATCATGATTTTTTTGTTCATGATATTTTATGATCCATTTATATTCTTATTTCATAAAGTTTAATGCATTATTAGTTTTATGAGTTTTCTACTCCCTTAATCATCTTTATAGATCACCCTTTTCACATGTATGTCCTCAGGTTATCCCATTCAATGCTAAGCACGGGGTAATGTCTTATTTTTTGTAAAAAAAAGTTTTCAATAAAGATGTTGTGTGTACTACGATTTACGTAGTTATGTAATGTTCGTAAGCCCTAAATAGACTAGACCTCTCGATCATCCATGTTTTATCAAGAGAAGAGTTTATCTAATAATTCATATTTTAAGTGTGTAATAAAAAGTAGGGTGGTTATAGTTGGTATCAGATGATATGTTTAGTTAGTTTTAATATTAGTATTAGAAAAACCTTGTGAATGACATTAGGATAAGGGTAAGTATAATAAAAATATCCCTACATTATGTTGAGTATATAGTAATGGGTTTATCAATAAAATAAATCACTATCAGTATCCATGTAGGTAGAGGCAGCTCTTAAACATTTGTACATAGAGTGAAAACTCCAACAAGGATTTTTGAACATGACCACGGTTATCCTAGTACTGCACAATAGGCCTTCATACACTCCTTTTTATGACACTCATGGAGGATATGCTTCGATAAATTCACAATCATATTAAGAAACATTGTTAAGGGAAAAAAACCCCTAATTTTTTTTGAGATGTAGATCATGGATAAAATAGATAGAAGCATATAGAATCATAAGTTAAAAAAATAAAAGTAATTTATAATTAATCTATTTTTCTCATTTGATTACCCTATCTGTGTTACACCTAAAATTCCTTTTAATACATTCAATGATCGATAATAGGTGCACCCCATCTAACAACTAATTTTAAGACCAATGGGATGATTTTTCTAATGCGATTACCAATCCGATGGAAGTAGGAATCATGAACTTTATGATGATAATATTTTAGTTAACTGAATATTTGAATAAAAACATGGATAATGAAGAACATTAACACCACCATCACCCCCAAGGAAGAACATGTCTCTATTGAGAGCTTCATGAGAGAAAGCCCTCCTGTATTTAATGGATCATCTGATCCCTCAATCGTTGAACAATGGATCAACTCCATCAAAAAGTTTATCTACATCCTTCAATGTTTTGAACAAGGGATGGTTTTTATTTATTATTATCATAGAGAAGTTGATGTCGATCAATTTAGGACATTAATAAAAAATAAGAATCCTGAGGAGGATATCGAGGTGTTGGGATAGAACAACTTCTGCAAAAAAAAATTGATATATATTTTCCTTGAACCCTTTGCCTTAAGACGGAAAGGGACTTCGTATAACTCATTAAATAAGATGAAGGATCCATCATAGAGTGTGAGGAAAACATCACATAGCTCACACGATATGACTCCAGATTTTTCATCACACATGAATGAAGGTTGATTGTATCTTTGGAAGGCTAAAATGTAGCCTAAAAAAGCCGTGGAGATCTGTGACTTCGATAGATATGAGGAAATTGTATGATGATACCTCAAGGTTGAAATAGATATCATATAATATCAAGGGTATCATGGGGATATAAAGCCTAAGGAGGACTTAAATTCTGGAAGTCCGATGGAAAAATATAATGGTGTTAAGTGAATCCACAACCCCACATGCCAATGGTGTCAAACAAAGCACCCCATAAATTCCCTAATGGGGGAAATGATATGCTTTAGGTGTAGAAGAGAAGGGAACCTAGCAATTTACTGTCAACCAGAAAAACTTGTGGCTGCAAGAGAGGAATGTAATGTTTCATTCGAACCTCAACGCATTGTTCATTCCTTCAACTGCAAAGAACTAGTGCACCTTGAAAATCAGTTACCTAAGACAATGGTCTTCAGAGGAAACTAACAACCTCCATGGGAGCAAGTGTGAGCTTTTTCCATCATTACCACAAATGTAAACCCTGACAATGAAGTAGTGATAGGTACAATAGTTTTTCATTCAAGAATATATAATATACTTTTATATTCTAGTTCTACACATTCATTGGTATCCCAAATGATTAGTATAACATTTGAAACACCAACAAAAATTATGGAAGTAAATATTTTTGTGGGTACGAAAAATGGGGAAATTGTTGTATCCCATACAATTAACTCATCTCCTGACAGAATTTGTGGATTGAAAATCCGGTTCACCTTTTCATACTCTCTCTACTGTAATTTTAATCAATTATCTGCATGGATTGGATTTCATTATATTGATTCAACATAATTTTCATGAGAGGTAAATCACTCTTCGTATAAAACATCGACCCCAGATTCTATAAAAGTGCATAGAGAAAGATGAATCTTCTTTAGCACCATCATTTCAAGAGTAGATATTATTTTCTGATTCCAAATATTCCGTCAATAATTTCAAATTACATTCATAGTTACCATAAATATTCAAAGAATTTTTTATTATATTTTTTATACCTACACTTACACAGTTATATATATATTAGGTAATGAACATATTGGTTCTATGTATGAAAAGCTAATGGCTCACAAAATGGTTACTGTTGATTTTTTCGTTAAAAACTCTCACGATGGAAATTTCTATGTAAAATTAGTATATATTTATGCCTGTTATATATTATATTTTTATTCTTTTATAGTTTATAAATATTTTATATCACATATTCTTATTCAATATATTTTTTGAATATGATATAACACCATTTGGGGAAGTGTGGACTACCACTTCCTAAAAAATGTGATTAAATCACATGATACATAGAATTTAAAATGGATGGTTAAAATTAATAATATGAGACATAAAATTCCTCTAAATTAAGTTAATGAAAAAATTATCTTTATGTAAATACAATATTTATGATTATATATATATATATATATTAATTTATTATCGTATCACAGCCACAAAAATAGTGATAATGTTGTTCGTGGATATGTGGACTACCACCTTCTCAACCTGATGGGATTAATTTTAATCATAAATAATTATATATATAAGTAAATTTTATTAAATACTAAAGTAATTATTATATAATTATCACTATATAAATATATATTTTTACATACCTTTATTCTATATTGATCATTGAAAAATGAGAACTCTAATCATGCACATGTATGACATACCAACTCCATAAATGTATAATTTATCCATTTTTAAAAATCATATGTAATGATTTTTAAAAAAATAATTGATATATAAATATGATAATTATTCCATGATTATTATCATTAACATGTTATATACTCACCCCTTCCAAAATAGTATTCTGACCAATGTTCTTTTTGACATATACACAGAATTTTGTCAAAACACGTGTCTCAAAAATGATTATTTAACTAGAACTAAAGAACAAGATAATAAGTGAAATAAAATTAATTATGAGCAATAAAATTTTTATTATCAATGTATAAAATTAAAATTATTTTATTATATAGTAATTATTGGGATGTTCATCTAAAAGGAAACTCATGGTAAGGGATTCTCATCTCACGTTTTTACATTGGTGAGATAAATGTCGTGTTCACTACTTACTTTTTTTGTGTAGTGTATGTACTCCACCTTATTTATATTCTATTATTAAATCTATTTTTTCATTTATTTTTAAAAAATCATTTAATGTGATTCCTTATAAATATTATGATTTAAAATAATTGAATGTAGTATGGGACACTGTGGAATTCCTAAATATTATTTTCCTCAATGATAACAGTATCGATATTTCAAGGGTATTTCATTAAAGGTAAAAATATGACCACTGATAAATTAAACTTTTAATTTTCTATCCTGTTATTATTCATGACCATTTTAATTTATTAGTACAACTTACCACAACTTTTTAATCAAAATGTTTTAAAAAATGTTTTTATTAAAACATTATGTTATTTGTATCTATAGTCAGATAACATGTTTTCTACTAAAATAAATATATTACTAAAATCTTATAAAAAATAATTTTAATATAATTTGGTGATTAATTTTTTATCCTTTTTGACATATTAGTGTATTCAAGGAAATATTATTTTCACTTTTTGAAAAGTAATTTTCCAAAAAAATTTATAGTGAAAAATATATATTAATTTTACCTAATAGTGAAATTATTGATTTACTATTGTAATTTCATTAAATCTTCAATCTCATGTATAAAAGGATAATTTTTAATGAAAATTATTTAGAATTATATTTTTAATGAAATGCGATTTCTGACATAATTTATTTATATACGGTTATTTTCCACAAAAATTATTATAAAATATATCTTTATGTTACATCTATTCATCCACAACAACCCATTTTTTACAAAACCATGGATTAATTGAAATGATATTATCCTTATTCTTTTCTTGATTGTATATTATTGATTTTTCCGTGGATAGTATTCACATTCATGTATCATAAACAATTGTTATTCCCCTTGAAGTATTAAATCTCTTATGATGATTGAACATTGAATTTCCCCAAAATTATCCATTTCATTTTTCATTGTTATTAGTGTTTTCTAAACCATAAAACATTTAACATACAGTGTATTATTTTATATTTGTTTGATTATTTGTGGAATTATTTTTAATTGTGTCTTCTATATTCAAATTTTATTTATAATTAATATAATTTATTTTTATTATTAAATATGAGGAATTCATTGGACTATTAATGATGGTTAGATCACATACATTATATATCTCCATGATGCATTGATAGGTTCTCATGAGACAAATATGGTTCAAAAATTAATTTTGGTTCTATCCACAGTTTTATACTTTCTTTTGAATGGATTTAACTGTTCATCTTTTCATGTTTATAAGACATTATTTATATAAATAAATAATTTAACAAATGTATATTATGTTATTATTCATCTATTATATTTTATGTCTAAATATTAATGGATATACAACATCATTAGTTAATTGATTTAGTTGAATGTGTTATAGTTCGTTACCATTGAATATATATTTTTCCTTGTCTATATATTTTAATGGAATATGTTTCAATTTATTTCATTTCCATAATTTTTATACACACCCTTGTCTGTTTATTGTTTATATAGAATGCATGTTCAGTTATTTATCATTTAATTATTATTATTCATATTGAATCTGTATTGCTTCCCCTATATTTTTTGTTTACTATGAATTTGAGATCACCGTTTTTATATGTCATTCACCAAAAACCGAAAATAGTACTATGAATGATATTCATTGATTTACAGTATGGATTAGTTTTATCTTCGATGTAATTTATTTATAAGAAAAACACTATGTTGTAATTTGTTTATTACTTTTTAATTGAAGACTCATGAATGAATTTGGTTTAACAATAAGACTAAATTCATTAGTTATTTGTGAATTGATTACATTTTATCATGTTGAAATAATTGATAATATACATTAGATCTATTATTTCTATAAAAGCGTTATTATTGTTTGTATCAAATGAAGTTTAGTATCATCCATGGGAACTAGATTTTAGAATAAATAGGTTAGATAAAATAAAAATAAGGTATAAGATGAAGATAAGTATACTAGAACATCCTATAATTTTTAAGGAATATATTATGTGGTTCTTCATATAAAAACATTAGTTTTTGAATAATTGAAGTATACGTTGATCTGTAAATGATTTAACATAGAGTAATTACTCCAAAAATGTCTTATGAGCCTAACTGCAGGTGACATGGCACACACAAATGGATTTAATGCAAGCCTGGTTTGACATGCCTGATGGATATGCATCAGGTAATCAACTTTATCGTTAACAACCGTTATTAATAATTTCAATGGATAACAAAAACAAATATTAAATATTAAACCTAATCTCTTTAAATTTACTATAATGTTTCCTGATTTTTAAATCCAACAAATGATATTATTGATAAAACCTAGACTAGGGAAAGACCAACGTTCAAAAAACTAGATGGAGTATTTATGTATTACATTTTTTTTGAAACGTTTTTAAAAAATATCTTTTACGATATACATTATTTCATGGATTCCCATAAATTTTTTTTATAAATTATATTAATATGGATTCAGTAAAAGAAAAATTTTATTACATGTGAAAAAAATAATGTATGGAAAGGTCATTGGCCTTTCTCAATTTTATCAAAATTTAATTATTTTTATGCCATTCTATGTTAAATTAATATTATTAGGATATGAATTCCCACCTCCCTAATACTTCACTCATTATTATTGATTGATGATAGATCCCATTCTTTCTCATTAATGCCTCCCATGAACAACTGTTACCATGCCAAAATTCGGTAAGAGATTTCTACCTCCTCATTCACATTCAAGAATTATTTTGTATTATGAATATAAATTATATTTCATATGTTTAGAAATGTATCTATATGACCCTAAAACTATAAATTTCATGTATATATGATGAGACACCTCTTTCCCTCTCATCAAACATTTTTATTAATTCTTATGACACAATGTTATGTTGCTGAAATTTCACTGTGATTTTCTATGACAAAGTCATTGGATTGTGAATACCATGCCCATTTCCCTATCAAGGGTATTAGCCTTTATTCACATTTAATTAGTTATTATTTAGTATAATGAATCAATTACACATTACATTATTGTGAATAAAAAATGATGTTTAATGATTCTATGTAATATGATCCATATGGAACACATATTCATGACAGGAAATGATTAAGAAGGGTGTGCCTTGTAAGCACCCCAATGCATTGGTTAAAGATTAGTGTCATGATAAGTCAACTGAAATTATTTATTACTCATGATAATTAATCTTCGATGACTATTTACTCTTTCTCCACGTGCAATGAGCCTCATATCATGCTAAAACCATGTTTAATGTTGTTTCCACATTTCCATGTTATGATAATTAAGATATATCATGGATTTTTGTTATGGTTTCTATTATGCTCAATTTATAATCATATTGCCTAAAATGTACCGTATTATTCATTTTATTCCTTGTATACTCGCTTAATTTTCATTATTTCCAACCATTTTATTATTTATTTCTCAGGTTATCCCATATAATTCTATGTACACAAGCATGACGTTGTCATATAAAATAAGTTTTCCATAAGATGTTGTGTTTTTATTTTGAAGTTGTTATGTAATGTTCATAATCCCCACAGAAACAACACCTATCGATCTTCTTTCCTGTATCAAGTGAGGGGTTTATGTAATAAATTGAGATTTAGTGTAAAATAAAGAGCATTGTTGTGATAGTTTGTATCTGAGGATATGTCTAGTTTTTTTTTGGATTATGATTGGAAAAACCTAGTGAAATCCTTAGGGAGAAGACTAAGTATGATAAAAACATCCCTAAATTTTGGTGAGTATTGATTAAGTGGTTTATCATGAAAATACATCACTGTCAGGATACAAGTTGGAAGAGGCGTTTCTGGAACAATTGAATCTTGGGGTAAATCCCAAAAACACTACATTGAGTTATACTCAAACAAGAACTGGTGCATGACAACTAGCCTTGATGCACTCTTTTTTATGACACACATGGGGGGTATTCTTTGGTAAATTCACATGATTAGTATGAACCATTACTATAGAAATAAAAATTGTTCCCCTAAGAACATATATTGGGAATTATATCATGTATAACATATATTGATACCTATATGTTAATAAGTTAGAGAATTAATATAATTTATATGTAAACCGTTTTTGTATTTGGATTACCCTTTATTTTTTACACCTTTAATTCATTTTATTACAGCTAATGGCTGGTAATTATAGGACTTAGGCTAACAACTGATGTGAATATCAATGTGTCGACTGTTCTAATGAGATTCCTAGTCCGATGGGAGCTAGAATCATAATATTTTTCATGATACTCTAAGATTTATCTCATATTTATAATATAAACATTGGTCAAGAGGAATATTCAGTCCCCCTATGAAAGAACATGTTTCAATCAAGATATTCATACGACAAAGGACTCATACATTTAATGGATCATCTAATCCCTCAATCTCTAATCAATGGATCCACTCAATTTATAAGTTCATCTCCATAAAACAATGTTATGATAAGAGATGGTACATCTGTATGCTAATCATATAGAGGGTGAATCAGAACATTTGTGGACGCTGATCAAAAATATGATGCCTGGGGAAATGATCGAGATCTTCGAATGGAAGGATTTCAGAAAAATGCTTCCCAATAAATATTTTCCTCACACTATCAGATTTAAGATGGAAAGGGACATATTTTCCCTCATGAAATAAGATGAATAATTCATCATCTTATATGAGGAATACATGACAATGCTTGCATGATATGAATTCGGCTTCATCCTTACCCCCTAATGCATGTTTCACCACTTCTTTGATTGGATAAAACATGTCCTATTAAAATCCCTAGAAATCCATGATTCAAGAGCTTTGAGAAAAATTTCCAATGTGCCCTCAATGTCGAAATCCATATCAAAAAAGCTCAGGGGTATCATAGGAATATGAAGTGTAAGGTGGACTTCAATTCTGGTGGTCCAATGGATAAATCCAACAGTGCAAAACAATACAGCACCCCATATTCTATTGGTGTAGAAAAAAACACCCCTGCAATTTCATGAAGGGGGATAGAAAATTCTATAGTCATGGAAGTGAAGAACCCATGTACATTAATAACTGAAAAAAAAACATGCACTTGCGATAGACGAAAGAAATACTCCATTCGAAAACAAAATATTGTATATTGCTTCAACTCTAGTGAATCAATGATCTTTGCAAACTATTACTCTATCCATGTGTTTCAGAGGAATCCAACAAATTAAAATGTTAGAAGGGAAAGATTTTTCCATCCCAACTTCCAAAGTGAAAATCTTTAATGATGTGGTAACAAGTGCACTAGTTATTCATCCATTAATAGAGAACATACTTTTTTATTCTAGTTCTACTCATTCATTTAAATTCCAAAATTTTTAGTTGATCAATTGTAACACTAATAGAAATCCTGGAACTAATGATTTCAGTTAGTACGGAAATTGGGAATCTCATTTCTTCCCAGAATATAACACCTCTGCTATTATAATTTTTGGATTGAAAATCTTTTGAAACTCATTATACTCTATCTGGTGGAATTTGATACAAATACTAGTACGGATTTGTTTTCTCTATATAGAGGAAACATTAATTTTTGTGAGAGGGAAGTGATTCTCCATATGGTGAATCGACCATTGATTATGTTCAAGAGCATGAAGGAAGATGAATCATCTTTAACACCATCATCTCATGTGTGGATATTACTTCCCAATGATAATTCATATCTGGCTCAGATGATTGAGTCTAAGGAAGCCACCATACTTTAATACATGCCTATTGGGAGAGAATTCACTGAAGTATTTCCCGAGTAATTTCTAAGTCATCCTCCTAGAATAGTTGTTGATTTCTAAAATCTTATATTTGGGGAATTTCTAATATCCAAGACTCTGTATGTAATGGTTCTTGTGGATCTTGAGGAGCTAAAAGAAATAACTGTATTAGAATCTAGATAAAGGGTTTCAACGGCCACGTGGTTCACCATGTGGTGCACCGGTCATTTTCGTCAAGAAAAAGGATGGTTCAATTCACCTTTACATTGATTATCGATAGATCTAAAAAATCATGATAAATATAATGTAACCTCTGCCATGAATTAATGACTTGTTCGGTCAGCTTTAAGGAGCACAATACTTCTCCAAGGTGGATCTATGGTATGGATGTTACCAAGTATGGGTGATGAAGGAGGATATCTCGAAGACTACTTTTAGTACTAGATACAGGTCCTATGAATTCATAGTAATTCCTTTCAGACACACTAATTCTCCATCCATCATCATTTACATGATGAATAGAATCTTTATATATTACCTCAACAAATTTTTTCTTGTCTCTTTTGATGATATTCTAATATAATCCAAAACTAAGGATGAGCATGAGGATAATCGATGTAATATAATAGAGACATTGCGAAAGAGAAATCTCTATGAAATGAAAATCAAGTTTGATTTATGGTTGAAGGAAGTCTCATTCTGGGGTTGTATCATCATAAGTAATGGTATATCTGTGGATCCCTCCAAGACAACAACAATTGAGGGATGGACAAGGTCAATATTTGTATTGGTTATTCATATCTTCTTGGTGTTAGCTGGATATTATCACCAATTTTTGAGAAATTTCTCACGATTGTATAACCCCTATATCATGTTAACTCTTAAGGAAGTAAAATATTTCATAGAGTGATCAATTAGAAGATATTTTCATGGATTTGAAAAAAAGTATTATTATTATACACCTTCTCGCACTACCCAAAAGTGGAGAACTTATTGTGGTATTTAGTTATGATTTAAAGAAGGGATTGAGTTTTGTGTTGATGAAAACGGACGATGTAATTGCCTATACTTCATGAATGTTTAATGTTCATGATAGAATATTTCCAAAAAATGATCTAAAGTTGCATGTTATGATCTTTCCTTTAAAAATATAGTGAAATTACCTATTTGGGGAGATGTGGGAAATATATATAGACCAACAAATCCTCAATTATATATTCACATAGGAAAAGTTGAACATGTGGCAATAAAGATGTTTAAAAATGATCAAAGACTATGAATGCCCAATCCATTAACACCCTGGGAAAGTGAACAAGGTTCCAGATAGTCTAAGAAAAAATGACCCATCAATTCTATCATTTATTGTAATGGAAAAAGATCCAATCGTTATAGATTTGATGAAGATAGACATGGGAATAATAAATATGGTATCATCATCCATTATTTTTCAAATTATTTATCAATCTTCTTTTTATAATTGGTAAAGGGTGATGAAAAGTATTATGTCAAATTTGATAATAATGTTGAAACTATAAGAAAAGAAAACTCCTCTAATTTTGTTGTCAATGTAGAAGGAATTGTGAGATTTGGGACAAGACATTGTCTTCTATCACATTGGGAAATAATGAAATAACTTTTGGATGATGCAAATAGTTTTAATTGTTTTCATTCCCCCTAGAAAAAAATTTGTATCCATATCTCTTAGACCATTATTGTTGGGGTAACATGAATAATGAGATCACTAATAATACATCAACATTCATGGTATGTCAGCAAGTGAAAGTTATGATTAAGAAGTCTATGGGGATGATGCAACCATTACCTATAATAGTATGGAAATGGGATAAAATCAAAATGGACTTTCTCACTAGACATATGCATACATCCATAAGAAACAATGTTATCTATGTTGTTTTGTATCATCATACAATGACTGCACACTTCATTGCAATTTGAGAGGATTTCTCATTTGATAAAATAGAAAAAATATACATCAGATATGTATAAAGGGTTCATGGAGTACCACTATCGATTATATCTGATCGATATCCAATAATCGCCTCTATGTTTTGGAAGAGTCTTCAACATACACTGAATACTGAGATGAACTTTTGTATGCATTTTCATCCTCAAAATGATGGCCAATATAATTGGACTATCTTAACACTTGAGGACATGTTGAGAGCATATTCATGGACATCAATGGATAATGTGATCAACATCTACCTGTAGTTTAGTTATCTTACAACAACATTCTCCACTCAAGAATCCAAATAGCCCCTTATTAATCCCTTTTTGGGAAGAGGTGCAGAACAGTTGCATGTTGGGATGTTATAGGGGTAAAGATACTAGATCCATACATGGATGGTGAAATGGTGGAAATGGTTATGAATGTCTAGTTTCACATTAAATAGGCACAATGTTGACAAAAGTTTTATGATGATAATCATCTAAGAACACTATATTTTTATGTCGGAGACATGGTATTTCTCCACACATCACCATGGAAGATAGCTATGATATTTTGGATGAAGCAAAATCATATTACATGGTGCATCGGCACATTTGAGATCATCGATCTCATTGATGAAATGGACTATGTACTAGCACACCCAATGAACATATATCCAATGCAAGATATATTCCATGTATAAATTTTTAGGAAGTACATACATGACCCATCGCATGTACTCAATCCAAAGGTGGAACCATTGGACAATGAACTCCCTTATGAGTAGAAGCCAGTGATGATCTTAGATCGTAGAGAAAAATTTCTAAAAAATAAGTCATTTCTTCTCAACAAGGTGTTGTGGATAATCCAAACGTTTTGAAGAATCAATGTGGGAATCAAAGGAAATAAAGATGTTGAGTTACATGAATCTATTTTATTTTGGGAAAATGAAATAGAAAGGGAGACATTTTTTAAGGGGTAATGATTGTAACCACCCCATCATTCATTATTAAAAAAAATTTCTTGATCTAATTAAATGTATTATTATGAAAATGGTATTGTAAGACATTTTCACTTCATTAATTTTCAATTTTTAGATTATAAAATACCATGAATAATGGTGACCATTTTTAATATAATCATTGAATAGTGATCACAAGATTAGTATAAATATAGGAATTTAATAAATCCATTTTACTCAGAAAAAGGAAGTTATGGCCTCGTCCAGTATAATTTCTCTATACAAAGCTTATTTGTTGGAACATAATATTGATAATGGAATCATTGGGCTTCGATCAAAACCAAACCATATCTGAGCTTCAACACGTTAAGATCGAAATGAATCACATATGGTAGAAGTGGATGTTGATAGAGATTTCCACCTGAGCGTTGTTATCTGAGCCACCCTGAGAGTCTTTCACCATTACATACCTTTCCCTTATGTCATATTCTGGTGTTATCTGAGGTTTTGTAACTGGACCATAGCCTTGTAATTATTTTCATTATTTTTGTATATATAAAAAATATACACTCATTTCATTGTTTTTACTTTTCAAATAGTTTCAAAAGAACAAATAGAATTTTTAGTTAATATTCAATTTGAAATATATTTTGATGAATTAATGGATTATTTATTAAATAACATTTTAATAAAATATTATTACTAAATTAATATTTATTAAATATAAATTATAATATAATTTTTATGATTACAATCGTAATTTTTATTAAGGATTGAATGTCGTTTATGTCAAACCCATGAGTTTTTTATAAATGTCAAATTTTAATATAAAAGTAAAAATTCACATATTTAGAAAAATAAATTAGATGAAATTAATATTATATTTTTAATTACGATGTCAAATTATTAAGTGGTGATTTTATCCTAATTTTCTAAGATAGTTGAATTGTTTTGTAAAGATGCAGTACTTTTAATTATATAATGTGTTTTATGACTAAATAATGAATCAATAGTGATTTAATAAAATATGATAAATTATGTTCGGAGAATATATGTTTTCTCATTTAAATAATTTGATTTCAGCTGTGTTTTATTTATTTTACAAAGCATTAGTGGACCCTCCACGATTTATAAACCATGTTAACTTTTAAAATTTATTTCCTTGAGAGTGTGACTCACCCCCATATAATAAATCCTAATATTTTAATATTTGTGGACATTAGACATATAAAATAATGTTTTCCACTCCCATTTTCAATAAACAATGTGCAAAAACCAGGGGTTTGATTTTGGTTTGGATATGTTTAATGTGTGGTGTCCACAACATAAAATATAAAGAATTCTATCTCTTTTAGTATATAAGCCTACCCAAGCTCTCACATACTCTTCACTAAAAGCCTTTAGTGTTTGAAAAATATATACCATCTTCTCTCTAGAATCCTCTCTAGGTTCTCTAAGTTCCAAAATGCCTCTCTCAAGCCTCCTCTAGGCCTTTGGGATCACACATCCATGTAAGGGATTTTCATTCTTTCTCATTTTTGTCTAAATTTCATTATGTTGTTATTCCCTTTTATTTTCAATTAAAAATGTTGGGGTGTGATTTTGTACCTCTTCGATGCATCCCTACTTATGTTTGAATGAGGATATATCCATTTCTCTCTCATTAATTCCTTCCATGAACACCCATTACCATACAGAAATTCTATAAGGGATTTCCCTCTCCTCATTCACATTCAAGGAATTCCTTTGTATTATTAACTAAATTCAATTAAAAATGCTATGAAATGTATCAATATGACTACTTACCATTCATTTCATGTACATATGGTGAGACACCACTTTCTGTCTCATCCAACATTTCTTTAATTCTTATGACACACTGTTATGCTGCCGAAAATGCACTATGATTTTCCAACACAAAGTCATTGTATAGTGATTACCTTGCCCATTTCTCTATCAAGGGTATTATCCTTGATTCACATTTACATATTTATTATTGATTTTAATGTTTTAATCCCACATTCATATATATTTTAATAAATTACAATGGTTAATCAATCCAGGTTATATGATCCATATGGAACACTCATCCATGACACGAAATTATTTATAAGGATACTCCCAAATAGTGCTCCAATGCATTGGGTAAAGATTAGTATAATGATATGTCATGTTCAATGAGGTTTTAATCATTCTAATTCATGTGAAAATATGGTTTACTCTTTCCCCATTTTCCATAAGCCTTAAATCATACTAAATTCATGTAAAATGTTGTTTCTACATTTCTATGTTATGATAATCATGTTATATCATGCCTTTATGTTCATGTTTCTCTTATGATCAATTGATATTTTTATTTCCTAATACATATATTATTATTCATGTTATTCCCTTTTTACTCCATTAATGTGCTTTATAGAACACGCTTTTTTTTATATATTTCTGTAGGTTATCCCATGCAATGTTTTGTATGAAGGAATGATGAGGTCATGTAAATTAATTTAACAATTAGATGTTTCATTATATGGTTTATGTTGATATGTAATGTTTCTACGCTCCAAAGACACTAGACCTATCATTATTATATATAGAATCTCTCATTTTTAGCACATAAACCTTCATTACATTTTACAAAACCGAGGATCTTTAAGGTTTAGTGACTTGGAAACCAGGAACATAAATCATAAAAACATAAAAAAAATTCTTCATAAACACTTGAAAATATTCTCCTCATGATCATCCTAAGTTCATTACTACATCTCATAACTTGGGGACATACATCAAATGAAACGGTGAGCAGAAGGCCCAGTAAGGGAAACAAGAGAAACATTTTACATGTGAACTTGAGATACTTCAATATGGTCATGAAAAGAACATTAAGGCATGAGAATAAAATCATGTGGCATATCATAATAAAAATAAAATTTTTCATAAATTTAAGATGTGGCTACATCATTTATCATATTCAATCATGAACATATCACCAAGGTCCATCCCCAAGGTGTTATTTGAAAATTACCAAGGTTATTCACCAAGATATCGTGAAAATTTTAATCTCTAGTGGTTACATCACTACCCAATAAATTGGAGCGCTATCTGGGCGCACCCTTAAATTTGCCTTTATTATTATGTGAGCCACATATATCATCATAAATCATTTCATAAAAAACCCATATATAATAAAAGAAATGGGTTTCATTTCATAATCATAACATTTTAAAAACTGCTTTAAAGTCATGATCTTTACGTCACTTTAACCCCACAGAAAGGGAAAGCGGGTTTCATGTATGTAAATCCCAGAATTTAAAATAGAACATTTTGATATATATGTGAATACCCCTATAGAAATTAGAGCTTTCAGTATTAACTTAATAACATAAAATAATTTTGTGAAAAAGTGAGAGGCATTTTGAGACGAAAATTCTGCAGCATAACGGCTACGTTACAGGGTTTTAGAAAACGTTGAAAAGAGAGGGGACATGGGTCACCCACTCATAAATGATTCAAAAATCAGTAGACGAGCAGAATATAATAGATTTAAGAACATGATAATGAAATATGAAAATATACCATATTAAATGATGAACATGAAAGGAAGACAAAAATAAGATTTCTCTTATTAAAATTCAGCAGCCCAACAATGCCACTTAAACTTCAAGAAAAATGAATTGACGAGATCAAATAGGGTATCTCATCATATGAACATAAAATATCAGTATGATAGATATAGAGATAATACCACAACATAATACAAAATTTACTTGAAATACTTGACATGAATGTATATCATTTCAAAATGAGAAAGGCGAACGAATCCCTTAAAAATTCACCAGCCAAACGACGTCACTTAAACATGAACCAAAACTGAATTGACAAGATCAAAATAGGATCTCTCATCATATGAACATAAGGGTTCAGTATTATAGATGTAGAGACCATACCCCAAAATAATAAAAAGGAACATGAATGACTTGACATGAAAATAGATCTTGAAAACGAGAAGGGTGAAAGAATACCTTAAAAATTCGGCAGCCTAACGGCGCCACTTAAAACATCAAAATACTGAATTGAAGAGATAAAATGGGGTATCTCATCATATGATAATAAAATATAAGTATGATAGATATATATATCATAACCCAACATAATAAAAAATAACTTGAACGTCTTGACAAGAAAATATAACTTGAAAATGACAAAGGTGAAAGAATCTGTTACAAAAATTTCGGCAGCCTAACGACGCCACTTAAACATTAAAAAAATGAAATGATGAGGGTAAGAGGGGCTCTCTCATCATATGAACATAAAAAGTACAGTATAATGAATATAAAAAACCGTCCTCCATCATAATAACATGGATTATAAAAGAAATGACATAAAATATATCACTTGAAAAGAAAGAGAGGGGGTCAGAACCCTTACCTTAAAACATAACTCATAAAACTCAATGGTTGGGACCTTTAGGGCTTGTGGGAAACATGGGAGGGCTACATGGGAGGTAATGAGGCCAGAACATCGTTGGGGGAGAGTGGGGAGTCTACAGGATGAGAGGATTTCTTGGTATTTATAGGGAAAATGAGGGGACAAGGCATTAATGGCCACAGGACACCTCAAAAGTGGTTTTCTCAAAAGCATGGGCCCTCCCATGGTACATCCCATTGAGTTAGGCCAAATGGGGACCCTCACACAATAATTCATCCTCTTTAGTCGACCATACCTTAAAATATCTCATTAAATCATCATGATAGAGTTATGATGTCATTAAACATACTGAAACCCTAAAACTGAATTTTTACTATTCATTGAAAATTCAACTTTCTCAGAAAAATCCCAAAATTTCACATTAACCAAATATCAATGCTCTGATTTCAAAAATTAACTCCATTTTAAAAATATAATTTTCTAAAAAATTTTAATTTTATATTTAAATAAATACACTATTCAACAAAAATTCATTTTTTTCAGAAAAATCCCCAAAATTTACCTTAACATAATATCGATGCTCTGAGTTCAATAATGAAATCCATTTTATAAAAATAATTTTCTAAATATTTTTATTTTCATTTTTAATTAAAAATCATTATTCACCCAAAAAAACGAATACTTGAATAATAATTAATGAAACCGTTATTTAACCATTTTATTGAATCACATTACTTAATCAAGGTGCCTAGATTATATTAATACTTTCTTTAAGTGAGATTACTAATCCATTTGGTCACATTACTAATCCTAAACATAAAATCACTATTCATAATTTATTATTCACCAAATTAATTTGATCTTATTAGACTCTAAATTTCGTACTAAACATAATTGTAGAAGACCATTTCTTGAAAATCATTACAAATTTTTAATTATTTATGGTTTACATATATTTTTTAAAATATCCTTTCTATAAAATTCACCAAAAATATGCATGTTATATTTATCCGGACATTTGAAAAGTCATAAACATCATCATAAGAAGAAATCCCAATTTTTATTTAAAACAAAGGATTACACAAGGCAGTTACGGTCTCCTTACATAGCCCCTTATCACTCCAGCAAAGGACCTATGTGTAATGTGTGCAAAGGTGAGAGAATCTGAGGGAGGCTCGGCCAACATCGCACAAGTAGTACTTTCTATCAGTTTCAACTTATCACGAAGGTGATTCTGTTCTAGCTTCACACGATGAAGTTCGGCTTGGGTTTGGTCCAGAGCAAAGCCCAGTGGTGCTACCTCCTTCCCATGTTCTGTTAGATGAGCTTCGATCGGTCCAAGACTACTGGGTGAGGCCATCGAATCTTCTTTCGAAAATAATTAACCAAGATTAATTGTATCTAGAGACAATAGATGAAACATTTAGTTTACAGCGGTCATATTGACCAATGGTCATATAACAGAAAAAACCCAACGGTCTCATTTTAATTATACTCATGTTATCAAATGAAACATTTTTGTTGAGTATAAAAATAAAATAAAACATAAAATTATGAAACAAGATTTATTCAAAATTTTGGGTCGTTATAATCTTCCCCCCATAAGAAATTGCGTCCTCGCAATTTTTAAAATTCGGTTTTGAAATTTCATTGAATGTCCCACATCAGAAAAGGAGTCAGTAAAAATATTACTTTAAAATAATGAAAGGGAAGTACAAAGGTCATCCGAGTTAACCAAAACAAGGATTCCATGTAGGAAAACATGGACATGGAGGAGAAAACCAAGGGTCAACATCTGAGGGAGAGTGATAGAAAACATGATTATGAGAAAGTTAACCATAAGAAAATCTCAAACTTATGATGTGTGTAAACGGTCTTTGATTAACTAGTAGGAAACATAAACCAACAATGTTTTTGTTCTACGTTCCTTTTTATAATTTTGAGGAATTCATTTACTACAAAGAACAAAAACATAAGATAATACACCTACCTTCATGTAGAGTTTCATCCTTTAATAAGTATCTACCAAAACTAATCTTTTCTCCAAACGAAGAGCATTCAAAACTACTTGGTCTCATCAAAACACAAGAATCATCTTCTAGGTAATCACATAATCCACAAAATATTGACTATCTATTTCTTCTATCTTTAAACATTATCCCAAAAACAGAAATGGTAAGGTAAACCAACTCTTCAAAAAGAAATAATCCCATAGGAATGGAATCTACTTTTAAATATTCAATGTTCCATGGTACTACCCAAAGTTCATCTTAGACCATTCCATAAATAACGGTCCTTAAAATTCCTCAAAATAAACCAAACTAAGATTGAAACCCAAATACAAGAAGGATTTGATACCATAGTCTTCCAAAATAAACTTCATCGTTCATCTCCAAACAACATAAACCACTCCTAACAACTTATAAAAAAAGTAACTAACCTAAACATATTTTCCCCAAGATAGGTTAATCATTCCCATAAGTAACCTAAATTACTATAAGTACACTTTAAATTCATCGATTTTTCAAAATATAAGTCAACCTTAGTCCTCAATGAAAATACTCTAGTAATCTATTTACCTCGATCATATAGGGTCCCCAAAATAGTGAACGTCTTCCAAAATAATTATCATATTTTAATCCCATAATCATCTCTGTCATATTAATACGACAATCGTCGCATTTCCTATCACATTGGTTGTTGGGACACGTTCTTCCATCTCCCACCATTAACTAAGAAGAGAAAGTTTAAATAGAGGCTTAAATACTTAACCAATAATCATGAAAAGGAACATAAAGCATATAAGGATAACTTGTAAAAGAAAAGAATACCCTAACTTGTGATCCCCTGGGTTTAAAACTAGGTTATCCATGCTCATATATTCTTATGTGAATCTTTATTTTATTTTATCTTTGTTCCTTTAATAATGGTTCATACTAAGCTTATGAATTTACCAAAGCATATCCCCCGAGAGTGTCGTAACCAACAGTGCAGAAAGTCCCATTGTCGTGTACCAGTTCCCGTTCGAGTCTAGCTCAATGTGGTGTTTTCGGGTTTTACCCCTATGTACATTTGTGCCTGAGCCACCTCTACCTGCTCGTATCCAGACATGGATGTGTTTTCTTGGCAACCCCTTACTCAATACTCACCAAAATACCAGGAAGATTTCCTATATTTAAACATTTCTATAGGATTCATCCTAGAGTTTTCATATCCTACTTTCCACAAATAACTAAACCATCCTTTGATACCAACTATTGCATCCCACCTTTTTATCACATAAACTTTAATTACATTTTACAAAACCGAGGATCTTTAAAGTTTAGTGTCTTGGAAACAAGGAACATAAAACATGAAAACATAAAAAAATTCTTCTTAAACACTTGAAAGGATTCTGCTCATGATCATCCTTATTTCATTACTGCATCTCATAACCTGGGGACATACATCAAAAGAAAGGGTGAGCAGAAGGCCCAGTAAGGGAAACAAGAGAAACATTTTACATGTGAACTTGAGACACTTCAATAAAGTCATGAAAAGAACATTAAGGCATGAGAATAAAATCATGTGGCATATCATTATAAAAATAACATTTTTCGTAACTTTAAGATGTGGATACATCATTTAACATAGACAATCATGAACATATCACCAAGTTCTATCCCCAAGGTGTCATTTGAAAATTACCAAGGTTATTCACCAAGATATCGTGAAAATTGTAATCTCTAGTGGTTACATCATTACCCAATGCATTGGAGCGCTATCAGGGCACACCCGTAAATTTTCCTTCATTATCATGTGAGACACATATATAATCATAAATAATCTCATAAACAACCCATATAGCATAAAACAAATTGGTTTCATTTCATAATCATAACATTTTAAAAACTGCTTTAAAGACATGATCTTTACGCCACATTAAACCCACAGAAAGGGAAAGCGGGTTTCATGTATGTAAATCCCAGAATTTAAAATAGAACATTTTGATATATATGTGAATACCCCCATAGAAATTAGATATTTGAGTATTCACTTAATAACATAAAATAATTTTGAGAAAAATAGAGAGGCATTTTGAGACGAAAATTCTGCAGCATAATGGCTACGTTACAGGGTTTTAGAAAACGTTGAAAAGAGAGGGAAATGGGTCACCCATTCATAAATGATCCATAAAACAGTAGAGGGACAGAATATAAGGGATTTAAGAACATGGTAATGATATTTGAAAATATACCATATGAAATGAAGAACATGAAAGGAAGACAAAATTAACATTTCTCTTATGAAAATTCGGCAGCCCAACAACGCCACTTAAACTTCAACAAAAATGAATTGACGAGATCAAATAGGGTATCTCATCATTTGAACATAAAATATCAGTATGATAGATATAGATATCACACCCCAACATAATACAAAATGAACTTGAAATACTTGATATGAAATTAGATCTTTGAAAAATGAGAAAGGCGAACGAATCCCTTAAAAATTCGGCAGCCTAACGACGTCACTTAAACTTCAACCAATAATGAATTGACAAGATAAAAATAGGGTATCTCATCATATTAACATAAGGGTTCATTATGATAGATATAGAAATCATACCACAACATAATAAAAAGGAACTTGAAAGACTTGACATGAAAATAGATATTGAAAACGAGTCGGGTGAAAGAATCCCTTAAAAATTTGGCAGCCTAACAGCGCCACTTAAAACATAAAAATAATGAATTGAAGAGATCAAATGGGGTCTCTCATCATATGATCATAAAATATCAGTATGATTGATATAGAGATCATACCCCAACATAATAAAAAGGAACTTGAAATACTTGACAAGAAAATAGAACTTGAAAATGAGAACGGTGAAAGAATCTGTTACAAATATTTCGGCAGCCTAACGGCACCACTTAAAATTTCAAAAAATGAAATGATGAGAGTATGATATAATGACCCATACATTACATACATTGTTAATACTTAAAAATTTAAGCATAATTATTATAACATATAACGAAACCACGAAAGGACCATATAGGTATAGTGTCGTTAGAAACAGGGAAACATAAACAACTGGTTCATAAAGCATCAACTTTTCCTCCCACTTATTTCATCATATCTAGGGTCCCTTTTTGGAATATCCTACTTAATAACATAATTCCTGACATGGGGAAAGAAAACATACAAAAGGGTGAGCTCAAATGCTCAGTAAGGGTAAACAAAAAAATATCAATCACATCGTATACACAAGCACATAACTTTTGGAAATCTTAACCTGCAAAAGAGATCATAATTTAATAACATGGGATAAATCATGGCAGTGAAATGTAATCACAATAATCATTACATAAAACATGAAACTTTGTGGCGTACACACATAATCATAGAAAATCATTTATTGTTAGTCAAGACTCATTTCCAAGACTATCTTATTGGACAAAGTCCCTTTCTGAACCGAGTCACCCTCGTTTCAGTCCTGTTTCACTGAACCGGTACATCCTACCATTCCAGCCGTGTCTATCTCATGAGATATAAAATCATTACCCATGAATTGGAGGGAGATATAGGTCCCACCCATCTCATAATGATACCATTCTTATGTGTTCCACAAAATCATAAACCATACATCATAGCATAATCCATGAAATAAAAATGGGAATCTTAAACATCGTGACTTCATAAAACAATTCATATAAGATAAAGTAATTTATAAAAATAATTCCATAACAACATAATAAAATCAATGTAATAATAGGTATAAAAAACAAAACCCTTTATTATCATAGATGGAAAATATTTTTGATAAAACACTTGAACTCCATTCTTGAGGAAAAAATCCTTTCTACTTCAAAAACACCTTTCCTCTAATAAAATGTCATTCAATTATAAACTAAGAGAAGTTGATTAAAAATAAAAATGAAAAATTTTAAAGGAATATTCTTGGAAATAATGTTTTAAAAATCCATTCATGCTGTATATGTTAAAAAACCATTCTTCTCATACTTTTGTCAGAAAAGTCAAAAAGTACCTCGTATGAAAAAACGACGAAAGATTTCATTCATATCTTTTACTAAAAACTCACCGAAGGGTAAAATTGGAAATAAACTATTGTAGGAGGATATAAATATTACATATTGAGGAAACATGGATGTGGATGATAAAATACACCCGATTAAATGCCAAAGTAAAAACAAACTCGGAGAAAAATGAGATTGTGATATTTTCCCTTACCTTAGGTCCAAATTGCTTTGTAAGTGTCCGAACCTCCTGTATAATGATTTAAATAATATTACTGACTTATTCCAGAATAATACTTATTTTTATGATTTCATATATGGTCATATTATTAGCTTCTTAATAGTAATATTTCATTGCTACTTGTTATTCAGGTGTTTATAACTTTTTGTTCTTATGCGTGTTTTGTTGAATAAATTCTTATTCTTCTCTTTAGGTTATAGATAGCTCATTTCCAGAATGGTATTAGTGTAATATATATCATATTCATTCATTAAATTCATTTATATAATCATTATGAGATGAAGATCATGTAGAACGAGTCGCATCACATCGTGGAGACGGTATTCCGTACGTACGCACGGGTGATGATATCGTTCCTATGATTGTGGAATTGTATTGGAGTGTATGTATACTATTTCATTATCAAAATCACTTTATAATAGTCATATATAGTCATTATTTAAAACATTATACCCATCCAAGTAAGGTGGTGGTGTAAAATAGATTACAGCACGGCGTGGAGATGGTATTCCGTACGTACACACGCGCGGTGATTTCTTTATTCATAGGATGGATAGATGGTGAAATAGGGTTGTTTCATAATTATAATAACATATCAGTATATGAGTGATACTGATGTTATTACTTCATAATTAAACAACTAAATAATAATAAGTGGAAGAAGAAATAAAGATGAAATAATCGGTAATGGACATTACCTCTTCTTTGAAGTGCATCTTTGAGACCTTCTTTTAGGGCACTAAAATTGGTCTTTGAGGAAGACCAGAACCTATAGGATGTATCTAGGGAAGTGGAGAGGAGAAATCGGTAGGGTTTGGACGAGTTTTAAGGCTCTATGTGGTGTGAGGAAGAGGGGGGGGGGAGGTTCCCATTTATAAGGGAGGAGAGGGTCACCTTTGGGAAAACTAAACATATTATTTTATTATAAAGTCAAGTTCGGTTTTAAATAGCTCCAAATTGATATATTTCTAAGATAAAATGGGGATGGGTCGAAATCCTCTCATCCAATAGAATTTATACAAGTTTAGGTTCCTATTATAACCTTATCATTTAGATTTAACATTAAGTTAAATAATTTTACTTTTACCGTGTCTTCTTGTGTTCTTATACTATAAGGTTAATAAACTTACTATAAGTAGCCAAACGGACCCCAAGTTTTTTATTATTAATATATATAACCTTATCAAAGTCATTTGACGATCCTTAGATTTTTAGGGATAAAATAAAAATTAATAATATAATATTTGTTTTCAAAACTATTTTTTGTCAATTTTGACACTATTTAGTAATTCATTTTTTTGAAACTCATAACAGAATTATTAGTTCGAACAAAGTTAATTAAATCAATAATAACATGTCATATTAACCTAAAAAATTAGTGGGATTCATAAAAAGTCTCAAATTACATTTATTTTGGTGTTTATAATATCAATTATGTCAACATTTCATTAATGAGATAATTACTGCATCATCATTGTGTCATAAATAAATTAAATTATGTAATGTCTAAAAATTACAAATAAAATACAATTATGTAGGAAATCGTTTTATATTTCTAATGAATATTTGTAGTCTAATTTATCTTATTTATAACCCCATATTAAAAATTATTTACTTATTAAACTTTGGTTTTAACTATTTTAACCCTTCTTTAAATAAATTAATAATAAATGTCCTAATCTAATCCAAGTGGGCCTAAATGGTCTTATTTTATTCCTAAGTTTTTTTTTGGTCGAATTACACTTATCCAATAGAATTAGGACATGTGTTAGGGTAATAATAATTACATCTTTACCCTTAATTACACTATTTACTTTTAACCGTGGTAAAAAAAGTAAAAAGTTACTATTCACCAAGAAATTATCTTCATCTCATTTAACCACATTTTACTGAATGAAATCAACCGTGTCTCTTGGATTTTTGGAATTCCACTCACAGAAGAGGTAAAATTATGTTTTATGAAAAATTCAATTTTTTAACTACCACTTAGTGGTTTCACTATTCATCAAAAATTGAAAGTTTTCAGAAAAATACCAAAATTTCACCCTAGGCTAATTTAAATATTCCGAATCCAAAAATGAAGTCCGTTTTGAAAAATAAAATTTATAAAATTTCATAAAGTGGTTATTACTATTGATAACGGCTAGTATTAATAATATTTTAATAGCATATCGTCGTTTAGTGAAACTCAGTATTGCGTATGACGCAAGCTATCGAGGAAGGTCGTGATATCGTGTAAAGCAAGCCAAGAAAGTGTTTTGTAGAAAAGGATTCCTTTGATGATTTATATTACATAAAAGTCTCGGGTGTTACATTCTACCCCCCATAAAATGAATTTTTCCCTTGAGATTCGTCACTTTGTAACAAACAGATGAGGATACCTCTCCCTCATCATATCCTCAAGCTCCCAAGTAGCTTCTTCTAATTTGTGGTTCCTCCATAAAACTTTCACCAAGAGAGTGGTCTTGTTTTGTAGGGTTTTTTTCCCTATGATATAGAATCTCTATCGGCTGTTCTTCGTAATAAAGATCATGCTCCAGCGGTACAACTCTTGAGCTGAGTACATGTGAAGGATCAGGTATATACATTCTCAAGAGAGATACATGGAACACATCGTGAACTTGAGAGAGATTTGGTGGAAGCGCCAATCGGTAAGCTACCTTACCAACACGATCCAGTATTTCGAAAGGACCGATATATCTAGGGCTCAACTTCCCCTTCTTTCCAAATCTCATAACCCTATTCTATGGAGATATTCGTAAGAACACTTTATCACCCACTTCAAACTCTAGGTCTTTTCTTCGGTTTTTGGCATAACTTTTTTGTCGACTCTGAGCTGCTCTTATGTGTTGTTGAATAGATCTGACCTTTTCTGCCATTCCATCAATGAGATCAGGTCCTAATAGCTTTATTTCCCCAACATCATCTCAGCATGTTGGAGTCCTGCATTTCTTTCCATAGAGATCTTCATAAGGAGCCATCTGAATACTGGAGTGAAAGCTATTATTATAAGAAAATTCCACCAAAGGTAGGTGTTGATCCCAACCACCTTTGAAATCCATAGAGAAAGCTCTCAACATATCTTATAGAGTTTGAATTTTTCTCTTAGACTGACCATCTGTCTGAGGATGATAAGCAGTGCTGAAACTCAACTCTGTATCTAGAGTATGCTGAAGACTTCACCAGAACTTCGAGGTAAATCTCGGATCCCGATCAGAGAAAATAGAAAGTGGTACTCCATGCAATCTTACCACTTCCTTTACATATATCCTGGAAAGATGATCCAGAGATAAATCCTCTCTAATAGCAATGAAGTGTGTAGACTTTGTAAGGCGATCAACTATGACCCAGATATCATTATTGCCTTTGGATGTTTTAGGAAGTCCTGTGACAAAGTCCATAGTGATTTTTCCCATTTCCATTCGGGTATGGGTAATGGTTGTAACATCCCCTTAGACTTCTGTCTCTCAGCTTTAACTTGTTGACAAACCAAGCATCGAGAGACATATTCAGCAACATCTATTTTCATGACATCCCACCAGAAGTACTCTTTCAGGTCCCTATACATCTTCGTGCTTCCAGGATGAATAGAGAATGAAGAACTATGAGACTCATCCAGCAGTTCCTTCTTTAATTCGGGGATGGGAGGAACACAAACCCGATTCCTGAACTTTATTATCCCATCACAATCAAGGTTTAATTCAGGAACATTTCTCACCTTCTTTTGTAACTCGACATCTTCTTTCTCTGCCTCTTTAATCTTCACATGTATAGATGGTTGAACATTCATTTGATAAAGATAAGATTTTCCCCCTTCCATTATAATTCCAAGATCCATTCTTTTTAAATCCATAAATATTGGATCTTTTGTGATCCTCATCATTGATAAACTGGCCTGGTCTTGTCGACTTAATGCATCTTCCACCTTGTTTGCTTTCCCAGGGTGGTAATGGATTGAGCAGTCATAATCCTTAATCCGCTCCAACCATCTTCTTTGGCGCATATTCAGCTCCTTTTGTGTGAAAATATACTTTAAAATTTTATGATCAGTATAAATATCACACCTTTCACTATAAAGGTAATGCATCCAAATCTTTAATGCAAAGATTATCGCAGCTAACTCCAAATCATGTGTTGGATAATTTTTCTCATGGATTTTCAACTGTCGTGAGGCATAAGCTATCACCATATCATTTTTTCATAAGAACACACCCTAATCCCTTCATGGATGTATCACTGTAGATCACAATCCATTCTCCACTACAAGGCAATGTGAGCACAGGTGCACTGGATAACCTTATTTTCAACTCCTTGAAATTTTCTTCACATTCCTCCATCCAAACAAACATAACTCCTTTCCGAGTCAACTTGGTGAGTGGATTAGATTATCGTGAAAAATCTTTCACAAAACGTCGATAATATCCAGCCAAACCAAGAAAAATTCGGATCTCAATTACTGTTGTTGGTCTCGACCATCTTTCGATAACCTCTGTTTTTGCTGGATCAACAGATATCCCCTCTTTTGAGGTTATGTGACCCAAAAATGTAACTTTTTGAAGACAAAATTCACACTTGGTAAATTTGGCATAAATCTTCTCCTTTCTCAGGGTCTTCAATATAATTCTCAAGTGATCTTCATGTTCTTCCTTGCTCTTTGAATAAACAAGAATATCGTCTATAAAGACTACCAAAAATTGATCAAGATAGTCTCTAATGACTTTATTCATTAGATCCATGAAGACAGAAGGGGAATTAGTAAGACCAAATGGAATCACTATAAATTCATAGTGTCCATACCTTGTACGGAAATCCGTCTTTGGTATATCCTCACTTTTGACCCTTAATTTATGATACCCTGAACGATGATCAATCATGGAAATGTATTGAGCTCCGCGTAGTTGCTCAAATAAGTCATAAATGTGTGGGAGAAGATATTTGTTCTTGATTGTGATGTTGTTAACTTCTCGATAATCAATACAGAGTCTCATTGATCCATCATTCTTTTTAACAAATAGAACAGGTGCTCCCCAAGGTGACACACTAGGGCGTATGAATCCCTTATCAAGATTCTCTTGGAGTTGCTTCTTCAATTCCTGCAACTCAATTGGGGCCATTCAATAAGGTGTCTTTGAAATAGGAAAAGCACCTGGTATGAGTTCTATTGAAAACTCAACTTCACGATTTGGTGGAAGACCCAGTAATTCCTCCGGAAAGACATCATCAAACTCCCGTATGATGGGCATATTCTTTATCGTGAGTTTCTCACCAACCATTTGAGATAAATAACCTTCATTTAGTGGAATCAATACCCATAAAATGGAAGAAATTTCCACCAGAAGGTTATGTTCATCCTTGCATTGATAGACGATCATAGATTGATCTGGAATATGAAATGTGACTTTCCTTCTTTGGCAATTGATATGATATCCATATTAAGAAAGCCAATCCATGCTCGGAATCACATCAAATTCCACCATAGGAAGGATCAAAAGATTTGCAGGAAGCACTTTCCCACAAACTTCGATCGGAGAAGAATTATAAACTTTTGATGTGACTGTTGTGCCATTAGGTGTTGTCACAGCTAACTCAACATCTAATTGTTGAGGTAATATGGTGATACCCTTAGAAAATTTTTTTGAAATAAAAGAGTGGGGGGATCCATAATCAAATAAAACATTTGCTACTTTAGAGTGGATGGTAGGTGTACCTTTCACCACATCGTTATCGTACTCCACATCGCTGATAGAAATTGCATGTGAATTTCCTTTGTCTTTAGCCTTATGAGTTTGTTGACGTCGACCATCATCACCAACCCTTGGATTAGGGCATTTATTGGCATAATGGCCCATATCCTTGCACTTGAAACATTTAAGTGTATTAGGTTCATTCTGTGTATCCCTTCCATTGTTTGCATCATTAGACAACTTCTTCCCATCATCGTGGAATTCAAATGCCCGATGACCTTCCTTTCCACATTTGAAACATTTACTTGTCCCTTTAAGACAACTCCCTCCATGTTTCTTTCCACAATTTGAGCATATGGGAAAGCTCATCTTCTTTTCAGTGTTCTCTTTAGATTTTCCTTTGAATTCCATTTTCCTCTTCTTATCAAACCAATATGACTGATGGGTTACTCCAATATCTATTTCGACTTTGAGAGCACATCAAACGATTTCCTCATAGCTATTGATGTCCCTTATGGCTAATGCCCTTCGAAGACTTGGTTTTAAACCACTGAAGAATCGATCGATCTTACTCTCAGGCTGGATAATAATACCAGAAGCATACCTTGCAAGTCTTGTAAAATTTCCTTCATAGGTACCAACAGATTCAACATCCTTTTGCTTCAGTTCAAGAAACTCTTTCTCAATATTTTTTTGGAGAATACGAGGGAAGTACTTATTGAAAAATATGTTCTTGAACTCGCCCCATTCCATGGACTCAATTTCATCCCTTTGCCTCGTATTCTTAATAAGATTTCATCATTGATCAGCATCTCCTTCCAAACGATACACTGCTAGGACGACTTTATCATGTTAAGAACATTGAAGTACTGAAAATATCTTTTCATTAGTACTAATCCATTGTTCAGCAACTAATGGAGCAGTAGACCCACTGAAAGAAGTTGGACGCTGCCTCATGAAGGATTCAACAGAATGTTGCTCCTTCCTTTGCTCGTTTGGAAGTCCTGCATGATTCATAGCTTGAGAAATATGTGTGAGCATGGCTACAAGATTTTGCATTCCAGTTCCCATAACGTTTGGTTGCTCAGGGGGACAATCATTGCATAGCCCGTTGCATTCCGCATTAACACGATTCCTTCGGGTTCCAGCCATGGACTAAAACCAAGAAGAATAGTGTGAGCAACACTAATTATAATAGAAAAACCACATACTCAAGAAAAAAATTTCACACTTAAGGTCTTATCCTTGGTTATTCATGGCCATTCATAAAAAACTAATATTGTGTTCTATGCTTAGACTTATCCTTAGGGTTATTACTAAGGCTTTCACATCCTAGTTTCCAAAGGTTGGTTATACCTTTCCTCTGATACCAACTATAACGACCCATACTTTAGATACATTGTTAATACTTCAAAATTGAAGCATACTTATTACAACATATAACAAAACCACGAAAGGACCATATAAGTATAGTGTCTTTAGAAACTGGTAAACATAAACAACTGGTTCATAAAGCATCAACTTTGCCTCCCACTTATTTCATCATATCTAGGGTCCCTTTTTGGCATATCCTACTTAATAACCTTCTTCCTGACCTGGGGAAAGAAAAAATACAAAAGGGTGAGCTCAAATGCTCAGCTAGGGTAAACAAAAGAAATATCAATCACATCATATACACAAGCACATATCTTTAGTAAATCTTAACCTGCAAAAGAGATCATAATTTCATAACATGGGATAAATCATGGTAGTGAAATGTAATAACAATAATCATAACATAAAACATGAATCTTTGTGGCATACACACATAATCATAGAAAATAATTTCATGTTACTCATGACTCATTGCCAATACTATATTGGTGGACAAAGTTCCTTTCTGAACCGAGTCACCCTCGTTTCAGTCCTATTTCACAGAACCGGTATAACCTACCGTTCCAGCCATGTCTATCTCATGAGATATAAAATCTTTACCCAATGAATTGGAGGGAGATATAGGTCCCACCAATCTCATAATGATACCATTCTTATGTGTGCCACAAAATCATAAACCATACATCATAGCATAATCCATGAAATAAAAATGGGAATCTTAAACATCGTGACATCATAAAACAATTTATTTATGATAAAGGAATTAATAAAAATAATTCCATCACAACATAATAAAATCAATGTAATAATAGGTATAAAAAAATAGAACCCTTTATTATCTTAGATGGAAAATAATTTTGATAAAACACTTGAACTCCATTCTTGAGAAAAATATCCTTTCTACTTCAAAAACACTTTTCCTTTCATAACATGTCATACAATTCTAAACTAAGAGAAGTTGATTAAAAATAAACATGAAAACTTGTAAAGGAATCTTCTTGGAAATAATGTTTCAAAAATCCATTCATGTCGTATAAGTTAAAAAAACATTCTTCCCGTACTTTTGTCGGAAAAGTCAAAAAGTACCTCGTATGAAAAAGGACAAAACATTCCTTTCATATCTTTTACTAAAAACTCACCAAAGGGTAAAATTGGATATAAACTATTGTAGAAGGATATAAGTATTAAATATTGAGGAAACATGGATGTGGATGATAAAATACACCCCAGTAAATGCCAAAGTAAAAACAATCTCAGATAAAAATGAGATTGTGATATTTTCCCTTACCTTAGGTCCAACTTGCTTTATAAGTGTCTGAACCTCCTGTATAATGATTTAAATAATTTTATTGACTTATTCCATAATCATACTTATTTTTATGATATCATATATGGTCATATTCTTAGCTTCTTAGTAGTAATATTTCATTGCTACTTGTTATTCGGGTGTTTATAACTTTTTGTTCTTATGCGTGTTTTGTCGAATAAATTCATATTCTTCTCATTAGGTTATAGATAGATCATTTCCAGAATGGTACTAGTGTAATATATATCATATTAATTCATTCAATTCATTTATATAATCATTATGAAATGAAGATCATGTAGAACGAGTCGCATCACATCGTGGAGACGGTATTCCGTACGTACGCACGAGTGATGATATCATTCCTATGATTGTGGAATTGTATTGGAGTGTATGTATACTATTTCAGAATACAAATCCCTTTATAATAGTCATATATAGTCATTATTTACACCATTATACCCATCCAAGTATGGTGGTGGTGGAAAATAGATTACACCACGGCGTGGAGACGGTATTCTGTACGTACACACGCGCGGTGATTTCTTTTTCCGTAGGATGGATAGATGGTGAAATAGGGTTGTTTCATACTTATAATAACATATAATTATATGAGTGATACTGATGTTATTACTTCATAATGAAACAACTAAATAAGAAGAAGTGGACGAAGAAATAAAGATTAAAGAATCGGTAACGGACATTACCTCTTCTTTGAAGTGCTTCTTTGAGACCTTCTTTTAGGGCACTAAAATTGGTCTTTGAGAAAGAACAGAACCACTAGGATGTCTCTAGGTAAGTGTAGAGGATAATGTGAGAGGGTTTGGCCGAGCCTGAAGGCTCAATGTGGTGTGAGGAAGAGGGGAAGGAGGTGCCCTTTTATAAGGGATGAGAGGGGCACCATTGGGAAAACTAAAAATATTATTTTATTATAAAGTCAAGTTCGGTTTTAAATAGCTCCAAATTGATATATTTAGAATCTAAGCTGGGTATGGGTCTAAATCCTCTCATCCAATAGAATTTAGACAAGTTTAGGTTCCTATTATAACCTTATCATTTAGATTTATCATTAAGTTAAATAATTTAACTTTTACCGTGTCTTCTTGTGTTCTTATACTCTAAGGTTAATAAACTTACTATAAGAACCCAAACGGACCCCAGGTTGTTTAATATTAATATATATAACCTTACCTAAGTCATTTGGCCGAACCTTGGATTTTTAGCAATTAAATAACAATTAATAAAGTATTATTTTTTTAAAAAACTATTTTATGTCAATTTTGTCACTATTTAGTAATTAATTTTTGTGAAACTCATAACAGAATTATTAGTTCGAACAAAATTAATCATATCAATAATAACATGTCATAGTAACCTATAAAATTAGTGGGATTCATAAAAAGTCTAAAATTACATTTATTTTGGTGTTTATAACATCAATTATGTCAATATTTCATTAATAAGATAATTACTGCATCATCATTGTGTCATAAATAAATTAAATTATTTAATGTCTAAAAATTACAAATAATATACCATTATCTAGGAAATCTCTTTATCTTTCTAATTCATATTTATAGTCTAATTTCAATTATGTATAACCCCATATTAAAAATTATTTACTTATTAAACGTTGGGTTTAACTATTTTAACCCTTCTATAAATAAATTAATAATAAATGTCCTAATCTAATCCAAGTGGGCCTAAATGGTCATATTTTATTCCTAAGTTTGTTTTTGGTCGAATTACACATATCCAATAGAATTAGTTCATGTGTTAGGGTAATAATAATATCATCTTTACCCTTAATTACCCTATTTACTTTTAACCGTGGTAAAAAAAAGTAAAAAGTTACTATTCACCAAAAAAATATTTTCATCTCATTGAACCACATTTTACTTACTGACATCAACCGTGTCTCTCGGATTTTTGAATTTCCACTCACATAAGTGGTAAAATTAAGTTTTATGAAAACTTCAGTTTTTAACTACCACTTAGTGGTTTCACTATTCATCAAAAATTGAATGTTTTCAGAAAAATACCATAATTTCACCCTAGGCTAATTTCGATATTCCGAATCCAAAAATGAATTCCATTTTGAAAAATAAAATTTATAAAATTTTATAAAGTGGTTATTACTATTCATAACGGCAAGTTTTAATAATATTTTAATATCATATCGTTGTTTAGTGAAACTCGGTATTGCGTACGATGCAAGCTATCGAGGAAGGTCACGATTTCATGTAAAGAAAGCCAAGCAAGTGTTGTGTAGAAAAAGATTCCATTGATGATTTATATAACATAAAAGTCTCGGGTGTAACATAAGAGGGGGTCTCTCATCATATGAACATAAAAAGGACAGTATAATGAATATAAAAGACCATCATCCAACATAAGAACGTGGATCATAAAATAAATGACACAAAAGATATCACTTGAAAAGAAAGAGAGGGGGTCAGATCCCTTACCATAAAACGTAACTCTTAAAACTCAAAGGATGGGACCTTGAGGTCTTGGGGAAACCTTGGGAGGGCTACTTGGGAGGTAATGAGACCATAACATCGTTGGGGGAGAGTGGGGAGTCGAAAAGATGAGAGGATTCCTTGGTATTTATAGGGAAAGTGAGGGGACAAGGCATTAATGGCCAAGGGACACCTCAAAAGTGGTTTTCTCAAAAGCATGGGCCCTCCCATGGTACATCCCATGGAGTTAGGCCACATGGGGACCCCCACACAATAATTAATCATCTTTAGTCGACCATCCCTTAAAATATCTCATGACATCATCATGACAGAGTTATGATGTCATTAAACATACTGAAACCCTAAAACTGTATTTTTACTATTCACTGAAAATTCAACTTTCTCAGAAAAATCCCACAATCTCACATTAACCAAATATCAATGCTCTGATTTCAAAAATTAACTACATTTTCAAAAAAAAAATTAAATATTTTTAATTTTATTTTTAAATAAATACACTATTCACCGAAAATTCATTTTTTTCATAAAAATCCCCAAAATTTACCTTAACATAATATCGACGCTCTAAGTTCAATAATGAAATCCATTTTATAAAAATAATTTTTTAAATATTTTTAATTTAATTTTTAATTAAAAAACATTATTCACCTAAAAAAACTAATACTTGAATAATATTTTATGAAACCGCTATTTAACCATTTTATTGAATCACATTACTTAATCCAGGTTCCTAGATTATATTAATACTTTCTTTAAGTGAGATTACTAATCCATTTGGTCACATTACTAATCCTAAGCATAAAATCACTATTCATAATTTACTATTCATCAAAAATTAATTTGATCTTATTAGACTCTAAATTTCGTACTAAACATAATTGTAGAAGACCAATTTTTTTATATTCATTACACATTTTTAATTATTTATGGTTTAAATATATTTTTTAAATTATCCTTTATCTAAAATTCACCAAAAATATGCATCCTATATTTATCCGGACATTTGTAAAGTCATAACCATCATCATAAGAAGAAATCCCAATTTTTATTTAAAACAAAGGATTACACAAGGCAGTTATGGTCTCCTTACACAGCCCCTTATCACGCCGGCATAGGACCTAAGTGTAAGGTGTGCTAAGGTGAGATAATCTGAGGGAGGCTCGGCCAACATCACACAAGTAGTAATTTCTATCAATTTGAACTTCTCGTGAAGGCGATTCTGTTCTAGATTCACACGATGAAGTTCGGCTTGGGTTTGGTCCAGAGAAAAGCCCAGTGGTGCTACCTCCTTCCCATGTTCTGTTAGATGGGCTTCGATTGGTCCAAGACTACTGGGTGAGGCCATCGAATCTTCTTTCGATAATAATTAACCAAGATTAATTGTATCTAGAGACAATAGTGAAAACATTTAGTTTACAGCGGTCTTATTGACCAATGGTCATATAACAGTAAAAACCCAATGGTCTCATTTTAATTATACTCATGTTATCAAATGAAACATTTTTGTTGAGTATAAAAATAATATTACACATAAAATTAAGAAACACGATTTATTCAAAATTTCAGGTCGTTACATTATATGTTGTATCATGTGATGTTTTTGTGTAATAAATTATATTTATGTGTGAAATAAAGAGCAGGGTTATGATAAACCCATTCCAAAATATTTTAATGGATAATGGAAATTCATAATCAAATATAAACCTAATATGTTTTATATTGATATTTTTTTATTCATTATAAGTCCAAAAATTTATATTATGGATAAAACCTAGTCAATGTATGAATAATTTTGGTAATAAAATGATAAATTATTTATGTATTAGGGTTTTATTAAAACCCGTTGTTAGAATCATATTATCTTATTACATTTCTTTCGAGTATTTCGATCATATTTTATTTTAGAAATTATATTACTTTGGTTTAAAAAATGATACAAGTATGCTCTGTGAAAACTAATAAAAATGGAAATAGCATTGGTCATGAACCCTTGATCCAAGTATGATAAGTGTTTCATACCAACCACTAACCGATAAAATGTCAAAGTTATTTTGTCATTTTTTATTAAATAAATTCAATAAGTAAATATAGAAGATAAAATAGTATTCCCACTATTAGGTTTAGAGATTAATTTATTTATATTTTTTGATGTGTAATAAATTTCGGTGAAAATAGTTATACTTTTCACTCATTTATGTGACTTAAGATCAGTTGAATGTGTATTTTATTGATTTAGAAATCAATTTTACTTTTTAGATAACCATTTCATGATGTAATTCATAGATTATAAATAGATCAATGAATAACGTTAACATGAAAATATATTTGTAGAAATTTATCATGTAAGTGTATTTCCTTATATACATAAGTAGTAGAAGAATTTCCCATTATTTGGTAAATCAACATAAAAATAATATATTTTCCTAATACATAATATATATATTTCTAATTGCAACTAAATATAATAAAATTATATATTTGAGGTCGTAATAATTCCATTAATCAATCAATTATTTGTTATTGATGACCCTATTCACACCTATAAATATTTATGCTTAACCTATATGTATATATGTGTACATTCCACTATTGTTATATTATATAATGTCCACCTTATATGTTATTACATGTGATATTTGTACCTCACATATTCTCTTATCTAGAGGCTTTTTTATGAACCCTTCTAATAATTTGGGATTTAATCATTGTAAATATGAAACAATCCACACCATGATCAAGTTAAAATATAGATGAGAGAATTTAATTATGTTGAGGAGCAATTAATAGCCTGAAGTTATAAATAATTATCATTATATTCAACAATGTGTATGAAATTTGACACCAAGATCATTATGGAATATAATATCTAGAAATGTAATATTATATTAACTATTTGAATCAAATTCTATATATTTAAATTCATACAACATCGAGTTAGTCTGCATTACACTCAAGAGCTCCCTTCTTTAATGGTTTTCATTATGTGAAATACCTATTTTAATGAAATGATATTATATTGTTAAAATACTTTTTAATATTATAAGGTATAAACTATATATTATGAATAGTATTAACTAGATTATGAAAATTAATGTTTTATATAAAAAAAGAAATAAGGGGTTAATAATTAATAACTGATGAAAATAAATACATGTAAGATCCTATATTTTTGTATGTTATGCTTTTATTTATGTTTAAGTTCAAGTCCCTTATTTTGGAAAATAAGTGTTCCTCTAGTTAATGAGAAAACCTTAGGGTTTTTTGGTGGTTTTAGACATGGAAAATGATTAAAATGTTTTGTTAGGCATGTTGTACTATTTAGGGACTATTGGTGAAAACAATTTAGAGCATCCCAGGTATCCATGTAGAATTGGACAGAAGCTTTCACCCAGTTATTGCATAATTAATCAAAACATTAAGAATTCATAAGAAACCAATAAACCGATTGATTTTGGGATAGTGGAGCATGTATGGTTTACACAGGGTTTGGAAAACCATGTAGGTAAACTATGCATCCCTGTAAAGTTGAGAAATATAAAAAATTGACACTATGAGATTTTTACCCCCAACTTGGGATTCTCTTACATTAGGCATCCTAATACCCTAATATTGAGCTTTGATGACCCAATATTCTCAAGTTTCATTCTCCTTCGATTCATGATTGTTTGAATCACACGTGGTTGTTGATCGAAGCCCCGAGTATGTCTAATCCTCCTCTTGATTATCTTTTATGTATTAGGGTTTATAATTTCTTACATATTTATCTGAATCCATAAAAACCATCTTTTTCTGCTTTTCCTAAGTTGGTGATTAAAGGTGTGATTGAATATGTATCCACGTCCATGATGGAGAGGGTGTTCATCATCAATTTTTTGGGTTTTTGGCTGACCAACATTATCTCAAAGTATATTATATATTTTTACATGTAATATTGAATTATTATTTATAAATAATTGTGTTCATTGTTTCATAAGAGGTTTTGGAATAAATGGATGTATATGTTACCAATGGAAACCCTCATGATACCTTGTGGATTCATGGAGGATGACATGAACTGTTTAGGTCCACCCTTGGGGTGTGATGTTATTCTCTAACCTAAAGAGTTGTAGGGTCAAGATAGGTGTTACTGCATGATAATTCGGAGCCTTGATGAAATGACCAAATTGTGTATTTTCTTGAATATGTGGTGATGATAGTTGTTCCGAAGGTGAAAGGGGCATACATGGATTGTATGGAATGTCACAAATATGGGTAAAATAGATGATATGATATTATATGGAATGAATAATAAATTTTCAATGAAATAAATAAGTGGTTTGGTGAATATGAAATGGTTATCAAGTAATTTGATAATATATTAAGAAAAATGGGAAACATGTAAAATGGGATATCATAATTGAATAAATGAATATGATGAATGTGAATGTAAAAGGTAATTATGGTTTATAATTAAAGGGATGAATGTAATCAAGTGGTTGTTCTTTGGGAGACACGAATTGTACTAGAAAAGAATGTGTGGGTAAATATATACGAAATGGTGAATGGGATAAATTGTATAATATGTGCGAATTTTAGAATATGCATAATGGGTTAAGGCAAGTGAATGTGAATTGGGTTAATTGATCCTTTAATTGTAAATGGAAAATGTTTTAATGTGTATGGAAATACTATTAATCAGATATTGATTGTTTTTTATTGTTATTTCATTTGATAATGGTTATATTTCTCTGTTATAGTATGATTATAATATTTATTGGTTGTGATTTCTTGTGATATGTCTAGTTTTGTGAAAGGATGGATACCCATGTTCACATGGATTGAGGCCTGGGATAAAGTAAAAAAGTTTCCTCCCACATGTTTAATTGAATTAATTCTCTAACTCTACCCATAATTCATGGTTTAGGGATGGAGACAGACTTATATTCCTCTATTAGATACATTCCAAATGGATTAAGGCTTCAGTAGATGTTATGATTTTGTGATGTGTTATCCATTCAGAGATATGTATTTGACTAATTCCTGTGTATAAAATGATAAATTCCAAGAACAATTCTGTGAATGATTTCAATTCCAAACCTATGGATTATATGTTGATAAAGAATAAGGAAGTAAATTTGATCAACTATTTGGAACTATAGTTAGTTTTAGTAAAGTAGTAATTGGTAACTAGTTACCAATGTGTCTTTTATTTGTTTGAAATTTATTTAATACATTCATGCACTATCTATTTAGATTGTATATTTTTTAAAAAAATTGTGTTGGAATGCTGACTTATAATCACACCCTACTTGGTATGTTGTTGGGTACTAGAGAAGATTTCATGATTTGATGTCATTAAAAGGGGGATGTCATATGATTTTGAGTTTAGTTGGTCTTAGGATTTACATATATGAGGTTCCAGACTTGGAATCATGGCTATTTGTTGATTCACACTATTTTCATTATTTTGGGTGTCAAATAATTGAGGCACATCTAGTATAGATTTGAATGGTTATATTTGATTTGTGGGTTGTACCCTATTTGGGGGATTCTTGTTAATCATTTTTATTGGTTATTTCATATTCTTTCCACATTTTATATTTTTTTCTACTATATATTACTTGGGTAAATAGGGTATAGTTTCCTCAAATTACATATAAGATCCCAATTTCTAGCTGGAAACCTATGGTGTATAGGGAGGCATACATCATGTCAGGCGATGACCCAGCTCGGGGCACCAGTCTAGTGGCTCCCTGGTTGGGGATGTTACAAAATTGATTAGTTATAAAATGAAATATATTTATGCATCCAACAAAGTTTTATTGTAATGACCATAATTAATTACAAGTATTGACTTATTCTAAAAAAATATAAATCTAATATATATAGTAAAATATTTTTTATTTTCATTCATTTTGTTTTATTGGAATAAGATAAGAAAACCCCTATTTTATTCATTAAAACTATATTTTTATAAAGGATATTTTACCACCATTAAGACAAATATACATTTAAATAATAATTTTGACACATTAATTAATTTAATATGATAATATAAATTGTATATCCTAAATATAAAAATTAAAATTAATATCGGGTATAGTTATTTATTATTGTTTGATGTTTCAGTTTTTAATTAATAATGAAAAATACTGAATTTTATTTCAAACCTTTTTTCAGTTGATTTATTTATAAGGATAAATTGTATTTTAAATTTCTGAAAAGATTAATTAGATCAAAT